>OX376229.1:17659583-18307500 GCA_947364205.1 Agrochola lota
TTTGACTTTACGGTGTCAGGATAACTTTTCTTCAATCGGTCACTGTCTGAGTAGTCACTGGACCCCTTTATGCTGACAATCTGCCTCCATCGACTCCGGTCCGAAGTTGCCATCACCACCTGCTGAAATTTACTTGAGGACATAGCTTCTTTTACTTGGTCGGGCCATCGCGTTGGCGACCGACCTCGTGCTCTCTTTCCTTCAGTATTGCCAACAATGACTAAATTTACCAATTTTTTTTTTTTAAACCAACAATTACTTTCATAAATAACGTTTCAGTCGCGTCATTCGACGGTAAATTGAGGACGTTATGTGGCGGCCACCGCAATCTTAGGAAACCCTAGCTGTTTTGTTGACTTTCGCGCTCAAAGGTGTTACTTGACTTTCGCGCTCAAAGGTCGCCTTCCTTTTGATTTGAAGACATCAATCATGAGTTGAATGTAGAAACGAAAACTACGTACGTATATGTTCAGTTACCGTGTCTCTGGAGTAAGAAAGATGTATAACAACTAAGTTGTGGCCTTAGTGCGAGTTTTTATAGCTATTCGATCGTCATTTTAAGGCTCCGCGCACAGGCGCGACGCGACGACGTTAGAGCAATTTCTGAGAAGTTTTCATAGAAATTGTTCTCCCAGAGTCGCGTCGTGCCTGTCTGTGGGAGCATAATACTGAAACTGTTTAAGCGCTGCCTGGGGACAAAAATATGGTGAATTCCATACAAATTGACGTAAGTGGCGAAGTATCAAAACTCGCACTATTCTGAACATCTTGAAATGATATTAAAATGAGCTTATGTGTAACCAATATTGGAGGTTGTTGAACTGATTTTGTCTCTATTTGTAAATTATATATCTACCTATATACAATTAATATGTAGATAATGGTAGAATATAGCTGTTGTAGAAAGGTGCCAATAATAGATTATGTTATCGATAATGTAGCATGTGCGAACGCGACAATTTGTGACTAACTATTCATGAAAAAAAAAACATATTTAGCAACTTTGTGAGTTGTTGTGTGTCTATGTTATAATTATTATGGAGTAAATGACAACAATATGTATACTACAAATAAAAATACACTACAAGCATTAAGTGTGAAATGGAAACAGTCCAAAGTGGTTTGCCACTTTAGACTGTTTTCATAACGGATCGTTTGAGCCATTTTGAGAGATGATACATTTTTTAATTTACACACGGCTTCATATCATTTCGGGTAGGTATAAGCTGACCTCCCACTGTACGGAAATCCTATACAATGCGAGATCAGCTTACACTGGAAATGTATAGCTTGATATACAGTAGCCATATGTACATAAGATACCGAGTCAGGAAAAATAATTGCTTATAATCTAACAATAACTTCAATAACAGATAAGTAACAATTTTATTCCTCCTTGTGCTCGTGATCGTTCCTTGACAATCACATAATGGCTATAACACACCATTTTTTATGTTTTTTATTTTTTTATGTGTACTACTAACAACCCTACTAACGACTTCTTTCTTTGTAATGTTTGTTTTTTTTATGGACTGTGTGTCTGAAATAAAGATAAATAAATAAATATAACATGGCAAATTGCCACAGTAGGTGTCAATCTGTTAAACAATTAATTTCCCTGACTGTAGGTACAAAACATTTTGTATGTATACAGGGGGCAGAGACATCGATGCACAACCTGTTACGTATTCATGATTCTTGACCTCCCTGCGTTGAATTTTAATTTTTTATTTCGTAGGCAACAGCAGTTCTTTTTTCAAATTTTATTTTTAATAACCGACGGAACTTTTCAACCTCCAGCCAGAATCATGTAGGAACTGAATCCATGGTATCTGTTACCATGGATTCAGTTTCGCGTCGATATCCCTGTCACCCTGTAGGTATTATTGGATTATTTTTTATTATTTTTTAATTTGATATGGTCGTTTATTAGACACGGTAAACCTACCAGTATTGTATTGCCAAATTAAATATTTAGAGGTGTAGGGATTTAATGACTGATATGAAAATAACCTTGTTAGTAAAGTAAGTAGGTATTTTGAGAACTTAATAATTAACACCCGGTTTATAGAACGAAAATCAAAATTAAACGCATGTCAAGTGATCCGATTGGCTGTCGATAATTCGGTCAACCAATCTCGGCAGTTGGCAAAATACGAACCCAACATAGTTGGGAAAAGGCTAGACAGATTGATTGATTGATTGAATCTCAGCAGTTGACATGTAATTGACAACTTTTGTTGTGTTGATTTTTGTTCCAGAAACCGGGTACCAGTATTGTATTAAAAGTTCGTCACAAATCATGCAAACACGGGAGTTTCAGAAACGCAGACGATGAAATAAATATAATTTAACATATAATTTAAGCAGACAGGCGATACGCGACACCGGTGGTAGAACAATTTCTGTGAAGTGTTCATAGAAATTGAGAGTCCAGAGTCGCGTCGCGCCTGTCTGCGGCTTTAATTATACTAATTTATCGTCATCTCGGGAATTTAAGGAAGGTTAAAGACTACTGGGAAAAAAGTTATCTCTAATAGTCTCCAGAACGATAATTTTATTAAATAAAACCATTTACTATGAAATTGTTCTTTTTATTTGTTTCTCACCGTCATGTTGTTTGGACACTTTTCATTAAAGGTACAAGTCGTGTCGCCTGCAGATACCACCTGCGGTCGGCTACGGAAAGTTATTTAAAGCGTTCGTCCCTATAGATTAGGTAAAGGTACAGGTATAAAGGTCAAGATATCGAGCCTGTTATGGAAGAACGTCGTAAGCGACATTTATGAAATTTTACAGGAGAGGTATTTTATTGATTATTTATAGATCTCCGGTTTTTGTATATATTCCAATACACATTAGGCTGTACGTAAAATCAATGAAATTATTGCTGAAAGAGTTAAATAATGAGTACTTTTGTCGCTTAAGATAAAATAAAAGTCATGATTTCTTCTTGTTTTTCAAAAATCGTCATTTACGCTATTACTTTTATATATAATTAAGGCTAATTATTGTATACACTGTGTTTTTTCTCCTAATATCACGCGTTTCAATATCAGGTTCTCACAATAAAACGAAAACACATGATCATTTTTTTTTCATATTAAAAAATTTTGATTAACATCAATAATAAATCATTCGTTATCACTTTCCTCCGGAAGTAAGTCTCTTGTATTGCCATCATAAGGTAAGACAAGATATTCCTGCGCAAATTGTGCATTTATAGGCTTGTCACATTTTAGCAATAGGTATTTTTGCCGAATATGCTGTCGAATTTGTCGAGATCTTATTAAAAAGCTCAGATCCACGAATTGGTTTTCGGAATCAGTACAAAATCCATAATTAAGCATTTTTTTTGGATTAACTCTTTGAAAGCAAGCTGATCTTAGCTTGGTAACTGGAAGTGTAATAGATTTTGGTAAAAAGAGATCTGCAAAACCATTCCAGTCTAAGATGTGGGCATTTTCTAGCATTATAGTTTCATAATTCTTGGGAGTGGTCCTGGCGTTAGAAATTAACGTGGGCCATTGGGATGGAGCCCAAACTGTCCTTCCTTTTATGAAGGATTTAATTTAATAGTAGCATGTACCGAATCTACCGGCATCATTGTATACCCAGGAACCAAAAAGGTTATAGTTATGTTCTCAATGAACATTGCAACATTACTTATGAAGTAGGATAACATCGAAAGCATCGCTCAATTTTTATTTTGCCCGCAGCAACTATCACAGCACAAAACTAAAGATGAATGTTCACCCTTCTCATCAATCATCTTTAAGTACTTAAAAACAACCGTACAAACTTCATTACAGCTTCTTTTGGCTTCAGACTCTTATATTCTTAAGAGTATATGTTAACGTCATCTGTGATATTCCTAATGTTTTAAATAGAAACTGGAGACACACTTTCTTTCTGCCACCATCTCCCCAAGGAAAGTAATAACGATAGGAGACTGATCGCCTACTAGTTTCTACTCTTTGCTGGCGAACATTTGTTTCCTCGACTAATGCCAGCAGCCAATCTCGTTGCCTTACAGAACTCCCTAAACCCCAGTAAAGTTCGTGTATATTCTGTAGATGTAGACGCCGTATCTGTGTGTTGAGGAGATTTAAAAAGTTGCTTTACTTTTTGCTCATTCAAATAAATAGGCAACCAAACAGTCAGAATACAGTATTTCCTACAAATAAACAATATAGTTATTATGATAATTAAACACAACACAGATTTTGGGTGGTTCATAACACTATGTTTTATCGTAAGTGATAAACGTTACTTACGATATATTGGTTACGATAATTCTGATTGTTCATAAATATCAAACTTTTACTTTTGTCGTTTGCGATAGGTACTTTATAATACCAGTTAGAATTTTGACATTTATGCAAATAGGGGTTTAAGTGCCGTTGTATTAGAGTCTAAATTATTTTAGCTGTACGTTACAATAATAAAGTGAAATACCTACATTCTGTCGGTTACGATGTTTTTCATTAACAGGCTCGATATTTCCTTTTATTTTCCTAAAGTTCTAAAAACTTTTGATTTTGTGAAGCGTCCGTGCAATTGATGATCCATTACTATGAGTTCTTTGAACAGTTTTTTATTAGGTAGAGGTAGCTATATTTAATTTATGTAGGTAGTTACCAACATAAGTCTGTGCCAAGGTCTAAAGTCTAAAGCAACACACACATACAAACATTAATTTAGCAATAAAACTATAAACCATGACCGGCGAGGGACAAACCCGCAACATTTTTGAATTTTCATCGAATTTTCTGGATCTCAGCTATCTGTTATGAGCAAAAAACAGGAAAAGCATGGCTTAACCTTATTTGTAGTCGGGTAAACTAGCAAGCGCGGATCCACCGATTGTGAGCACGGTGGGCATGCCCACAACCCTAATTTAGATCGATAGGCTGATGTTCACACACGTTGTGTGTATAACCTTACCAAAGGAGACTGAGCAAAATTGGTTTATGGACTTACAGCAATATGTTTTTGATATTTAATGTATCGATCGTGAGCGACTCCTAATTACCGTGACCACAACCTTTTTGGAGGGTTGGATCCACTCCTGTGAACTAGGAGGTAGGAAGGTACCTATAAGTACCTAAGACCTACCAGAAAGACTTCCTACCTATTTACAGATGATAGCTTTCGTGATGTTGGTTTCGAAAGGTCCACAACTTCCACATTGAAATGATCAGTATGAATCTTACAATTTTACTAAAGTTACTAGAACCAAAAATTTTAAGACATGAGAAAAGGGCTTGGAACCGGTACCAAAAGTACAGGTGCTGTATCGGTACTTAGCGGTTCTGGGCATTTCGATAGGTACCTGGGTACCAGTTCCAGGCGCGTACCACAAATCTCATATCTGTACAAGGAACCTCGTACGGTTGGCAACCTTGAATTTATTTTTATAATGCATATTAGCCTATCCTCGTCATCCTTTTTAGGGTTCCGTAGTAATCAAGGAACCCTTATAGTTTCGCCATGTCCATCTGTCTGTCTGTCTGTCCGTCTGTCTGTCCGCGGCTTAGCTCAGCGACGGTTAGTACTAGAAAGCTGTAATTTGGCATATGGATATATATTAATCAACCATTTTTCAGATTATCTAAAGTACATACATCTTTTATGGGGTACTGTGTTAAATGTTACAATAAAATACCTTGTGATATATTACAATTAAATTAAAGAAAATTTAAAACTCATATTAAAAGTACACTCTGTAAACAAGCATATTACAAATTAGAGGATTATATCCAAGATAAGAATGCTTGGAAACATGCTGGTCCTGCTCCATAGGACAATTTAGAGTCTAGACAAAATCAAACTGGTTGCTTATTTAATTATGTATTTGCTATTTTTTATAACACTGATTTTACATTCTGTGATTTCTTGAACTCACACACTGACTTATTAGTATTACTTGTTAAAATGTTAGGAATATCGTATAATTTTACAATGTTTGTAAATATGTGAGCACCATGTATCTATCACATATTTAATTTATCTGTAATTGCTTTATGTTTCATTCTTTTTTACCTATCGCAGTATAGTAATCTTATTCTAGATGCATCGTCTTCACATATAATTATATAATTAATGTATACAAAATATTGTAAAAACATTTTAAAAGAGTAACGGTGGAGTTTCTTGCCCATTCTTCTCCATACGAAAATTACCTTTTGGAAGGGGCGACTAGAATCAATTCTATTTTTTGTAAACTTGACGTTCATAAGTGCCTATTATGTGCCTAATTGAAATAAATTGTTTGACTTTGACTTTGAATCATGCCGACAAAGTGGTAAAATAAAATAAAGAAAAAATATTTTTTTAGGATACCACCCCTACACGTAAAGTGAGGTTGTTTTGTTTTCCTCATCTACCCCATGTTGTGGGGTATCGTTAGAAAGGTATTTCAAGAATATTGCGAGTTTGTCCAAACCAAAACCAAAAACATTAAGCTTTTAACAGATTTTTTTTGTTTGAGTCAAGTGTGTACCCCCCTCTTCTAGCTAAATGGTTGTACTTGGACTTGTGAAAAAATTCACAGCAGTAGTATACATATATAACGAAATTAAAAGGAAAACTGAACAGGTTAACGAGAAATAATCAACCAACTTAAATTTGCAGTTTGAAAAACATGATCTCCCATACATTCCGTATGGAAGAACACGTTTTTCAACTACAATGTTAAGTTTGTTCTTGGGATAAATTCATCCCAACTACGGAACCCTTCATTGTGCGTGGTCCGACACGCACTTGGCCGGTTTTTTACGTACTACTTATTTCTGTTTTCTCACTCGTACTTACGGAAATATTTTTAGAAATACCAACAGGTACAGGAACTTGCTACGCTTGGTACCGGTAGTAATAGTATCTACGGTTACTACGTCTGGTACCGGTATCACACCATGGCCCAAAAATACCAGTATTTCAGGCCCTGCATGCGACATCAACCAAACCGCACTATGGGCCTGCGTGGTGGATTATGTACCACTCCTGAAAGAAGACCTGAGTACCTGCAGTGGGAAAATTATATCTGGGCGGATTATGATCAATATTGTTATGCTAATCGATTATTTCATTTCAGCCAAACTCCGATAATTCATAAAACGTTAACACCGCGAAACACTTAAATATTGTAATTTTGTTTTAACATTCCAAAGCGCACGCGGGCGTCATGCGGAACGGCCTGGTTTTTATGAAACACGCTTTATTACACTTTATTAATTAAACTCGTATGGCTTTTTTGCAAGAGTTATAGGAGTTTTATAATTAACTGCAGTTTAGCCGTTACTTATACGGTGCCGGTTCCCGTATATCGTCGAGCCGGAACAATGCTATTCCTCATGCTTAAAAAATATATAAGTACCTAAATTATGGACTGGAACTAAGCTCTCGCATTATCCGTATTCCCTCGGGTTTAGTAGTAGAAGTGAATGTATATGTACCAGTCACAATTTAGCAAGATATATTACTTAGAGCATAATCGTAGCAAGGGATGATGAATAAAAATTTTTTTTAGTCCGTCTTTGAGATTATAAAAAAATATTGGACACGTAATTTTTCTTTTTTTCGTAATCTAAAGTTTACGGCGATACATTGAAGTAAAATGTGCCATGACGTGACGAGTATGTAGATTTTATACGTACTAGTGACGTATCGACCCCCACTCCCCAACTTAAAATGCGTTTTATCTAAGTATTTTTTTATTAATATGATAAAACAAAAAATACGTGTCTAATATTTTTTTATTATCTGACTGACGGACTAATTAGAATTTAATTATTTTAACCCAGGCATCATCCCTATTAACAATCCGACAACTACGTGCTGAGCCGGCCGCAGCTGCTGGCGGTGCCGCGCGGCAGGACTAACCTGCTTCTAAAAGCGCCAGATACTCGCGCCTTACGTACACTTAATGAAATCGCCGAAACGATTGACATTTTTTCCTGTTCATTGAATTAATTCGCAAGAATAACTGCATAGGTACCATTTGTGTTACAATTTGTAAAATGTGTATAAGCTAAGTAGGACCACCCTATCGCTTTGGGATTTCCTGTTATGATAGAAGTGTTGTGTAAATAAATAAATAATGTTCCCAAAGAGAGTGGGCTGTTATCTAGTACGCGGTCCTAGTGCGGCTTGGTAGATGACACATGTCTTCGAATTTTTGGTTCTAGGATATACCTACCTAACGATGTTTTCCTTCACCGTTTAGAAAGCAGTGGTGATGAAATAGTTTAAATACTCAAAGTAAAGCGCCTGTCTGGGTTCGAACCTACGACCTCGTCGCGGCTGTTGCCACTGGGCCACCACCACTCTGGTTAGTCAAGACCCATCTAGTCACAACTGAGAAATCGCTAATAGAAAAACGCAAATAGCAATAGTAGGTACCTTTTTTGCCCAACAGCGGAATCAAACCCAGGACCCTAAGCTTAGCAGTTGGTTGAACTTGCGACCACAATATTAGCTACGCGAAACAAATTGTTATTTTTTCACAGTGTAGGTAACCTATTTACATAGTTAGGTAGGTACCTGCACAGAAAAATCTCAAAGTTCCAGATTTAAACAGACATTGTTCGCGTATAAAATACCTGTACCTACAACTTGCTGCGTGCATGCACGTCATTTAATTCGATGCGAGCGGTAGATTCGATAGAGCCATAAAATGGATATCTACATCCTTTTAAATCTTATTGCACATCGATTCGAACCGTAAAGTTAATGATCTCTGCAAATGTAACGTCAATGCCACTGCCATGTTTGTAAGGCGGTCACACTATGTTTGATGTGTAACACCTTTCCTCTCGCTTTCCTGAAATCAAAATCTAAAAACCTCCAAAATACTCTAAATAATCAAATCTGTGGGAGTGATTTCGTGAAAAAGGACGGAAGTGTGTCACAGGAAGCTGAGGAAGCGCGCGCTATTTGATTTGACCAATGAGCGCGCGCGGTGCTAGAGTTGCCGTCAGATACGACTTCAACGAGGCCTCTTACCTTAATATTACATATTACCAAGGTGAGATGAGAGCTAGATGTTTCACATCTTAGGCTAAGAACTCACGGAGTAATTTTCACCCACGCCCGCCGCGGTGGTGGGACCACAAACACTCTTACGAACACGTAGTACATGGAAATGCACGACGAAATCCACAAAGCACGACACCGTTTATGCCATCGGCTTGCGCGATTGTTCGCGGGTCCCGCTGCACCCGCCAACATTGCGGGCGCGGCTGAAAACCGCTCTGTGAGTTCTTAGCCTCAAGCAGCTACTGTAAGGCTCGCTCGTTTTTATTATTAAAAGCTTTTATTTAACTTCACTTGTTTGTTGTGTGTCCTGGAATATTGCAAACAATATTTCACCCACTTCCACTGAAGCTATCGGGCTGAAATTTGGCATACGTGTTTGGTTCTCGTGACAATGTGTTGGATCGTTAAGTTCCCTTCAAAATGGTTGAGCTAAATGGTGCTGATGCATGCGTCATGTTCGTGAACGGGCGCCGTCAGTGGGGACTGGTCATCTCTTAGCTGCCACGGCTTATTTGAATTTATTTTAATTTTTTAATTGTTTTTATTTTTATTACTGACGCTTTTAACGTGCACGTCTTTTTACATTGTTCTCACATGTATAATTACAAAAATAGATGATGTAACCAATATTTTGTGAAAATATTCTGATTGAAAAGAGTGTCCGTGGAGTTTCTTGCCCGTTCTTCTCCATAGGAACCTACTACGCGTTGGAATGGGCAACTAGCTTCATATTTCTGACTGACCGACCCCTTGACAATTCAAAAGTACCTGTAATTGGTTTATTTGAAATAAATGCTTTGAGTTTGAGTTGAGTTTGAGTAATGTATGATTACTTGATGATCATGGATGAGATTTACGTCATATTGAGGGATTCACGTCATAATAAAACGTCAAACGGTAATTAAACCGACGTTCGTTCGTTTGAAATCGATTAATATACATAGGTAGATACATGCTTAAATTGTTTTGCGGCCACGACTTCGCCCGCGTGGATACATATTTTTATTGTCTTAACGTAAAAGTAGATAAATAAAGGGGTGGGTATCTAAGGATAATGGATCTTAGACCACTGCGGGACCTAGACATCTCCCAGGTTGCAACACAACACGCTTCTCCTCCGCCTTCCGCATACTCCCAGATGCCATTTTACTTTTAAGGTCCTTGGGCCATCTGGCCATCATCTAGGGGGTGTTTGAACTGTCTGCGTCAGTACAATTCCAACTATAATCGTTCTTATAGAAAGTCAAACTTGATCTTTTGGGAATTCGTCGACAAGAGAAATCTATGTTATTTTTTCTGTTCTCAGAAGTGCTAGTTTTAGGTAGTACCTACCTATGTAATGTCTCAATGTAATTGACTTGTGGGCGACATGTGGGATGCGCACTTCGTTTCGAACTAAAATTTAATCCAAACCTTACTTTAATCTCTTCAGTCTTAGGTAGGTAGGTAAACAACTAACACGTTCAGTGCCGGGAGCCCTACTGGACGGTTCACTCAAGTTGCAAATGGGATGCCGGGAGCCCTCGCGGGAATCATTTTAAATGTAGGTTTTTCTTAGCATTATAAACTGTGAAAATAAAATCAATTGTATACGAGTATATTAACAAGATTTCAAACCTAATGCCGGTGACAGTCCTCGAGGGTTAACTTTAGCGCAAACGTAATGCCTGGAGTCAAGTTGCATTATGTATGGCGGCATGGCGTATGAGCTCTATGAAAAATGGGTGGAGTCGAAAGTGTTAATAAGAAAGTAAGTAAGTAGGTAACTTCCTAATTAGGGACTGATAAAATTATAAAAACACAAGAGTGCTTCTCGTGACCTCACGAACACTTCACCAAGTTTTCTCAGCGTTTTTAATGTACAGATTGAACCTTCACAAACGATCTCATTTTCCAGACTAAAGTCCTATAAATGTCCTATAAATGCATGAATGTCCGATGGCCTTCCCGTAGCGTCGATTTAACATTTTAGTTAGGTACCTATTTGCCAAGACGCCTGAAGCCGTAGTTCCTACAAACCGCGTTTTTTTCGTTTCCGCCTGTTGCTTATAATGTGAGCGCAGACAGGTATGAGTCATAATGTATTAGCTTAAGTTATTGTAAATATGATTTACAAGGCTCAATTTACATTTTTTTTAGGGTTCCGTAGTAAACAAGGAACCCTTATAGTTTCGCCATGTCCGTCTGTCTGTCCGCGGAAAAAAAGAAAGAAAGCTGTATTTTGGCATATGTATACATATTAATCATGTGTAAAAGTGGTAAAATAAAATCAAGAAAAAAAAAATTTTAGGGTACCTCCCCTACATGTAAACTGGGAATGATTTTTTTTCTATACAAGATGTGGGGTATCGTTAGAAAGCTCTTTCAAAAATATTGTGAGTTTGTCAAAACCATTTTTGGATTCAGGGATCCGTTTGCAAAATATTAAGCTTTCAACTGATTTTTTTTGTTAGAGTTAGGTGTGTCCCCCCCCCCCCCCCCCGTTCTAACTAAATGGTTGTACTTAGACTTGTGAAAAAATTCACAGCAGTAGTATATATAACGAAATTAAAAGGAAAACTATGAGAGCTAAGTAGGTTGTACAGGTTAACGAGAAATAATCAACCAACTTAAATTTGCAGTTTGAAAAACATGATCTCCCATACATTCCGTATGGGAGAACACGTTTTTCGACTACAATATTAAGTTTGTTCTTGGGATAAATTCATCCCAACTACGGAACCCTTCATTGTGCGTGGTCCGACACGCACTTGGCCGATTTTTTAACGTTATTGTACATAGCAAAATTACTTCCATGTCATTTGTCTTACGTACAAGCTATATTCGAGCTTGTTACTACGGCAATGCGCGGAAATTCCCGACAATGCGCGAGAATAGGGATGGTGACATTTTTTTTTTCCGTCTTTGAGATTATAAAAAAATATTGGACACGTATTTTTTCTTTTTTTACGTAATCTAAAGATTACAGCGATACATTGAAGTAAAATGTGCCATGACGTCACGAGTATGTAGATTTTATACATACTAGTGACGTAGCGACCCCGACTCCCCAACCTAAAATGCGTTTTATCTTAGTAATTTTTTATTATTATTATAAAGCAAAAAATACGTGTCAATTTTTTTTTTATATCTGACTGACGGACTAATAAGATTTTTTTTTTTCCCAGCCATCATCCCCGTCGTCATCAGCCGTCATCCCTATTCTTCAGAAGATGGGCGACCTGTTACTTATTTGGCTCGTATCTAGTTTGTGCAAAGGCTCAGAAACGTTATTTAAAATATCATTTTTAAAACGTTTGTAACAGCTCTCGTTCTTCTTTGTAAGTACAACATTTTGCCCGGAACGAAAACGACATGAGAACGTTTTCAAAAACCAGTTTATTCCGACGTAGCTCACACGGTGCGTGCGCCGACAAGCATGAACTCGTTTAGTTAAATTGTACCTTATCTTCATTAATTCATTACATCATTGATTCCAATGCGCTTGCTGCTTACGTATTGATTAGGGTTGTGTTGGGAGTTTCCTGTCGATCAACCCAAAAATGGTTAAAAACGTTTTATTAATCGAGAACGATTTAAATTTTGTTCTTCTTCAAAAACGATTCAATAACGTTCCGTTCGAACGTAACCAAAACAAAAATCGTGCCTTAGGTTTTTAAGACGAAACCGTTTCGAAAATATACCGTTATACGAGCCCTCGCTTGTGCGTTACACTATTGACATAAAGTTTATTATAAATGTATTTATACAAAAAAAAACACGTCCGCAGAAATGTAAATTGAGCCCAGTCGTAACACGTAACGTTATCCCTACCTACAGTGTATAGGTACACTTGTCACACTATATGTACGTAAGTACAGAACCCGTACAAATATTTGCAAGCCCGATTACCTACTTTTGGCGTGGAGTCAAGTTACTGAAAGCTAGAATAGCGTATAGAATGTACCTACCTACCTAACTATTCGCCATTATTTAATAAGATTTTGATACTTTCACCTTTACCCGTCTACTAATGGCGAGTAGGTAGATATAGTAGAAAGTAACAATACGCTGCAATCTCGCCTTTTCGTCAGTCATTATCAGGGTTAAACCATAGAGATGTCAGCATCAACCGACGGGGTCGAAAGACCAATGCCTGCTGGGGTTGCGGGTTTGTCCGAAAGGGATATCGCGGCCCCGGCACACAGGCAACGGAAGAAACACGGGTGGGTTTTAGTCAATAAAAGTCTGACACACCCTCTCGCTCTGCCCAGAGCGGGAGAAGTCATTTGATGATTTCCCATCCTGAAAAAAAAAAAGGGGTTAAACCATGGAAAAGTTTATTGTAACGTGTAGGTACACGTTAAACGTAACGTTCTTTTTCAATCCCAGATATTAATTTGACAGGTGCAAATGATAAATTTGAAATGTCAAATTACTAAAACGAACTTTGAAAACATAACCCCATGCCATGATTACAGCAATACGTATCTACTTAATTTTTCACTTCAGGAATTCAGGGTAGAATATGAATTCAGACTTTGCTGCTCATAACGGCAAGAATAGCTTACCTACTTATTACCTACTACTCGGTTTTCGCAACTTGGCAGAACGACTAGGAATCACAAATTTGTATGAAACCCATCTAAATGCTTATAGGATTGGCATCTGCCACAAATTCCCTAAAGTTCTTGTGATCTGTTCCCAGACGTATTTGATTCGGGTACCTACCTATTCTAATTTTCGATACGTTTCAATGGTAAATTCGCCTAAACGATTAATAGGGCGAATACATTATGAATTTAGGTATGACCAGAGATTAAAAACCATCTACGAAAAAATTGGTACTTACTTAGGTATGTATCTAGAAATGATGTAGGAACAAACATATAATACAGTATCAACTAGTACGGGGGTATTGTGACCGTTACTGGCGGCCTTTTTAACCGAATTCCCACAAAGGAGGAGGTTTGTTCTCAGAACTCCGTCATTTATGAACCGATTTGGAAAATTCTTTTTTTATTTGAAAGGATATACTTCCCGATAGGTCCCATTTTTATCAACATTCAGTTCTGATGATGGAATCCATGAGGAATTGAGGGAACTCCTCAAATATTAAAGGCATACACATAGCGATTTTGGTACTCGTATTTTCAGCAACGAGTTAAGCATTTGCTTTGAGAAAGTATCATTTGGTGAAGTAGAACTGATGAAGAAGACCACAGATGGCCACCGGAACTACTCAATGATAAGTATTTTACGGGTGGCGACAAGATATCTCGATTAAAATAGTTAAGCGACTATGAAGCACATTCTGATGAAAATAGTACCATTGAACTGACCTGAAGATGAAGCCGGAAGGAAGGCACCGGAACTCCGTCATAAAACAATGTATCTTAGCCGTGTTTGGGCTTATTGAAATTGTCATGGGGTGCACTCTGCCTATAAATGATGAATGGTAGTATCCTGGCATCAAATTACACTACTTGAGTCGGATGCTATGTGTGGTCTTGATTGTCAGAAGACAGATTTCGTAGCCTCGTTATTTCCGTCAATGATCCTGTCGTCGTGTGGTCGCATTTGTAAGCTCTCCAAATTGATAAAATTATGCCTTCCAAACTTCTGACACGACTAAGCAAGACGTATATTTGCCCTTTTACAATTTTTTTTTACCAAGGTAGATCACAGATCTGTCGAGGATGGTACCCTATAATTTATGGACTATGAACGCCCAGCTTAATATTAGAGGCAGCATACGACGCTCCACATCTCCGTAACCCCTTGCCGCCTGGAACGTAGTGCCTGTTGGTGGTATGTGTATCACTTTAAAACTATAAATTAGCATATCTTTTTATTGGATGAGACAATTGCAAAGAAACAAAAACTAAATTTGTTACATCATCATCAACTTTTTGTTACATCGTGATTATATTCTATTTACAATTTTATTATGACTATATTTAAATTTCAAAAATGTTTTATATCTGCTAAATTGTATGTAGAAAAATGCATTCATTAGTAAGTACCATTTTGGGCCAATAGATGTCATTGAGACAAAAAAAATGTTTTCGCCCTTTCTACACTTTCAAGCCAGTTTTGAAAAATGTATGATTAAATCTTTATTATTACCTAGTTAAGTTTATACCACGGTTTCTATACCAAATGAATAAGATCTTTCATACAAAATGTATCCCCCTGTTCACCCACAATGGGGTTAATTTAAATCATTCCACGTTGCCCCGCCAAGTCGCCCCACTGGTCCAAAGTGGAATGCCAAAAATTTTCAGTGGAATCTTAATGGATTACTTGCCCCACTAGTTGTAACCCCACTAGGTGTAATTTTAAAAAATCTTTTGATTTGTTTCCATTACTTATTCGAATGTTATACAAATTTGTATGGGGTAGGTACAACAACAAAAAATTGAAAAATAATAACTTTTTTACAAAAAAACAACCAACCACAAAAAAAAAACACTAAAATAACTTTTTTACAAAACAAAAACCACTGAACTCCACAGAAAACACACACTGCACTACAAAAAAAAAAAAAAAAAACAAAAAAAAAAACACACACTGCACTACAAAAAAAAACACAAAAAAAAACAAAAACACACACACACACACACACACAAAAACACACACACACATAAAAATACACTTAAAAGTGAAAAATAACTTTAATTACGGAAGTCTGTGGCAAAAACGAAAATACAGAACCATTGTAGTATTATACGAGTACATTAAGATGGTTGAAGCCGTGATATAGTTATATCCTTAGGGATATAGTTACGAATCGCTTTCATATATATCTATATTACGGTATATTTTGGTATATACTTAGTATAAAATATTTTCGTTTTTGCCACCGACTTCCGAAATTAAAGTTATTTTTCACTTTTAAGTGTATTTTTGTGGAGATCGGTGGTTTTTGTTTTGTAAAAAAAATATTCAAGTGTTTTTTTTTTTAAGTCGGTTTGTTTAGTTTTTTAAAGAGTTTTTCTATTGTACTGTCAACAGTATGGTAATAATTGTGCACAAATAAATAAATATGTCTCTGCATCACCCAAATGTTGACTGGTAGAAAATGCCTATGGTATTAAGTCCGTCTCTGTACATTTGTCCTTACAGTATTGTATACTTAAATAAATTATTATGTTTGCTAATTTATACGCTTAAAACTAAGGTAATTAAAACACTAGCAAAATTGATTTACTTTCGGGGATCTTTGTGTCAGCGCTATGGCGCCAATAAATGAATTGTTTTTCACGCTATGCAAACTAGCAAGTCGCTGTGAGTACCTTACCTACATAGTCACTAGTTAAGGCTTGTGCAGACTAGCGCTAGGTGACGGCGCGATGCGACTCGAACAATAGAATTTCTAAGTTTTCTTAGAAATTATATTGTGCTTCACGGAATAACAATAACCGGTGTCGCGTCGCGCTAGCATACACGAAGCTTTAATTGACCTTGCCGAAATCCATTATAAAATACAATAGACGTTGTTGTATTTAGTAATCTACTCCGCTTAACTAATCCTAAAGAGTCATAAAGAACCCTGTAAGAAATCGACACGTGTTTCACCTCTCAACGAGGCGTCCTCAGGATGGCGATTTACTTGTCGCGTAACATTTTATGGACCTTTACCCCGACCATCTGTAATGTACTACAATTCTTGCAAATAAATTTTAATTTAATTTCGAATTTTATCTGTTGCACAATGTTAACGTGAGAAACTCTCGCAAGAAAATCAAGCTTTGTTAGAGAGGTTTAAATTAGGTAGGTCCTAATCTAAATTGCTAGAAATAGCACAGCCTCATTCAGTCGGAAAGTCATGTCTCATGACAGTAAGTGTAACTAACAATTACGAAATAATTACTAGTTACACTACACTATTAATAATAACTAACTATACCTAAGTAATCGCGAATACGTGTGTATTTACAATCCATATCAGATTTACTAACTGCCTTTAAAAAATTATGCAATACAGCTCCGAACACGTCATTCTTATTTTTAAGCTAGTTTCGCCACCCGGTTTTAGGTAAGCACTTGCAATAATAAATACCTACCAATTAACCTTTGCCGTGCCATGCCGCCAGTGAGCGGCGGCCCTTGTCCGCCCGATAATAGACGGGTAGGTTCCGTAGGTTAGTCAACTGGACTGACTTGAGGGCGCTAAGTCAGCACTGGACTGGACTGGGTTGAAACTAGTGTATATATGTCGTAGGATGGTTTGATAATTCGAATTTTCCCGAAAACCCTAGGGATATTGCGAAAACGCGGATAATTAGAGAATGGTGAAAACATTTCTGCGAGCAATTTGTATGTAGCGGTCGCCGGCCGCTGCCGCGGCATCGCTCGGCTCTCGCGCGGTTGTTCACAGTTCTAACGGAACTTAGCCCATTTCAACCAAAATGATAGAAATGTTTTCACCATTTTGTAATTATCTGTGTTTTCGCAACATCCCTAGGGTTTTCGCCAAAATTCGAAGGATCAACTCAACCCACGACATATACACGAGCCCAGTTACAAGTCAACGCAGAACTGACTTACTGTACTGTCACATTGCTGGGGCTCATATAACTTGCTTTTAATCCGTGTGCTTGATAATTAAGACAAATGCCAATCGCCGATGTTACGTCGGATGCAGACACGCGGATTACATATATTTTTCTTTTTATTGTATTTCACACACCTATTTATTTTTTATTATATTCGTTTAATTCTTTATCTATCTGTCCGTGACATCACTGCGAGCCCTATCAGAATACCAGCGCTTCGACATTTTAAATGTCCGGCGTCATGCTGAGATAGGAGCCTTTTGGCCTCGTACAGGACTTCGTTCTTTAATGTTACTTTGTTTTTTCTTATGTTAAGTGTGTTTTTAGTATGTGTGATTTCCTATGCGAGTCTCAATAAAGTCCCATTGTACAGTACCTATTGGTAAATAACATAAGCATAATAACAATGAGCTGTTGTTTTGTTGCATATTATTTTATTCAACATACAAACAAACAGTCAGTATCTACAGTTAGGTCCGTGTAACACAATTACCTAACTGGCGCTAACGACCAATTAAAAACCAGCCAGTTACTTTAAAATGAAGACTAAAACGAAACGCACGCGAGAGCAGGCGCCCGCAAAAATGCAAAATCTAATTACAAGCGTCCTTTTTTTATTATTCGCCTTCGCGTTCTACCTTACCATCTCCTTCGAGCCACTTTCAAAAGAAGAGCAGATGCAGAGATACAATAAAATGACTGAGGACGTGGAACCATTTAGAAAGAACTTAACAGAATGCGCGCGCCAAGTAAAAGCATCAATGGTGGACGTTGAAAACTTTTTAAAACGAATCCCGCAGGCGAATATGCAAGGAAAATGTTTCGTTGCCTGCATACTGAAACGTAACGCAATAATAAAGAATAATAAGATTAGTAAAGATAATTTGCTGGATGCTAACAGAGCTGTCTACGGCGAAGATAGCGAGGTGATGTCTCGTTTGAAGACCGCAATAGGGGAATGTACGAAAGTAATCGACGGTATCTTTGAAGTTTGTGAGTACGCGTCAGTTTTCAACGATTGTATGCATATCAAAATGGAGCATATTTTAGATCAGGTGATGATGGAGCGGCGGATGGACGCGATAGGGCAGATCACGACGAATACTGACCAATGGGGCGATGCAGAAGATGAGATCATGAAGTTGGTGAAGGACGAACTTTAGTTTGTAAGATTTTTATGTTTTTCAATCGGACTTGTTTACAATATTAATAAGCATAAGGATGAAATCACACTTACCCGCACGGGAGCATTTTTGTGTGTCCGGTGTCGGAGAAACTTCCCACCCTGCTCCTCATAACTCTAAAACAGAAAGGACTGTAAATGCTGAACTGTTACTGTGCGTGTAAAATGTGATTTCACCCTTAGAGTCCTACAGCCCGTGTTCGTTTTTTGTTTTGAGTAAAGCTAAACGCACATTAAGGCTCATTTTCATTGGTCGATAGGGCTCGTGCGAGATTTTTCTGTGAATGTCATTTATGGTCCGTATTTAGGGAATCGTTTTCATTAGTCGATAGGGAACGATTGCGATATACGGAGAATCTGCACCGCACATTTGGCAGATACATTGAAGGTTTATTTTCATTGGCTGTGAGTTTCCGCAAGCTTTTTACCGTCCGATGAATTTCATAGGTCGCTACGCCCGCTACGGAGATTCCCCACAGACGGTGTACCGACCGCGTTATCGACTTATGACTTTCATTAGTCTTTACCCCGCATGCGGTGAGTCCCCGCATGCTGTGTATCGACCGAGTTATCGACTAATGCCAATGAGCCATTACAGCCGCAACCAGCGCAACGATTTTCATACAAAAAAGAGTGGTGCGTCACGCCTGTAGTGTGCGTTGGCTCATAGAAAATTAACGAAAGTGATGAAGGAGGCTTTTTACAATGTGTTGCGTTGCGGCGCGGCGCGACCCGCCCCAGTCTCTTAATAAGCATTTAAAACTGTGCATGTATATCTTATAAATTTTTAAACATTACGTATGTTTGTGTGAATAAATAAAACAAAACTTGTTACGAAGAAATTTTAATTCTTTTCGAAATCACCTAATTATAACTTCGATATGATTCACTTAAAAGTTACAATAGAAGCGCACATTACAAAACAAATTGGACACAAACTTGCTCCGCTTTTGTCAAATAGTCACTTGGTGGGTACATCGTATATTTTTAGGGGCATGTCGGCTTAAAAGTCAACAGTTAGTTAACATATTATTCAACTGTTCTAGCAAATTATATTCGGTACAAGGGACCTTTAGCTCGTTGAGGTTGATATTACAGAAATATCAAGGAAAGACGTCGGCATTATACAAACCAATTGTCACGTTACAAAATTACAAAATATTGCATTAAATTATCAATACATTGAAAATGTAACTGACATTTTCTTAAAACATTTTCGAAAAGTTTTTTAATTTTTGTTTAGAGAAACAACATTTGTGTCCCAGTTCCAGAGAAGAGCATTGAACAAACTTCGTTGTTACAAAGGTACTTATCAAATTTATCATCTAAAAGTACAAGTTATCAAATAAAATAAATACGTTAAAAAATCAGTTCACAACAAAGTTTCGTGAACAATCAATGTTCACTATTTTTAAGGAAGAGTGTATTTACACAGTCCCGCTAAAGAAGGATTTATACGACACTAGACATCGGTTCTTGTAAACGGCAATGAGTATCACCACAGATGAATCCATATGGTTCACTCCACATTTTAGGTATAAAGCTACAAGTACGTGGAGGGCCCGTCTTGACGGGCCAAGTCAGTCAGTGTACGTAGACAGAAGATCTATGAGTTACGCGATAGAAAGAGAGGCAACTTCCAGGTGAATATAACTGTAATTAGCGCTGTGCGACCTGAATTGCACTTTATTGTGTGGTAGCAAGAGTCACTTTTATTTAAACTGCGTTTGCAATTCATTTGCCAAACATGTAAACAAACACGGGTTTTAGGAAAAATAACTGTAATGCCTACACATAAGGTTCAGTTTGCGCTACAGCTTTATATTTGATATGACTTTTTCAACAGTACTGGTCGGTCTAAAATCAACTTTATTTACACTAGCATAAAGTTGAAGTTTGTCTAAGTGGAAAACCATGTTTGTTTACGTTTGGCAAATAAATTGCGAACGCAGATTAAATGATTTTGCGGAGGGAACCATCTGTATTCATCTGCGGTATCACGTTTAAAATCGGAAGATAATTCTATTTTTATTTTAGTTTATCACATTTATGTTCAAGTATTTTATAACTGAACAATTGTTAACAATAGATTCCACAATAACGGTTTCCAAAAAGATTGTAAAATAAACAATACATCAGGGCCTACCAGCTGTTATAGCAGTATTATTTTAACATTACTTCAGTGTGGGAAAGAGATGAACATCTACAGGACGTAAAGCTCCATCTCTTTCCCCCACTGAAGTAAGATTATTATGAGGTGATGGTAGGTCCCGCATAGTCATTTCTAGTGTCGTCATCTAAATCCACGAAGAAACTCGCTACTTAATCAAAGTGCGATTTTCCTAGTTACAATCAAATATCAAACAAACCGGTTTGTCTAAACTAAAGGGCTAAATACCTGTTTCATGCACTTCTCTTTATACAAATAGATAGAAGACATCGAATGTACAATTGTTCCTATATTAACTAGTACTAAAACTAGACCCAGGGGGCTCTTGAGCTGTTGTTCCATAGATAAAAATAAGACCATTTTTGTATACACCATTTCTGACGTGGACCGATGTTTTCAAGTTACAATTTGATGTTAAAAAAATTACTACAATGTATATTTTAATTTGAAAGTGTGCTTCTAGAATTAATAAAACACTATTTTGAATTTGTATTTTTTTTTTAATTTTGATTATTTTCGGTCTACATGGAGTCAGATAGACATAATTTACTTGCTCAAAAATTTCTCTAGCTACGAGTAAATTGAAGTAAAACTTGTAGTGAGGATAAATATATCGTTTTATTTGATAACACCAAATATCCCAAAAATCTCAAACAAATATAAATTCAGTGAACAGTTCATATTAATAAGTTAACACACATCAGACCACAAAAATGGGTACAACAACGAACGTTTTCAAATATTTATCTTAAAACTTATTACGAAAAACAAGTAATCCATACGAAAATGGTTAAATACACTTACATTATTACCAGATGATACCTATTAACATTACATTCTAAAAACTAAGGTATCATACAGTCTTAATTTCATCAAAATTTATTAAAAACCCAAATTTTATGTTAAAACTTTTTATATAAATTACTATTCACTATAAAAACAGTTTAATCAACCATTTTCCTTAGCTAAAATATATAACTACCCTATTCCTTGAAGTCATGTATAGTACTTATAACTAATATCATTAAAAGAAAATCGAAGGTATAGAAAACGATAATATGGCAGTGTCCTAAAACAAAAATAATATAATGTTGTTAAAAAATAGTAAGCGTATATTGAATCCTAACTTTTAATTGTAAAATAATAGTTAAAATAATATTATTTAGTTCATTTAAGGGTAAGTTAGGTTTTAAGCTCAAAATATTAAAAATAAATCGTCTATTTGTTTGCAATTATCTGGTATCTAATATTTTAACATTTCGTTCAAAATTATTATGGCTAATTGAAATATTTTAGTAAAACTATTCGGTGCAGTTTACATGCACGCGAGTGTATTTAAAGCTAACAGTGTTTCATGATTAGAGACAGTAGAAAACAGATGTCACTGGACAAGACTAACTGACTGACAATAAAGTTTAATAAAAATGTACACAACTTAGGGCTTCCTACGTGAAGCTTGGCAGTGTGGTCAGTATTCAAGTAAACAAATTGAAAACAGATTTAAAAAATACAATAAAAATGAAGATTTTCAGGATTCATGCAACTTATACATGCTCTTGGGCTCAGGCTAGATTCAAATTAATTTATTTGCATTTTTCTCTTATTATCTGATTGAGATAATGACTTGGGAGACAGCCCGCATTAGGCCGAAATGACATTTCACAGTTACTTTGTCAAGTTGTCATAAAATAGAGAGGTATTAACTTTTTTTTCCACAAAAAAAAAGTTATTTTATGTGATTCGACATGTCTCTAATTGTCAAACACCTATTTACTAATAACAGCTATACAACTAAATTAAGATCAAAATATACACGCCACACTGAGCGGCCATTATCATCGATTTAATTTTAATACTACAAAAATACTTTATTTTATCATGGACTCTTATTTTTGGCCCACATTGTTTGATTCAAAAATAACTTTTTTCAACCAAAAAAGGAAGAATATTTACAGAAGTCGGCAGTAAGGTTCAGTCACTATAAAATTTTAAGAAAATTAGAACTAGAGAAAAAGGTATATTGTAAAATGAAAAAAGAATCCAAATACGTATTGTAAAAACAGTTCGTATCGAATACTATGTGTATTGAAACGTACAATCGTTAATTTTAAAAGACAAATATTTAATCTAACAATAATTTAGAAGTAGGTATAATAAATAAATAATTCAACATTTCACTATTGTTTCTAAAAATATTTAAAAGTGGAGTAATATTTAAAAACTGCCGGCCTGTGAGCATTCACACTTATAAATATAATATTGTGACATCTAAAGCGCCAATCAGTTCAATGCTACGTTTCTTTGTAATTCGTAACTATATTCCCTATTACAACATTGATTAGGGTTGTTATTCGCTCATCAAATTAAAAATATTCTCAAATAAGAGATACATTATTTGTAAAAAAAATAAGACCATTTGTCCAATTTTTTTTTTGACCAAAACATTTTGTGTATTTTCATATTTTGAATAAGCATATAACAACCTTAGTTTGTAGAGAATTGTTATTACTGACGCACAAGTTCTTGTTACTAAAAATATAATTTGTGACCAAATATTGAGTAACCGACCAGGTATAGAGAAGATGACCATTTTTTGAGCGTTAACTTGAAAGAAAACACAATAGCCTTCCTTACTGTAATATTTTCTAATTTCAAATATCAACCTTATGGGGCTTTGTACACACACATTTTCTTGCCGTGAAAAGCTACGGTTTATACGCCATGTCCAGCCACGGTCGTCAGTGTTGTATGGATCACTATGGAATTTTGTTGACAGACACGTTTTTTTACGGCGCGGTTTATACGCCGTACCATAAACAAACCGTGTACAAATGGCCTTAAAGTTCGCTCGATATTTTTGCAAAAAAAAAAACCTTTATTCAAGAGAATTACTTGTTAATTGTCAAGCTAATTCAAGTATAAAAACACAGCATAAATATCAGTTGCCTGTTCAGATACACGATATAGTTGCTGCTAAGTTATTTGCAAACTGCCGTTTTTCTTCGGAATAAAAAGAGGAGCTATAAATATTGGGCCATATATTTTAACACCTGTTCCCATCACAACTTATGTACTAGAATAAAGTCCCAAACCTCGACGGGGTAGGCCTCTGTCATTCTGGCGGGCAGCTTTGAACGAAAGAGGCCGGAAATAGGCCGGTCCGGCCTGTTCGCTGTAAGGTACCTTTGTACCAGCCGTCGCCTCTCTTTTTCGACACTATCACTATGTCATCCACTTTTAGTTCTAACTCGTATTCCGAGTTAGGCGGATACGGGACTATGCAGCGGAATCTGGAAACAATAATTAGTACTGTAAAGGTTGCTTTACGTCAAGCTGAACATTCGCGATAGTTGACGGTTGATATTTTATATTAACTATATTAAAAAAACTCTTGCTTCAAAACAGGTGCACAGACAACAAGTGCCTAGAAACGCTAACGTTTCGTTTTGTTGATTTTATCTAGTTCAAATATAAGCACAGAATAGTACAGTACGCGCACTCCAGATTTTAGATATAAAGCTACAAGTACGCGGCGGGCTCGTTTTGTCGGGCCAATTCAGTGAGCATAACGTGGTCAGAAGATAAAAGAGTTACGTGATAGAAAGAGAAGCAAGTTCTAGGTGAATATAACTGTAGGTAATTAGCGCTGTGCGATCTGCATTGCACTTTATTGTGTCGTAGCTAGTGTCGCTTTTTATTTTAATGATTTTGCGGAGTTAACCATCTGTATTTCTGTGATATATCCCAAATCAAAAATCAATAGGGATGTTCACTAAACATTTTTTTTGTCCGTCAGGTAGATTATTAAAAAATATTGGTACACGTATCTTTTCTTTTTTTACGTAATCAAAAGATTACGGCAATACATTGAGTAGGCAATACGTTAATGTGGCATGACGTCACTACCCGGTAGATTTATACCGACTTGTGACGTAGCGAACCCCCACTCCCCAACTTTAATGCATTTTATCAAAACAAAAAACATCAATGTATATCTGTACCTATGTTTGTAAATAAATAAATGATTTTAATGATTAAAAAAAAAAATACGTGTCTAATATGTTTTTTATAATCTTCCCCAGTCAACATCCCCATTTCGGACTTTTTCTTCTCGCCCGCAACACATCAACGCCCAGTAAAATGTTCAACGAAGAAGATTCCAGCTCCAACCGACCTCCTGTTCCAACATACCTTTCTTTATTTGGTTGCAAGTGGTGCCGATCTCGCCTCGACGCGGTCACGTCTAGCGACTGTGATTTTCGATGTTGAGACTGCCACGGGTTTTCTGTGCCCGTTCTGTAAATTTATCAACACGTTATTCTTAATAGTTCTTATTGGTAAACAGTTTAAGGGACACTATATAAAAGTCGATAATATTTGAGAGAGGAGGTAGACATGTAAGTGAGGTAAAATTGTATTTCCGAAGTGCTATAGATTATTTTTACAGAAAAATCTAAATAAAATTATACTTCGACATTATTTGTTATGCTCGACTAGGGTGCATAATGATTTCATGGTTTACGAAGTTCATATTGTTGAATGCAATTTACGCCCAGATTTTCCAGAAAAAGTATAATAAATAATAATAATACCAGCCTGTTACTGTCCCACTGCAGGGCAAAGGCCTCTTCTCATACAGAGAAGGCACGAGCATTGATCACCACGCTTGCTCAAGACGGGTTGGCGATTTCAGACTTATATTAACTATAAGTCCAGGTTTCCTCACGATGTTTTTCCTTCACCGATGTCAGTAATGTCCAAGATAAACTCAGAAAGTACATATGAATTGAAAAGGTCACATTGGTACTTGCCCGGATTTGAACCCACAACCTCGTACATGAGAGACGAGGCCCTAACCACTGGGCCATCACAACATACCTTTTCTGGTTTACCTGTATAAGGTATTGATTATAACCAGTGAATAGAGATAATGACAAAAAAAAATTTTTTAGTCCGTCTTTGAGATTATAAAAAAATATTAGACACGTATTGTTTCTTATTTTACGTAATTTAAAGATTACGGCGATACATTGAGGTAAAATGTGCCATGACGTCACGAGTATGTAGATTTTATACAAACTAGTGACGTAGCGACCCCCACTCCCCAACTTAAAATGCGTTTTATCTAAGTATTTTTTTATTAATATGATAAAGTAAAAAATACGTGTCTAATATTTTCTTATTCTCTGACTGACGGACTAATTACAATTTCATTTCTTTACCCAGGCATCATCCCTATTGAACACAGAAAATCGACCGCAGTTATTCTTGCAAACTTTTAAACAAATAGGAAGTTAGTTTGGTGTAATTATTATTGGAACAATTGCAAAGCCGCGAATCAGACAATTAATATATTCATTCAGAAGTTTAACTTGTCAATGATGGTAATGTGAAATAAAGCTACACGGCAAACGTAAAACAGCATGCTCAAAGGATCGTGAAAACATAAAGCTTATTCATTTGTTACATTTAGGAGTGTTGGGTGCAGTATTGTTTAGAAGTGTACCAGTGTGTGTGATAGAGCTATCATTATCGAAATCTATTCAAATATCTATATCAAAAAATATTGAATTTTTCTAGTTTTTATTTTGAACTTAAGAGCGTTTATCATAAAACTTGGCAACGTCGCCAATAGCTGTCAAAAATTTAACTATTTTGATTAATTTGGCAATATGGAAATAAGAAATGTGGCTAACCAGAGAACTACAATATTAATAATGAATTGCAATTATAACATTGAATTTGATGTTATACTCGTTTTAGGTGTAAAAAAGGCATTTGGAAAGTTTCCAATTTTTTTTTTTACATCTAAAACTAAATATTCGGTGTTAAGATTTAAATTATTGCATTTCATAATCAATATTCTAATCCGCTAGTTAACCACATTTCTTATTTCCATACAGTAATATTGCCGAATTAATCAAAATGGCGAAATATTTGACATCTATTTGCCACTTTCAGTTTAAACGCTAAGAGCGTTTGAATGTTGAATGTTGAAGATATATGATGTGTGAAGAAATAAAACGATATCCAAGCTCCAGTGTGTGTAAGTATGTGGGTGCGTACGAGGCCAGGACAGACTGCTTCTGGTGTATTCAGGGTATGACTGTATGCGAGTCTGAGCTAACAACCTCCGTAGATAATGGTGTTCGAGCACGTCTCTCCTTGTGCGTGTTTGTGCGGGTGTATGAATATGTCTGTGTGCATACAACCTGTGCAGATGATGGTGTTCGTGCAGGGCCGCCGGTGCGGGTCTCTCCTTGTGCGTGTTCGTGCGTGTCGCCGGCGGCAGTGCTCGCAGCAGTTGCGAGGGACATGAGCCCGACCTGTACCCACACCGTTAGTATGCCACGAGCCAACAGCAAAAATATAATATCGACATTTATAATTTTACAGAGCGAATTAAATTTATTATAGAGAACAATCTACTTTTATTTTAAAATCAAGGAACTTGAATAAAAGTGTAAGATTTATAGGGCCTTATTACACAACAAGCTTTACCTTTGGTTAAAACCAAACAATCATTTTTTTAATTTCGACCGCTATTTCAACAAAGTTAAAGTTCTAATTACAAAAACTGACGTCAAATTCAAAGTTGTCAATTTTGTATTAAGAACTTTAGCGTGCTCTGAATAAAGTACAAAATACAGTAACTAGCTCGAAGGTTTAGGATTGGACTGAAGTATTGTAAAAAGACGGATGAGTAGTATTTTATTCTATTAGTTTTACTGTACGTGTATTTTCGACAAATGACAATGATAAAGAATTTGCAAATTACAAATGGTCCTATATTACTATTAAACTGTATTTCTACAAAATAAAAATTAAGATGGATAAATAATAAAATAGTCGTTATTGGCTTGTGGCAAGATACACACGTGAAACACAAATGCAGGGACAATGAGTGCTGTTAGAACAAATAACATTCAAGCACACACTATAAACAGTAGCGGGCAGGTAATATGACACATCGCGTTTCTAGAATGAGACGACCACACTTGGTATGTATATACAATATATTAACTAACGATGGGCGTTCCCGTTAACCCGGAATAGTATAGCGTCCATACAGGCATAAAAAAATCTTTAAAAAGTGTTTTTTTTTTCTAATAATAAAATTTTAAATTGATTCGTAAAAGAAACACTCGGTACACGCGCACTTGTCTTTCAACGTGGACGATCGATTTTCAAAGACAAGAGCGAGAAGTGCACGTGTACAGAGTTACTTTAAGTACCAATTTTTTTTTTTACGGGAATCCCCTTCTTTGGTTAACATACTGTATGGAAGAGATGACGTTCTACTACGCCGAACTTTTTCGAAACTTGATTTATTTAAAAATAAGCTGTAAAAAGGGGTGCAGCACTGTACACGTAATAGAAGTGAAATTTCATAAAAAATTAAGTATTAGAGAGATTTAGTGTGGGAGACAGAGAGAGTTATATCTTTCTTCTCACTCATGTAACGAAATGTGCCTAAACGTGAAGCGTCCTTGACATTTCACTCTCAATTCTCTTCCAATTATCGAATAGCCGCCTAAGATATTTCACTTATAAAACAAAATATGTTATTCTGATAGTTGATGTGCCATATTGAGAAACAAGTATAAGTCGTGCCATTAAAGTTGACACTTGACGCACCACGTGGTTTGACTTGTGCAGTAGACGATTAATGGGTCTCTTTAGCGGTATGAGATCTGCGCGGGGGCATGGGGGGGGGGGGGGGGGGGGCGACAGAGCGGCGGGAGGCGCGGGCAAGTCTTTAATGGCACGACTTGTACTGTACGTAGTAAAAATGGACATGTTAGGATCACACAATAATATACAAAACGATGCACAAACATAACGATGGCTACTGACGATCTGATTTCAGACTACTTATTGTAGTCTGAAATCAGATCGTCAGTAGCCGACGTAATAACGACCTATGAAGTCCGAATTCAGAACTTGTGTCGATCTTAACATCAGTTTAAGCATCATTGCACAAATAAAATTGAAGTAAAAACAAACGTCAATGTGATGCACCTATCCTATGTTCGCTAAGTTTCCAAACAAATATGTGTTTTTGGATAAATTACTTTATTCCCACAAAAAGTCTTATTTGCGCGAAACTTCAAAATTATTTTATGTTTAGTTCTAATAGTACTAGTCATTCTGCAGTCAACTTAATTTACACAGTTATAAAGTTGATATTTGTAAATATAAATAAATATATATAAATATAATATGGAATATATTCAAATCCTTGTTTCCAATTTTACAAATATCAACTTTATAACTGTGTAAATTATATTTTTAACTAGCTTCTGCCCTTGACTTCGTCCGTGTGTTTTTTTTAATGCCTGTTATCTTTACGCAAGTGCTAGCATAAGATTTACAGTTTTATCGCAATCGGATAAACGTTATAGCAGCGCATAAAATATGTACAAAAAAGCATTGATTTTTCTATATTCGATTGTGTATAAATGTTATGAATTTATTTTTTTAAAATACTGATTCTAAATTTATAAATTCAATTGTATTTTTTTTGCTTAATACTTTGGAGGAAGGTTGTTGTAACTGACCTGACATGTACAGGATGATGTTGCTGCGTGTTGAAGGTGAGCATCAAGGACGTGCCGGGCCCGTCTTCGAACACCGGGTTGTCCATACTGTAGCCGGCCGGCGGCGGAGACTTGCACTTCTTCATAGCCGCTAGCCGTTTCATCAAACTCACGCCGGTTGAAATCGAGGATTTTTCCGCTTTCGGTTTTTCTTTTGGCTGTAGAGCAGAAATTAAAAATTTGTGACGGTGGAGTTGAGTATTTCTTAACATTAAAATTACTATAGTGTCAAGATTTTCTTAAGATTCTCTTCCAAAAGTGCGTGATGCAAAAAAATTCGTGATTTTTTCTTATATTTTGGTAAGCTCTAAATATATTTATATTAAAATGAAATACTGTTCGTTGGTGAGCGCGTCACTTGAGAATTGCTGGACCGACTTGGCTATTATTTCTTTGGTTTAAGAAATGTTCGTGATGGTCGGAATCGGGTTTTTATGGAAAGAAAATTGGAAATGTTTCCAAATTCGGAAAATACTGAACGTCCTTGTTTCTGAAATTTGGACAGGTCAACGTCTGTCGGTCAGTTAGTTTCAAATATAAACGAATAAGTTAGTCTTTATATCATACCTTTTCAGATCTAGGCGTGTTTTGCTGGGTCTGCGCAGGCGAACACCACGGATAAGTTAGTGGTTGGGCTGTAAACAATTACAAAAGATGAATTATTATTTCATTAGAAAATCAGCGTCAGACAGCCTGTCTGGCAATACTGCTGAAACGGACTTATTTGGCGCAACGGTGAGACACATAGTCACAGTCACATGATTCATAGCACTTCACTTTTTTTCATCAAAATATCGAACTTCAATACAAATTTTCATGCCCTGTATAGCCGATATATAACCCAATTTTTAAAAATGAGTGGCCACCTTGCCTATTTCGGTATATAAAGAACTCTTGCGCAAAGTTTCATGCTTCTAAACTCAGCGGTTTAGGCTGTACGTTTAACAATAGAACAGTAGATTTAAGAAGACTAAAAACAATACTTTAAGTGGTAATGTTGTAGTCCACTGCATTATCCGCAGATAGGAGATATTAGAGATCAGTGGTTGCCACTAGACAGGCATTACCAAAATTAACAAATAATTTAAAATAAATAAATAAGTTACTATAAAGCTACAAAACCAAATCAGGTAAGAGACAATTTCAATTACTTAAATTATTCAATAAATTAATAATAATATTACAAATAAGAAAATTAAAATTATAACATTAGATTTAAATTTATATTTCGAGCATGCAAATATATCAATATCAATGAAATTTGAATTATAGGATTTCAACATTCTATGAATGGGGCAGCGTTCAGGCCAGAGTTCGTACAACAAGAATTTCGTGCGAAAAGAGTACGTGCACGAAATTGACGTGCATGAACTGTTCGGGGGACAGAATAACACAGCTTACTCGTTAGATCAATGGCATCAAAATAATTGTGAACAATATCATGAAGCACGTTGGCTTCCAGGTATTTGCGCCGGTTCTCCAAGCTGATAAGCTTGTACTTATCAAGAAGTTGGGAGTACGATAGATACGTCTTAGTCCCATTACATCTGTAGCACATAGCACGGAGGTACTTGCACCGGACCCTGTCTATCCCAACTACGTACTTTTGGTAGAAGGGGTTCCAAATAGGGACCGCATATTCTAACTGCGAGCGAATGAGCGTCTTATACAGTAAATGTTAATGGATGGAGAGGGAGAGGAAGACTAAAGGAAAAGATGGAAGGATTGTGTCAGGAATGATATGAAAGAGAAGGGGGTGGATGATAGCGTGAAGGTTGACAGAGGAGAGTGGAAGACGAAAATGTGATGCGCCAACCCCACGTAGCGTGGGATAAGGGCAAGAAGATTATCAATCTGCCTAGCCTTTTCCCAACTATGTTGGGGTCGGTTTCCAGTCTAACCGGATGCAGCTGAATACTGTATTTTACATGGAGCTCCACAACCCAGTAACTGGGTAAGACGACACCCCTTGGTAAGACTGGTTGTCAGACTTTCGGGCTTCTGACGACCCGTAACGACTGTCACGAATGACAGCCGGGACCAACTTAACGTGCTTTCCGAGGCACGGAGGAGTCTCGGTATGTTAAGATGGTCCGCAGACCGATCCCAGTAAGCGTAGCTTAACCTGATGGATTGAACCGTGCAACTGTTATTACTTAGCCACGAACTCCTCATTATGATGATGATAAATAACTGACTAATGAATTAATCTAACTTGTGTGAAATATGTAGAAATGTGTTTAATGTAATTCCTAGTATGTGTACCTTTGACTTTTAACTGGCTGGTTTTATTATTAAATACATTTCTATGACGAGTTCATGACATTATTCTGTAGTAAATTTATTATAATTTGATTAAGTTTTAATTTGATATGTTAATTGCTTTGAATAATGGAGAAATTTATAATTATTTGATGTTTATGTTCTACTAGTAAATAAAAATAATCTACCTGTTTATATTTGTACGCCGTTAAGGCAAAACATGACTGTGATACAATTTAATGTAGCATCTTGCATGCCAGATGTGTGTATAATTATGTTTTGGACAAATAAATGATCTTATCTTATCATATGATGATTCTGTAGATACAACTTCAGTGACTGTAACTAGTCAAAACCAAACTGATTGTATTTTTTTTATTTTTTTATTGTATGACATTGATTTTCTAGAATAGAATAGAATAGAATAGAATATTTATTTGCCAGAAACATGGTATGTTTACAAAAGGTGTTCGTATTATTGCATAGTGCTACATGTCTCACCGTTTTAACGGTATGCAAATCAAGTTACAATATTCTGTGATTAATTCCTCACACACTGACTTATCAAAATTGTCTACTTTTACAATGTTTATAAATATGTGAGCACCTCACATAATTAATTTATCTGTTGTTGCTTCATTTTTAATTCTTTTTACCTATTGTGGTATAGTAATCTTATTCTAGATGCATCGTCTTCACATATAATTATATACTTAACTAGTGTACCTATACAAAATATTGTAAAACATTTTAAAAGAGCAACACGGTGGAGTTTCTTGCCCATTCTTCTCCATACGAAAACTACCTTTTGGAAGGGGCGACTAGAATTTTTTTTTTTTTTTTGTAAATGTTTACTTTCATAAGTGCCTTACAAAGGCCTATTTGAAAGAAATGATTTGATTTTGAATTTGAGTGACTTTTGGCATCGAGACTGACTTGTTTGAAGTTGGATAGATATCAATCATCATTTACTTGCCCGTAACGCAACTTTTCTGGGGCCGACGCAACATGTTTTCACGGCTGTTAGGTAGCAGTCGGCTAGATACTGACCCATGATGAGCGCGGCATCCCTGGCGCGCGGCGGCGCGTCGGGCGCGGCGTGCGCGGCGCTGGTGGCGGCGGCCACGGCTGTTAGGTAGCAGTCGGCTAGATACTGACCCATGATGAGCGCGGCATCCCTGGCGCGCGGCGGCGCGTCGGGCGCGGCGTGCGCGGCGCTGGTGGCGGCGGCCACGGCTGTTAGGTAGCAGTCGGCTAGATACTGACCCATGATGAGCGCGGCATCCCTGGCGCGCGGCGGCGCGTCGGGCGCGGCGTGCGCGGCGCTGGTGGCGGCGGCCACGGCTGTTAGGTAGCAGTCGGCTAGATACTGACCCATGATGAGCGCGGCATCCCTGGCGCGCGGCGGCGCGTCGGGCGCGGCGTGCGCGGCGCTGGTGGCGGCGGCCACGGCTGTTAGGTAGCAGTCGGCTAGATACTGACCCATGATGAGCGCGGCATCCCTGGCGCGCGGCGGCGCGTCGGGCGCGGCGTGCGCGGCGCTGGTGGCGGCGGCCACGGCTGTTAGGTAGCAGTCGGCTAGATACTGACCCATGATGAGCGCGGCATGCCTGGCGCGCGGCGGCGCGTCGGGCGCGGCGTGCGCGGCGCTGGTGGCGGCGGCCACGGCTGTTAGGTAGCAGTCGGCTAGATACTGACCCATGATGAGCGCGGCATCCCTGGCGCGCGGCGGCGCGTCGGGCGCGGCGTGCGCGGCGCTGGTGGCGGCGGCCACGGCTGTTAGGTAGCAGTCGGCTAGATACTGACCCATGATGAGCGCGGCATCCCTGGCGCGCGGCGGCGCGTCGGGCGCGGCGTGCGCGGCGCTGGTGGCGGCGGCCACGGCTGTTAGGTAGCAGTCGGCTAGATACTGACCCATGATGAGCGCGGCATCCCTGGCGCGCGGCGGCGCGTCGGGCGCGGCGTGCGCGGCGCTGGTGGCGGCGGCCACGGCTGCCACGGCCGCCACGGCCGCTACAGCTGCCGTTGAACTCTGCAACATGATTTTATTTTTTACCCAATGATAAATCAATCGGCCTCGCCTTTTCCCAAGTATAATGGGATCGGCTTCCACTCTAACTGGATGCAGCTGAATACCAGTATTTACATGGAGCGACTGCCTATCTGACCTCCACAACCCAGTCATCAGGTAACACGATACCCCTTGGTAAAAACTGGTTGTCCGACTTATTGGGCTTCAGAATACCTGTCAAGATCTAAGAATAACAGACCGTGACAACGACTTAAGGTGCTTTCCGAGGCACGGTCGGACGAGCCCCGGTATGTTATGCATGGTCAGTCATCCACGAACCGACCGCGGCGAGCGTTGCTTGATTTGATCGACACGTGCGGCTGTTATTATTTTACTACAAACCCCTCCTTTTCCATAATGGATGATGGTTATACGGGAGACACTTTCTCACCTCAAATATCGAACGAATATCGCGACTATCGAAAGGAAATAATGATTCCAATAAAAAAAGTTATAAATATATTCAAGAAAATTAGATGAAAAATCTGAAATGAAATAGTCGTATTTTTTTTTTTTGTTAACGATGAATATGAAACTGTAATCCCATGTCATGATTACGAATCTCGCCTACGAGTTTAACTGTGATATTCTCGCCTATTCGAATCCTAGACTGTCCAAAAATTCTTCTGAAGTCCCCGTCACGAGAAGCTATAAATTTTGTAAACACGAAGAACTTCTACTAAGTTACGTAGCGAAAAATTTAATTCCAAATTCAATCAACGCAAAGTAACGTATACGTATGACCTCAACTGAACGCGGCGTTCAGTACAGCGCTTTATATCGCTAAAATATAACCCGACCAAGTGAAATTGTTCGTTAGTTTCCTATTACACGTATGTTACTTTGAGTTTATTGAATTTGCGATTATTTGTTGTTGATTGAATTCGGTATGTAAAGTAAAAATATTTTACGCTGACAAATCCCCATCAATGGGGATTTGGGGACAAGAGTTCACAAATCCCCATCGGTTTAAAAATAAAATACAAACAACATATTATAAGTATAAGAATCACGAAGTCTTTATTTCTTACGGAGGTAAAGACTCATTGATTATTTTTATAATCAAACAAATTAAAGTAATGGCTTAATTAATCGCATAATGCTGGGACTGCACCTGCGTAAGTGTAAAATATTTTTGTCATATCATATTACAGCAAAACTTTATTACATCTTTTAAATGGTTACTTTGTGATTAATTATTTACAAATAGAAGAATATATAAATTAGAACTTTTGTTAAGTTGCGTCTTTACCTAATTAAAGTGATGCCCCTTTTATATAAAAAAATATCTCGTAAATAAAGATGCTTATTATATCAAAATCTATTATATTCACTCAGTGAAACATCTAAATACCCTACGTATACGTTCGTTTTTTATTTATTAAGCCGCTCATAACAGCTTTATGATAAAATAGTTTTCTGTAATGATGAAACATAGTGACGCATAATGCATATAAAGCAAAAATCTATTACGAATGTCTTCAAATATGTATATCTCGATGCCTCAAAAAGTGGGAGACATTTTATTAAACAATCACGAGATATTTTTTTTTTGTTAATTGCCCCGCTGGTCCTACGTATTAGTAATAATTCTAAAGCTTAGTAGGCTTTGTTAGGATAATAGGTTAAGAGTCCTTACGTAGGTTGCGGTCACATTCTGGGATCCGATTTCGATGGTTCTTTTTTTATTTGAAAGGTAGTAACTTTAAGTTGTTCTCATAAAAATTTGTTGAATATCTGAGGAGGATCTTCCTGCGTGATGAGCAGAATAGCTCCTCCAAATGCAGTAGATTGCTCACTTTTCGATTTCTACCAGTGAAATCGGCCCTTTAATTACTAGGTAGGGATTGATGGAGCATCCGGGACCACCTTCTCATCACAAAACTAGAAAACTCTGAAAATAATGTTCTGAATTCTCTAAAACTTTTTACAATAAGATGGCTGGATGGATACTGTGCACCGCTATATCATGCTGTCGTTGTCGCTCGCCAAATGGTGACTGAGCTTTGTTAGGTGTAAAGTAGCTTCAAAAATAAAGTCACGTGTTTAACAGTAAGTAGGTAGTTGGATAGTTGTGGGTTAGTTTATTTCTGTATAATTATCGTCTTGCCACCATGCTTTTTAGTAACCTACAGCCGTAGTCGGGTTTATTTTAAGTTGGATGGGTATAGGACTTTAATCTGACGTGGTTATTTACACTAATAAACTTATTTAAAACGGGATTTATGTTTTTTGTTTGAAAAACATGGTATAAATCCCGTATAAATAAATAAATATCCAATTTTAAATAATTTTTGTGGTATATTTACTGTTGCAGAAAAGTTTGTGCTCGCGAAGTCTACTTGCAGAGTTACTAGTTTTTAAACCGATGGGGATTTGTGGACTTTTTGTGCACAAATCCCTATTGATGGGAATTTGTGGACAAAAAATTCACAAAGCCATTGATGGGGATTTTCAATGGGGATTAGTGGAATAACCCAAAAAATCAAGTCATATAATGTCAACTTTATGCATAATTAAAATGCGAAAACTTGGTCTGTGAATCGATTCAAATCAAACATTGAAAATCAATTCACACAAAATATTAAATCCTGAAGCCTGAATGATCATTAACCAATAGAACGATAGCTTAAAGATCCATTCCCTGTAAACAACAATCATTATAAAATCATTCGAACTATTTTGTAACTGGTACTAAAGGTAGAAACTTGCAAATATAAATGTTATTTATTGATTGGTTTGATAAATAGTTTAGAAAGAAATCATTCACAGTCGTGCACCACGTGGTAGATAAGTAGATACCTACTATCCGTCTCCATTCGACAAGACTACTGAACTCGGATTTTTAACGACAAGTAAGGACAGATTAGTAATACAAAATTTGTAACTATGTATAATCGATTAAGAGTAATCTAGTTACTAATTTCATATTGATATATGTAAAATTTCAATTATGTCGCTCATTCCCACCTCTAATTTCATGTGTCATTCAACAAACTAGGTTTAAAAAAAAAAAAAAAAAAACTGTCAAGCGTCATCTAGAGATGGGTTGTAACAGGTATCTGTTATCACTGTTACTGTTACAGAAAAATAACAGATCCAAACATCTGTTTTCAAATAACTGCCTGTTATTTTTGTACGGACGATAAAAACATTTAAACCTCAATTGATTATCTTCCTTAGTTTATTTCGTTTAAAGGCGAAAATCGAATCCGAACTTTTGACTAGGAATGACGGGGTAATGTGAAATTATAGAATTACGTTTATTTATAATTTTTTTAGTCATCCGGTTACACTGGAAACCGACCCCAACATAAATGTAAAAAGCTAGGCAGCTTGTTTGATGAATAAACCATTAACAGAGAATCATTTTTTGGAAAAAAAATACAATTCACCAGTTCTCTTCCGTTAGAAAGCAGTTAAAGCAATTAAATTTCAAAATTTAAAAAGTTCAAAATTAAAAAAAAATCGACAAACTAACCAGCCATATTACTTTCAATTGAGTATCATCTTTATTTCTATTAAAATAAAGTCGAATATTCATAGAACCTTTTGCGACCAATCCCGTCAATCGTGAAACCAAAGATAAAGGTGATTCACGATCACTGAATTTTTTGGTTGCATCACAAATTTCCATGAAGATAATAATATACAATTAAAGTAAAGTAAGTAAAAAAGTAATTTTATGAAAATAAAAGCTTTTAAAAAATAACAAACAAACCAAGCAAATTACTCTCAATATAATTGAATAACATCTTTATTGGTTTATCAAAAATATCGTAAATACCTGGAATATTTTGCGATTAATTCTGTCAAACCAAAGATAATAAAGACATTCGGATACGATCACAATTTTTTTTGGTTGCCGTAAAGAAAAATATTATAAAACACAACCGTGGTAACAATCTGTGTGGGGATTGCTATTTTCAGTAACAGATAAGTTATATTGATAGGAACGTTATTTGTTATTTTTAAATATCTGTTATTTATATCTGTTACGATAAATATGCCGCCTCCCTACTGTCTTGCTTGAAGTTTCTGATGTCAAGCAAAAAACGTCAAATTTAGGATTTTTTGGATTTTGTTTCCGTGGCAAACATCTTAAGCTATTCAGCCTTCGTTATGACGACGTCAGCATGAACAAAACTTAAAAACATATAAAAAAATAACTACAGCTTGGAATAACAAAATATTGAAATTAGTTGCTTAAAATAACGAAATCTATCAATTAAAAAAACTTTACATACCGAATTATCGCTACGTAACTTAGTAGATCTTTGTTAACAAAATGTATAGCTTCTCGTGACGGGGACTTCAGCGAAAATAAGCATAAAGGTCCAGTTGTATTTTATAATGTTTAATTTTTATTTGTACAAAGTATATATTAATACATGAGGTCCCGTTTCCATCAAAATGGAAAGGAGAGGAGATGACTTAAACTGCCGAAAGCATTATTTTATGATTCGATTTCAGAGTAGTTCAATATTATTTTCTTTTTCTACAAGCCGTGTGTATCTCATCAGAGGAGAAATTACTAACTTCCATACAAACTATTTAACCCATTTGGCGTATGGAAATGAAAAATGCTTCCTTAGTGCTAACTTTCGTTATAAAAGGAACTCTTGTGCATTATTTTCTAGACCTAGCGGTTTATGGTGTGCATTATCTGTCAGTGAATGAATTTAAAGCCTGGATGTAGTCCATGCTTTAAATTCATTCACATTCACATCTACTCGTGAACTTGATCGAAGTTAAGCAAATACTAGACTGTAGAAGGGCACTTCGGTTCGCTTCATGCAACCTGCGCTTGCCTCGGGCGACTTTCAATCGTTGTCGGTTTTAACGCCCGAGTCAAAGGCCTCGAAGCATCCTGTAGTTCTTCTCACGAGTGTGCAGTCACGTACTTCGGATTTCGGTCAACTTCGACGAGTACTTCGTTGAAGCAACTTCGCGAGTAGTGTAGTGGGGAAGTTTAATAAGTAGAAAATAAATCAGTGACGTGTACCTTATCATGCTTGGGCCGGATGTTAGCGGCAGGTGCGACGTAGTTCCCGGGGAAGACACCACAGCGCTGCGATCGCTCTGAACAGCCTTTGTACCAACCGTCCCGACAGCGCTCTGTTACCGTGTAGATACCTGCATACACAGTAGAAAACTTATGAAAAATTGCGCATACGCGTTATAGAAGTGAAACTTCTTAAAAAATGAAGGATAAGAGTGTTTAGTGTGAGAGACAGAGAGAGATATATCTTTCTTCTCTCTCATGTAACGAAATGTGCCTCAACGTGAAGAGTCATTGAAACTTCACTCTCAATTCTCGTCCAATTATTGAATTTCCAACATTGCGCGTAAGGGATGCAATCTCGGTTTGTCAAATCAGATCTCGTACCTTTTTTGAGATTAAATCTCGTGGGAAGATCATCTTATTCGAGATTTCGAGAATAAGCGCGCGCGTCTTAGCACACTTATAGATTCTTGAGAAGCCATTTTCATTATAATAATTAATGGAGTTATAGTATGCGTGAAGTGTGTGCCGATTTGTTGCTATATGTATGCGTAGTGCAGATGATAATTACGTAAATACACGTTACAACACGATTATCATTTAAATTAAAATTAAGAATATTTTATTTAAAAAAAGGCATTATTTAAACAAAGTAGGCGAAAAATCAACCTCGAAATCGAGATCTCGCCCGGCAATGAGTTGAGATCTGGCAAATGTCGACACCAGACTTAGCACGCAAGATCTCGATGCTAATTTCAACTCGAGGTTGGATTCCCTACCATGCCTGTGTTCTTTGAAGGGGCAGACAGGGGTGCACTCACAGTACACACACGCACACACACACACACGCACTTTTATTTTTTTGGATTATCACCACTGAGAAATATTCTAATGGAAAAATAACACTTTTCCCTCCCTGGTAATCGAACACAGGAACCCATATATAGCAGTCGCATTTGTGATCACTAAACTAACAAGGCAATTTACCACTAACGTTTACTAACCTAAACCTGAACACTTTAGAAACACTTAGGAGCGTTTATACAAGAAGTGGGCAACGTCGCAAATAACTGTCAAATATTTACCTGTTTAGATTAATTTGGCAATATTACTGAATGGAAATATGAAATGTGGTTAACTAGTGACCAAAGAAATATAAGAATATTATAATATATATATATTAATATTCTGTACTGAAGAAATGCAATAATTAATATCGTCACATCGGATATTTAGTATTAGATGTAAAAAAAGTATTTGGAAACTTTACAAATGCCTTTTTTAAACCTAACGGTTACAACATCAAATTCAATGTTATAATTGCAATTTATTATTAATGTTCTAGTTCACTAGTTAGCCATATTTCATATTTCCATACAGTAATATTGCCAAATTAATAAAAACAAGTAAATATTTGACAGCTATTTGCGAAGTTGCCAACTTTTTCGATGAATGCTCTTAATATAAAACAAAACTATTCTAGCATGTAGCTGATTAGGGATTAATGCACCACAAATAATTAAATTAATGCATTAAAAAAAAGTATACTTTTACTAGCTGTTCCGTAACTCCATGGCCAAGCGCGTATTCATCATCACCATCATTTCAGCCGAAAGACGTCCACTGCTGGACATAGGCCTTCCCCAAATGGGGGGTTTGCCATAACCGCCACGCTTGGCAGGCGGGTTGGCGATCGCAGTATGGTGTTAAAATGCACAGAGAACGCTGCTGCCCATTCTCTAGTGTGTCCCATAGTCGCCTTCCCCCGTCGAAGAAATGGGATGGTACTATTATTTACGTCCGGCACCACACGGAACTTTTACTGAAGCGCGTATTATTGCGTACGAAATTTAAAACATCGTTCTATTTCTGTCAATAGTTTGAAATAAAATTAGGTTTTTAAATACGTTTAGCGTTTAATGGATTTAGTGATTAGTGGTGCAAGTGGACCAAAATCCTGAAAAAGAGATGGTGTAAAAGGAGACAATCTGACCTCCTTTCTTAAGCTCGAGCTCGTCAGGTTTCTGCGGCTTGTAGGGATAGATGGCGACGTAGGCGGCCGGCAGGGGGCGCTCGTTGCTACGCGAGCGACGCCTGCGTCGCTCGGACCGCTCTGTTCGATCCGAGCGGTCTGAGCGCTCCGACCGAACCTCTGTGCCCGCGTCCAGTAGGCTCGTTGCCAGGATCTCCGCTGAATGTCTGAAGAGGAAAGGATAATTTGATAAAAAAAAAATTACCTCTAGTAATGATATATGAAAGTAAAAATGTTCACTGCTCGACATAAGTCTTGCCTAAATTCAGTCAAATCAAGAAACTTTAAAAATCAATTAAAACAATATACCAACTCACCTATTTTGCGTATTATGATTCCCTTGTAAATGCGACGAAGGAGTCAAGCTATGCCTCTTCTCTCTTTCTCTATGTTGATGGTCTCTATGCGCTCTAGTCACCATATAGTTCCCATCTTTGCCGTGAGAGGGCGACAGCGCGGCTTGAAGGCCTAACCCAAAGTTCAACAAAGAGTCCGGTCCACTCGAACGCACCATGTTTTTACTAGACGAAGGCGTGTCAAGCCGTGAAGACTCATTATTGGTTGCACCTTCCGGATTCTCTTCTTGATTTTGAGACGCATTACTCGCACTAGATGCATTCAATTTTGGACTCTCTGACGGCGGCAAACTGACATTCAGAGACGTGTTCGTTGCGGTAGAGCTTTCGTTCAAACTCAGCACTCCCATTGAAGTGTTAAGAGACTCTTCGTTGTTCGTTTCTTCTTCTGGCACATTCTGATTTATCAGGTTCTGATTTTGATTTTGAGCCGTATTACTAGCGATTACGGTCGCGTTTCGTTCCGTATTGTTATCGGGTGAGCTTGGAAGGCTTGGTTCAGCGCTTTCACAAGTACTGGTGTTCGAACTGGTATTAGGAGTAGTCGTGGAGCTAACACCGACCGACGGAGTATTCATACTCGAACTAGAATCGGAACTGACATTGCTAGTATTAAAATTAGCAACGGAGACAGGAAAATGTTCGTGAGTTCTTACATTTTGATAGGTAGTTTCAACCTTGTGAACTGGGGTGGAATTATAGCTGTCATATTTTACTGTTCGTAGTCTGTCGTAATTTTCTCCGATTCGGGAAACACTTTGTATGCCCATAGTGCCTTGGTGGGACTTGTTATGCATGTTGGTGAATTGGATGAGGTCTAAAGAGTGTTTCGTTTGTGTTGGTTCCATTATATTCCTCGGTACAGCTGTGGTAGTGACAAGGCCGCCGTGAGAGATCGCGGTGACGTGTTGGTTGATGGGCTGTGGCACCAATATTTGCGCTTGTTGGGCCAACATTGTTTGCGCGGCGTGGTAGTTGGGGTGGGATTGGCTCATGGTCGCCATGTTTTGGTAGTTGCTCTGCACTGTGGAGGGGGTGGACATGGACATCTGTTGGTAACGGTGAGTGTGCTGCTGTAACAAGAAAGAAAAAATTGTTACAAATGAGTAATTTTAAAAAACAAGCTCGATTTTTTTACATTTCACTAAGCGAGATGTCGATTTTAACGACGCAGCAATTTTCAATGGTTGGTTTTGTACCCTTTACTGACTTTAATCGGCGTATTTGTTCAAATGTTCGCGTTCTTAACACAATATAAAATATACCCTAACTTTACTGAGATAAAGTTTATTTTGTGCAGAAATAATAGAAAAAGATTCTAGTTGTTTTAAAATGCTTGATTATTCCTATCGACATTTATTCATAGCTATCTATGAACAGCGCTGTGACCTATATTATTTCATAAGTTTATTTATCTTATTCTGTTCGTAAATTTTGAATAACGTAGTTGATTGCTGTTCCTACTTAATAAAATAAAATTAAAATGCGCCATAAGTCATTGGAATTAATTGATCATCAATCTGCCCAGCCTTTTTCCATCTATGTTAGGGTTGGCTTCCAGTCTATCCAGATGCGGCTGAATACCAGTATTTTACATGGAGCTACTGTTTATCTGACTTCCAAAACTCTGTTACTGTGTAACACAATAGTTCTTGGTAAGACTGGTTGTCAGAGTTGGGGTTCTGACAATCCGGAACGCCTATCAAAAATCTACGAACATACAGCCGGGACCAACGGCTTAAAGTGCATTCCGAGGCACGCAGGGGTCTCGATATGTTATGAATGGTAACTCATCCACGGACCGACCGCGGCAAACGTAGCTCAACCTTCGATCGACCCATGCGGCTGTTATTATGTAGCCCCTCATTTTTTGATTGTAATACATTTTAATCATATTGTTACCTGTGCATGATGTCTGTGGTCAGAGTGCGATGGTCTTGAGTGTTCCGGTATGGGCGGCACGGGGCGGTTCAGCGGCACACTGTAAAACACAGTAAACTTCTATTAGTAATATTTAGTACTAGCAGTAGTATCTAACTACGAATTTTGCTTTTGATATTTCGACTAGAGACCCATAGTATTAGTAATAGATAGTGCCATACTCGACGACGCGCTCCGCTCCGCTCTGTACTAAAGTACAGCTTACAGTACAGTAATCGCGGAGTGGGGCGCGTCTTTGTAAATGGCACTATCTGAATCTAAGACATCGTCCATAAATCACATGAGAATCGAAAGGGGGGGGGGGGTACAGAAAAAATAACGAAATATCACAAGGAGGAGGGGGGTGTAGTGAGATATTCAAACCAAAACGCGGCGCGTGACTTACTTGCCGTTGACAGGCAACAATTTACATTGTATTATTTGCAAAAATATTACAATGTTAGTTTATATCAAAAAATACACGTGATTTTAAGTAGTCCAAAACCTCACCACATATCACCAGGCGGGAGAGGGGGGGGGGTTAAAAATTGCAAAAAAACATCACTTGATTACTGAACGCCCTCATATACATATTCGTTGCCTCAAAACGTTAGTGAGCATGAATAACTCTATTGTCATATTACATTACACCAACTATATTTCATACAGGGTAAAATTAAATTATCTAGTGAAACTCAGCTGACGTAGTGGGTTCGATATCTAAACATAATTATATCTGCCTAGCCATTTCCCAACTATGTTGGGATCGGCTTCCAGTCTAACTGGATGCAGCTGAATACCAGTATTTTACATGGAGCGACTGCCTATCTAACCTCCACAGCCCACTAACTGGGTAATACGATACCCCTTGGTAATACTGGTTGTCAGACTTTTGGGCTTCTGACGACCCGTCACAACTGCCATGACAATGAGGATAATAAATGATTTAATTTCACCTACTTACAGAAATAAACACTTACACGTCAAAAATAAATTATGTTCTAAAACCAGATCAGTTCTGTGCTTCGTACCAGGGGGCCTACTCCCTAAGCGAAATCCGTAGTTTCGGCCGTCGTTACGGGCGCTTCACTTTCCTTCTCACTCACGGTAAGTCTGTAAGTGAGACGGGGAACGAAGCACCCGAAACTACAGAATTCGCTTAGGGAGTAGGCCTCTGTCTACTGAGAAGAAAGACCGAAACAAACTCAGAGGTCAGTGACTTTTACTGTCCAGACATAGTCTTGATCAGATCATGTGAGGACCATGTAGATTAGTGTCTGTGTGCCCCTTTCGGACCGGACAAAACAGGATTTTTTTTACATGCCGTTTATGGTTTATTTAATGTTTATAAACTTAAAACTACGAATAATCTCTAACCTGTTCATAAGCTGTCGCGCGGCCTGGTTGAGTTCCACGAAGGCGATGGGGAAGATGCCCACACGCTGGTCCAACCGACCCTCCGCCCAGTTGTCGTCCACGCGACGATGTACCGTTATTATAGCACCTGGAACCACGGATACAACATCACACATCGTCGCCAGACAATTAAAACCTCTTAAACAAAAAAATCTTTGTTTTTCTTTTTATTTCATTGTTATATAGTGACAAGCTATCATTCTGAATAGGCATAAGCATAGTATAATCCAGCCTTTAATGTTCCCACTTCTGGGACACAGGCCTACTCTCTGTGAGAGGGAGTGGGCTGTAATCTACCACGCGGACCCAGTGCGGGTTGGTAGATGTCACAAGTCTTCTCAAAAATTAATAAGAAAATGAGAGTTAGATCAATGGCAAGCAGCGCCGGTCCTAAAGTCCCCGTCACGAGAAGCTATAAATTTTGTAAACAAAGTACTGGAACTCAGACGCGTTCAGTACCACAAAACAATATAAACCGACCAAATGAAATTGCTCATTAGTTTCGTATTACGCGTATGTTACTTTGAGTTGATTGAATTTGGGATTATTTGTTGTTGATTGAATTGTCGCTACGTAAGTTAGTAGAAGTTCTTTATTTACAAAATGTATAGCGTCTCGTGACGGGGACTTTAGTCCTTGATCAGGGTAGAGCGAGATTACCTTTCAGCGCCCTTTGTTCAACGCTTTCACTTGGCGTAAATTCTACTTAGGTTTCATGTTAAATAAATAATAATTCCCAAATTTAAAAAAATGTACTTTTGTTACAAATATCAACACTTATTAAATTAAAATTAAATTAAGTAGCTCTAATTAAAATACTACTGTTTCTTTAACATTAAGAAAGCTTACGGATATACCCTACAGATTTTTATAAATGTGATCTGGCAACACTGCTCGCGCGCCGCGCAAAAGGCGCCTCCAAAATTTTATTTTGCGCTGGAAATTGTTTTTCGCAGTTGGCTTTTTGGCGCCTCTTGACATCTGGCCCCTAGAGAGACTGCTCCACTCGCTCTACCCCAGGGTCGGCGCTGAAGGCAAGCACACACTTCCTATGATAGCCACATGATAGCTCTATAGAAAATTCAGACTCAAAAGCCACAGAACAAGGAGCTATGAGCAAAATCTAATGTTTACCTTTGTCGAACGCCAGACAGCCTTCTTCGTCAGGTGCGGACATCCGGAAGTCGTACAAGGCTTTGCAAAGCGCAGTGGCGACCGGGAGTGGTACCACCACCTGCAAATAACAATAGTACCGATTAATTTCATAAAATAAAATATGAACATTCGGGCGACTGACATTTTGTAACCAAAACTTGAAAGCAATGAAAGAAAAAAATACCGCATTACGGAATTACATGTTGAAATATTTTTTCAACGATGAACACTAATTTTTTGAACCTACTTTGGATTGGATTTGTGGTATTTTCATATTTATGAGAAAACAATTCATGTTAAGAGATAAAAATAACATGAAGTCTTTAGACCATTATAAAAATAAACCATATTTTTTTATACAGTCAAGCGTTAAGATGGACGGCACCCATTAACATACATATCAAGAATCATCATCGTTATAATAATTAATAAAATAATTAATCTTAAATGAAAAAAATATTTAAGAACAACATGTGACGTGTATTATTTTATTTTTTTCATTTGCGAACATGTGGTCTTGCACTTTCATAAAATACTGACGATGACAACATTCATGTGCACTTGGGCCATTGGTTTTATTGTACTTGTCATTTTAATTAATTAATTGCCTTCCTTTGCAATGCAGCAAAAGACTAAAATAGACTACTAGGAATAACTTATTGGGAAAATCAATTTTATTGTAACTGAAAAACCCAACGGTATCATATTCAGCTCATACTTTATAGCAAATTTACGGCCAAATAAAGCTAAATAATGTATACAAAGTCGATTTTCGTGTGTCTGCGCGTGCGCTTAGTTAATTAAATTGCACAATGGATTTTGATGCGGTTTTCATTATCATATAGTGACGTCATCCCGGAAAGTTTATGTGTATAATACATTAATTAACTTAAATATAGCACTGATACAAAAACCTTTACAAAAAAAAATGTGTTGTACAGAAATCTCAATGTTCACGCCACATCAGTATATCACACCGGAAGCTGGTCAGCTAGTTTTTATTAAATACTACGATCCGCGTAGTATTTAATAAAAACTAGCTGACCCAACAGACTTGTCCTGCCCAAATTTGAATCATTCATACAAAATTCCTATAGAAAATGCACTTTCAGTTATCTCGAATTTTAAAATTTTGCCGGCAAAGTTTAAAAAATCTTCTTTTCGTAAAAACTTGATTCTGAATTTTACCACTTTAATAAAGATAGGACACTCCTCAGTTTAGATATGAAGCTAAAAGTACGCGGGGGGCCCGTCTTGCTGGGCCAATTCAGTGAGTGAAACGTAGTCAGAAGCTCTAAGAGTCACGCGATAGAAAGATAAGCAACTTCTAGGTGATTAGTGCTGTAAGACCTGAATTGCACTTTATTGTATCGTAGCAAGAGTCCCTTTTTAGGGTTCCGTAGTAAACAAGGAACCCTTATAGTTTCGCCATGTCCGTCTGTCTGTCTGTCTGTCCGTCTGTCTGTCCGCGGCTTAGCTCAGAGACTGTTAGTACTAGAAAGCTGTAATTCGGCATATGTATACATATTAATCATTCCGACAAAGTGGTAAAATAAAATCAAGAAAAAAACATATTTTTTTAGGGTACTACCTCCACTACACGTAAAGTGGGGATGTCTTTTTTTTTTCCTCATCTACCCCATGTTGTGGGGTATCGTTAGAAAGGTCTTTCAAAAATATTGTGAGTTTGCCAAAACCATTTTTGGATTCAGGGATCCGTTTGCGAAATATTAAGTTTTTAACTGAATTTTTATGTTAGAGTCAAGTGTCCCCCCCCCCACTTATAGCTAAATGGTTGTACTTGCACTTGTGAAAAAATTCACAGCAATAGTATATATAACGAAATTAAAAGGAAAACTATCAGAGCTAAGTAGGCTGTATAGGTTAACGAGTCATAATCAACCAACTTAAATTTGCAGTTTGAAAATCATTATCTCCCATACATTCCATATGGGAGAACACGTTTTTCAACTACAATTTTAAGTTTGTTCTTGGGATAAATTCATCCCAACTACGGAACCCTTCATTGTGCGTGGTCCTACACACACTTGGCCGGTTTTATTTATATGATTTCGCGGAGTATCCCATCTGTATTAATCTGTACTATTACGAACATTTTAAAACAAAAAATTGCCATATCCAGCCGCTCTCAAATTATACGCTTACTAACGAACAGCATTTTATTTTTAACCGACTGCCTTTGAAGGAGGGTAATGTTTTTATTATATAGATTGAGACATACCTGAACATATGTGATAGGGAACATGCCAGTTCTTCCAGAAGATTCTCCTTGATACCAAAACGGGTCCAATTTCTTTTGTATTAATATCGTTTCACCTTTCTTGAACGACAGGTCCCTGTAAACAATTTAAATAAGGGGTGAGCAATTTATCGTAGTAAAGTAAGTATGAATACAGAAATCCGAAAGTTTGATCTGAAGGCCAATTCCCGTAGTTACAAACGTTCAAAATGTAGTCGCAAAGTTATCTCAACGACAATCAATGTCAAAAATGTAGATACATTAGAGGAATTTTAGACAGATTGAGAGATTGAGACAGATTATAATTCGAACGGTCTTAAAAATACGAGAATAGGGATGACACTTGAGTAAAAAAAAAAAACTAATTAGTCCGTCTGTCAGAAAATAAAAAAAATATTAGACAATTATTTTATGCTTTATCATATTAATAACAAAATACTTAGATAAAACGCTTTTTAAGTTGAAGACTGGGGGTCGATACGTCACAAGTAAGTATAAAATGTACATACTCGTGACGTCATGGCACATTTTACCGCAATGTATCGCCGTAATCTTTAGATTACGTAAAAAAAGAAAAAATACATGTCCAATATTTTTTAATAATCCCCAAGACGGATATTTTTTTTTGTCATCTGTCCTATTGCCCCTCCGATCTGTTCTCATGATATTAATATTATAAGACAAATCGTATTTTGGTAATTATTACTAACTGTATGATATTAAGGTGGATCCGCAGTTGTAGCCCGCAAAATTCAAATTTTCTTAAGTTTTTTGCAATTTGCAGGTCAGTAAATACATAATTATGTATTATCTGTTATACTCACGAACCATATTTTGATCAAGATCTGAACTTGACACTGACCTGCAAATACCAAGAAACGTAAGAAAATTTGAATTTCGCGGCTACAGTTGCGGATTGACCCTAACACGTTCAGCGCCGGGAGACCTCCTGGAGGATTCACTCAAGTCGCATATGGGATGTCGGGAGCCCTGGCGGAGGGCTCATTTTAAATGTAGCAGTTCTTAGCGAATTCACAATTATAAACTGTAAAAATTAAATCAATTGTATATTTTAACCTAATGCCGGTGACACACCTCGAGGGTTAACTTTAGCGCAAACGTAATGCCGGTGACCCTCCTGGAGTCAACTTGCTATATGTATGACGGCATGGCATTATAAGCTCTAAGAAAAATGGGTGGAGTCAAAAGCTTTAACAACCCTGTTAAACTTATATTTATCACTTCCAGCTTGGCAGGTCATAGCATCCATAAACATTTTATACATTATACAAGCTACGTCACTTTAACCGTTCCTAAGTCTCATCAATTCCCCTTAGTATACACGATATCAAACATCTGTATACATATACAACATAATATGTACGTATTTCATAACACAGTGCACATGTTTACTTGCCACTTAGCACATTACTAAGCGCATACGCATAGCTACTGAACGGATAGCCCATGACTCACTCCAACAATAATGCACCAAGTTCAATGATTACTAATTGAAAATAAGTGGTTCACAGCCCGCCGATCACATCAACTTTAAAGTTTATATTGTTATCAAAGTATTTTTTCCCACTGACTCATACAATTCGGTTAGTTGGCGAGTAGGTACTTAATATTCTAGTAGCTACTTGACGTTCGACAGTTGTTTACTCGTTTGTCTTCTCGAAAGTCGTTCAATAGTCCACTGATGTCACTCAAGAAGATAAATTATATTAGTAAGTACTTCTACTTTTGTATTTTACTTATAAATAAGTAATATGGATCTTTTATTGTTCGAATGGGAATTATAATTGTATTTATGTGCTGCTATTGCTTGTAATTAGCAACGATTTTGATGAAATTATAAATCCGGAATAGACAAAAACTATCCTATAAATAATTACGGAGTAAACTTGTAACTTTACTCCACAGTTATTATGGGTTTTAGGAATAAGTTATTGCAAAGGATACTCTCGACAACCCATTCGTTTTTGAGATTTAACAGTATCCTTCCCGCAGTATCCTTCTTATTATTAAAGTAATCGATAAAAGGCGATGACCTTTATATCACAGCCCCATATTACGTCATACGTGATCTATGACCACCGGTAAATATCTTGAACCCTACAATATCTGAACAAATAAATCAATAATTATTTACTGCTACAATAAACAAAATTACTTAATTAGTGCTAATGAATAAATTTGCTAGAATGCTTGTTTACGAGTTTCTTTGTATTAGTTTAATAACTCGCATTGTTGCGGTAGGCAGGTCGAAGGATTAATATCAAAATTTTCGGCTGCCTGATTAAGATATGTTTCAAATACGAAGAGAGGCAGAAAAAAATGCAATGAAAATGATTCCAAACACGTTGAAATTTTCGTCAGTTATTAAAAAAAGCTGCTGTTTCATAGAAAAGTGCAATACCTAGCTACGCGGTCAAAATGTATGGAGCAGCTGATATTTTTTTAAATAACCGACGAACAATTTCAACGCAGGGGTGTTTAGAATCATTTTCATTGCATATTTTTCTGCCTCTCTTCATTGTATTCGAAACATATCTTAATCAGGCAGCCGAAAATTATCAACGCAGGGGAGTTCAGAATCATCTACTGAATCCATGGTAAAAGTTTTCGCGTCGATGTCCCTGCCACCCTGTATATATAATAAATAAAACCAGCCTATTACTATACCACTGCAGGGCAAAGGCCTCTTCTCCTACAGAGAAGGTACGAGCATTGATCACCACGCTTGCTCAAGACAGGTTCGCGATTTCAGACTGAAATGAAGTATAATTTCAGGATTCCTCAAGATGTTTCCCTTCACCGATGACAGTGATGTCCAAGATAAACATAAAGACTGTGTTTTATCTAGTTTACTAACTAATACTTTAGGGATTGTGTGTACTTGTATGTGTAGTCTGAATAAAATAATATATTATTATTATATATCTGTCAGTCACTCACGGAGCAGTTCTATATTTAGGTCATGAGATTATGAATAACATTATAATTAATAATTGTCGCTTACTTAAGATATCACGCTATATTTTCTCACTGTTCCACGTAATTAGAGTTATCGTCATCAAATTACGAGTATGGGAAATTCTCCTAGGCAGATAAGTGCAGTAAGTACTAACACTCATTTTCTACAGTAACAATAAATAAATGCAAGCTAAACGAAATGGAAAATGTTTGTTATTAGCATAATTGTATTTTCACACGCACGCTGTCACGCTTATAAAGAACTAGCTGCGCCATGCGGTTTCACCCGCATAACTCTCGATCTCATAGGAATATCGGGATTAAAAGTACTCTATGTCCTAACCCAGGTCATGGTCTACACATGTGCTAAACTTCATCCAAATCCGTTCAGCCATTTTAACGTGAAAGCGTAACAAACAAACTCACTTTCGCATTTATAATTTTAGTTAGGATATGATTAGGATTAAGATGCACGTAACTTGTCCAGCAATTTTGTAAAAAGTAAATATAAATTGTAATATTAGTATAGCCATGGGTAGCACAGAGCAAGGAATCGAAGCGCCGCACAGTGGGCCCATACTGAAAATTAGTGGACTTAGGCAACAAAGTTACCATATCGATGCGATTTTTTTTTATATGACGTGTTATAATATTCCTGACAACTTTTATTCTTATAAAATTTCTTCTAAACTTGATAGTTTGTCTTGAAAAAAAATTATTAGATTTTTTTGTATGGAGCGAATCACGTTTAATTTTTTTTCTTCAATTGTGATAATATGTTGAGTGTGTGGCGTGAGTATATGATAGCTAGGGTCATTCTCTATCCACGAAAAAAAAAATCAGCGCCGGCCATCTGCGGCAGCGCGAGTAATCATTCGGTAAAAAAATAATAATTTGGAAGAATTTTTTTGTCATTTAAAATAAATTCAAAGCATATTTTTTGTCTCATTTGGCTGTTTTCACCTTCTTTTTAGTTAAATAAATAGTTTTAATAGCGCATACGTACTTAGAACTAGTAATTCTGGTAGAGATTTAGTTATTATTACATGTTATCGGTACAAATGAGTCATCAATCACAATGCAGGTGCTCTGCATTGTGATTGATGACTCATTTGTTTGTGCGCGCATAACTAATGAGTCATCGAAAAATGCTCGTCTCTGATTGGCTGTGTTATTTTTTAACTGCACGTTATCTATTGTTGAATAAATATATCGTAATGTTTCAGGTTATACTAATTTTGTTAATGATAGGTGAAATAATTTAAATTTGTACGGGCAAGTCGTTGATAATTATCTACATAATCAACTGTATGTATATTATTATAGTATAAGTTATCGTACGTATGATCAATATGAAACTGTGAAGTAATTGTAGCCCTGAAAAGGGCTGTTTGTCATATTCCTAACCCTGATGGGCTTTTGTGGGAATAATTTAGAGCCGGATCACATTATTTCTTGTTCCAGAAGTGCTAGTGGGTCCGGCAAATTTTCGGACTCTGCTATGAGGCATTCTTCTTCCTCCATAATTTCAATGTCACAGGGAGGCTCAGTAGTCTGTAACAACTGAGTTGCTTCAGGCAACAACTCATTATGAACCTGTTTCATTATTTTAGGCCTTATGTAGGATATGTGGGGATCAGAGCTTATTAGAAGTCCATGGAGGATGTCTTCGTTTGTTGCTATTCTCCCCGTTTTCCGAGTGTGCCTCTCCCTGACGTTTCTGAAGTCCTTATTACGGGCTTCCGAAGCTTCTTCAGATAAGGTACCTAAAACGAATAAGTACATACATTTTAATTTCAAAACGCAATCGAGTCAAATAATACATCAAACTATATTTATTTTTTACTTACCGATTGGCAAAACACCAAAGTGGTTACAGATGTCTGCACCGTGCATTAGAAGTTTATGTACACTAACTGGCATGTAGTACCACGAATAGTGTTGCACGTACACATCAGCTGTTTCTCTACAGTATCTTCTAAATTTTTCACAGTCAATGTTTTTGCCTGATGATATGGCTTGTAGAATAACGGAAAATCTGAAAATCAGATTTTCGTCAATTCCCGTTATTCTGGAAGATCTTTTGTAATCTCGGAAAAAGCGCCTCGCTGTATTCCCGTCGTTTGTAGTTCCAAAACCCTAAAATGGGAAACAATACTGTAATATACAATACATAGAGATATAATTCACAAACAACATAAAGAGAGCGAAAATTAAATACATACCTGTTTGACTATATCAATCAGCATTCCAGTTTGCTCACGAAACTCTTGCTGTGTGGTATTTTTTTTAGCTTGTTTCAAAGCTTTATGTTCGCCGCGAGCAGTCCATCGTTGAAAATCCAGATTATAAGATATATGGAGAAGACATTCCATACACCGAATCTTCATATGCAGTGAAGAAATTCCTTGTTTGTAAATTTCTTCACGAAGTGGTTTAGAAGTCAAAGCGTCTAAATTATTCATCTCACTCGGTTTTGCCAAGCAAATGGGACACGTTGCATATGATGGTACTCCAGCAATAATATTGGCCACTTTTCCATCAATCATGGTCATATGCAATTCATGTGATACAATAATATTTCCACACTGTGTAGATATTCGTTCATCAATTTGTTTTTTCATCTCAGACTCTTCAGACTTTATAAAGTCAGCTGTCTCCGAAGTGAAAGTGAACTTCACTGGTCGACAGTACAGAGTTGAGCAAGGTGTGGGATTCTCCCAAACTAGATTTTCATTCCCAGATGATGGCCTAGTAGACACTAGCCGAAGAGGGACGATGCTTATCATGACTACTGATGAATCATCGAACTCTGTAGCTGTGTTTGACGTTTTCTGTTTATAGTTACTCTGCGACGAAGAACCATCAAGTCCCCATTTCCAGGTCAACTTGAGTTCTTCATTTTGAGACCTATCAACAGTATTTATATCAAGTAATATCCTCTCCACAGTGTGGTCCAATAGCGCTTGCAATTTAATGTGAGCTCCGTTTTCGGTAATCTCCATACTCTCTTGTGGTGGGTAACATCTTTTCTTGGCATTTACAAGCTTTGGATAAGATGGAAAGGCAGCACAGTTTTCTTCTTTCAGAAATTGTCGAAGAGCTAAGTACTTCCATTTCGAGAGCGCAACTGATGTATAAAGAGCTAAACACTTATCTTCAGAGACAGTACTTAAGCTCTGCTTTTTGAATAGTCTCTCTTCTACTTCGGATAGCGCATCTGGATTACTGGAAAGGTATTCGACCACTTTTGCCAGATTCGTTTTGCCGTTGTCTTTCAATTTTGTTATGTACCAGTGCTGCAACTCTTCCTCGGAATTTTCTTCTACTATGGAAGTAGAACGTCTTTTCTTTTGCTTATTACTTAACTCTTCGAACGGTTTTCTGTGCTCCTTTTCTGTAGATGTTCCCGCTACCGCAGTACATACTGCAAGAGTAGGAACATGGCAATCTATATCCACAAGCTCAGATAAGGCGGCGTCCGAAAAGCCCATCACACTTCTCAGATCAACACTGTCACAAACAGGCCAGTTGATGTTTTTTTCCAACCATTTGCGATTAATTACACGATTCATAAAAGTTTTTTGATTTCTACTTGACTCTATCCACTTTTTATTTAAATTTACACAAAAAAGTCGACAGAACTCCTTGATTCGGTTCTTGTCTTCTTCAGAAACTTCGGTAGTCAAGACAGAAATGATACTTTCATACAGAAACATATGATTTTTCAGATCACCGCCACTTCTTAATTTCACAAAAAGATCTAGGTTGGTACAAAATCCAGCCATAGTTCTAATGTAAATATAAAAATACAAGTATTTCACTGTGTTCACAAACAAGCGACAAGAGCGAAACTAGATGGACTTAATGAATGTCTTTATATTTATAGTTAGTGTTAATTACTCAAGTAGTGGACATAACAGTGAGTGAAAATTATTCAGCCAATCAGAGACGAGCATTTTTCGATGACTCATTAGTTATGCGCTTAGCCGAGTGCACAAACAAATGAGTCATCAATCACAATGCAGGTGCTACCGATAACATGCAATAATAACTAAATCTCTACCAGAATTACTAGTTATAAGTACGTATGCGCTATTAAAACTATTTATTTAACTAAAAAGAAGGTGAAAACAGCCAAATGAGACAAAAAATATGCTTTGAATTTATTTTAAATGACAAAAAAATTCTTCCAAATCATTTTTTTTTTACCGAATGATTACTCGCGCTGCCGCAGATGACCGGCGCTGATTTTTTTTTCATGGATAGAGAATGACCCTAGCTATCATATACTCACGCCACACACTCAACATATTAGTACAATTGAAGAAAAAAAATAACCGAGATTCGCTCCATACAAAAAAATCTAATTAATTTTTTTCAAGACAAACTATCAACTTTAGAAGAAATTTTATAAGAATAAAAGTTGTCAGGAATAATATAACACGTCATATAAAAAAAAATCGCATCGATATAGGAACTTTGTTGCCTAAGTCCACTAATTTTCAGTATGGGCCCACTGTGCGCCGGCGCGGCGCCGGCAGCGTCTAGATACGGAAGTTCCATACGTCATTTGTGTCATAGTGCGAGTAAACGATGATATGCTTAGTTTGTTAATCTCTAGCACCGGCCACCGTCGTGGCGTCTCCGCGCTCTATGGTATGTATCTTCTGTGTATGAGAAGAGGCACTTCGTTCCACGATAGTGCGACAATAACGGGCCGGTACTTTGTTTTTGAGGGCAAATGGCATGTTATCATTAGTAGAGTTTTGGCTACTATGAACGTAGTAGTTGCTAGTCAGCCGTATGGTATGTATGTAACAGTTTGACATCAACAGCGCCTTTATGTTGTAGCAGTAAGGATGGTTTTCGTAGGTTTGGCCCCTATACCACAAAAATTTTCAAGTCTACAATTCTACAAAATTGTAGAAAAAATGCGTAACACTGATATTGCAAATACCTTTGTAAAATGTAGAATTGTTACTACAATTTACACTTTTAAATAAGTAAATTGTAGAATTTAAAAGACAAATATAAAAAACATTACTTACATACAAACATATTTGTAATTTCTTTTTACAGTACAATTATGTGGCTTAGAGATTTGTGGTACCTACAGACATTTGTAACATTTATAAATTGTAACTTGTAAATTGTGAAGTTTTGTGGTATAGAGCCCAGATGTTACCACTGACTTGCCGAGGTCCGCACAGGAGATTCAATCCCTAGGCGATTTTTTTTCGTGCACTGGATTTTCAACGCTTTGCTTAGCGCCGAGAATTGAAAATCCAACGGTTTGTTTTTTTAACGCGCTGGGACGAAAGTGCGTCCCAGTGCGTTGTATTCTCAACACTCGGCTCAACACCGAGTGTTGAAAATCTAGTACGCGATAAAATCCCGCAGCGATATTTTTACGTCCGTGTGGGCTTGGGCTGACTGACGAAATGTGGGTGTACTATATGTACACCTCTGCTTAACCCTTCAGGGATTACAGGTGTGATGTTATGTAAAAAAGTACAATAAAAAAATTAGGTCAACTCACCCCGGCTCCTTGGATATAAAGTCGTGTAGGGCCCTTGCGTGCGGAGGTAACTGCTTACCGCCTCCCTGAACACCTTGTAACGCCTTGAACAATTTACGAAAACATTATTAGTTAAATTATTTGAACTACTTATATATAACGAACTTATGTTTTTAACGCACGAAATTTTAGTCTAACAATTTTTTTTCTTTTCAATAATGAAACTCGTAGGAGTACTATAAAGGCCAGGGATAAGTAAGTACCAAAGAAGTTCATATCTAACCAGTTTCAAAACAAAATCCCGTGAACACGATGACCACATCTGTTACCGGCCCGGATCTATAGTCCCCAAGTGCTGCAAGCAAAAATAGTCTTACGGTAGTTAGATATGAACTTCTTGGATAGTACATCTAACATGAAGATTTCAAGATATCACAGCATCAGTCGTTCGTCAATTTTGTCATCTTCAATCTTTCTTTTTCGTTTATAATATATCCGCACCCGGTGTTTTTTTTTCTAACTAAACAGACAGCTGTGCTGCTGGGGAGTTTATTGCGCCACTGTAAAGATGGTCACCCATCCAAGGACCAACCCCGGCAAGCATAGCTTTACCTGATGGATCGACCCGTGGAGCTGTTATTACTTAGCTACGAGCTCCTCTCATAACTAAAGCCGATTGGAATTGACCATTAGCCGCCGATAGTTCTAAATTGTCGTATAAACCACAATCTCTTCAGGCACGAGTACTATGGGATTTACCACGAACACGATTTAAAACGAACTTCCATACAAAGTTTCATCGCCTATTTAACACCTTTAGGGGATGAAATTATAAAAATCCTTCCCCTAAGGAAGGATTTTCACGTACATTAAACAAGAAACTCTTGTTCAAAAATTTAAGCTACTACACCCATCGGTTTAGGCAGGGCGGTGTCTGCCAGTGAATGAATTAATTTAAGATTTTTATTGAGCAGAATATGCTCTCAAACAGTTTTAATAACTCTTACCTGGGAATGTCCGCTCCTTGAAGTCCGTTGTGCAGTGACTAATAACTTCCTTGGAGCCGAGTTCTTCATACCTTCGAGAATCCTCATAAGGAGAACGTTCGGAGGCAACTCCTCCACCTTCACTTCCACTAAGACCCTGCATTCTGGACATCGTAGCTCCTTGTGGGATTCTATTATCACCTGAAATGAAGAAAAAGGTTATAATTCAATAAAATACTGGTTATTTTTAGTCTGCATCATTGCACGATTTACTTAATATCTACAAGTTAAAAACTTTGAAACCGAAATTACTTTACTAGCTCGTGGTTTCACCCGCATTAGTCTCGATCCCGTTGGAATATCGGGATAAAAAGTCCTATCCCAGGTCATCGTCTACCCATGTACCAAATCTTATCCAAATCTGTTCAGCCGTTTTAGCGATAAAACGTAACAAACATACAAACAATCTAATCTTTTTTTCTTTATAATTTAAAGTTAGATGGACAATATTCCCACTGCTGGGAGTCTGGAACTCAGGCCTCCTTTATATGAAAGGGAGTGGGCGGTAATTCACCACAATAGGCTAGTACAAGTTGGTGAAAGTCTCAAATCTTTGTATTTTTGGTTCTAGAACGTTCTGTTCCGTTTTTTAAAGATAGCGAATCATGGCGTTCAAAGGGAAATAATAGCAAAGAGAAAGAGTATGACAGAAAAAAAAATATGATTTTATATGTACATACCCTACGAGACACCATGTATTATAGTGTCGGAGTAGGTACTGGCAACCTCGTGAACTTTGATAAGAGCAAATAAATTATTTATAATAAGACCTCCGAGAACGCACAAGGCCAAGGTGATGTAATACAGATTTAGTCAAAAAGGGCCGCTGGCAACAGGTCCGTTATATTTTTTATACGATATTGGCTGGCAAAGCGGTCACCAACTCACCATGCGACACCGGCACCGAATGGTAAGAAGTCAATGGTGCCTGTAAGGTTTCCGTACATGACGCCGGAGCCGCACCAGTACCGGACCACAAGATGAAAAAAAAAAAACTGAAAATCTCAGAAAGAAAATGTTAAATCTACGCGGCGGCGGTGCGGCGCCTGGGTGATATCATTCGTAAACACAAACACGGTCCGGCGCTGGTGCGACTCCTCCGGCGTCATTACAGGAACCCTAATAAGTAAAGTACCTACACCGCTATGATTAACATTCAAGCCAGAACACAGCGTCGCTTCTTTGCTGGCAGAAATAGATAACGTATACCTGAACAACAAGGACGGTTTCAACTCGAAACCAACAACAACCATTATTCAAGACTAAAATCTGCCTAGACTTATCCCAACTATGTTGGGGTCGGCTTCCAGTCTAACCGGATGCAGCTGAATACCAGTATTTTAGATGGAGCGACTGCTTAGCTGACCTCCACAAGCGAGTTACTGGTTAACACGATAGTCCTTGGTAAAACTGGTTGTCAGACTTGGGCTTCTGACTACCTGTTACGACTGTCAAAGATCTACGAATGACAGCCGGGACGTACTTTCCGAGGCACGGAGGGGTGTTGCTCGATATGTAAGGCTGGTTTTATAGTCACGCCGCTAGACGCGCCGCTGGGCAGCGCGCTGTTAAACAGCGTTTACCGAACGGCGCTGCTGAAGCGCGCGACTTTGAAACGCAACTACTACCCACTCCATACATCTCCAAACGCGCGTGTTCCAACGGCGCTGCCGAAACGCGTAACAATAAAACCAGCCAAAAGGATGATCACCCATCTACGAAACGACCGCGGCAAGCGTACCTTAAATTCCGATCGACCCGTGCGGCTATTATCATTTAGCTAAAAGACCCATTCTTGTAGTCTATAGTATAAGACATTTGAAAGAATTTGTAAGATTGAATTGGATTCATTGCTTAGAAACCAAATAAAACAAGTGCTAGCGACCGGATTTTTACTGAATGATATGAAGGGCGTTTATCATCCCACGCTAGTTGGAGTAATAAATTGAGGGAAACGAATTGTCCTAATGCTCGTAGGCTGATTCTAGTTTACTTGAGCGAGTCAACAACAAAAAACGTCACAATATATGAAATTGGTTTTTCTCTTCTAATTTTAGAGCTTTGAAAACCTTCAGGACACTCTGAAACTGAGTCTTTCTCTGAGTTTTAATAAACGATGACAGTGTTGAGAAATGAAGCAATCTTATGGAGCTCTTTCAAATAGTAAGCGATGCATTAACCACGTCGTCGACATACATGGGAATTGCTCAGCAAAATATAGAAGATAAACCAGCAGCTGCAATATATGCACACAACAATTCCAAATACTTTATTCAGAATGTATGGACAGACAGTGAATAAGAAAATAATATTTCATTTTACAACGTATTAAAACGAGAGCTGAAAATATAAATTGAAACATAATTTCATGTTTCATAACATCTGCTTGTTATATTCTTTTTTTTAAATTGCGATATGAAAGACGTAGTTGAATAAAACTTGCGAAATAATTGGATATGATAGAACTCTGTAACAGAGGAGTTCGTCAATGAAAGAAGCTCAACTTTGGATTGGCCTGTATAAGCTTCCAGGATGTAGCTGAATACCAGTATTTTACATGGAGCGACTGCCTATCTGACTTCCACAACCATGTTACTGGGTAAAACGATAACCCTTAGTAAGACTGGTTGTCAGTCTTTTGGGCTTTTGACTACCTGTAGCGACTGTCAAAGATTCACGCGAATGACAGCCGGGCCCAACGGGTTATCGTGCTTTCCGAGGCACGAAGACGCGACCCTCGTTATGTAAAGATGGTCACCCATCCACGGGCCGACGGCGGCAGGCGTAGCTTAACCTTTTTTTTTTTTTTTTTTTTTTTTTTGAGGGTGGGAAATCATCAAATGACTTCTCCCGCTCTGGGCAGAGCGAGAGGGTGTGTCAGACTTTTACTGACTAAAACCCACCCGTGTTCCTTCCGTTGCCTGTGTGCCGGGGCCGCGTTATCCCTTTCGGACAAACCCGCAACCCCAGCAGGCATTGGTCTTTCGACCCCGTCGGTTGGTGCTGACATCTCTTTGAGGCGCGCGTGGAACACAACGCGCCGTCGACACGGGCCTGGTCCTTATCGGACGGCGAGCTGCCCATTGCTCACCGTCCGCAAGCCCGCGCCTACGGTGGCCGGAAGTCGGCTCTGGACTCCCGACGCCCGGGGCGTCTCCTGCGGCGACTAGGGCCACGAGGGCGTGCAGCTTGCATCTCCCTCGCGCGCTCCGCCTCCTCCTTCGCGAGCATAACTGCTTCGCAGAAGGAGGTGACGGCCTCCCATGCACTCTCGCTCCGAACCATGGCCTGAACCAGGGCCGGACGCGAGAGATCGCCGCCGCCGATCGCCTCCGTGAGGACACGGCGGTGCTCCGCCCAAGCTGGGCAGACCTCCACCGTATGCTCCACCGTGTCCTCCGGGCGATCCACACAGTGGTGACACCCGGGCGTTTCCTCCCGCCTTACGCGGAACAGGAACCTCCCGAAACAACCGTGTCCGGTGAGGACCTGCGTCAGGCGGAAGGTGAGGACGCCATGGCGCCTCTCAAGCCACTCCTCAAAGAGGGGACTTATCGCCGCAATTGTGGCGTGCCCAGCGCTGGGTTGCGACAATCGTACACTCCATGCCGCCATGAGATCCCGCCGGAGCTCTGTCCGCTGTGCCGTGATTTCTCGCGGCAGCGGAGTTACACCCCGGCGTTTCGCCTCCTCGCGCAACTCCCACATGTGCGCGAGGACTTTCGCCTCCAGATCCCATGGCGGTAGTCCGGCAAGGAGGCTCGCCGCCTCACGGGAGACCGTGCGGTATCCCCGGACCAGCCTGATGGCCATGACCCTTTGGGACGCGTTCAACCGCCGGGCCGGTCGCAGCCTCAATGAACGCGCCCACACCGGTGCCCCGTAAAGGGCCATGGACCGCACGACCCCCGCGTAAAGCCTCCGGCAGGAAGCGTTTGGACCCCCCAGGTTGGGCAGGAGCCGCTTCAAAGCAGCCCCAACCCTATCCAGTTTGGGAGCCAAACGTCGGAAGTGCTCCACGAAGTTCCACCGGCTGTCGAGGACGAGTCCCAGGTACTTCATCGTCGACTCGACACCGATGTGAACCCCTCCCGCCGTAATCTGGGAACCCGACAGTGGCGCGTTCCGAGGACCATAGAAACACATGGCCTCGGACTTGTGCAAGGCCACCTCGAGTCCCAGTTGCCGGATCCTTTCGACGATTGTAGGCGTAGCTTAACCTGAGCTGATATAGACTAGAAAGAGAAAATTTAGAAAGCTATAATAGCAAGCCACATTTCGGACAAAAACACAAGAACTAATCCGTATTTCTACCAAATTACTTCAAAGTCAATTAGGCAGATGAATTTGACCGAATATAAAGTTACGGACAGGCAAGAGACCATTGAAATTTACAACTGAGGATAACCCACTCCCCTAAAAAAATTAAAACATTAAACTCATAAAACTCTTCGCAGACGCCAGTGAGTCACCAAAACAATTAGCTAATGGGCTCGTGTTTGCGACCCGATCGCATGTCCATCAATTAACGTAGGTGTTGCTGCCAAAACGGTCAAGATCAATGTAACTTTAATAGAAACGCAGCAGTGTAATTGTACAAATCGTTTTAACCGAAAGACATAGAGGCACTAACAATCCTACGCAAACTGTTGGAATGGACGGACTGAAATTAGTCCTTGTATAGTGCAGGCAACTTTATGCTCATGTCTATTTTTGAAAATGTCTGTTTATATCATTCCTGCTAACCTAAGCTTCTTTTCATCCGTTTACGGCAGACAGAAAGTTATTTTTGTGGCAATTACTAATACAGTTTTTAGTCGGCAAGTGTTAAAGCATGTATTAAGCCGGGAGGCGCGACACTGGTGGAACAATTAATATGAAAAATTAACGGAAATTGTCCTACCGGTGTCGCATCGCGTCTGTCTGCGGAGCCTACATCGTAAAAAGTCACAAGTACAACAAGCAATCATTTGAATGCAGGATAACTCGATTGACACAGAGGCAGAGCTTTTTCAGGATAATGTTTGGATGACATCGAGAAAATCGAAGATCTTATCTCTGAGTACTTCAGACCAAAACTCTTTTACTTCGATGGATGTCGATGGCTATCCAGGAGGCATAACTAAACCAGTGTTTGAAAGCCATAAAATCTTATCAATATCGATGTAATTTTCTTACAATAAACCTAATAATATTTAAATTAGTATTTCAATAAAAACAAAACGTATATTTATATCAACAAGAAGGCTATCCACGAATTTATCTAATCCATCAATTATCAGGAAGTTTAGTAAGTCAAGGTGGAACAAATTAACGAATGTGTGTTGTGTATTAAACACAAATACATAATTTCGTCAATTTATTATCGGCTTAGTTAAAGATAACTTTGTTTAGTTCCGGTTTGGCCCTGAATGCAACTTCGCAATTTGGCACTAATTATAACTTATTGAAAGGCATCAAAACCCCTTTCTAATTCTAATATCATCATTCTGTTGCCGTTATCCCTATTTATTTGATAGTAATAATAGTGGTACATACATATATCTAGCCGCAACACGGTGACACTCCAACGGATAAAAGGACAGCGGATCGCTAGGTAAGGACGCAGCTGACGAACTTGTTGGAAGAGGATCCAACACGGCAGTTTGTCGACCCGAGCCTATCGTACTCATCCCCTTCAACTAAATACGCATGTGGCTACAGGAGTTCACCCACACACAAGCGGAGAACTGGTGGACCTCGACACTGGGCTGCAAGCAGTCCAAGGAAGCTATGCAATCTCAAGGATTGCATAGCTTACCTATTGCTTATAGCAGGCTAACCAGGCGTTTATCACGCCTGGAAAGGAAAAGGGAAACGTCCGAAAATCGTTTACACACTTACACTTGCAGAGAATTGACCGTGACGTATATCGATGTATGGGAGAACATGTGTTTCAACTACAATGTTACAAGTTTGTTTTTGCGATAAATTCAGGTGTCGGACCCCTTCATTGTGCGTGGTCCGACACGCACTTGGCTGGTTTTTTCTCAGAACATCGGACATCACAAGCAACAAACTATCTTGTTCTTACAGAAAATAAAATTATAACGCATATTCGTTCGAAGTTTAATTTTTTTGTTTCTGTTTGGCTAGTCTGTCTATCATAATGAAGTATGTTGGGGTGTATTTCTTACGAAATGTCTGGGAAAAGTTTTTTGCGATTTCTGACTTTTCTAGTACTCAAACCTCAATTGGTCCAGTAGAGTTTTTTGATCCTTATAAGAAACAGGATCGATTAGCATAAAAAAAAGTTTTTGTGAAAACTGCCCATTTTCTTGCTGACTGTATTTTTTTTTCAAAATCTGGGAATGCACTTCAAAATGTCTCAACAAGTTTAGGACAGTCTCCTATGACCGTTTTCTTCTAGCGACAACGGTTAACGTAGCTGTCCTTACTGCCCCATCTCAAAAATCCACCCTATCTGGAGGAAGTTGGGCTGACTGGAATAACCACCAACGGCCGCCATGGCCCACACACAATGGTCCACTTGAGAGACTAAGTGCGGAAACCAAACCCCATAACATAGAACACGTGGTGGGTATAGGTTAGTAAGTATTACAAAGAGATGCAATCAATAGTATTTTTTTTTTAATTTCTATACATTTCGCCAATTTTTTCTATCCCTTCATTATCTAATTAACTTGATTTATCGAGATTTCCTCGACAAATTCAAGGAATTAACTTGATAATCCACTGTGCGATACACCCACATTATCTGGCTAGGCAGTACGTCCCACCTAAAGTGGGACTACCTCGACGGATCGGCAGTAGTGTGTGCATGTGGATCTGTGGCACAAACTTTGCTTCACCGCCTATCCTGGCCAATGTGCCCCAAAACTCCGCTCGGCGCTGCCACCGATAACGCCGTGGAATTAGCGAAATTCTAGGCCAACAAACTTTTAACAACTGTCGCGTCAGCGAAACGATGAAGAAGAAGTATGTCCCTACAATTAAAACTATATGCCTGTATTCTATCTGTAATTAAACTGCTCTCTAGCTGAAGATCTTGGAACCTAAACCCACAATTACAGTGTAATACATTCCCTAACTGCAGTAGCAAGTCCCATGTGCCAGAGAATATGACCTCTTTGGCACAGTGCACAAGTCGTAATATTGTTAATAGCAAAAAAAGTTAAGATGGCTATATCTTTGCGATTTGCGTCGAGTTCTAGCAAAACAAATGGGTTTGATACACCATACAGTTAATTAGCGATTACGTTTTTCCGGTTCTTGATCAAAAAAACTTTTGTTAGTTACAAATACTTAATAGTTTTATACTCAAAATAAACCTTTTTATAAAAAGCGATCGACAAGATTTTGCAAGCAATGAGTAAATGGTTTTCCTAAATTAAGTAAGTGTTTCTCAAACATTGGCGTGGTCCAGAAATTACTTCATCACCTACTGGAACCAAAATTCCTTACTTCAAAATAAATCTCCTTTCACGACAAGAATCTTCAAACAGTTAATGAAGACATTGCTTGATCCAATACTGACAGTTTATCTCGTCGCCTCTCCATCACCCTCAAACTTAAGGATCCACAAATAAACACGGTGCTTTTGGTTTGACAGTAAATATAAATAAACAATTACGGCCCTAGACGTTAATACACGCCAGAAACAGGGCTGCCGTCTATTTATACGACGGCCCCGTCAAATGTACGTGGATGGACAACCCAGTGGCGCACATCCATAACTAGGACAATTAGTGATCAATACCATTTCTAGACGAGTGCCCAACGAACCGATTTTAACCATTTATGGTTTTATTATCTTTAGACTTCTTCTTAAGCGGCTTTGTGAAAGAAGGGTGGATATTGATAGGTGAATTGACGTTTCAGTAGCAATCGAAGCTAACTAATTAAGACTGCAGAAATCAGCGTTTCGTGATGACCAAGTTTGCAAAAGGGCTTTACCTAACCTACAGTCCGGCCATCGAGAGAATAACCTAACCTAACAGCTGTCAGTTGGACAATTTCTAGGAAATTCTCAAAACATATTCGTTAGTATGAAACTGACAGGTGTCAAGGACGCATTCTCTCGACGGCCGGAATGTAAGAGTACGATTATTAAACAGCTAAATAATGGAAAAAAGAGACTCGAATATTACACAGCAAGTTGACACCGAACAATCACGTTACAAAAACGAATCTCACTGTATTGGCTAGACGAGATAATACCGGATACAGCACGAATGTAAAAAATGGGCAAAATGATAAATTGATAATATTCAGTATTGTATTCATGATTTTACCGTTTATCGTACACTTAGCCGCAGTGACATCACAAGCAGTGAGATTACAGAATCAGACAGTGAAAGTGAACTATACAGACACGCAACAGGCGATAAGTTTATAAAAGCGACCAAGTCGCGAGTGTTAGATATGCAGAGGATTTCTGTAAATAGGTTTTATTATGCGGACACGGAATCTGAGGAATGGCTTTGAATAGAATGGCATTTTTATGTGTAACTGTGTGTATAAAATAGTGGCTTGACATCAAACTGTTTTAGACCACAAAACAAAAGGAGTAAGGTACTTTTCATATAAGGCTAACAGACAACCTTGTTTGGAGCTCTGGCTAAGTAATAACAGCCGCACGGGCCGATTCATCAGGATAAGCTTCGCTTGCCGGGGTTGGTCTGTGGATGGGTGACCATCTTTACATACCGAGACTCCTCCGTGCCTCGGATAGCACGTTAAGCCGTTGGACCCGGCTGTCATTCGTGGATCTTTGACAGTCGTTACGGGTCGTCAGAAGCCCGAAAGTCTGACAACCAGTCTTACCAAGGGGTATCGTATTACCAGTTACTGGGTTATGGAGGTCAGATAGGCAGTCGCTCCATATAAAATACTGGTATACAGCTGCATTCGGTTAGACTGGAAGCCGACCTCAATATAGTTAGGAAAAGGCTAGGCAGATTGATACAACCTTGTTTGGAACTTTACTATCCAAAGCAGAATGAACAAACTCCGGAAATACAGGATAACTGCTACTTCTGAAGATCAGCCTTCCTTTGGTCGCCACGACAAACATTCCTGGGAGACTTGCCATAGCGGTCACATTTGGCAAATTTGACGACCGCACCGGTACGATTAATTAGAGCATCACCTTGATATAATTTAAACTAATAACTATTCTTAAATAAATCAATCTGCCTAGCCTTTTCCCAACGATGTTGGGGTCGGCTTCCAGTCTAACCGGATGCAGCTGAATACCAGTATTTTACATGGAGCGACTGCCTATCTGATCTTCCCAACCCCGTAACTGGGTAATACGATACTCCTTGGTAAGACTGGGTTGTCAAGACTTTCGGGTTTCTGACGACCCGTGACGACTGTCAAAGATCCACGAATGACAGCCGGGACCAACGGATTTACGTGCTTTCTGAGGCACGGATAGTATTAGTCTCGGTATGCAAGGATGGTCACCCATCCACCGACCAACTCCGGCAAGCGTAGCTGACCTAGACCCGTGCAGCTGTTATTACTTAGCCACGAGCTCCACACCAATAACAATAACTATTCTTACATTTTAGTTTAAGTATAGTAATTATGAGAATAAGGTTTGGTGGGAGCAAACAGATGTATTATGGATCACTAATGTTACAACGCTATGTTCCTACTCTTCTGCTCTTGTTTATGTTTTGGTTGCCTATAGCGAGCAGAATTTTCTATCTTCATAACAACTATATCAACAATAATAATAGCTAATTAGTAATTGGCACGTCTGAAAGCGTTTTCGATTGTGGGGATTACTCAGATGCGGGTTGATTTCAGTATTCCATTTCCATAACAGCACGCTTCATGACCACAATAGAAACGGGTTCTGTCGACGGAAGAATAGACAAAGTGACAAATAAACAATCACAATCTGTCATTTTGTCTATTCTTCCGTCGACAAAACCCGTAGAAAACCCGTTTCTATGGTTGTCATACTACGCGTGCTGGTGAGGATATGTATAGAATCCACTCTGAGTCAGGTTTCAGACTACTCGCGACCATGTCATAGATATACATGACATCAATCAAGCCTTCTTCTGAGTAACCACGCCAATACAATATAATCATGTAGTAGAGTAGAAGACATACAAAATCGACTCCCAGGCGCCACACTCAATTACAGCAGGGTCGTTTTATTTAATCTTATAACAGAGACTCTTTTAATAAGACTCAACTGTTATTAGATGCTTTTTGATCAAATTATTTATTATTTTATCGCTTTCCTTGAATTTTGTGACTAATATTTATAAATGGGTGAAGCTTCTACGAAGTAACGGGATTTTAACGTTGAGCGAACCGCAGAACGACAGGTTGTATTGACGACATTTATAGATGTCAAGTGGATATAGTCACATTATTTTCTCATGCATCAATTTGGGATGAAGACAACATTTTTTTTTAGTCCGTCATGGAGATTATTAAAAAATATTGGACACGTATTTTTCTTTTTTTACGTAATTTCAAGATTACGGCGATACATTGAGTTAAAATGTGCCATGACGTCACGAGTATGTAGATTTTGCTTAATAGTTACATACGGAAGTTCAATTTCACTTTAATTTGAGTAAAATACTCGGAAAGACAGTTCCTTTAATTTTTACAATAAAAAATAATTTTATGCGTCTCTTAAGTTTGTTCGAAAATATTGTAACGAAATTAATATATATTTTTTTTTTTTTTTTTTTTTTTTTTTTTTTTTTTTTTTTAATAAACGGGGAGTAAAGTTATGCCAAACTTAAGAGCGTTAAATATGAAGCGTGGCTAACTAGTGATCTAAATGATTGATTATGAAATGCAATAATTAATATCGTTACACCGAATATTTAGTTTTAGATGTAAAAAAAGTAATTGGAAACTTTCCAAATGCCTTTTTTTACACCTAATACGATATCAACATCAAATTCAGTGTTATAATTGTAATTCATTATTAATACTTTAGTTCACTAGTTAGCCACATTTCATATTTGAATACAGTATTATTGCCAAATTAATCAAAACAGGTAAATATTTGACAGTTAATTGCGACGTTGCCAACTTTTAGGATAAGCCCTCTTACCCCTCCATAAATCTATGGTTGAAGGTTACACTAGTTGTATTTCTACTCGTAATTTCACTATAGCTTTACCAAGTAAGGGTATCCACTCTTCCCCGGTAGGTAGATGGATGCCTCTCCAAGCATTTCTATCAACTATTCTGAACCGCTTGCATACAATGGCTCCCCATATTATTAATAGAGCCTAGTTACAATTTAGTCATTGCCTTAGGCGTTGGCTGGAGAATGGCGATCGAAAGGTCATGAGTTGAATCCGTCCTTACTTATCGTGGTAAATGTACCTACTTCTAATGCAAGCGTGCACTTTTAGACTGGAGGGGGTTAAAAGGATATGATGGTGCATTTTGTGTTAGACGATGGTTACACAATCAGATTGGAGTTAATAATGGGATCTGACACATTGGGCAGATTTACGATAAATTGCGTAATGCGTGAATCCTTAAATATTATAAAACAAAGTCTAACGCCGCGTCTGTCTATTTGTCTGTCTGAACGCGACAAACTCAAAAACTACGAAACGGTGTTCACTAATGGACGGAATGATTCATGAGGAAAGATTTGCTGTATAATTCATTAAGGTTTTGTGTAAATTTGCTGCAATATGACGATGTTTTTTAATGATTATGATGATTATTGTTAAAGATGTCGGATGAAACAATGCCGTCTGGGAGCTTTCCTGGCGTGCGCCGTGTAACCCGTAATAGATACATAAAATTTATGTTCTACAGGATTGTTCATCTTAAAAAGTTCAACAACAAAGTCCGCAATGGCATATGTATATCTTCTAAGGATAACCCACAGTGACCATTATTATCTTACAGAATTTGTTAAAAAAATATTTTTTATTTCCAAAGCTATTTTGACCCGTATTATATTAATCCTTATCCAATGCAATAAGTTATTTTAATTGGGCATTTAATTTACATACATAAAAAAATGGCCGACATCTTATCATTTAAATGAATATTTTAAAAGATATCACCGATCGAAAATTACGCATAACAAAATAATTATGGTTGACGGCAACGCAGGCGCAGCGGTAGGAGTCAATGAACTTTTTCTCGACTAATATGTTTGTAATCCCGGTAGTACGTTCCCGTGGGATATTTTGCGCCAACCACGCGGGCGAAGCCGCAGGCAAAAGCTAGTTGATAATAAGTAAATGATCTGGATTGATGGATTTTCACCCAAATATACTGACAAGTTTCTTTAATCGCAAATTCACACCAAACTGAGGGTGGTAACACGGTAATATATTATAATGCTCTTTTATTTCTTTTTATGATTTATTGATTGCATTTCTGAAAGTTTTCACTTAAAAGTATTTAATTTAAAAAGCCCGCTGATTTATCTGATCTATAGGGTTTTGTAAAAGCACCGAAACAGAGCACAATATATTTTATTATCTATTCTATAAACAGGTACCGATGGACCAGTACGGTAATGATAAAATTAAATAATTTATGTAACAAGAGAACATCAATACTTACGTTTAATTAAAATAATCATTTTAAAATACTAATCATGAATGATTTGTAATTGGAATGCTGCGTGAGTGCGTGTGTGATGCCAAAAACTGGTAGCAACTTTCTAGTCAGCCAGTCTTGGTACCAACGTAAATATAAATACGCTATAGGTATTATCTTAAGAAGGTTTACTGACATAAGGGGCTGACTGTATTAAATGTCAGATGAAAAGGCATTATAAATAGGATAATGTCCCTCCTTGACCATTGTGTAAGTGTGTAACAGAGTAGGTATTTTAAATTGTACTGTCTACTTCTGTGTTTGTTTGATCTGCGATTGATTAACTACTGTGTTTTTAAGATTGCTTGTAAATAGTCAACTTTGTTATTGTATCATGTCGAGTCTTCACGGAAACAACTTTGAAAAACGATTTAGAAGAAAAATACACGTACATAAGTATCACAAAATTGCGTTTTGACAGTTCGAGCAGCCGACGCATCGCATTTAGTAACAATTTAGCAGTTGTAATTACGTTTATTTTGAGATAGATAATATTTTTTTTTTTTTAACTATGTAATTTTAATTTCTTATGAACTACCGTTTACTCTGGTATAAATTTTACGTAATAATATTAATGTAGTAAGGAGAAATTTACGGTTAATTCTAAGCGTTCTTTATAAACTATTTGGAAATGGGATTTTTTTTTAGATATTGCATACATATTTCAAAATTCTGAGGCCGCTATGAACAAAAAAACCTTTTTAAGAGATGTTTTTATATGTTTTTCATTTCATTTCATACGTACAGTAGTTCAATCCACAAGCTCGAAAAAGTGCTGTCGCGCATTTTATGAAAAACTTGCTTCAGAATTTTGGCTTTATATAAAAAAATAAGAAAAAATTGTGAAAAGCGACGCCGCTATAAACTATACAAATAACTATTCTCCACCACTCAATAAGTCATAGTTGTCGAAGTCTTCCAGTTTCACAGAATAATAACGCCAGAGTTGCCCATTTAACGAAAAAATCACCATCGAAATCTGTCGAAATGTAATAGGCCTCTTAAATGAAAGACTATCAATCAGATAATGATTATCTTATCAAATATCAAACTACCGAGTAATGAATATGAAAATATGCTACTGCACGCGTACCATGCCAACCACAGAAACGGGTTTTCTACGGGTTTTGTCGACGGAAGAATAGACAAAATGACAGATTGTGATTGTTTATCTATCATTTTGTCTATTCTTCTGTCGACAAAACCCGTTTCTATTGTGGTCATTGTGGCTAAGCGTGCAGGTTTTGTTAAGGTTCCGATCCAGTATAATATCGCACGTATTTACAGCAAGCCCCATTTGCCCTTTTCTTTCCTTCTTCTGCGATAGTGTTATATTCCAAGAAAGAGAGCGCAGAGCCGGATTGTGAAAAGGCCGATCATGGTTGGAGACAAAGACACTGGAAAGACCACTGGCCATGGTGCACAAGGGTTCATAAGACCGGATCCCAAACCCTTAGAACTTCAGAGCCGTAACCTTGCAGGCGCTGAGAGCGTTACTGGGTGAGGACGATAGGATGTAGAAGTGGCGTGCTACCGTACACCGTGAGGGTGTTGGGGACACCTCGGTTTACCCGGAGAAGTGCCATAGGTATTAGAACAGAATGCCCCGTAATTAATGATTGGGGAACCCCAATAATTAATTAAGGGGCAAAGCGATTGCAAATATTAGGGGAAAAATATACTCGAAAGGTATTCAAATGTATTTATCACATCTATTCAAAAAGAGCTAGTTTAGTTAGCTCGTAAACAGGGACTCAAATTGCTTTTTATCCCTAGGGACTAAAAAGTGATTTGAATTCGGAATTTGCATATTGTTCGTGAACGTTCCAATCACCAATGAGATCGATCACAAACATTGTATGAACAATTAACAGACTGGTGAGGGAGAGAGAAAGTGTGAATTTGGTCAAAATGAAAATACAAGATGGCGGCTGCGAAAAATGACATATTTTTCGTCATTGGTGTCGTTTTCATATTTTTCGAGGGTGTTAAAGTCGATAGTTGAGGTCAAAATGTAAATCCAAGACGGCGGCTCTGAAAATTTTCAAATTTATCATCATGGGTATCGTTTTCATGGTTTTCAAGGTTGCTTAAGCCGATAGAGAGGTCACAATGAAAATCCAAGATGGCGGCTCCGAATATTTTGTTTTCTTTTTTAATCATACGTGAGAAGGAATCTTCGTTCCTGACGTAGGTCGGAGCGCACTTTTTTTTTTCTCAAAAAGGGTGATAAAAAGTAGTGTTCACCTCGGTAGCAACAATATTAAGCTCCAGTGACGTACTTTGAATCCTGTGCGTCGCGAGGGATTCAAAGAAACACTCGCCTTAAAAATAGTTTTTTTGCTCCCTAGGCAATCAACCTACTATTTGCTGTTTGGAAACGTGGTCCCTATGGAATTGAGATTAATTCATCTGTTTCGTTGCCAAGGTCCTTTGCTAATTTTGATACTTACCTAAATACTATATTTCGAGGAGCAGCATAAACGAATAGAAAAATCATCTAACGCAATACACCTCCAAAAACAAAACAAATTCTACATAGATAAGTATAGGTACTATACAGTCAAAACCGCACAGTAGACAGTAACGTAAAGTGCATCAAAAATACTGTGACATAAACCTATCAATTAAATACAGACTGGAACGGCATATAAGTTAAATGGCTGTGTGATACAGGCGTGAGTCAAAGCGGCGTTTAGATAGGGCAAGCTAACTACAGTAACTACTGCTTATTTATAATGCCACGGATAAGTCAGGATGCGGTGAGGGGGCCACGTGTGATAGGTGAGCGGTAATATGACGATTTGACGGGCAACGAAGAGTTGTGTCTGTTTGGATAAACCCGGCACTAGACATAGCATCGAATACGCAAATACCAAACAATAAAGCAAACAAGCGACAGTCTGTAGCAACAACAGCTTACAACAGTCAACAACAGCCTTCTGTTGCGATCAATAGGTCTGGGCTTGTTAAGGTTTCATGTGATAATAACCTCTTGCCGCATTCATTGCATCCATCCTTTATCGTCTACGCTTTGCCCCGGATCCCAAAAGTGATAATCCTGCTTGACCCTGAGGATCTGTACTAAGAGCTCGCCCGACGCAACCCGCGCTCCCCCTGACTGGCATTCGTTTTTCTATGCCATGATTTTATATCCTCGTCGTATAGCTCATGCCGAGATGAAGGAAGATAAAATCCTTTGCACGGAAGCAGAAAAATTTGCGTCATTCATACATTTTAAAAGTCGTTTATGCAAGGTCTTTGGAAAAAAGTTCTGGGCCATATACATTTAGAAAAAAAAACGCTTGTACTGTTCTCATCCGGCTGTTCATCGGTAGTGCTTGCATCGGTTGTGTTTATATTACGCTGCCCCAATTCCAGAGCCCGAACATATGACTTTGTTACAAAAACGTTACTACATTGACTATGATGTTTTAATGGCGCAATGTTTATTAGAAATAAGCTACTGGTATGTTTGGCAGAAAGAAGTGTGGATAGACAGATCAGTGTGTGATGAGTGAAGTGACAGGAGGCAGGGCAGGTTCTTTTTGTGAGCATTCTGTTCTAATACCTATGGCACTTCTCCTGGCAAACCGAGGTTTGCCCAACACCCTCGCGGTGTACGGTAGCAAGGGACGTCGACGTCCTACCGTTGTCCCCAGTAACGCTCTCAGCGCCTGCGAGGTTGCGACTCTAAAATTCTAAGGGTTTGGGATCCGGTCTTATGAACCCTTGGGCACCATGGGCAGTTGCCTTTCCGATGTATTTGTCTCCAACCATGATCGGCCTTTTCACAACCCCGCTCTACGCCCTCTTTCTTGGAGTATAAAACTATCGCAGAAGAAGGAAGGAGAAAGATTCACAAGGACATTTATAGCAACGTTCTCTTTTGACATCATCCGTGTAGAATTTGCCATACTTCCCTTAAATATGTTTATTGTTGAGGTGAGGTCTATGTGGTGGACGATTGCCGGCTTCTATGAAGTTTGTTGTTTAAATTTATGTTACTCTAACCACAATTACAAAAATATGGATACCTACGCTTATGTATATTATTATTATTCACGTTAAAAATCATACAGTTTACAATTTATTTTTAAAAATCCGATCGTCTACGTGCCATCGTAAACGTTTACATTTTGCAGAATAGGTGCCTACAGAACATACTCCTGAAATATGAATTACAGACCGATCAGTTCATAAATTTATTTCATACTTTTTTCCTTTGAGGATAAAACACCCGGGAATCATAGATGAGTAATTATTATAATTATTAATACCTTTACCTACAATACCATTTATATTAAAATCTGGTGATATGATATTTGCGATTGTGGTCAACCAATCAGACCTTTCCCATAATTACCAAACTAAGCAAACGGATTGGTGATTTATTGGTTCGGTTTAAATTGCGTCATACACGATCAATCACAATCTGAATCATTTTGAAAGAGATTGCTAATCCATTGCTTCATAAGTTCGAAAAAAGAAATCTGCTTAACAACGTAAATAACGCAATGAATGTTGTTGAACTGTCAACTGAAACTGATTAGTCTTAATCATTTACCGAAAATGTGTTACGAAATTGGATAGCTGTATGGATCGTCATTGGAATAGAAGTGTTGTGAGACTGTAGTTTAGGCTTTAGAAACAGGACAGCAGATACACACACACACCCTTGGTGAGTTACTATACTCATCTTTAAGACACCCCTGGGCCTTTGGTGGGTTTATTTTTTGTCTATTCATTCAGAAATGTGCGATAGTCCTCTGAACCAGTACGGTTTGTTCAAATAATTGTAGTTAGAAATCGGAAAGTCGGAAATGTAGACCATAAGGTCTTGCGACAGGGCGCTGTCAAAAGGTTATCAATGATGAACAACAATGGATTCTCAGTGTTCCTAGGAAGGATGTTGAAGACCGGAGACTAGAAATTATACATAATAATTTATTTTACTTATTAAAACTTTTTAATTGTTTTGATTATAGTAAAGTTTTGTTTTCTTATGAATATTTTATTTATGTAGTTCACTGCTAGCACGAGTCAGTGTTATAAAAAAGCTTTAAACAATGCTTACGCATAGACCATTACATCTTCTTTTATTTAAATTTAGAACAAGACATCATCGTCTATACAAAACCGCTTCAAACATGATAACTTACAGAGGGGAAATTCAGGACCCCAGGCAATTGATAATAGCAACAAGAAGCATCATTGGGCGATTATTTTTAAACTTTGTGAAATCATTTCTGATGAAGATTGTAGAAATAAAAGACGGTGCACTATATTTTTATCCCATGCATAGTTAAGAGCAGTGGTGGCCCAGTAGTACCGGTCCAGTTGTAGTTTAAGTTTCGAACCCAGATAAACATTCACTTCACTTTGTACAATTTATTTCATCATCACTGCTCTTAAAACGGTGAAGGAAAGCTTCGTGAGAAAACCGGCATGTAAGAACGAGAACCAAAAATTCGAAGACATGCGGCCAGCACTGGGGCTGCTTGGTGTCCTGCCCAGTGCGGCCGTATAATTATGTACGTGTTAAAGTCATTATTGTTCTTGTTGAAAAGAGATGGCTCTAAACGTCTCGTATAGTTCCATCTCTTTTTCGCTCTGGAACAATGATGACTTTTACACTACCTTATACGAACCCTGGGCGTACTTGGACGCTCTTCTAGCTAAGGCCGTCAACGGCCGCTCGTCTATCACTCTTTGTTTTTATGTGCCTTAATACTACAACTCACCTTCAAGCATTTCAGGCAGAATGTATGCTGACATGGCAGGACACGCGACGAGGTGTCGAGTCGCTCCAGACAAACGGAGCACTCGAGAAGGTCGTTGAGTAAACCCTCATCCATGCCGGTTGGGCCACTGGAAACAAAACACGATACTGCCATTCAATGTCGTCATCATAGATATTTTTCTTTTCATTGTAATCAGAGGGCAACATGGGCGCCGGGAGGGGGTGCAAGCGGGTGCACTTGCACCTCCCTGGCTTCAAAATAAAATATTTTTTGACGTTCGAAAAGTGCTGATTCTCAGTCTAGTTTCAATAAGTGACTTTTGAATTTTGAATATGTATAAAAACATTCAGAACTAAAGAAATATCTGAAAACGCCTAACACAATTAGTGAACTTAGCCTATTCGAGGCGAGATCCTAAATTTTTCGAGCTCGCTTCGCTCGCCGTTGCATTCTGCAATCTCTGAATTCTAGCTTCTGTGCATTCGTCGACAAAGTACAGAACTCCTTTTTCCCAAAATTGAATTGGCGCTAGGCGGGTGCAACATTATCGAGCTTGCTTCGTTCGATCTTGCATTCTCATCTATCTTAATTCTTAAACTTCTTTGTCGACACAGTTAGTCCTCTTTCTGTATGAATGGACAAAATAACACCTATCCCATTCGAGGCGAGATGGAAAAATCTCTTATTTTTTAAGCTTTTCTGAATAAGTCGACAAAGTTACTCTTTGTATGAATGGACCAACGATAACCTAGCATATCCGAGGTGAACCGCAAAAATGATCGAGCTCGCTGCGTGGAGTTGAAGATGCCCCTGAAAATAAACCTGCCGGCGCGCCCGTGGAGCGGAAGAACATTATATGGACACAACATAGGTACATCAGAATTAGGGTTATCATTTCGAAATTTCGAATTAGGAAAAAAAGTCCCGTGTCCCGACCTCTTAAATTTTAAAGTGAATTTTGACAGACTTGGGTAAAAAAACAAAGTGATGCTGCTGACCATGAGGTCCCTGTTTCATTCCCAGGTCGATCAGTGTTATTGGGTGTAAATCATCTGCAATTTCTCAGTAGCAGCCCGGAGCCTGAATTTGTGCCCGATTGATGGCAATAGGCTCGCCCCCTATAACATGAGACTTAAAACATAACTGGTGAAATGTGGGTGTACACCTCTACATATAGGTACACAGTATAGGTACACCTCTTCCTAACCCTTCAGGGAAATACAGGTGTGAAGTTATGCTAGGGGGCGTTCATTAATTACGTGAGGCGTTTTTGGCGATTTTCTGACCCCCTTCCCCCCTTGGTGAGATGTCGTGAGACGTGAGTCGACCCCTCGCGGGGTTCTTAATCTCACAAGAGATTTTCCAAAATGCGTATTTTTGTGTTCTGTGCTTGATTGCGTTGGATCTATTTAAACAAACATAATTATATTATTAAATACTTTAGCCCATTTTATTAATTTAACCCAGTTTTCTCGCAGTTTCTTGCGGAAATAAAAATTACGTGATATTTGCCCAGACCCCCCTCTCCCCCACGTGAGATTGGGTGAGATTCGGCTCGACCCTCTCCCCCCGTAAACGCGTCAAGTAATTAATGGACGACACCTTATGAAAAGTAAAATTCATTCAGGTTACAGATTTAACTTTTTATTGAGAACATTCACTACTGCTCTATTAAATTAGAGCTCCATCCTGTTATCTACAGCATTCATACATAGTCAAATAAACTCACCGCTTATCTTAAAATATGTAATGTACCTACATATTGCATACTGTACTCTACATGTATTTTATGTCAGACAGAAAAGTCCAAAAAAACCTAGGCAGTCATACGTATTCTTAGCCAAACACAATTCTATACACAATGGCAAACATTGAGAGACTCAGCCAGACAGCAAATTAAACGTAAGAATTTTGCCAAGTATCTACTAACTAGTCGGTTGATAAGAGCTAATTAGGTACGCAATCATTTTCATTGCCTTATTAAGACATCTTTAATGAAGACCAGTGTGAATGCAGAGTGCAGATTGATTACTTCTTTTGTAATTTTCATAACAATGGTGTGTTTCCTTGAAAATCTACACCTGTTGATTTTTTCGCAACACTGAATGGATTTGAGAGAACTTTGTTTTGCTACTGTTGTTACTTTACAGTGACCTTTTCATTCTCAATTTGGTGTCTGAGATAACATATAATATTTTAAATTATGCTCTGATCAAATCCATATGAAAGGAAACATTTCAACAGAAACGGTATTACAGGTGACAGGAAATAACAGCATTATTTAAACAATAAATACAGACATACAATATAATTAGATATGGATAATTTGTGTTACATTAATTCTGTAATAGACTGACTAAAATTATTTTACAGCTAAATGATTATTCTCATATTTATAAATCATTACAGAAAAATATACTAATCGGAGCAGTAAATAGTCATGTTGATAATTATTTATGTTGACAAGATCTTTAGTAAAAATCCACTGGAGTACAGTACATGTAGCTGAGTACATACATGGTGGAGTGGACATAGGGCTATTGACCAACATATAGTTACAGTATGCAATAAGTATCAGTAAGTCAAAAAGCAGTAGCAAAGAGGTTATTATAACAGCCCATCCTCAAGACATAATACAATAATTATGTATTACTAAAAACCAACTGAAATAGAGCAAATGACTAAACATTCATAAAATTAAACAAGCAGTACTGGGTGTCATTTATGCTGGAATGCAAACACAAACAAACTTTGATAGATTTACACAGGAAGTGATATTTAATCTTTGTATCAACATGAGGTTAAAGAACAAAATATGCAAAAACACTAAACAAATATTAGGCATGAATTAAGTACAATTCATACAAATGAGGTTTTACTGGTTTTTTGTACACAGGCAAAGTAACTTTTTTTTGATAAATTAAGTTATATCATGAGCATAAACATTTCTACTAGAAGCTACTGAGCACTGAGTAATAAGTTACTTACTCAGCTGATAGATAAGTTAAACCTATTTTTAGACAACATTGTTTACTTAATTTCTCAGCTGTTAGCAAACTTTTTGGTCATCAATTTCCTTAAACTTGACATTGACAAGGGACTATTTTGTGAATACTCTTGCCAAAACAATGAAGAAGTTAAAAAATTATTTGAATTTTCTTTAGATATGCAAATTAGCATTGCAATACTATCTTGAGTGTTGTATGATAAAATGATAAGAGTGTGATAAGAACTTTGAACACTTCAATAGATTGTATTATTTTTGTTTTTATAAACATGGTTCAGGTTGTTTGCCTGTTACAGGTTCATGGTTTGCTTGCATTGCTATTTCTAAGGAAGCGCATAACTAATTACAGTTACCTTATTTATTGTCAACATAATAAGCATAAACCACTAATATGTTACTGCAATTACTATCACATTTACATATTATCTACATATTGCAGGACTGAGGATTGTGAAGGTAATAAGGAGTCAAGCTACAGGACTATTGTGGGTCGAAATTTACGATGAAAGCATGTTGCTAAGTGGTAAGATTTTTATAAATAGAAAAGTAAGAATTTGAAATTCATGTTTGCATTCCTCAGAATACACGGAAGTGTCAGGAAAACAAATATATTTGAGTATAAATAGCCCGACTAACACGATACCGAATAGAACATCGCTACAATGCAAGTTTTCTTGGTATTTTTAGATCGACATGCACGTTCTTATGAGATTTATATGATTACAATCTAACGTTAAAACTCAAAATCTTGATGACTCACCGAATGTTTTAAATTCCAACGATGTTACCGGGAAGTCTGACCATTATTGCTAAAGCACAATGAAGCGAAATCCACGGGATACCACCCCGAACCAGTCACACAAAAATTCTTCGACACAAAACTATCTAAAACGGCACATAGTTCAACACTGTGAAGGGATAATTACACCGGGGGATTATAGGTCGGAGGGTGAAGTTGCTACTGTGAGAAATATGCAGTTGTTCACATAAAAACTGATACAATTTCACGCACAAATGCCATTCTCACCGTTTCTTCGTTCGACCGGACGGTGAAGCGGGGGCAGGAGCAAGCGACTATCACCTCTAGGGGTGTACATCCTATTATAACCGATTCTACCAATCATAGCATATAATTATTACCTTTATGATTACTTAATAATATTCGAGGACAAGACGTCAAAATTATTACTTTTGATGACAAAAACTATTTTAGGTAACATTAAACATATTATGAAAAGCCTATTAAAAACAACTTACAATGATTACAATACAGTAGCAATATCAAGGTTTAAGATGGCAACACTCTTTAAAAAAAACTGAAGACGAGCATATTACTGTTTCATAATATTTTCGTAAATTATTGAAAATGAAAGCTTTTCGGTCTTATTTTCCTAATGATTCAATTGGTAAGATAACTGTGATTACATTGAATGCATTAAAAATATTAATAAATGTTAATCATTGGCCTTTTACTAAGTATTAGCACCTCATTTCATTTGACACCCTGAAATAATAACATAGAATAGAAATTCCGATAGGAATCGACAAAAACATTAAGTATCAGAATAACTGATCTGCTGAATACAAGCGCAATTAATTTATAATTTAGGCCTTGAGTTTTGGCCACTGAAGCTTTTTCTGAAAATCGAGTTGCTTGAAGCTTTTGATGGACTTTGTACTTTTAACCATTTTTAACCAACGTGTAGGCACAGTGTCATTTTAATCTGTCGAGAATCATGAATTTTATCATAATATTTCGCTGAGTTCCTAAACTTCCTGACTAAAAGCTATAATACAAGGGAAAGGAAATGGAACCAGAATTGCACAGGTTTTTGATTTTTTAAATTTCTAAACGTACTCATAGACGTCGGTTTAGTTACATGTCACTGTCAGTTTAAATGATAGGCTGTCAAAATATGTCAGCCTTTTTTGCGTAGATTTTTATTTTCTTGAATTTCTTAAAAATGTCACGCGATAAAAGCGTGTGGTTTGCAGAAGAGATATTGCTGGATGCCAAATTAATTAATTTTCAATTGGAAACGGGAGAATGGGACGCTGTGGAGGAAATGTTGCGAGCCGAGGCTCAACTTTCCAGAGATACCGAGACCGGACGATTGCGCCCGTAAGTAATACAAACATGTGGAGTTATATTGTTTATTCGTCTGTTTGCATGGGCAAGCATTTATTCAAGTTATAAATTCCATTATGCGCTCGTAGAGTATATATATTCTATGTTCTGTGATTATGCGGACCAAGTCTCTCTCTTACTGAAGAATCTTGATAACCATTTTATTAAAATGTGCTCAATTCTGCTCTATAATCATCTCGTTTGGCTATTTATTTTAAACTCTTTGCTACAATGAAATTGTAGATTCTAAAGCTCCTATTATTACAAAGTTACTATTATTATCACAATCCTATAGTTAATAAAATTTAACATTACATTATTTTCAACACCATCAACACTTCATGTTATGTGGTACTACAAAACAAAGAATATGTTTATCATCCTTTTTCTACAATGGTTAAATTTGGGTTGCTACAAAGATCAGAAAAATATAATTAAATATTTAACATTTATATTTCAGGAAAAAAGCATCAGAATATACATTGCGACTTATAGCAGAAGTTTTACATATAATGCGACTTGACGTTGAACAAGCCTCATACAACAGAAGTACTCTAGCAGTTGCAGAACAATGTCTGCGCTTAGTCCGTTCCTGTGCAGCAGCTGGCACAAAGATGCAGACATACATCTCTAAAGAACTTTCCATACTAGATTCTATGCTCATCCTAGCAACAGAATACCAACACCCAAGCGTTGACTTTGTAAATGAAGAGCTGCAGAAAAAGTTTGAATCATGCATGACTGTACTCATGCAAACCCTAGGAAACTTAGTCGTAAACAATCCGTTCAACCAAATAATGATTTGGAATAAATTCGATGCCAATATCCTCAACAGCTTTGTTGGATCAAATGATAAAATTGCTACTGCAGCAGCTATGATCGTTTACAATATATTATTAGGCCAGCCAAATGTGTTGCCTGATGATGTCATGTTATTAAACTCGTTAGCATACATGTACAGTAATGGCAACACTGAATATCCCCATTTAATTATAGAATATTTAATCGGTGTTGAGAATACTTATATAGAGAAGTTATATTCAAAGTTGGAACCTGAAAGTCGGATGCTTGTGCTGAACTTAGCGTACAATATATTGATGTCAACAGAATCTCAAGATATAAATGTGTCTGTAAACTTTGTTAAGTTTATGGCTCTTGAGTTCAAGAGTAAATCCGATTGTATATTGAAGACGGTTGATAAGTATGTGAATTCTATTGAGCCTCAGGAGGTAGTGTTTCTATTGGAGATCATAGCCACTGCGTCTAGTATGGATGCATATATGGATTGTTTGCAGACGGATAGCTCATTATTTATTAATTGTGCATGTGAGTATAATACTATTTCGTCATCTTCCTGCATTTATCCCATGTCGGTGCAACACATTTTCTTCTACCATTCTCCCCTGTTAACTGTCACCCTATCATTCACTCCCTTCTCTTTCATATCATACCTCACACAATTTATCCATCTTTTCTTTGGCTTTCCTCTCCCTCTCCATCCATCAACATTTATAGTATAATAATGGTGCCGATTCTCTTGTCACAAATGCCTCTAAACTAGACTAAAAATCACTAAAATTTAGTTTATTCCTGTCAAACAACGATTTCCCATTCTGAAATAGACTAAAGTGACACAACTTAACTATGTTTTAGTTTGACAGCAATAAGATAGTACTGAGTTTTTAGTTTAGTGAAAATGGCAATTTTGCTATTCTGAATTTGACATGTTTCACCAAAAATTTTGATTAATCATTAATCGCGCATATTATACAATGCGCGATTAAAAAGATGTGGGATAAAATAAGTTGTCATGAACTAACATTCACACCAACACCTCGACTTCACATGCAAAAACAGTACTGTATTTATTTTTTCTTTTGCTTTTACCTCGAAAATGGTGCGTCCTATCGCAAAAATAATGAAAATTTCGACCCTCTTAATAGAACCCTTAAACCCCTAAAGGCCTCCGGACTCGCGATTGTCAAATACTATTTTAGTTGTGTCAAAATTATTTTTTAATTTAGAGAATTTTATTTGCAGAATAGCTCTAAGATTCTCATAGCCAAAAGTAAGGAATTTTAGTGATAGTTTAGTTCGGTGTACAAGAGAATCGCCACCAATATTTATTTCATTATAATATTATTATCTCTATATTATACTGACCCTTTGAATTACTAATAACCATCATCATCATCATCATCCTAGCCATTTCCCAGCTATGTTGGGGTCGGCTGCCAGTCTAACCGGATACAGCTGAATACCAGTATTTTACATGGAGCGACTGCCTATCAAAATTCCTACGAATGATGAATTAATACAATGCATAATTTCATTTCATTTCAGTTCTTCTCCAAGCGATTCACAAGTTAGGCAAAGAGAGCAGCAACTTCTTTTCCTCGCTAAACAAGCTGTATGAGGCTACTGGCAGGACGTTTATAGATGATGAGAATGAGAATATATCTGAAATACCAGTCAGCAGTCCATGTGAAAGTGAGTTACCTATTCTGTTATAGTTCTGCGCTTTTTCGTAATATACAGTGGAGCCTGTATTCCAAATACGTGTAGGCAAAGTTAGGTATGCAGTTTTGTTTTGAGTCCAATGTACACTCTATAAGGCTCTAAACAGGCGTCGATTTATGTCCTAACGATCCAGTAGTCACGTTACTTGCGTGCATTTTATAAGAAGACAGAAATCTGCTCTCCGTACCCAGTAAATTATTGCTGATAAAAAATTTCGCTATCCAAATGCATAGTATGGCGGCACGCGGAGGTAAATAAGACACATCGAGCTTTAAGGCTCCCGCAGACAGGCGCGCCGCTACTCTACTAGAACCATTTCAATGAAAACTTCATGGAAATTGTTCTACCAGAATCACGTCGGACCGTCGTGACGCGCATGTATGCGGGAGCCTTTCCAGAGAGACTGTCACATAAGTGACCGAGACTACTCTCGACAAAGCCGTAGCATAAGCATATTCAGCCTATAAAGTTCCCACTGCTGGGACCGCCTCTCTGGGAGAGGGAGTGGGCCGTAATCCACTACGCGGGCTTTTTTTTTTTTGAGGGTGGGATATCATCAAATGACTTCTCCGGCTCTGGGCGGAGCGAGAGGGCGTTTCAGACTTTTACTGACTAAAACCCACCCGTGTTCCTTCCGTTGCCCGTGTGCCGGGGCCGCGATATCCCTTTCGGACAAACCCGCAACCCCAGCAGGCATTGGTCCTTACGGACCCCGTCAGTTGGTGCTGACATCTCTTTGAGGCGCGCGTGGAACACAACGCGCCGTGGACCCGGACCTGGTCCTTATCGAAAGCCCGCGCCTACGGTGGCCGGAAATCAGCTCGTGACTCCCGACACCCGGGGCGTCTCCTGCGGCGACTAGGGGCGCGAAGGCGTGCAGCTTGCATCTCCCTCGCGCGCTCCGCCTCCTCCTTCGCGAGCATATTTGCTTCGCAGAAGGAGGTGACGGCCTCCCATGCACTCTCGCTCCGAACCATGGCCTGAACCAGGGCCGGACGCGAGAGATCGCCGCCGCCGATCGCCTCCGTGAGGACACGGCGGTGCTCCGCCCAAGCCGGGCAGACCTCCACCGTATGCTCCACCGTGTCCTCCGGGCGATCCACACAGTGGTGACACCCGGGCGTTTCCTCCCGCCTTATACGGTACAGGAACCTCCCGAAACAGCCGTGTCCGGTGAGGACCTGCGTCAGGCGGAAGGTGAGGACGCCGTGGCGCCTCTCTAGCCACCCTTAAAGAGGGGACTTATCGCCACAATTGTGGCGTGCCCAACCACGCGGAGTCAGTGAGGGTTGGTAGATATCGCAATGTCTTTGAATGTTTTGTTCTAAGACATGCTGAGCAGTGGTGACGGACGAAATAATTTACATAAAGTAAAGCGCCTGCCTGGGTTCGAACCTACGATCTACAACTCGTAAATAGCGGCCTTTTCTACTGAGCCACCATTGCTCTAAAGCCGTAGTTTTTCTAAAACTGGATGTGTCATATTTCCGACCGAGTACTGTATGTTCTTTTTCCGCATTAATTAGCTATGTGAACTAAAGGAATAAAGACATTTTAATCATATTATCACTGAAATGTGTGAAATAACCACTTAAAATTGTATAGCTTCACGGTTTTTAATGATAAAACGGGTAACCGACTGACCGTGTAATCGAAAATCATGGCTCTACAAACACCGCGTTTAACACACTATTGAAACTAATTGATGAGTGTTACAAAGATGGAGTAGTTAGGAAATGGAATGCTCATAATATATTCATAAGTATTTTTGTATCAATTCCCATTCAACGAATTCGAGAAGTAAATTTCTTCTGAAGAAACCGTTATTTTGCACATTTGATCGGCAAAATAATGGATTACCATTGAACGAGTGCCTATTCCTTAGTGACTTCCGAGGTACTTTTAGGAGTATGATTTCATTAAGAACCTCTAAATATCGCCTGTAAAATGCCAATATTAGTGGAGCCCAAACGTGAAGCGCAACTGAATTATAGTTATATAATGTGGACCAATGACTTACCGTGACCGTGTAAAAGTGTTTGTACTAATCTACTTATAGAAATAAAATCATTTATAAACACTCCATTTACTAACTAATCTGTTACCAATTACAGATCCCCTAACTAAAAACGATTCAGCCGACAACATGCTATCGTGTAACGAAACCACATCGGAATGCACGGAATCCGAAAGTAGCGAACAATACTTCGAGTGCAACGAGAACCCTTCATATATGGACAAATTCGACGCCGTAGATAACATGCAACCGCTCAAATTCGCCGATACATATCCAGACGTGAAAAACAGTAGAAGTAACTCGAACTCAAACGTTAAAATCGACGCAGATATGTCGAAAGTCGCGTACAAAAGAAGTAGTTCAGTCCCGAAAAATGATGACCGCGTACCTTTGCCTACGAGGCGGATAAGTTTAGAACATAAAATCGATATAGGGGATGACAATGAACCTCCTTTGATCATTGATTCCGCGTCGCCAAACGGCAGTATGAACACAATAGCTGAAATGATCCCTGTAGCCTTGCAGCCAAGACTAGACTTACAGCCAACTAGCAGAACCGAGTCCCAAGATAGTTCTCCAAACGATCCCCCAACAGAAATACACATTTCGAAAGAAGAATTAAAAAGCGAAGTTAAAGCTTCCCCAAGCGAAATTTCTCCGCCATTAGCTGAGAACGTACCAGAAACAGATTCACAAAAACATTCGCCCGATACTCCAAAGGAAGTTAAGAAAAGTCAGAATTTGTCGACGGATTTCGATCTCAGTGAGCAACTGCAGAAGATTCTTGGGATCTCATCGGAGAAAACTCGCGGGGATACGGCTAATGCGGAGAAGAAAAGTGAACCCGCTAAAGAAGTCAAAATTGCTGATGATGCCACTAAGGTGCCGTCGGTAAAGATTGACTCTCCTGAAGGGGCGAAGGCCAGGTAAGCTCCATTCATTTCTTTTTTCTCTTTAAATTATGTATTTGAATCTGGTTTCTAGCTTAAAAACCCGATATTAATAACGACGTTACCTCTTGTGATATATCTCGACGTATGTGAAGCCAAGTCAGAGGCCCATGGGTGGCATAAAAACTCAGTCACCGGGGTAAGTAGCCTGGTTAGGAAACTGTTAAGTTATTATGCCGCCCATGGGCCTCTGACTTGGCTTCACATGCCGTCGATGTTTCCCTTCACCATTTTGGGTTCAAGTGATAATTATACAATAAACAAGAAGAAAGAAAATGCGTATACAAACAATATTAAAAGTAGAATATCTACCTGTCAGCGACAAAAATCTATGATCATTTCGGATTTTTTATAATAATTGAATGTAATCAAAAATACTATTCTTTAAAGTATTCTCTACTATTTTATCATCTTCTCCCTGCCGTTGGATCCTAATCTATATGGGATCAACTCTGCATGTCTTCTTTGCCCACACAGTATTGCCCCATCCCCTTTCTATGCTTATCACCTTCCTCAAAATTCATTCATAGTTTCTTTTTCATCCCTTAGGCTGCGGGCATGAAAAAAGTGATGAGGAGCGGTGGTTGAGCGGAACATCGGCAAGGGTACAAAACTGTTCCATCGCCACCGCCCCGCTAGGCTACTGCTCCTCGCCGCTCTGATTTCGTGTCCGAATCCTCAATCTTATAAGCATACCTACACAGTCATACCTAAATCATTTTTCACGAAGTAAATTCCGTAACTAAAACATTCATAAATATTTTATTGATTCTTTGCAGGTTAGGCGCCATCGACATGACGACTCCAAAGAAAGCCATCACGAGTGTTGAGACAGTGGAGCGACACGTCGCATTCGGCTTCAAAGCCGCGCTTGTAAGGATATTAGCAAATCTCTGTTGGAAGAATCAGGAGAATAAGAAGATGGTGAGGTTTCTTACATAACAACATCAGGCCTCTATTCCCCGAAGGAATAGACAGAGGTGTACCTATAGTACACCCACATTTCGCCAGTTATGTATAAGTCCTATGTAATAGGGGGCGAGCCTATTGCCATCAACCGGGCACAAGTCTAGATTCCGGGATGTTACTGAAAAAATCCTGATGGAAAATCCTATTTAATAACACTTTGCCCGACCTGGGAATCCCAGTAGCGCTTGCGACCATCAGCCCACGTTCGCAAGGACGTAAAAATATGGTGGCGGGATTTTATCGTGCAATGGATTTTCAAGTCTCGGCGTTGAGCCGAGCGTTGAACATCCAACGCGATAGGACGTACTCTCGTCCCAGCGCGTTGAAAAAACACTGTTGGATTTCCAACTCTCGGCGCTGAGCAAAACATTGAAAATCCAGTGCACGAAAAAAAATCGCCGCGAGAATCAACGTTCATATTTGTACGTGTGGGGACAAGCGTAACCTATAATAAGCGGCTCGAGTTAATTATTTATCGTTATAGAGTCTCAATCGATATACGTGTTCTATTTTCTAATTAGGTCGCAGTTCTACTCGTACGTCGTACAGTCAACACATTAGTGGTAACAATTTGATATTGACAGCACCCTGTATATTGTAGCAAAGGGTAATTTTCATAGTGCGAGTGTTACCACTGATTTGCGGGGTTAACTGTTCTAAAGAGATATCCTACTTTTTACCATCAATTTGGCATCATTTAAATCCGTGATTTAGCATAGATTGGTGTCAAATCCGAAACAAAAGCACAATAACTACAGACCGTTAACTTTAAACTGCCCCTTGTCGTCATGTTGGAACCATTGCTTATCAAACTTAGTTTAAATACTAATAGAGTTCAAAATGGCTTGACAAGCAATGGTGCCAACATGATGGCAAGGGACAAGCTAGAGTGAATGGTCAGTATACACTTCCAATTTGACACTGTCTGCAACAATTTTATTTCAGACCTATGTGTTTTTCAGATCCGTGAACTAGAAGTGATCCCAGTACTTCTAGATTGCTGCAACATCGATGCTCGCAATCCTTGTATCCTTTTAGAAATATAATTTCTTGCAGCTCCGCTTGCGTGATTTCAGTAAAACTTGAACTCATTTAATTAAAACAGACAACGGTCTGACTGACTTTTTTATTTATAAATGGCATCTCGCAATTGACCTCTGAGGAGGTCGAGCTCGAGGTCGTAGCTGCTTAACCGGACTTTCCTGTGGTTGTCTTAAGCCACATTTACGCCCTGGCTGGAGGCTTTAAGTTAGTAAACTTAAAGCCTTCAGCCAGGGCGTAAATATTACTTTTAAAATAGGCGAACGCTCGCTAAGTGCACCCCCTATGGGTTACGAACCTCGGCTTAGGGCGTCGCTGGGGGGAGGACAGCAAGATGGGACAGGCTGGATCAAACATATATTATTATTATTAATCGGGGAATTTAAAACTACAGGCTCAGCTTCGTCGCGGGTTGGCGCATCGTCGAGCAAGGGTCGGGGGAGTATCATTTACTCGGGAGGGTCGCGATCGCGGACCTCGGCGGCGAGGTCGGAATGGGGGTCGGTACATGTTTTTTCACTGTGCTGGTGGCCGTATTGGTCTCCTGGAGGAGGGTTATGGGGCCATTTGGGTCGGTGATCTGACTGACTGGCTGACGAGCTGATCTTTTAGTTATTTCTTACCTATGTGAACAAAGTCCTGGCTTACAACAAGTCAATTTCACCATCACAATGATATTCCTTATGTAGTGAACAGTAATAATGCAGTGGGTCATCTTCGCTGTACGGAACTTGTGCGAGAACTGCCCGGAGAATCAGGTAAACCTTGATATTGGTGTATTGTGATGTAGTAGATACGTTTCGGTATTTTTATTAATAGTGCAAATCTGATAGTAATCAGTAAGGCCGTATTCTCGGCAGTAGCCGCCGGCGCGTTCAAATGCATAGTTATAAATTGAACTGTTCTCGATGACAGCGGCGCGGGGACCGAAGATAGTTCCATATAAAACTATGTATTTGAACGCGCCGCTACCGCCGCCGCCCCGCTACCTGCCGAGAATACGGCCTCAAACTTAGGTTTTCTAATAAACCGGTGCCTTCATAAAATGCCTGCTTAATGACGGCCAGAGAGCGTGTTTTGACACCGTGAAGTTGAAAGCCCCACGGTAATCGTGTTCATCGCGGCCATCATTTTGCTTACAGTTATACAGGTTCAAATTAAATTAGCAAGCGGAACGTCGCAAACGTCATGTGCGTCAAGAACATTTTTTGTTCGGTATTAAATTATGCTTTTTTGGGTCGAAGACCGCTGGTGGTGCTGTTAGTCTGGTTTCACAGCTGTCTGATATTTCAAGTGACTACCTGCAATTGAAGGCCCTAAAAAAAAAAACTCATCAAAATAATTTATTTTTTGTTGTTTAGATATCGGTACACATCACGTCTGCGGATTTTCGCTAGATAATTTGATTTGACCCTGTATATGATGGCACCACTTGGGGGTCGGCTATTAATCACGTGATGTTATTTAGCAACTTTTTAACCCCCGTCTCCTGGCGATACGTGGTGAGATTTTAGACTAACCCCCCTCCCCTCATCCAAACGTACATGTACTTTTTTGGAACAGAGTATTTTTTTTTAAACTGAATATTTTATCTTTACGTATGATCGTTGCCTGGCTACAGCGAGACAAGGTCACGCACCGTTTTTCGGTTCAACGAAAAATACACCCCTCCCCCCTTGTGATATTTCATGACTTTTCGGACACCCCCCCCCTTCGAACCTCACGTGATCAATGGACGATCCCTTGCCAAAACCCAAGCTAAACAGAAGCAATTTCAATGGTTAACCCTCAACTTTTTCTGCAGGATGTAATATCAAAGATGTCGCTCCAAGCGCCGGTAGACAACGAGGTTCTTCAAGAGATGGGTCTGACCCTTCACACCGACAATCAAGGCAACGGCATTAAAATCGTACCGATGCCTCGCTGATACACTGAATACGATCATCAAATATATACTTACCTTCCCGGCTCTTTGTACACGGCACGGTTTTTTTACGGTACGGCGTATAAACCGTGCCGTAGAAAAAACATGTCTGTCAACAAGCTTCCATTGTGATCAATACAACACTCGACCGTATCTACACACGGCGAATAAACCGTATTTTTTCCCGGCAAGATAAACGTGTGTGTACAAAGGGCCTAATGGCACATCCGGTTTTTGAAAAAAAAAAGGCTTCGTATAGCGTCGTCTCTTTCTAAAGTTCAATGTGCCAATATTGGTAATTGCCCGTTTGTTGGAAGCAAAGATTCGTGCAAATGCATTTGGTGGTTGGATCAAATGTTTGATTTGGCTGCTATCGAGGTAGGATAGAAACCGTATATCATTGGCCCTACCTTGGTCCAGTTTCTTATCAAGTGGCAATAGTACTCCGGAGTGTGATTGTTATAGATTTTGTATAGAATGATTGAGGGTGGTTTAGCTAATCTTTAGCTTGGCATGTAAAGCCATTCGTGCTGTATTACGCAAACATATTGAACTATAATAGTTTCCTTTGCTTGTTGCAAGTTCTACAATATTATTATAGTATCCAAGATTCTATTCTTACGTGAGAAATAAATTATGAATACATACAGTGTTTCATTTTTGAAAATATCTTTAAGGTTCCTAAGTATATAGCTTATCCACTTTGAAGTGACGTGCCCCTCTACCGCATTACCCATAGAAATCCGCATTACCGTGTGCGTAAATGCAGTAGTGGGGCGTGTCCTATCAGAGTAGACAAGCTATACTTAGTGCTTCGCAGAAGCAAATTAATTGCGAGTCACAGGTGCCTCAATCATGAGATCAGAATATGAAAAATGTTTGTAAATAAAGGTCAAAGCCCCGATGCCCTCAGCCTCGCCAACATCTGGTTTCGGAGCTAGGGTTAAAATCACAAGTAAACAAAAAATAACGTTTTTATTAGCTTGAATTTTATTTAATAACGAGGTCACCGGTTTTAGAAATTCAACCCAAAAGTGTAATTTGCATTTTTAAGGATTCCGCCGGAGTACCTCTAAATTGGTGACCCCGAATATGAACGTCAACGCAGCCTTCGTGCAACTACTTCAGCGTGACGTCATCATCATCATCACTCCCGCAAGCTTTCGTGAGGCGAGTCGCACAGCCAGTCAGCACCCACGGCTTCAACGGGTATCCTGATCACGAGCATGCAGCGAACGCGCATTCCTGGTCATCACCCTCAGCCACAACCCAGCGCTGTACCACATCCGACCCACTGGATCATAACGCAGCGCTACCCCGACTCACTGGGGAACCACCGCAGACAGTTCCGACTCACCGCGAACTATGCGGCACCCGGTTCCTACTCACTGGAACCACAGCTGGCACTGTGAAGCATCGCAAGATTCAAGACTCAGCCCACTATCGACCTCCGATCTCCGGAGGGGAGTGATGTAGCGGCATCTACATCGCTACATGCAAACTACGCATCAAAGACCTGACGTCACACAACATCCTGACGTCACACAAATCCTGCATCGCACAATTAGAGTTTACCGCGCGATAAACATACGTATATATACATGCTTCCCGACTTCAACCTCTGGGCACTTGCCCGCCAGACATTACACCCGTCTCGTCGGAGGATCCTCCCTTTTCTATGGGGGATGAGTGAACTTTACACCCTGTTCCTCATACCTCCAAACATGTTCATTTCAAGGACCCAGTCCCAAATGGATGTGGTTACGAGGTGGGTTGCTTGCTAGTGATCCTAAGTACGTGCATGCTTGTTGTATCTTTGAGTATTAACTGAGAAGTAGAAATTCACCTGTTGTAAAGAATATATTCCTGTTATATCTATGAGTATGCTGTGTAAAAGTGCACCTGAATTAAATCGAAAAGTTTAGTTGAAAGTATGCAATTACCCCCCCCCCGTATCCGCCTGTCACACCCGTACTGCAACGATGTTCAGTCACGAACTTGTAATGTTATTTTAATTCTAGCAAAAAGGCTCATACCCATTTCAGATTCCTACACGCCAATCGCCAACTTGGGATGAATGATATTTTGACATTGACCATTGACGTTTGACTTTGACGTCGGTTACTCGGTTTTATTTTATTGTCGGTTCAAGTGCTGTTATTTCTAATTTTCTTAACAAAAATACAAATAATAACATTGCAAGATGGTTAAAATCGCTCTCCAGATCAAAGCAACCTTAGAATGCATCGAACAATTATATACAAACCATCCTTACTATCAATGGTTCTTAAAACTGAAGTGTGGAAGTTGCGGCGAAGTGACTGAGAAGTTTCACGATCTTACTGAGGCAGAGAAAGTACCGCAGAAACACAATAGGTCGGAAACTAACTTGCTGATAAAATGCAAACTGTGTTCCAGAGAGAACAGCATGGATGTTATTGAAGGCAGCAATGGTAGGTTCAAACAATTTGCCATTTAGCAAAACCTTTTCAAGAGGCACTGTTCTGCCTGCATTCACACTTTCATAGTAAAAGTTATTACTCTTGTCCAGTTTATGTTACGACGTTACTCAGTAGTTCTAGATCTAGACGAACCCTTCTGAAATTCGTATTCTTTGCCAAAAGAATATTTCAATTATGTCAAAAAATCCGTAATGATTTGGCAGATTTATCATTACAGTGAGAGCTTAGATACCATGGTAAATAATTACATAAGTACGGTATTTTTATACTAGTATTTTTTTTTTCTTTTTGTATTGATCAATGGCAAAATTAAAATAATTTTATTTATGTTGATGAGTTTGGCCCAGTAGATGACTACGCCAATCGCGGCATCAGTGGCATTCTATTTATAATAGGCTAGTTCACAACACTAACTGCTATCAATAATCTGCATGCGAAGACCAATGATTATAATTATGTAGAAGTATGTTTATTTTTCCATCCAAATAACAATAGAGTTTATGTAAAATAATTAGGAGGATATAAAATAATTAACCAGTAATAAACCAGTTTATTTTACTCAATGTTCCAGGTCAGTTTACCAGCAGTGATCAGGGCAAGTTCAAAACATTAGTGATATTTGATTGTCGGGGGGTGGAGCCTGTTGACTTTGAACCTAAATCTGGATGGATAGCAGTGGCTGAAGACAATGGTAAGCTATGACGATGAGTCAAAAAAAAAAGTTGGTAGTCATATGGACTGCCGACAGAAGTGAAAACTTAAAATTGGTATTAGCTCCATCTTTATTTTATAGTAGAGCACTACGGCGCGCGGTGACGTCCATCCATAAGTTTATCCCTACCAAAAATCACTCCACCCGCCTAAAGAAGTTTTCACTTCAAAAATCACAAAAGATATGACTATGTATGGCAAGGCTCATCAAGAGTCTAAACATCTATTTAAAAAGACAAATATTTATTGTCTGTTTGGAGACCTGTGGGCGAGTTCTTATTAACTAATCTGGCAGATGCTTTCATACAAATTTTTTCTCCACTTACTTTATCTGTTAGTTAGATTGTTAATATCTGGATAACGTGAAGTTGTTACTGTTTACAAAAGAAACATAATATTAAAATAAATAATTTAAAGTAAATAATTATTATGTTACAGGCAAAACATTTGAAGATGTAGACTTGACTGAAAAAGAATGGGTGGAATATGATGAGAAAAACCAAACCTCAGTTGGTGTTTATGAATTAGAATGGCAATTTATTAAAGTCAAATAATTGTATAATATTTTAATAGTTATTGTATATATAATAGAATAAGAAAATCAGATGAGACTAAGTTCTAGGACTTATTTACATGTCTAGACTAAATTGCAAAATGCATTTATTGCCCTATATAAGTTTATATTACAATGCAATATGTTTACATAATATATTTAATTTATGCGTTTTTAAATAAAATGTTAATAATATTAGTTTAAGTTTGCATTTAAGTGCTGTAGAAGCTATCTGTCATCTAATGAAGTCCAAATGAAATCCTAAGCAGTAGCTTAGTTTACATAAATAATTTTGCTATCTTCGCGACGCAAGTGTAAGTATTTAACAGGTGTTTTCACCTGCCCTCGCTTGTTTTGATAATTCTCTTTCTTTCGAATCACTAGGGGCCAGTTTCTCGAATGAAAATAATCGCACAATGAATATGACAACAAATTGTCAGGCACTAAACTGCTGCGATTGTTTCCGGCTATTGATAAATCATTCAACCGACTACAATACGTGTCCCTAAAGATGACAATTGACCCACCACGTGGTTTAACTTGCGCAGTAGACGATTTATAGGTCTCTTTTAGCGGTATGAGGTCTGAGCCGGGGCGTCATCGGGGCGGCGGAAAGAGCGCGGGAGGCGCGGTCAAGTCTAATCTTTCGTGGCGCGAATTCTACCTGTGGCGGCATCTACATCGCTACATGCGAACTACGCATCAAAGACCTGACGTCACACAAATCCTGCATCGCGCAATAAGAGTTTACCGCGCGGGCAGCATATTGTATATAACTTTCCCGACATCGATCTTTGGGAGTTGCCCGCCAGACACGACACCCGTCTGGTCGGAGGATCCTCCCTTTTCTATGGTGGATGAGTGAATAGTAGTTTGAGAAACTGGCCCTAGGTAGGTATGCTCAGCTAACCACGTATCCTACTTTGAACGTGAAACCCCTCACAGCCCTCACTATGGAAATTTTGCATGCATTTATAAAAAACAAACACAAACAGACCCGGAACATCTATCTGTAGGCGTCGCGAATATAATATGTTCCGGGCGGGAATCAACCCGCGATAGAAGACCCAATCGGTCAGCCAAACACGAACCTTATGTAAACACGCCATTTGCATGTTTTAACTAAAAAATATTAATTCTAAATGTAATTGCTACTTCTGTTGTTCCATTTAACTTAGTTCGATACTTCCGAAAGACGTTCACCTACACGCGATGTATGCCGTGGCATACATTAGAGATACAATACATATCAGGAAGCGACAAAGTCACGGCGGCGTTTCCATTGGATTTACTTTGTAATTGGTGCCGAGTTTTTATTTTGCACTTGAAAATTTGCTACATGAATATGGTTGGACTTAGCTGCCCCTACCCGTAACCAATTCCATCTATGTAAGCAGTAGCGTAGGTAGCTAATGGGCCCTGTGTTGTATGTATCACATATGTTGGGGGCCCTTTTTACACGACTGCCGCGAAGCTCTAAACCCTCCCGAGTCTCGGGAGGTTGAGCAATAAAGCAATTATTGTGAGGATTGCAAGAGCTTGAGAATTGGACCGTGCCAGTACCTTTGTAAGTCATAAACCAAGTAATTTTCACTAGGTATTCATTAATTACGGACTTCAGGTTGGGGCCCCGTATCATTGATATGGCTGAAGCAGCGGTAGCAACACCCCTTTATTTAAGCTACACACTAGCCCGTGTAGATAGCAGAAAATTTGGAGCAAATGTCAGATTAGCAACTAACATTGCTTTCCGCCTATGATTTCCGAAACTTAAGTTTGGCTTTACAGTCCCGCTACTTATCTCCTTGCCGACCCATAATTTTTGTATAAGGTCTGTAGTGATAGTGCCCCTCACTTGCTAAACAAATGAATATGTGAAAAAGCTCATATATAATACAGTCTCATAACAACTGCATTCGATGGTAAAGGAAATTGGATATCAGCTATCAAACATGAACCATGATCTAATAAACCCCAGTCTAGTCCAAGCGGATTACTCGTCCTAAGCTGTCTATGTAACTATGATTGACGCTGGTTTTTTGCTTCAAGTGGTTATAACGTATTGCGTCGGAATGAATGAACCATATGAGTGTGACGCTTATGTTTTCGCGCGGCAGCTCAACTGTGACTTCACTTTCGATCGAAACTTCCTATTCCGCACTTAATCTTCGTCTATTAGCGGCGTTTTAATTGTTTGATTTGTATGGCTTTGTTATTGAACTTGCTGTTTGTTAGGTGGGAGATCGTCGTGTTGCGGACCTAGCCAGTCACCTAGGTCTGATGGGGCTTTAGTAATGGCTATATAGATACCTACGACCTATCTTTGTGCAACTCTAGTTCGCAGTGATGACCATCAGGAGGACAAATGTGGTGAGGATTCTGTTATTGGCCGGTTTTCTTTTCCAAAACGGATCATTTGATCAGTGCCGCAGCGTGTGTATGTGGTCTACATTGCTAAAGCCTTTGCGGAATCTGGCTTATTCGGGAGGCTGGAAGTCGTCAAACCTGCGCGCGAGACGGTTCGTGATGACTCTTGAAAACAACTTTTAGACATGGCTAAGAAGTGAGCCATCTCACTCATTTCACTTCTGTAGAGTATTACCTACTTATGTAAATAAAAAAATACAGTTCTTTTTGCGTCGACTATGGGGGCGCAGGCTGATTTTCGCACCACGGCGCCCAATAGGGTTAAGACGGCCCAGTATGATCCGTTATTGGCAAAGACGTTTTCAAGTGATATCATTTTATCATTTTGTCTGACCACAACTGCTTGGGTGAAATACCTACTCGAGTAAATCGAGTCAGTAAATCCAATGATTTTCTACGAATTTCTTGTACATTTTTCAATTCGTCGTGAAATCGCGATCACATTCACGTGCGTGTATTAATGAAGTCATAAACGGTTGGTTGCGAAGGTGAGTGACATATAGCAGCATATAATTTTGCGCTAGCTCTGCTGTGCACCGCCCAGCGTTACCATTGAACTTGATCGATCTACGAGTACCTACTGGTAATAGCATGGCAGTAACGTTTATCTTTGTTAAAATCAAAGAACGCTACTGAAAACAAATATTGTTTTCTTCTGCACTGATTTTAGCATCCCCAGCGGTCATTTAGCTAAGATAATTAGTCCATTGTAACAGTCATTCTCGAAGGGGATTTGAGTTTACTCTAGTCTACTGCCCAGTAAATCAAAATAAAAGTGTTCTATAAAATGACAACACGTTTAATATCACAGCACCATTCATTTACTCATATCCAACTTTTAATATCATTCCACACACACCACAATAACTTATCAATAACAAGGTACAGTATTCTAATGGGTCGAGTACTTTCTACTGTGCGGGATCTCGCGCGCTAGACGGCTCGAGTCGTAGGCATCTAGTGCGCGAGATCCCTAACAACGTAACTTTGAATATTGTATAAAGATCGTTAACTAACTAGCTGGTATGGTCGATGTCGTTGTTTCCTCTTTGTCAGAACGAGACTGGAAACCATTGAAGCCCGTGTTCCCGTGCACTGTAACCGCGTGATGCGGTGTACTCGATATTACAGGCGTGTCCTGAGTCACAGAATCGTACTGAGAGCTGTACTGATCATCAGTATACACTTGGAACGGGTGATGAAAGTACACCGGCACTTCTACAGGCACCTTTACCGGCACTCTAACAGGCACTTTGACTTTAACAGGGTATGGAACCCTGACCGGATAAGGAACCTTCTTTTCAACCGGGTACGGTTTCGGCACGTAAACGGGCACTCGTTTTTCCACTTCTACTCTCTGTGGAACAAGTACTTCGACTGGCACCGGGACTTTTTTCTCCACTTCGACTGGATAAGGCACTCTTTTCTCGTAGGGTACCGGAACCGGATGCGGCACTTTAACAGCATACGGTTGGGGATACGGCACCCTTATCGGAACGTGTTTTATTACTTCGACTGGCTCTTTCACTTTCACTTGGACTGGGTAAGGCACTTTCGTTTCGACTGGGTACGGTTGTGGAACGAGCACTTTTACAGGCACCGGGTAAGGTACTCTCTTCTCCACGTGGACGGGCACTGGGACGGGTCTATCCACTGGTACCGGCACTTTCACTTCCACTGGATACGGCACCTTTTTCTCCACTGGATAAGGCACTTTCACTTGCACGTGTTTCACTACTGGAACATGGTGAATTACAGGGTATGGTTTTGGTACGTATTCCTTTTCAACCACTTTTACAGGCACAGGGTGTGGTATTTTGATCCCTATTGGATAAGGAACCTTTTTCTCAACGGTAACCGGGTACGGCACCGGTTTCTCCACCACTTTGATCTTCTCCACTGGTACTGGAACTTTCTTCTCCACTTGAACCGGGTATGGCTTAGGAACCTCGACTTTGTATGGTACCCTGACAGGTTTCTCAACAGTTTTAATGTATCTGTGGTGGTGGTGGTGATGGTGGTGTTTGATTTTGGTGACGACTCGTGGGTGACTGTGGCTGCCATCGCTCTCTAGGTCCCCGTACATGTAGTGCATCGGCGAACGTCCCCGCTTCCCACTGTAACCAGAATAATACGGGTTCAATTGTCGTTTTCGCTTAAAGAAAACCATTTTTTTTCTGCCCATAATATGTAATGGACTTTGAGAACTCGGCACTGGGACAAGCCCAAAAGATTGTAAGTACATCATTTGCTTACTTTGAGGCGCGGCGGGATCGGCAGTGAATAAGTCCGATCGTTTAGTGATTGGTGTCGGCGGGGGCTTCTTGAATTTAGGATAATGTGAGGGCAATATCGGCACCCAGTCGTTAGGTTCTATTTGAGTGAAATTGATCGGTGGTAGATGCGTGGTAGTTTTGACTTTAAGCTTTCTGGTGACCGGGCGGTAGACGCGCGGCGTTGACGGCGTGAGTTGCGTAGTAGTCGTCACAGTCGTGTTTCTGTACCCGAATCTAGTTCGGTGGGTGATGCTCTCTGAGGTGTCACGATCATGTTCGTCAGTGGTGTTAGTTTTTGTTAGAGTCGAGTTGTCTTTAATCAATGTCGTGTTCCCTTTTGTCAATGTCGTGTTGTGTATAAATAAAATCGGGTTCGCTTTGATTAGTTCACGTGTGGGCCATATTCTTTTCGTCCGCAGGACTTTTTGGGTAGTCGTGGTGGTTGCTTCGGTGGTAGTACTGGACGTGGTCGTTGTTGACGTCGTATTATTATTCGTCGTATTAATTTTCGGCGGTCTGACAAAGTCGGATCGGATGCCATTGATCACTTGGACGGGCAAGCTGAACTTAGGGCTCTTTGCAACTAGGGGTCTGCCAGTTGACGCGGCATACACTAACGGTCGGCTAGTCTTGTAGAAATATGCCCTATGGTGCGGAGGTAGCGGGATCACTCTAAGAAACTTGTATATAGAGTTTGGTGAATGATGCAGCTTCACAGGTTGTTTAGGATAGAGGCGTGGCGGCGGTAGTTTTTGTATCAGCCCGTGGTGAGGTCGAGGAACATCGACTTTGTGATTTTGTTTCAATAGTTTATCAGGAATGTTGGGCGGTTTACTTGGCGGTCTTTGTTCAGGTTTGTGAGTAGGCAAGTCGGGTCTCGTCAGTGATTGATTGTTATGTTTTGGTTGCGCTACGTACTTTGGGTCATGTATTATAGTAACAGCTCTGTTCTTCGACTCTATAGCGAGTGGCTCGTCTTGGTAGTCATCTTGTGCCGTCACGCCACTTCCTTGATTGACGACGATCACTAACGAAATGATCAGGAATGCCGTCTGAAAAGAAAATATTACTATCAGTCCAAATGGCGGAAGCCGGGTGGGAGAGGGGAGCATACATTTAAAATTTTCAGCAATATTTTTTGTTCGTGCTGTTGTTGTAATGGACCCGTTTCTCAGTTATGAGAATCTAAGGTTAGAAAATTGGCACCGTGTCGAAAAATTATGTTCCGTCCGCGTGCCATGTATTTGTTTAGGTAGGTAACTACACCTACGCTATAACAATAGTTTGCCGCTTACTTATTCCTTGCATGTTTACAGTTCAACCAATGCTAATCCATCAACGTCTTTTTTAAATTCAGCTCATGTCAATGATAAGAAATTGATAAGTGCAAAAAGAAAATCAAATAAGGCGTATTAACTGCAAATATCTAACTGCTTTATATATTTTTTAATCTGTTTTTACCATCGACGTCGTCGGTGCGTGCGCTTAGTTGACACGCGATCCATCTTTCCGTATTCTTCCATTTTAGGTGACGATAGGTACCATAATAGGTAGCTATAAGTATATTAAGTTTACAAACAAATAAGAAAACACATTAAGTCATTAGGTTTTCTTTTTCCTATGGTTATCTAGTGACTAACCAGCTTGTTCAGCATGACCACGGTAGACACGGTTTTTATCGACGGAATAGACAAAATGCCAGAATCACTATCTGTAATTTTATCTATTCTTCCGTCGACAAAACCCGTGGAAAATCCGTTTCTATGTTTGCCATGCTACACGTGGTGGTATCAGAGTTTTTATGCCGTCCATGGGCCTTTGACTTGACTTCACTGTTCACATGCTGCAGTCATTAGCGGTTTTCTTATGTTGTTCTATTGAACGCGGCTGTAAGTAGATAACTAATGGCCTAGATACTCTTCCTGGTGGGGAACGGAACAGTGTTTTTTGTTTAAAGTTATTGGAATCTACTTAGATAATCATACATAAACGTAGATTTCCTTAAAAAAAATATAAAACGGTGACAAAAACATTGTGATACGACGATGACCAACCGTATCTTTTTCGGTTAGAAATGTTACATAATAAAAGTAAAGTCAAGCCAAATGCATGAATTGCTAAACCTAAATTGGGTTTTAAATTGAATCAATGTTGAAATTAGCCGCATCTTAAAATAAAATACTTGTTCTTTCTAAATACACATTTAATTTGTCAATCTTGAATTTTTAAAGCATTTAAATTATTTCTCAGAAAAATGTAGACACTCTATACGTATATATACAGTGGACATTGAAGCAAAACTTTTTTTTTACCAGAATGCTAATTTACAAATAAGTAACCAGATCAGAGAAGATATTTCTTTCACATCTTATTCCATGTTCACACTTAGCAAGTATTTTTATAAATAATTTTACTATAGGTTAACTTAGTACTTTACCACACTCCAAGACACATTCAATCACAATATATACAATTCACACTCATCACAAACAATATTCACTTGCATTTTTCAAAAACGAAACTGTTTTTTCACAAAACACTATAATCACTGTTTGTTTACCCGCCAAAATGGGTCGCGCCATATTTGAAACGTTTTGTTACTGCTGCCGGCTTTACGTAAAAAGTCCGCGTTTATTTTCTAGAAAACGTTTAGTTCATTTTTTACGTTTAAAATTCTTGCGTTACTATAATGAACGTTTATTTTTTAATTCATTTGCACCTACCGATAAGTGTTGCATATTGCTTTGCCTGCGGCCGATGCAGACATGAACGTAATGATAGGTCTGAGGAAGCGCCACTCACTTATATAGCATTAGCGTAATGGGTGGCTGAGCTCCAGGACGATTACTTTCTCTAACAATGCCAATATCATTGGTGTCCCTTAGGGGTAGAAGTGCAGAACCATCAATACTTATAAATATTCTAGAATGTGCCAGTGCGCACCGATTTGTAGCAGCATAAGTGCTTATTTCAAACAAGCGAAAAAATTAATATAACTATTATGATCTCCGCAGATAATGGCACACCTTAAATTTTTGCTATTGACAAGCTTTTATAGTTATCCTTGATAGATAGAATCAGTGCAGGATTTAGCAAGTGCGGGGCCCGTAGCAAATTCTATCGAGGGGCCCTTGATCTGCTATGGGTTCGTATAAAGTGGTAAAAAAAACAATACTCAATACGTTTATTTACCATGTATAGGTTACAATTTTGTTGGTGTATAATAGTAGTGTCTTTAAATTATGTACTTACATATTTTATATTTATTTATCTGCGTATATATATAATTTTTTAAGTTTTTACAAATGACAGGAAGGATACGCGGTGCCCTCTTTTGCACGGGCCTGTAGCAGTTGCTACTCTTGCTACGAGGTTAATCCGGCACTGGAGTCATAGAATAGTCATTTTAAAAGTATCATTTTAGTAGTCATGCTGATGATTGTTAACACTTTGAGGAACACTAAACGCCGATGGGCGTTATAAAAATAAAACCTCTACTGTGTCTCGGCCAGTGTCCTTGAATGCGTTAAACATCTGAATTGAACGTAGATACTTTAGATGCCTGAGATGTAAGATAAGTTCAGAGTTTCAGACCTTTAACAATTTATTTATTGTATTTAAACACCTTAATTCTATCATTACAGGCAACCATTAAATTTTTTGTATCTGTTCCAGAAGTGAAATAATAAAGTCGAATAAAGAACGTGTAGTGCCTAGGTATCGGTTCGTACACTTACATCGAAGTTTATACGGAGAAGGGTAGGTATGGCTTTCATAGTCTGCAAGAGGGGCCTAACTAAGGACATCCCAATTGTTTTTACACAATATGTCAACAGTCATTAATTTAAAAATCAATTAAGTAGGTACTACCTATCTACGTTTTCAATTCGTCCATAAGAAAATTACATTTTCACGTAATACTCCAATAAATCAAATCTTTTATAGCAGAATTATTACTAAAACGGTTAAGACTTTTTTAGTAATTATATAAATTACTATACTGTCATATTTGCGGTTTATTAATTGCGCATGCGTCTGAGTTCCTACACCTTTTGCTGTGATCTAAGTAGATAGCGTGTCCAAGATTTAAAATGATGATGTTTTCGCGCCAAAACCGTTATCCAACAGTGAATAGTTGCGCGCTGAAATATCTGTTATATGCACTTTCCTGCTTCCGTTCTGCCTCACGCACCAAAAGTAAAATTGTGTTGAGAATTTATGCAACCATGTAAATAAAACACGCAGTTATTGGTTCAGGTGGTGTTTCTACAGTTTCGCGTATTTTCCACGTAAGTTATTAATTTATTTCAGACACGCATTTCGTACATACCTCTAGTGGAATAGGCTACCATCCCTTCCTTTAAAAACGCGTTTAAGAAAGCGTTTCCCACTTCTTCTTCTTCTTTGGTCAAGTTATGGCTTCCTTGAGAGATCAACACACCTGGAAATTAATAAAAATAACAGTAAGTAGCCTAGGTGTAATGTAAATATACATAACAAACAAAAAAAAACAGGCCGATATTCCTCGAAGGGGTAGGTAGAAGCTGGGTCGAGGTGTATAATATTCATTCGAATTTCGGTAACAACATAATCTCATGTTATACGGTCGGGGGCGAGCTTTTTGCCGTCAACCGGTCAACAATCCAGACTCCTGGGAACAACTGAGAAATTCCTCATATAAAAATCCAAAAACACTGCACGACCTGGGGATAGGAACAGGAATCACGTGTTCTTCCTGTTCTTATATCCTGCGATCGTCTTTCGAACGTGGTGATTAATGGTTATTTTGCGACCGCTACCGGCCATTGGTCTTAATATTCAGCAGTGGTTTACGGGCAGAATTAATGACGCATTTCGTAAACAAAATCCTGGTAATCACTAGAACATAATCGGTATTAATCATGCTTTATGAATTTATGATCTATGTTCACACGTCGTCTTCGTCTGTAATACTTAGATACATAATCCAGTGGTAACACAATTCCTACTTTGCTACAAACAATATAACTGTTATATTGCTAAATTGTACTAATAATTAAAATAAATGAAAATAAATATAACATAACGTAATATCAAGCTTGTCCCCGAATATCCCCGAAGGGATAGGCAGAGGTGCACCTATAGTAGGTATACCCACATTTCGCCAGTTATGCTATATTTAATTTCATTTATTTTAGTTATAAGTCCCATGTAACAAACAAATTGCGACTAATTGGCGACAAATTATGGGAGAAAACACATCTTCGCTTGGTGTCCTAGTTTTTGAGATATAAATGTGACCCTGCTGGGGAGACTGTCTCTAGATCGGCCCCCTACAAACCCTCATATCTTTTGAACCAGTGACCGACAAATTCTGATATTTGGCAACAAATTTCGACTAATTAGCGACAAATTTTTTGTGTAATCAAAATTAAAATTCCTGATGGTGGACCTGCCAGAGTCAATGACACCATGTAATAGGCGGCGAGCCTATAGCAATCTGAAGTTAATCGCAGGTATGTATGGCGTACCCAGTGTAGAGGAATGAAATGTCGTTTTTGAAGTTAATGAAACCCTCAAGACGACTTTGGGGTGACCTGTGTACCAGCAACGCGCATATTGTATGTACTCAAGATAAATCAGGCACGCTAAATTATGTTAAAAACCACCTTGGACCACACCGGTCATGAGACATTTGATCTTTGTCTCGACAATGGCAAGTAATGATATCACACTAGCGATGCCATTGGTATTGCTGAGGTCCGTAGGCGGTCTTGGTCACTTATCATCTGTTGGACCGCCTTTTTATTTGCTATCCATCCAGCTTTACTAGATGTTATTATGTTGTTAACACATGATATAAAATAAAATAAACGTTGTTTAAAAATAAAAATATATCATTGTATTTCCTTTAATATCTTAAGCCTATATTTATCATCAGGGAATCTCATTTTCACAATCTGTCTCACTTCTTCGCAGCTGTAGCTCTTAAACTGATCCCGGTCTTTATTCCACAAGTCCGATATCTCTAGCAGTTGAGCTTTTAGTAACTGCGGCAGTTTCGTGAACTTCGACCAAATATTGATCTTTGTTTCAAATTGTATTGGCTCCTGAAAATAATGGTAGGTTTAAGAATAAGTAGGTATAGGTAGTGCCATCCACGACGACGCGCCCCACTCCGCTCCGTACTAAAGTACAGCTTACAGTATATTAATCGCGGAGTGGGACGAGTCTTTGTGAAATTGTTTATTCTGTAAATAGGGTATCGGAATCACTTTTACACGTCGTATTACAAAAAATAAATAAAAAATAAGCTAGACGAGGACGGCGTTTCCTATATTACTACTCTAGAAGAAAGGCCGACATATTCTTGGGCAAGCCATATGAGGACATGTTTTACACTACTCACTACACGAAACACACGCAGGAGATCATGCTTTATAGATAGTAAAATAAATAAACTGTGTGCTTGCTTGCTGTGTTCGTATTTTGCATGATGCAGCATGACCCCGCAGCGCAGTTTTTTCAAAAATTAATGCATATTATATTGTAACTGTAAATAAAGCTTAAACGTGACTCAGGGGCGTAGCTACCGCCGTATCAATGATAGGGCCCCCAAGCTACAGGGCCCCGCAGGTGTGTAAGCAAAAATTCGTATAATATAGGATGCCCGTAATTAATGAATACCTAATGAAAATTGACACAATTTGTTTATGGGTTACTAAGGCTTCAAACTAAAGACGCGGTCCAACTCTCGAGGTCTTACATTCATTGAGTAAAATCACACAAAAAATCTAACCTACGAATCAGAATGCTTCAATTTCTGACCTCGGTTCGCTGCGGACCCAGCACCTTATGGTCAATAGAAGCGCTTGCGATCACTAGAGCAACAACGCAGTTATCCGTTACTGAGAAGTTTATCATAGAAAAATCCAATACTAGTTTGGCTGAACTGGGAATTGAGAACAGACTCAATAATCACGCCTGCAACGACTCGGCCAACGAACGAGGCACGCAAATTAATTAAATACAACAGCAATGACCATATAACATTTACAAGTGCTTACGAACTTGAATGAAATAAACGAATAAAATTCCGTAATGCTTTCGCGTTTCGCCTCAGTCCCCTCGAAGTTGCCTATTATAATTAATTTATTTTATAATAAGCGCGTCATAACAATAATTATGTAATTGCGTGTGTGTAAGTGTAACCAGGGTGCAAAATAAAGCATATTATATTATATATTTATCTATTTTCAATTATTATCGTCTTATTACTCAATTCTAAATAAAATCCCACTTATGCAATTAATTAATCTAAGTAGGTAACTTAGATGCAACTAGATGTCGGTAGTTATTCGTCGACCAGTCGATATTGATCACCGCAAAGTTCAAAACATAATCGTTGTTGATGTACGTAATGTGGCGTCCATTTATCGATTGACCATAATCTAACAAACGGAGGTGCGGCCCGCGCAGGATGCAGGACGATAGCATGACTTGTACCTATCGGTTGTGTTCAAGGTCGCGCAAATAGTCGTTTTATTTCCTAATCATTAAAACAATTGAGCATCCCGCGCCGGGGTCGTCTCAGTGTGGCCAGAGCTTTAATCAATCCACGAAATAACTTGAAAAAAACTCACCTCAAAAAGTGTAAAAACATCAGCCACTGTACTTTCCACTCTCATCGCCAACATGTACACAAGTTCTTCGCTGACCGGCTTACTGTCCCCCAGTACTCGCTCCAGCACTGACTGGCATAACGTCTGCACTAGCGTACATACTGACATCTCATACATGCGCGCGGGCAGTACATTGAGCCAGCAGGATCTTAAGTCCTTCATTAGGGCGATAGCGTTGTTGATCGCGCAGTCGAATTGCTCGTAAGAATCGTGGGTCCATGCAATTCCTGTAATTTAAAATTGCTCTTGTTAAGTTTGAATTGTACTTTTTAATGTTAGGACACTATCTCCTAGGTGTCTTAAAGGCGATCGACCGGCGCTAACCAACAGGATGGAATGAAAAGAATTCATTTTTTATTTTGTAATTTATTTTAATACACTTAGCGCTCATATTTCGCTGATATCGTCACAAGACTTAAGCAGACAGTGCTGTGAGAGGCTTGGATGCGTCAAAGTACTCGTGGATTATCAATCAACTAAGTATTAAATTCGAATACTTAGCAATGAAACTCTAAATGTCCAATGAGGAATTAACCCCACCTGTTATACGTATATTACAGATAATGTCAAAAATACAGCATAATATTTACCATTAGTCTCAATACTCTGCATAATGCTACTCTTCTGGTTCTGTAAATATAGGGATATCTTCTCAAGTCCCAACACCCTCAGGTCTTGGATGCACTCCAGTAGCACCACAGTGAGCTGGTCAGCCACAGTCCTGGGTAAACTGTTGCACCATGGAGGGCCGAGTAGACCATGGGCTAAGTAGAAGCAGTTGTTGAAGAATAGAGCTGGAAATATAATTATTTAAAGATGATGAAATTTTCTACTGTGTCTGCCATAATTTGGAAGTTACGAAATTTCGTTTTTTGGCAGTATTGCAACTTGCAAGGCATGTAACAAGCAATAAAAATAGACTATCAACATTAGTGATTGTCATTTCTATTTTACTAGCTTTCCCCACGAAATTTCGCAGTTTTCTTTTTTTTCTTTTCAGGTTTATAGGTTTCCATAGTAAACAAGGAACCCTTATAGTTTCGCTATGTCCGTCTGTCTGTTTGTCTGTCTGTCTGTCTATCTGTCTGTCCGCGGCTTAGCTCAGATACGGTTAGTACTAGAAAGCTGTTATTTGGCATATGTATACATATTAATCATGCCGACAAAGTGGTAAAATAAAATCACGATAAATATATTTTTTTAGGGTACCTCCCTTATACGTAGTGGGAATGTTTTTTTTTTCTCTACCCCATGTTGTGGGGTATCGTTAGAAAGGTCGTTCAAAAATATTGTGAGTTAGAAAAAAAATTTTTTGATTCAGGGATCCGTTTGCGAAATATTAAGCTTTTAACAGATTTTTTTTGTTAGAGTCAAGTGTCCCCCCCCCTGCCAGCTAAATGGTTGTACTTGGATTTGTGAAAAAATTCACAGCAGTAGTATATTATAACGAAATTAAAAGGAAAAATATCAGAGCGAATAAATTTGCAGCTTGAAAAACATGATCATTTCGTATGGGAGAACATGTTTTTCAACTACAATGTTAAGTTTGTTCTTGAGATAAATTCATCCCAACTACGGAACCCTTCATTGTGCGTGGTCCGACACGCACTTAGCCGGTTTTTTAATTCATATTCTTTATGACACCTCCTTAGGTCATGCATGAGCTATACGAATATCAAAAATATTTGGACTTGGTCTTAAGGGGGAGGCATGATAATTGATTCCCTGTTACAATGTATTATGGATTAGCAGAGAGATATCTTTCAGAAAACTTAAGGTTATCATTGCCAAGCACAGAATATCCTGTTTAATATTGAAAACGTTACATAATATCACACCTGTTTTGCCAAAAGAGGCAGGCACACCTGATGCCAAGTGGAATATGGGCGAGACTATTGTTATCAAGGCACATAAAAAAACAAACTCTCGGCTGCAAAAGAGAAATAAGAATAAATGATAAAAATAAGTATTCTCACCAATTTCAGCAGGACAGCACTCCAAATTAACTTTAAATTTCTTTGGAACCAAACTCTGATACATAACAGCTATATCTTTTATGTAACCAACCAGCTGTCTACTGTACTTCTCCGGTAACTTCGCACTCTCTTCCAAATGTTCCACAATCAATGACATGATAGCTTTCACATTTTGTGATATCACACATTTTGGAAGGAACAGAGGCTTAGTTATATCCCAAACAACATTGTTGTCCGTAACATCTAATATGGAATCATTATCGTTATTTGGTTCAGAGCCCACAGTAATAATACCCTGAGAAAGACTTTCTTTCAGCAGAATTCGGACATCAGAAAGTAACTTATCACATTTCTTGTTATATAAAACACATTCAGTGTCATCTATGTATTTATTCAAAGGTGATTCATCAGCTTTTACGAATTTTAAATCAATTAGAAACTTGTTGAATGAATCTAATTCAATAACTATGTTCTTATAATTCTGGTAGCTGCTGTCACAAGACGGTAAGTTCATCCTAATGCAGTCTTCAATAATTTTGTTAAAGAATTTCTGGCGGATTGTTTCGGCAAAGACTTCTATGAAAGTGTTCTCACTTTCAAATTGCGAGCCCAATGTTGAGTGAAGAAATTCAAAGATAGCAGTCAAATTATTAAAAATTGTTTGGTAATTAGGTTTCTTGGGGTCATTCAGGTTAATTCTGATGTTGAAAACAATAGCTCCGGTGTGATCTTCTGTGAATATATCACAGTTATGCCTAATAACATTGTGTAGAAGGTTATTTATAAAGAAATTTGAGAACAGACCAAGTTCTGCATGCATTCTCTCAGTAGCATATAAAGTTTTCAATATTTTCTGAAGGAGGAATGGGTCACTTTGTTGAACAGATAGTGAGTAGGTCAAAAATGTAAGGCCTTTTTTCTCTGACCATGTAAAGATGTCCTCCCATTCAACACTCAACTGGGCAATGTACAAAGCCAGTTGGTTCTCTGCCTGGGCATTGATGGTCGTTAAAGCCTTCGCCATATTTCCTTCGAATCTCAAATTATTCAGTTCTTTTTTCAATGTTTTTACTGCTAGCATAGCATCACTATAGTTATATCTACCGAATTCATGATTTGCTTTCTCTAAAATACGTTTACCATCAACAACAACGCATAAATTATTGAGAATATCAAACGATTTGTTAAATTTTGCCCAATGACTTCTAAATTCTTCATCACTCACTTCGAATCTTTCATGTAAAGATTTTATGTCTTCAATGCATTTTGAATGATCAGAGATTATATTCGCCTTTCGATTGTTATAGTTTAGTTGTTCTAAGCTCTTTGTTATAGTAAAATTAACGTAAGTATCTATCACACTTTGTTGTAAAGCCCATGTTAGCAGTTGCACTCGTTCAGTTAAGTCTTTTATAATGGGCAATACTTGATCACGACTTTTCTTCAAGTCCTGGGTACTCACTTTGTCGGCCTCTTGCAGAACAGTACTTAATAAACTCATTTTAGTTCATATATTTACTGCGATCATTAAAAATAACTTTTGTTTTTCGGTTAGTTTCGTGCGATTTAAATTCAAAAACTTTGTTTGACATTAATGACATTAGACGTCTTGACATTTACATTTCAGTGGTGAAAACTTTGCGTTTCGTTAACACTTTAGTTAGGGTTAAAGTAAAAAGTTATGATGCTGATTATAACATTGTGTTTTTGTGATGATGAAGCATACAAAAGTTTTTATAAAAAATAGCGCATGGTCATTTATAAACATATGATTCAATTATTTCACTTGGGAGTATTTTCTATCAAAATCCTAAACGATTCACCTCATTCGAGTTTATAAAAGAGTTATCATATCCTTTAGCAAATTGGCGCTCATTTAGCTAATTAGCTTTACTTTTGCTTTGAGGACTGTGCTGTTTGCATTTAGGACTGTGTCCTTAACTGGTTGGTTGCCATCGCTTGTTTAATCAATTGAAGGCTCAAGGGCATTACTGTGTTCACTACAGCACAGCAGTCGACAATAAGTAATCCAAAAAGTAGCCAAAAAAATTGCCACAATGAACGAATGTGAAATTGAATGTTTGAAAAATGAATTGGAACATGAGAAAACTTGTAGGTCAGTAAATTGTAGACCCTTAAAGTGTGGTACTTACTTACGTTATAAAATTGCTTGCACAGAGTTCACACAGAACTATTTTGTAATTTTAACATTATTTTTGTGATTCCGTTGGAAATATTATAGTAATAAATCATTTATGTCGAATAGCTACCTACCTATATTGTAGGTAATGCTGCAGAATAATGATCTATAGAAATTATACCTACCTACCTCGTACCTACTTGATTATGCGACCCATACCCAACCTACTTAATTTTGGCCTTATTCTAATGGGTCAAGGCTATGAACACCCAGTTCATATATAAATCAACTTACTTGCTGCATGTGATCTAAAAATTATAACAACTATCTCAGTCTCGAGTAACTTGTTCCTAAGCTCAAATTACGGGATCTAAAATATGTTTGAGAGATTTTTTCTTGTTGATTTTAACAAAATAATAAGGCGCTTTATAAAATTTCGATCCACTTTCGTTTACGTTCAATCTCGTCAAGTCTCTGTATTCTTAAATTAATACATTCTCGCCCACCTCTTTATCTGTTATATCTCCAATACCGATCATATTATTTACAGTATCACCATCATTATAGATGTCGCTAGTGGACGGAATGTTCCCAAGCAGGGCGTTAGTTCAACGGGGTGGACGGCTATGGACTGATTATCTGATTATCTATTCACATTAGCATAGACGCGTCGCGAAAGATCTCGGCCGGGGAAGTAGAAGTAGTAGTTAACTACCTACTTCCATTTTCTTCATCACATCGGAGTAGGTAATACTTAACTCCTTACATAACATATATGTTCAAACTCTTATCCACACAGAGAAACAGCAGCCTGGCAGAACGGGGAACTGGAGAAACAGATAGTGTTGGTCCAGGATGAACTGCGCCAGACTGACTACACTTGGGACCATGACGATGACCTGATGAAGGAGAGCGCAAGACATAAGGTGTACCAGGACACTATAGAAACGTTGAGGGAACAACTCCCAGCCTTGAAGGACAAGATTAAAAACGCTAAGATTTGCGGGTTGGGTAAGTGAGATTATTTTTTCCGCCAATCGTGATCTTTCTGCTTGTCTCAGCAACTAGTTTCGGGATCGATTTGCGACTACGCCGCATGAGCAGGTAATGCCTCCGTTCGAGTTCGTTACTAGCCGGGCGGGCGCGGATCGAAAATAAATAAATAGGTAACTTAGTAAAATCGTAATCATTAATGACTCACGTAAGTTCTAATTTGACTGAATGCATAATGATGAAACCAGGTGACTGGCAAAGCCCAACCCAGTTAGGCGTTTATTTTAAATCGTTTAATCACAACGATGTTTTTCATATTCCAGATTGCAAACTGAAACACGATGACCTCAACATAAATCTGGATATTCTTACACCGGTAAGTTGCCTCACCAGCAGCAAGGATTTTTTTATAAGAGAGAAGCCGAAGCGAAACCGGTTACCTTACTTACATACCAATAAAGTAAAAAATAGTTTATTAACTTAAAAAAAGTATGTTATATACTGAATTTAACATCATATACCGTCAAATAGCAGAACCAAAAAGAAGCTATCACTACATAAACAAAACTTTCAATGTTGTACAGAAATAAACTCAACTAAAATAGGGAGGATAGGAATATAAAGAATCGAATACACATACTAGATAAAATGTGCAATATTCCTCCATCTCGTTCTCGCTGATGCATTTTTCTATATCTGTACCTGTCGTACCCCGTTGTACAGGGGTTTGCTCTCATCCATATCAGCGTATTTCCCTTTCCGTGTTCAACTGGCGACACCAGTCTCGCGAAATCCACACGCTTTTGTTTTACTACGGAATCCTACGATCCCGTGTTCAATTCGCGTCAACTGAGCACGCCTTTGTGATCAAGTGGCGCTGGGTAAGGTTTAACAAAATCGTGTGCAGTTGAACTGAACACTTTTTTGACTTGACTCTTAGACTGTTTGAGTCTTCAAAAGCGTGTTGAATCAGCGACGGTATTATTCTATAGTAGACAGTAGGTTGTATTATTAACTCAATATGATTTCAATGAAATATTACATACGATACAATTAATGAAACATTTATTATCAGCACAAAAATAACAAAAAAAAACACCGACAAGACAACTATTTTGCGGAACGTTCGTTTTGGTCTATGTTCACAGCGATATTGTGTGCACGTTTCTTTTTAACAGGACGGCCGGACTGAATTCTACCACTGCTGGGTAATTGTTTTTGATGCCGTCTCGAAATAGATGTAGGTTGGACCTTTATTTTTCGTGAACGTCGTATTTTCTTATCATGCATGTATGAAACAATAGAGGAAGGAGTCTGCAATCGAGATAGTTCAGATGAATATTTTTTCAGTATTTGTGTGTTTACTGGATTTGGTTCTTCTTTAAGTACTTTGATTATTCTAATAAACTCAGACTCAATTGCGTCTACAGTAATCATATAATTTTCTTGAATTGAAGACTCTGTGGAAATATTATTTTCTGTGTTATCAGGTTCATTAATCGGCAACGTAAACTGTTGCTGTGAGGTGCCTTGACTTTTTTCAGCCATCTCCACGTCATTTGAATCCAGTATTATATTTTGGAAGAAATAGGGGTTATATTCGTCTCCCAATGCCAATTTGGCCAAATCTTGGCGACAATCTTCAGTCAAATTTAACGATGTAGTAATCGTTATGCCAAACTTTAGTTCCACAGCACATACATGCTTGCAGTAGCGTCCACCTTTCCCTGATAAACAGTCACACGTTCCCATTTCAGAATCAACTCACACGTCTGTTTTTTCTTTTATTAAGTAAGACGTGTCATCAAGTGGTGATATTTGAGTTATCGACTTACTTTTCTGACAAAATTTTTCGTAGCTTACTGTTAACTTTCGCTCTCTCCCATTAGCAAATTGCAACAATCTTTTTTTGTTGTAATTTTCAAACGTGTCAGTGATAAAATCCAGCAGGGCACACATATTGAAAACTTTACATCTATGCAATATAATATCTTTAAAAATTCTTATAGACGCCTCGCAAAAGTTGTTTGTGTTATGTCCTCTATTGATAATGTCATGCCTATATGACAAACACCATTCTTCTCGTCGGGCCCACATATTTTTTAAATAATTTTGCAATTTATAATTTGTCGCGACTTTTACATCTTCATTCAATATGGACATATTTAATTCGGCCTCTGCTATAGTATTTGAATACATAACTTTGCGGAACAGTTTCATTATGTATTGTTTGTCATCTTTATTAACATTATGCTCTGTTTGCCAAAGCCAACGCCATATTGCTTGATAAACGTGAAATATGCAAAGCAAAAGCCGGGTGTTAGGTAAAACTAAATTCAACGCATTTCTTTCAGCTCTGCTGTTATCGGTCATGGCTACACTTGGCTGAAATAATTTGTTGAATTTATTTTCGAGGAACTCTTTCAGAGTTTTGAACGCTAAACTGTATTGTTCTTCTGTCTGATTAGCGTGTAATATTATTACAACAGGCAACGCACCAATATTAGAAGCTGTAAAAATAAATGTCACACATGTGTTTGATTGATCACATGATCCGCTGGTATCTATAAAAACTATTTCATCGGCTAATCCTTTAGTGAAAACTCGCTGCATTATTGGTGTAATAATTACACAAATAGTAGGATTCTCCAGTATAATCAAGTCTATACCCAACTTCCCTAACTCGTCTTGTTTTCTTTTCAAAATTTGTAACACAGTCTGTTCATTTCTATTTCCATAATTTTGTTTACGCCATTGTTCGTAAAGATACACAACTTGACGATCTAGAGGGTTATGCTGAGCGTTAGCTAAGATTTTGTAGGCATCGCTTTCATAAGTACTTATAATATTTAATTCATGGTACATCTTAGCGGCCGCGGCAGTCATACCTCTATCGAAATAAGATATAAATATTTGTTTCGTATCGTTCGAACATCGGAGCAAGGATAACGATTGAGCTACATTAACTCTGTGGGAATGATTGAAGTGGATGTCAACTATAACATTATATCCTTTTCTCAGCAGGGCTGAACTTCTCAGAGTACTTGGTGTAGTTTTCAAAAATTTTATATTAAGAGACGACTTGCAATTAAAGTTTCTGTTAACACCTTGCGTTTTATTTATCAATTTATTTCTTTCCGAAAGATGGCATACAAACAATTTTCTGAATTCATAACGTATGGGTTCTGCATTCATTCCACAAATCTAGCACATTTTTCGTCGTATTCTCCGTCATAATGTAATAAGCACTGAACTTTACACTTATAACTGTCACTCGACTGTCCGTCATAGTTGAGTATTTCAAAATCTTTAGTGATTTCACTGAAAACCCTTTTAAATTCTTCCATTATGCACTATGTAAACAAAACATAACCTTGAACGCACAGTAACAAACTGCAATGAGAAGCGCGCGATTCACGATTTATCCCGAACATTTACGAACGCGCTAAATCAGTACGGATTTGTTTCGAATAGACAGGTTAAAAAACCGTGTTCAATTCAATTACACACTGTTTTGTAAAACTTCTTTTAACGTTGCTTGATCGCAAAAGCGTGCTCAGTTGACGCGAATTGAACACGGGATCGTAGGATTCCGTAGTAAAACAAAAGCGTGTGGATTTCGCGAGACCGGTGTCGCCAGTTGAACACGGAAAGGGAAATACGCTCCATATCAAGCGGTGCCACGTGACCTAAAGTGACGTCATGCCGGGATCGCTATTGTATGAATTTTTTCGTACCACTTGCTCAAAAAAGTGACATTCTATGCCACAAAAAGCGAACATAACAATAGTCATTTTTAATCTGTTAAAAACAGGGAAAGAAAATTGTACTGAATTTCATTCATCCTCTAGGGGGAGAATGTGATTTAAATTTGGAATACTTACCGAAATTTATACTGAACTACATCTGTGTTTACACCATTGAGTTTGTATATAAAGCATTATACATCTTTTTGAAAAAGGAATACGCATTTATTATGCAGTTATGATTATTAAATAAAATTACGAAAACCGACGAGGCCGTATGAGCTTGATGCCTTTGCTTTTCCGACAAAAAAATATTAGTCTAGGAATTTGCCGCGTTTTTGTTTTCTTCAAATACATAAACGTTAAGTTTATTTGAATATATTTTTATAAATAAGTTAATGTTCTAAAAATACGTTACGATGTTAAATCAAAGCGACAGTGTCAGTGAATTGTCGGATTCCATCAGTGCAAATGCTGCCGCAATTATAAATAATTTGCTTCCAACAAAATCCAAGGAAAATTATTTAAAAACTTATGAAGAATTTTCAACGTGGAGAAGTGCGAAAGGCCTATCAATTTCAGAATCAGTACTTCTTGTCTATTTTGATTATTTATCCAAGACAAAGAATCCGAATACACTTTGGTGCATATACTCAAAACTGAAGGCTACAATAAGCATCAAACACAGCATTGAAATAAATAGATTCACGAAATTACTGGCTTTTTTAAAAAGAAAATCAGAAGGGCATTGCGCAAAGAAGTCTAAAAATTTTACGACTCAAAATGTGGAAAAATTTCTTAATGAAGCTCCTGACAAAGTTTTTCTGGCCACAAAAGTAAGTATACATGATTTAACTATGAATATTTCGTATCTTAGTAATGGTAATTATTCTATATACCTATTTACTTACCTGTTTTTTTTATCTTTGTTATAGGTGGCCTTAATTTTTGGACTCAATGGTGCTTGCCGCGGATGTGAACTTGTAAACTTAAAGGTGGAGGACGTTGAAAATCATTCCAATGAGTTGCTGCTGATTAATGTAAAGGAAACTAAGACAAAGAAAAATCGGTCATTCATTGTACAAGGACAATATACTAAAATCATTCATAAATACCAAGCATTACGTCACACCAACATGGAAAACAATAGATTTTTTATAAACTATCGGAATGGGAAATGTACTCGACAAGCCATCGGCAAAAATAAAATTAGCAATATGCCAAAGGAAATTGCTAAATATTTAAAACTTAAAGATGTTGAACTCTACACCGGTCACTGCTTTAGAAGAACTTCGGCGACTTTCTTGGCGGATTCAGGGGCGGATATTACGTCAATAAAAAGACACGGTGGTTGGAGCTCTGATGTAGCTGAGGGTTATATCGAAAGCTCAATGGCGAATAAAACCATGTTAAGCAGTCAAATTAACAAAAATATAAAACTTAATCCATCAGAGCCACAACCATCAACTTCCGGCATCTTATCTTCGTCCGTAACTCACGATGCACCACCACCACAATCTCCGACGTATACTATCTACAATGAAACGCAAGTTCCTCAGACGCAAGAACAGAGAAATACTCAAATCAACTCGTCAACAATAAATGTACCAAACAAAAATGTAACTCTCTCTATCAATAATTGGACCAATGTTTCGAATGTTAACTTTTACTTTTAATTGTCATTATTTTTAATAAATGCTTATCTCATATTATTATTGTGTTAATTTTTTCGCAAATGGTACGAAAAGTAGAGTATTTTCCTCGGTGATAAAGCTGTCTTAGTCTTGGGTGAACTTAAATCCCTCGCTACACTCAGGACTCGTCTTGAATCCCTCGCTTCGCTCGTGATTTAAGTTTTTAACACCCTCGCTACGCTCGGGAGTAAACCTCGAGTCCTTCGTTACGCTCGCGATTTAAATCGTCACCCGCGACAGAAGCACTGCTTTATCCCCTTGGTTAATAATCTACTATTAGTTCCCAATTATGACGTTTTGGCGCCGGGTTGTTTTACTTTTTTTTTTGTTGTTGTTGTTGTTGTAATTCAAAGCTAATAAGAGGCGTTTTTATTGTTTGAATGTTATGGTGAATTCAATACCCGTATTTTTATTGTAACTATATTGTTTGGCAATAGCAGACACTATTGACTGTGCCATTTTTCAATAGTGGTAGAATTGCTGATTCGAACTTCCGAAGGGAAGCCAGTAGGAATCGTGTTGTATGGTGCCTTCTCCACTGCACCTCACACAGTGGTACAGTGCCAACTTATAGCAATGCAATCTCTTAGGTCATCTTTTTTCCATTTTAGACTTTTCTAAGCGTTTATGTCTTGCGACCCCGGGAATACCTAGTGAAGTTTCATTGTGGGCACTTAGATGCCCAAGTACTCGATTCTTGAAAGCATATAATCTTATTTATTTATTTGGGAAATCAAACGCCAGGATCGATAACAACTGTTTTTATTTAAATTAAAAATGTCTTAAATTACTCCTATGTCTTTACACAGCAAAACTCCCGCACACAGTACTATCATCCCCACACACAATTATTTAATATTAACCAACTTATATTTACAGTTTGCACCACATACACAAGTAATCGGTCAATACAAAAGTATAGGTACAAATTGATCTCGGTAAGAAATGTTTTACTTTTATTTGTAACCATTCACAGGCAGAACTTTTGCGGACTGTGAAGAGATTTGAGCGTCTCAAAACCGACTTGATAAGCACTCTGCGAAGCAAAGAGTGGCGCTTGGACTCGGAATCTAAGGTACCTATGAACCTCAAACCAAATAAAAAATTCAAAGCAAAAAAGCCTTTAAAAAAAAAGCTTTTATTTAAATGCTCTAAAAAGAAGAAAATCAAATTTTCTTTTAGAAATTTAACTATCAACTTATAACCTCATTATACACAATTTATATGATCATAAAAGCTTGTCGCGAGGTTTGCGTAAGTAGGTACCTATAAGTATTTAATTAAACAGAAATTAAAAAAATATTACTTAGCAGATTAAATTACTCAATTAAATAGGTAAGTACTAGTTTATTTACACAAGTCAATCGCGCGACAAGCTTTTATGATCATATTAATTGTGTATAATGAGGTTATAAGTTGGTAGTTACAATTCTAAAAGAAAATTTTATTTTCTTCTTTTTAGAGCATTTAAATAAAACCTTTTTTTTAAAGGTTTTTTTGCTTTTAATTTATTTTTTACTTTTTAGTTATCGCTGGCTAGGTTTCTGAGTCTGTTCATCTCATTCAACGCATCATTGATTGTTGCAAGGTCGTTTGCCGGTTAATTTCGAACAGTCTAGCTCTTCAATAAGGAGACCTTCTAATGATTTTACCCTACCTAAGGCCACGTATGCTTGACCAGCAGCAAAGAGCTTGGAGCCTAAGTAAACAACGGCGTGGTCGACAGTACTACCCTGCATTTTGTGTACTGTGCAAGCCCAGCATAATACAATTGGCAGCATTGTTCGTTCTGCGGTTCCGTGACTATATTTTGCTGGAAATTGCACATACTTGGGCTGAATGAGGTGAACACTTGAAACTTCAAAAGTCCGTCATATTGGATTAAGAGTTATGTCAGAATATTTTTCTAATTATTCTCGGCAAGCCCTTTCATTTGATACCCATATTTCAGAAGTGCATAAAAAACAACTATGCCGCCATCTTCGATGTTCCGCCATATTGGATTTAGAATGACGTCACACAGGTTATCGTGTATTGTCATTCAAACTAAACGTGTGTACAAAAGTTCAGCTCAATCGGTTGAAGATATCTGCTTCAAAATTGAGTAGCAAGATTCCACGCGAACAAACATACATACATACATTGCAAGTTAAATAAAAGCTTTTAAAAACCAAGACAGAGCGCTGTGAACAGTGAAGTGAAGCCGGTTTCGTAAACATGTGTGCACTTTGTGTTGTGTAGTTTGATTGTAGTGCTATTGTAAAAGTGTAAATGGTTGTAAATGTATGCGTGTGAGCGTGTATGCACAGAGCGGCGGTGTAGTTTTGGTATACTTTACTGTATTGTTCGCAGCACTCTGTCTTAGTTTTTTATTTGGTCTGAGTTATGAACTACCCACCGGAGGTACTTATTGTGTTGAGATGCTGCAGATGCTGATTGCTACAAGATTGATTGATGTTTAACTTCACCTCATTGTTTAGCGTCCATGCGTTAGCGTCAAAAAACTCGACTGGCTGCTAAAACGGTACCAGCAGTAGTTTGAGCATATACGTACAATTTGATTATAGGTACTTTACTTATTTTCAAACTAATTATACTTCTCGTATTTCAGTTGTTCGTGAGAGTGAACGACCAAAGAACCTACTTGCAAAACGAGCTGATGATATGCCAGAACAATATCATGAGACTACAGAAGAATAGCACCTACTGGCAGTAAGTATTAAGAGCGTTTATTCGGAAGGTGGGCAACATCACAAATAGATGTCAAATATTTCGCTGTTTTGATTAATTTGGCAATATTTCTGTGTGGCAATAAGAAATGTGGCTAACTAGCGAACTTGAATATTGATTATAAAATGCAATAATTAATATCGTAACATTAAATGTTTAGTTTTAGATGTAAAAAAAACTATTTGGAAACTTTCCAAATGCGTTTTTTACACCTAAAATGGGTACAACATCAAATTCAATGTTATAATTGCAATTCATTATTAATATTCTAGTTCGCTAGTTAGCCACATTTCTTATTTCTATTCAGTAATATTGCTCTAAGAATCAAAACAGGTAAATATTTGACAGTTATTTGCGACGTTGCCAACTTTTAGGATAAACCCTCTTAGGGCAAATTATTACCAAACCGAAGTAGGGAATTTAATTTTATCCAAGTATGTAAATCCCTATACTATCTTTACCTAATACAAGCACCCTGCGTCATGTCTGTTTATTTCTATCGCCAAGCAACTTGTATTCTGATTTTCAGGGGAATGAATTCTCTCTCTAGGGCTAGGGGAAGGTATTGCATGTCTATTCGTAGCGATAACCCGCAGTCCCCTGCTTACCAACCAGCCAACTACTACAAAATGTTGCTACAAACAAAAATGTTATCACCTCTTACAGGCACTTTCCTTGTATTAATTGCCACCACAGAATAATACCAACATGGAGTGATAACTCAGCAACACTTTCAAAATGAAAGGTGTTTTTTTTACCTTTGTGTTTCATAAAATGTAAGATGTAGTCGCATAAGCGTTTAGTTTTATTGTGGCATGTATTTTAATCTTTGACTACAAATAGAATTTTTGAGTAGGTATACTAACTATCTGAATTAAATTAATTAATTAAAAAGTATATCCATCTGCAATTATTCGTTGACCTCTCTTATAAAATTATTTTTTATTTGATAAAATGGGACTGCAGTTCAGGTTTGATTCGTTCTTATTCCTACTGGTATTACGTTCCAGGAATGTTGCCAGAAACAGGACGAGCGAGTGCTGGACCCAAAGCGAGGACATATAAAGAAGATTGTAGGCAACGAGCGGCTCGCACCTATTGCTACGTAAAACAAACATTACTTCATACACCCGTAGAGTTTATTTTCTTACACAGAAGGAAACAGGACAAATAATATTATACGTACATTTTAGAGTAGTGAGCTGTGAACCTTCATACTTAAATAATTATTAGTACCGACGGCTAAAGAAACCTAGGTATACCATTTACTTGGCCATGCTTTCTACCACAGGGTCATAATTTTTTTTTTGCAACGAGTCTTATATAAATAAACGCATCATAGAGCGATCACATAGTTATTTGTAGATTTTTCTAATTTACGTAGCAATATATGTCGCAATTGCCAGCTCCACAAACGCTCCAGTAAATTATAACGTATTAGTATAGTACGCGGGCACACAAGTATGAGTGACAGAGACAACTCTCTACAAACCCGAAGTTTTCTTTAAAGTTTCTACTTTTATTTCTTTCTTTTCTTTCATATTTACGCGTGTACCCTGTGTTTTTAGGGTTCCGTACCTTAAAAGGAAAAAACGGAACCCTTATCGGATCACTTTGTTGTCCGACTGTCTGTCTGTCAAGACCTTTTTTCTCAGGAACGCGTGGAGGTATCGAGCTGAAATTCATATCAAATACTCAGGTTTACTGTCCCTTGGAGCTGTGAAAAAATCAAACTTATAAGCAAACGCAATCAACAGATACAGCCGTTTATGCTGCAAATTTTCGACACTCGCAAGGGAATCAAAACCTACAGGGTACTTCCTGTGAACTCAGAATCTTGAAATTTGGTACGAAGCAACGTCTTATAGCACAGATAAAGGAAACATTGCGAATACCATACATTTTTAGTTACATCATATAATACAAATATTTTTAGTACGGAACCCTCGGTATGCGAATCCGACTCGCACTTGGCCGGTTTTTTATTATATGAGCACTTCATTTACTCACTACTCTGTGGCTTTGTATGCATGAAAGAAAATAAATATAGATACTTATTATACATAGGGATTCTAGTAAAGCATGTGACTTCGATTAATGTAGGTACGTAGTAGAATGTATATTATTGACTGCAAACTAATGAATTATACGCCTATTTTACAAATGTCTATAGAATATGAAGAGAAAATTATTCACATATTAACTGTAAGGAACACGTAGAATAAAAATAAATAGTACAAAATTACAATAGTCTTTTATTTTCTTCCGAAGATTTTCACAAAATAATTTAATTCATTAGATACAAAATTTTATATTGGAACACAATGGCACTTTGAACACATTTCTTGAGGTAAGAATGGCCAGAATTAATTTAATCTACAACAGCTTTATTTGAAGTAATGATACTAACTGCTAAGTATTTCTGATGGGTTTCTTGTACCTTGTCGGGAAGTCTATGGTGGTGCTCAAGTATTCAGCTTCCAACTCTCCGAGCGGTCTCCGGTATAACGCAGCTGAAAAAAAATCAGTTAAAATTATTCTTCGAAATTGGTTTCATTTTGTGGTTTTGATTACGAGACAATCAATCTGCCTAGCCTTTTCCCAACTTTGTTGGGGTCGGCTTCCAGTATAACCGGATAAAGCTGAATACTATTTTACATGGAGCGACTACCTATCTGACCTGTACAACCCAGTTACTGGTTATCACAATATCCCTTGGTAATACTGGTTGTCAGACTTTCGGGCTTCTGACGACCCGTAACGACTGTCAAAGATCCACGGTTTAACGTGTTTTCCGAGGCACTGAGGAGTCTCGGAATGTAAAGATGGTCACCCATCCACGGACCAACCCCGGCAAGCGCAGCTTAACCTGATGGATCGACCCGTGCGACTGTTATTACTTCTGAGCTCCTCCTGATTACGAGACACTAATATGAATCAATTATGGGCCACATATTTCTAAACTAGCTGCGCCCGCGCGGTTTCACCTGCATAAGTCTCGATCTCGTGACCTATGTGCCAAATTCCATCCAAATCCGTTCAGGGGTTTTAGCGTGAAAGCGTAACACTCAAACAAATAAACAGACATACTCACTTTCGCATTTATAATATTAGTTTGGTTAGTTTAATTACTGTCCTTGCCAGCTGTTGTTGATTGGCAAAGATAGCTTGACTATTTAAAAAAATCATGTAGCGCTAAAATGTAATACAGTTTCCCCAAGTATAGAATGCGCTTCGGCAATCATCGTCTATCTTCGGAAATACGAACGCGCGATCATGATATCTAATACAAAGCTGTTACGACTACTTACAACCAGGAAAGTACTTGCCTATTTTGAATTACCAAGTTTCCAAAATTATAGATTAACAATTTTATACAATGCCAAAAAACTTTTCAAACTTTTTGAGTGACCGCTGACGATCTGCGACCAGAGTAGGTACCCCGACAGAGAGAAAACGTCATACAAACGCACAATAATAGGTGCACTAAGGGATCTCGCGCACTAGACGGCTACGATCACGACCAGTGGTCGCACCGACCAGGTAAGTTACAGAAAACGATACGAATCGCGCACTTTATCGCAACGGTCAACTAGTCGCAGACCATACAATACCACTAGACGGCCACGACTGGCTGGAGTCATGGCCGCCTAGTGCACGAGACCCCTAAAACGGTCAGCCGGCACACAGGAGCACTATACTTAGAAGCTATGCGTCTGGTTAGGTGGCTGGTAGTGGTGTTTAGGTTATTCTGTGGCGCGACGTTCGTACTAATTCGGAAACAGGAAGATTCCTGAAATTCATACCTTTTCTGGTTTACCTGTACCTATGCTGCGTTTTCAATTAATTTGTCAAACATGTAAACAAACACGAGTTTTAGGAAAAACAACTGTAATGCCTACATATAAGGTTCAGTTTACGCTACAACTTCATATTTTTTATGACTTTTTCAACAGTACTATTCGGTATAAAATCAACCTTATTAACACGTGCATAAAGTTGATGTTTGTCTCCGTGAAAAACTCATGTTTGTTTACATGTTTGGTAAATAACTTGCGAACGCAGATTAATTGATTTGTGGTGCAAGCAGGATAGCGTATCGAATTGACTCTGGTTGGAATCAAATTCGATTGTGGGGTACTGTTCGCTTAGTACTTACGTGTACCTGATGAGGTTGCGGGTTTGTCTGAAAGGGATATCGCGGCCCCGGCACACAGGCAACGGAAGGAACACGGGTGGGTTTTAGTCAGTAAAAGTCTGACACACCCTCCCGCTCCGCCCAGAGCGGGAGAACTTATTTGATAATTTCCCACACTCAAAAAAAAAGTACTTACGTGTAACACAGTGGTGTTTGTCGACGTGTAGTCTCAAATGTCGCGGACACGCGCACACGTACCCGCCGGCCGTGTTGACGCACGAGTGCGAACACCCGTCCGTCGCCAACTCGCACTCGTTTATATCTGTAAACAATAATTTATGTTATAACACAGAATAGTACAGAAGGCGAACTCCGCAATTTAGGTATGAAGCTACAAGGACGCGGCGGCCTCGTCTTGCCAATTCAGTGAGCGTAACGTAGTCGGAAGATATAAGAGTTACGCGATAGAAAGAGAGGCATCATCCAGGTGGTGTAACTGTAGGTAATTAGCGCTGTGCGACCTGAATTGTACTTTAATGTGTCGTCACAAAAGTCGCTTTTTATTTAAATGGTTTTGCGGAGTGAACCATCTGTATGTAAGTGGCGTTTAGAAGATGGGAAGATGACATAGTGAAAACGGCTGGCGAAATTTGTACTAGTCTGAAGGGATAGAGAAAATTAGAAAAGGATGGAGGAGGCCTTTGCAAGAGGGCACAAGTAGAATTAACCAGCTCCAGATCTAGAATTTTATTGACACGGGACGAAATCTGCCGTCTGCCGCCCCCCGCCAATCCTTTATGGGGGATGTAACTCAAGTTTTATCGAAATTAAAATTTTGGCAGCAACATATTAACCACATTTTATCGATCTATAATGCCCCAATCCAACAGGGACGCCAAAACTGTCGTAAAAAGAAAGAAATAGAAAGATTATATGTGCTGCGTGTCTCATTTATTGCAAAGTTGCGATGTGCTGGTGGTGCACTTGTCTGCTGCGGTTGCGTTTGGCGCCCCATGATGGTGGCGCCCGGGGCACATGCCCCGGTTTGCCCCCCCTAGATCCGGGCTAGAATTAACATTGAAAAGTGATGATTATCATGTTTTGAAGATAGTCACTGTTACTCGACGATAGGACATTAAATGATTATAAAAACCTCTGTTCTATGTGAGTGACTCTGACTCGTCTCTACTACTCACCCAGACACCTCTGCCCGGCCGCTAGCGACAGGTACCCGGGTGAGCACTGGCAGCGGTACGCACCCTGGGTGTTCACGCACAGCTGCGTCGAGTGGCACCGATTCGTCTCTATTAAGCACTCGTCCACATCTGTAAAAACGAAAAAAAAATATTAAGATATCGAAAACAGTGACTCTGTTTTCTACACATGAACAAAATGTCGCTAATGCAAAGTAAAAAGTTTATGAAGCAGTGTCCATTAAAAAGTAAAATATAGTAAGATTGTCTTTACGTCTCCAAATCATTCGTTATCATCATCATAATTTCAACCGAAAGACATCTACTATTGGACAGACCTCCCCTAAGGGTTGTTAAACGCCCAATACGCCCACATCTTGGTATAATGATATACTTCGCCAGGTATGCATTCCGAGACACAGGGGTCACGTGGGTGACACAAGACTACGTCATCACATCTGTGTTACCAGAAGTTTGTAATAATAACTCCCCAACCACCTTTATTACCTGTGCGAATCCGATAAAACAATGAGGTTTTAATTAACAATTACGTTGGTAAATGTTTAAATTGAATTGTGTCGGTTGATTAGACAAACGAAACGACAATTTAAGTGCTTTGTATATATTTTTTAACAGAATCGTGACTGAAAATCTTTCCTTAATTTATTCGTGTTTTGTTGCAATAAAGTGGCAACTGGATAGTGACGTAAGCATGTGTCACTTGTTTTTTAGACCATGGCCCACATATCGAGGGGATTCCTAAGACTTACATCAGGTCATAAACTCGCCTTGTATCAAATCAAAAAACACTAAGTTCATAATTACAGGCACCATTTATTTTTATACTAGCTGACCCGACAGACGTAGTCCTGTGCAAATTTCAATCATTCATACATAAATTCCATAGAAAACACCACTTTCAGTTTTTCCAGAATTTTCCAATTTTCCGATATTACTTTTCTTAAGTACCTTATTCGGACGAGAATGAGGAACATAAAATAAAAAGATAAATCGGTCCAGCCGTTCTCAAGTGATTATGCGCTTACCAATTAACAGCATTTTTTCAAAAATATTCGAGAAAGCAATATATTATCAACTTACTTCATGCTTTGAGAAAAATTGCCTATTCGTTGATAACCAGAAAGGTTTTAGGAAAAAGAGATCTATTGACATGGCCATCTACGATTTCTTACATATGGTTAGCGGCAGAGTGGATAAGAGACTATCAACTCTGGCGCTTTATATGGACATGTCAAAAGTTTTTGATCGCTTAGACTATAAAATACTGATAAGTAAACTTAAAGCATACGGAGTAAGGGGAAATATATCAAATTTAATAGAATCTTATCTTTATGATAGGCAACAAATAACGAAAATTAGTAGACTTTCAAAAAAATACGAAATAACATATAAATCTAGCCAGAGAACGGTAAATTATGGAGTACCACAAGGTAGTGTACTCGGGCCGCCCCTATTTATTGTTTATATTAACGACTTTCCGACAGCATCATCATGTCCTATGACAATGTTTGCAGATGACAGCACTTTACTTTTCAATAGTGACGACGTAAGCACATTAGAGGCTGAGATTAATTCTACCTTACTATCAGTTGTGAATTGGCTGCAAAATAATAATTTGGTTATAAATCTTGATGAAACAGTATTAATGAAATTTCAAGAAAGGGTAAAAATTACAATCTTAACTTAAATATTAAATATAAGGACAAAATTATTAATGAAACAAATGTGACTAAATTTCTTGGATTAAACATAGAAAACACTTTAAAATGGAATTCACATATTGACAAAGTATGCAGTAAGCTAAACCAACATTCCCATGCTTTGCACATGTTAAGTAAAACGGCCAATCGAGCAACAGTCTTAACGGTGTATCATGGTGTAGTAGCCTCAACATTGAGATATGGAATTATATTTTGGGGCTATGCCACGGGTAAGGATATGGTATTTAAGTGCCAAAAAAGGTGCATAAGAGCTGTATGTAATTTGAAGGTAACAGACAGCTGCAAACCGTTTTTTAAAAATATGAAATTATTAACCATGCCGTCGTTGTACATCTACGAAACGTCTATGTTCGTCAAAAATAATTTACATAAATTTGCCCGCGTAACTAGTCAACGCCGTTGTGATCGGTTGCAAACAGTCGGATCTAGTACTGCACTACACAGAAACAGTATTTTTGTAATGGCTCCAAAGGGCTATAATCAGTTACCAAAATGTATAAGGAGTGAAGATAATGTCCGCAAATTCAAAAGTAAATTGTATTTATTTCTAACTAGCTGACCCGGCGAACTTTGTTCCACAATCAATCAAATATTAAAAAAAACCCTATCTACCCCACCTATCTATTTGATTATGAAATGAATGATGAATTTTCATCCAAATCCAGTCATCAGTTTTTAATTTTCCATACAAACTTTTACCCCCCTTTTCACCCCTTTAGAGGATGGTTTCCGGGATAAAAAGTATCCTATGTTAGACTCCTGGTTCTAAGCTACCTCTCCACCAATTTTCATGTACATCGGTTCAGCCGTTCTTGAGTTATAAATAATGTAACTAATACGAATTTCTTTTATATATATATATAGATATAACATTTTCCCTCTCGCTTTCCTGCTATCTGCAATCCGTGGGATCCTACAATCTGTTGGAGTGATTTAGTGCAAAGGGACGGAAGTGTGTAACAGGAAGCCGGGGAAGCGCGCGTTATTTGAATTGACCAATGAGCGCGTGCTGTGCTAGAGTTGGCGGTCAGATGGTACCAACCCATTTTCCGAGTGGTTGTAAACTCGCGTCAAAGTCACCGAACGCTTTCTATGAGCTATATCTATACTGTTTATGTACAAAGATTATACAATTCACAAGTTAGTTAGTTACTTAGTTTTCACTTCTATCGGCAGTCCCCTAAGACTGCCGATGAGACGGCATGTTTTATTTTGCTGGTTGAGTCTGCTCTTGACCTCGCCTGATGGAAATCGATGGATGAGGTCTGTGATGATGGAACGAGCGTGCCCAGAAGATGCCTGTTCACTCTTGCTTTGAAGACGGGTTAAATGTGGAAGGGAACTGATGAGGTGTCGGCCAAAAAGATGTAGCAAGCGATCTTTGGACATAGCAATCGAATATCACTCAATAAAATTAACATTTTCTTAGAACTTACCATCACAAGTCTTAGCCGTCTTGTTGTGACTATATCCAGGGTCACACGGCCCTCTGTCACTGTGGTCGAGGTTCTCCGTCACACTCACGTCGTAAAACACCGTTGTAGATTGTGATCCTGAAAATAAAACCTTATGTCAGTGGCTTAAGAGTCACAATCATCAAATTCAAGGGGGAGACAATATTGAATATTCTAATCAGTTGTTATGGCAACAGACTTAGATAAGATGGTGGTAGCTAGCCAGGCGGACTTAGAACAAGCCCTACCACCAACCAAACCTAGCAGAAAATTTAGCTCCCACTGGGAATCGAACCCGGGACGTCTGGGTCTGAGACAGGTGGTCTAACCACTAGACCACAGACTGTTGTCCCTGAAAAGGTTAGTAGAGTGAATATGTTAATGTTACTTTGTTCTGGGTTCAGGAGGTTAGAGCCTTCATTCCACTAATTTGCAAACGTTTTATTAGTGTGTCGATTCTGACACATTGGTCATACAAAATAGGCCCAGATAGGCAGTCTCAATACTCCATGGAAAATTATATTGGTATTCATTTGCATCCGGTTAGACTGGAAGCCGACCCGAACATAGTCAGGAAAGGGCTAGCCCCATGTTGATTTAAATCCCATTTTATAGGGTTCGCCACTTTTATCATTATATAATAAAGCCTATAACGTTCCCACTGTTGGGATACAGACCTCCTCTCTGTGAGAGGGAGTGGGCCGTAATCCACCACGCGGGCCCAGTGGAGGATACCTTTTACCACTAACCGATAACAAATCAAAACTCCGGGTTCGATCTAGGGGAAGGATCTTGTGAATCATCTAGAGGCTACTCTGACAAAAAGTGAAGTCGGATATATTTACCCGATGTATCGTAATATTCTTCAACATCTGGCGAGAAATGTGACTCAATCATCTCTGGCTGCATCTCGAATGTAGCGTCTGGTAAGTAAGAATCCTGCAAAAATCATTTTATGTTTTAATACTTTTTTTTACGCTGACTGTACTAGAATTGTTTTGACCATTCATAAAAGTATCGAAATGAGAACTCGCAAGTTCGCTTTTTATATTTTCCAAAAATTTCCCTTCGGCATTTACCACACATTTATATATTATTCATAGTTTATTGAAAACTTAGATTGATTTTGTATAAAAATAAATATACTCACATTATCGCCGTTATCTTCTTTGCTGTCAAATACGTCGTTTTCAGTTGTACTTGAGGTAGGATTACATACGGGAAGATCTGCACATTTCTTGATCTAAAAAGAAAATCGATTTATCGGATGATATAAGCCCAACTCTAAGGGATCTGAAATTCTGCCTTGGTAAAGGCCTTCTGAAATGCAGAAATGTAAAATTCGTATGCAGACTAATTTGCTACTACTTTTAAATATTGTTGTGATTGTGTTAAGTAGTCAAGTCTTTTACATCACTGCCTAGCTTACTAATAAAAAATGGTAAATGTTCACAAAAACGCAACATAACCTAACATGAGCTAATCTAGTCCAATTTGTCTTATAGCAAACACAATAAATTTTCAGAGGCCCAATAAAATTTGTATGAAAAAGTTACTGTGTTAAGCATTTCAGGTATTTGACCGGATTTTTTTATGTGATTTACCGAAACCTAGAAGAATATTAATTAAGGCACAGTAAAAAATAAAATGGTGAATTTGTATATATTTTAAAGTCTATACACGGAGACAGCACTACTAGCAACAGACGTAACAACACAGGAATGCCATAGTAATTACTATTGAGGACAATGGCCGTTTTGCGTGACAAGGATATTAGAATAATTTCAAAAGCGTATAACTTCTGCATTTTTCCACCAATTTTATATATTATATTTTTTCACAAATCGTCTTTTGTTGCGGTGCATTTTTTAAATAAGAATTTATTCATATATATTTTTGGTAGTAGTCAAATACCATGTACCGATCAATCATTCGACGAATCGTAACTTACCTGTACGTTATCTCCATCGCACTTGGCCTTGGTTTTGCAGCGCCTGGTCCGCGCCTGTGTGCCGACGCCGCACGTCGCCGAACACTCCGACCATCGCGACCACATCGACCAACGGGGCTTGGACTCGTCCACCTCAAACGTTAGTGTATAAACAATCGCGTTAATTGGAACCAATAGGCAATTGAATATATTAGAAACTAGCTGACCCGTAGCGGCCGGTAAGTGCCAGGGTCCGTTTAGGCACAAGAGAATGTAATGTTTTGGGAATGTGGTGTTTTACAGCGAACTAACCGCAACAATCAAACAAAATAACAAGTGACAGTGACTCAATGACGGTGAAAATGACAATGCAATGCTTACGGCACTTTAGCCGGGCCGAGGCCACTAATATGCCTAGCGGCACAATTCCTACTGGAATCGGAACAGACAGTATGAAGAGAGTTAGAAATATTATATTGTGTTAAAAAGTAGAATAAACTTTATTGTATCTTTAAAGTCTCTTCAATTTAAGCAACGTTAAGAGTTAAGGGGGTTAAATTACAATTAGATTTTTTTAAATGTAAGATAACACTGAAAAAGTTAAATACAAGTCAAATAAGTAAGATACTTACAGCACAAGGAGGCATGTGGCATTTCCTTTTATCGACCGCAGGGCCCTTACACGCAGACTCGTCTAAAATTATCTTCTCTGACTTTGAAGAACTATCTGAAACACACATTGCATTAAATGTTTTAAAGAAAAAAAAAAAACTTGTGCGGTCGGGGGTCCCCGTCAGGAACGTAGTTCCTTACGCGATACTCGCACGCACACACACAGTCATATTTATTAGAAAGAGACAGAGAGAAAGATGCGACTTTCTCTCTCTCTCTCTCTCTCTCTCTGTCTTATAGGAGGATAGGCATAACGCTTTTTGTTTAAATGACGATTTCTACCAGTCAAGTGACTTCGTTCCAAAAACTAAAACCACCACGGTCACAGAATAGACTCTTGTGGTTCAAGATAAAATTTTGATGAAGTTCAAAATTTTGCCTATCAACCACCTTTTCATTGGGGTGTCCCAATGAAAAGCTGGTTGATAGGCAAAATTTTGTCTTTTAAGGCTTACAAACTACAGTTGCACTAAGTCGATATAATGAAGAAAATATGTTTTGGCATATAAAAAAACTTTTCTTACATTTTATATGATTACCTTTATCGAAAGGCTTTTAAAACTGGCAATACATCAAAAATAAATCAAAAATATAAATTATGTAGGTAAATAAATCACACTGAAACAAGATTATTTTGTCTAATTGATAATGCTTACCAATAGTATTGTTTTTATTGTCGATGTAATAGCAGGACCTGGATCTTTGCTGGTACCCCAACCCGCAGGTAACGTTACATAACGACCATTGTGTAAATGGACTCCATTTAGCAGGCACTAAAACAATCATAAAAAGAAAATATTTAAATGAAATGACCATAGTCATTTTAGACAATGGTAATATTTTATCGTAGTGTCAGCTTCATTCTCTGTTCTCAACTACACAGATGTAAGTACTGCCCTGCGTCGGTGACGACATCGCTAACAAGCCGTTGCCTAGCAATATATATCTCACCTTGTATGGCGATGTTGTACCTCCGATGCGCTGTGCCGGCTTCGTTCTCTACTACACAGATGTACTGCCCCGCGTCTGAGACGTCAGCGCTCCATATTGCCAGTAAACTGTTGCCAAGCACTCTCTGTATATTGGATAAACTCTCACTTAGTGCTTGTGTGTCCTGAAAACAAAGATATTTTTTTTACTGAAGAATAACGTATACTTGTTACTAGCTTTGCTTTTCTGGGAAGGTTGCCTATTCGAACTTATTCGCCCGTACATATTTTTAAGCAAAGGCGTCGCCAAGGGGGCAGCTGCCTCCCCCCAAGAGATCATAAAAAGAAATATTCAAGTACAAGGAATTTTAATGTAAAGAAACTACATATCTATAAAGCTTATTTGGACAACTTTTATTTGGTTTTTTAAAGTTCCATATCTCATAAACGGGGTCTAATCCGGAGTCCGGGGACGTAATTTGTATCTGTGTTGGTGGTAGGCCCAGTCATAATACTTATTAGGTTTCAGCTCTACAGTTTTTATCAGGAAAAACGACCCGAAAGGTCCGTTTCCAATCCATATAAGGGAAATAATTATTTTTCTCAGTTCCTATCGGGACTACCGAGTTGAAAATGATTTGTCAAAAATCAAATATCCACCAGCAGCGTCGATTTTGACCCCATTGTGCGCCGTAGAGGAGACTCGCACTACGAGTGTAAAGCTTCATGTGCTCTTGACTGTACCTACAAATCATACTGTTCCCATCCTCCATATATCAACTTGCCCCCCCGGGCCATCGGCTGACGACGCACTTGTTTTTAAGGTCTAAAATTGTTTGATTAAAATTATGATTTTAATTGGATCGCGTCAAAGATTGTTCCCGTATCTTTAAAAAAGCTCAAATACACTAGAATGTGACTACAATCATATAGATTAATCATTGATTCGATAAACGCCGTTGGGAATAGCTCAGGTCAATAAAATACAAGGTTTTAGAGGTATGAGGAACAGGGTGTTCAGTTCACTCATCCTGTATAGAAAAGGGAGGATCCTCCGACCAGACGGGCGTCGAGTCTGGTGGGCAACTACCCAACGATTGATGTCGGGAAGTTATATATATGCTGATCGCGCGGTAAACCCTGCTTGCACGATGCAAGATTTCGCGTGAAGTCAGTGTGATGCGTAGTTCGCATGTGGCAATGTAGATGCCGCCACAAGCTAATAATTAGCGAAACTTCACAAAAATTCCCCAGTTAATTTACCTTGCACTGATTCTGATTTGACTCTGTATTAATAAAATCATTATCACCTTTGTATGTTTTTCTGTTCTTTTCTTATTGACTGTTCATATGTGTGTACATAAACTGTTAAATAAATTTAAATTAAATTTCAATAAAAGTTGTACCTTCAACCATGAAATCTTAGGCATCGGATGTCCTTCAGCCTCACATTTCAATACAATGCTTCTTTTCAATGCGACAACGTGTCCTTCCACCATATTAGTGCCAACATTAGCAGCAATGGATGGCGGCTTTTGAATAGTGACGTCGAATATAACCTCCGTGGTGCCCACTTTGTTCGTCATAATGCAGGAGTATTTACCGCCGTCGGTTACTTCTGTTTTGTTGATGATCTGAAAGTATATAAGATAAGATATAATATTAAGAACATTACAAAGTGAAAAATAACTTTAAATTCGACAATAGGTGTCCGAATTCCGAAATTTTTATTTTCACTTTGTAGAATATTTTTGGACGTCGGCCGGTGGTTTGGCCCCACACATATTCGGGTACCACTGATTTTTTGCATGTATATTACTTTGTAATAGATTAATTCAAAAAATACTTTCTGAGTTTGTGCCCTTTTCTCTTAAAAAAAAAAATTGCTATAATGATTATTGCAATTTTCGTAGTGATCTCATTACTGATAATAAAAAAATAAAAAATTAAGACATAATCTTACCAAGGAAAAATTATCATCAGAAAGAGTCAGTCTATTATCACCACTTATTTCAGTGTAGGGGTGCTTGATCCACATGACGCTGGGCAACGGACTGCCCACAGCTGGACAAGTCAACACCAATGTCTTTCCGAAACCTACTGTCACCATTTTAGAAGATTCCTTGGGTGTTGGTGGAGGTACTGAAATAAATCGTGTGTAAATACTTAATGAAGAATGAACAAAGAGTAACAAAAATAAAAATCACCAAACGTCGACAAACTTCCATTTTAAAGCCGACGAACAGAAAATAAAAACCGCATTCAAAATAATGTGTTAATGTTATTTCAATCTTTTTGGAAGGCGGAGGAGGAAAAATGGCGGAAAAAGTCTACGACAAAACTTTGATTCTCGCATAGCAACGCATTTGTGATGCATCTCGGTGCAAATTTACAATCGGGTGGCCCGCCCACCACTAAATATCGTAAAAAAATAAGGTTTTAAATAAAATTAGATTAATTTAAGAAGACTGATAAGTTCTCTCTTACTATATTGCTGTGCCCGACAGGGTCCATAAAAATCTATAATAGTTTATTGCATTCCACAGAATGCAATACATGTGAGAACGTTACAGAACGTTAAAAGCTTTGTGATAAAAAGACAAATAAAAACAAATAAATAAATAAGCCGTGGCAGTTAAGAGATGACCAGTCCCTACTGATGGCACCCGTTCCCGAACTGAATTGAATATCCAATAAGTACTTACCCAGCACATCAACCAAATAAACAACGCTAGTATTGCCAACTTTATTCCTCGCGACACAAGTATAGTTGCCAGCATGTTCTTCCAGCGCTTTCTTCACCACAATAACTTCTCCAAAGTTCGTAGAAACCATAGACTCATCAAAGAGTTTTAAAGGCACGTCGTTTTTAAACCAGTAGACTGAGGGCAGCGGGTTCCCGTATGGATGGCAGTGCAGGTAGAACGCTTGGCCTGATATTACTTCTATGTGATCCTCGTTTGTACTTGTGTTTGAATTTTGGAATAGAGTTTGGAAGATTTTTGGAGGTTCTGTAAGGGAAAGTTAAAATTGATGAGATCAGTCAGATCATGGTAAAGTATAAAAAAATGGTGATTATGTTATTAAGGAGCTTGTCTATTTCCATTTTTTGGGAAACAGAAATTGTTGAATTTCTGATAGAAAAGTCGAATAATACTGACTAAAGTAGTAATTGAATCCAGACACTTAAGCCCGACTCACTACCAATATAAAACTTTTAGGTATTGTTGCTAAAAATTATGTGGTTTTTTTTTTTCTTGACCTACATTGTGTCCCACTTCTGAGAAAACTCCGCCCCTCTAACCGTCACTGTCCTGAGCAAAATCCGCCTATATCCTTAGACAAAACAGAATTTTATTCAACTACGAACTCACCGAGTACATCAATCTTCAAGTTCGTCTGGCTCGCCCCCCCTTCATTAGCCGCCACGCAGGTATACAAACCCCCCTGTCCCACCTGAACATTGTTCAACACGAGATCTGCATAGTCAATGTCATAAGAATTCTCGCTGACAACCCGCCCTTGTTTTATCCACTGTATGTCGGGTATGGGGTTCCCTGTTGCTTTGCAAGCTATACGGGTGTGGGATCCATGCTAGAAGGTAAAATAACATTACTTCTGTAAAAAGGAGTGACAGAGGTGTATGGTACACTTCCATTTCGTCAATTATAATAATAGAGAATAAGTAAATGAAGACAGGTGGTAGTATTGAAAGTATTCCTTGAAACTGCTACGTGATTATCAGTGATCGGAGTAGGTAGATTGAACTGGGGTCATTGATCCGAAACGTATATATTACTATGGACATTCCTCCGGAATTGGTGGATTATTAAAAAAAAACCGGAACTTATGTAGGAATTGTATTCTGCCAGAGTGGAAGGAGTCATTTGATGATTTGCCATCCTCAAAAAAAAGGTAGGAATTGTAATAAAATGAGCAATTTTATTCTTTATTATTCTTCCTATTTTTTTTTTTTGTCACGATTTGACAAAACCCAACGACCAATCAGAACAAAGGATCATGGGTGGTACAATAACCGGTTATCAGAACAATGCGTACGCCCGCCGACGACATGCCAGGTAGTTCACTCGTTTACTTCGGTTCGTAGAGTGCGCATCTTTGTTTGTTACTGTGTTGTGAAAACGTTACTTGACCCTGGCTTGTGTACATACTGACTTCTGGAATCTGCTCTAAACCACGATTTGGCTCGAATATACGGACTCAGATTTTTCACTATTGAATTGGATCTACATATTTAAACCAAGCTTTGGTAAGTAATATTTTACTAGTTACAAGGAGTATAAAGCATGTTTGGATGTACTATAAGAATATTTTTAGTATTGTGTTTGTTTGCTTAACCCGCTGAACATACCATGAGTCTTAATATTGTTAAATCTTTAATAGAGTATGAACCAGTGAGCTTAGTGCGAAACAAAATTATGATATTCCAGTAATGTAGTCGCAATTCAGCTAACTCCACTATTAACCGACATTTTACTGGAATCCGTATATAATTTGAGTGCCTTATTCAGGTTTCTTTTGTTTTTTGGGTACTAAAAAACAACATCATCCGACATTTTGTAGCGGCGGCCATCTTGAATATTAATTTTGTATAGTGCACCATATTCTACTTAACAAGCCCTTTCATTTGATACCCATATTGACGGGATTGAAAAAAAACTAAGTTGTCCGCCATCTTGTAGCGGCAGCCATTTTGGATTGACAATAATTTTGAATATACATAATTGTATTGTCACCAGAATCAAAGGCGAATACCAAATTTTAGATCAATCGGTTGACAGGAAGAGGGTGAAATTTCAATGACTAAATTTGATCCACGAAATATAAAACAAACGGAGTAAGCTAAATAAAACCGTTTAAAAACAACAACTACTAAATAAAATGTAATTTTTTCATGTCTTTGTTTTAGGTGATATACGAGGTTCCATCTCTTCAACAGAGTTCAGATATGGCAAACGTCAATGCTGAAACTGTAGAAAAATGGATATCCGGTCATCCCGAACTACTTTACGATCACGCTAGTGGTACAATATACTGTTCGAAATGTGAAAGCCATTTGAAAACCATAAATAAAGGAAACGTTAAAAGACATATCGAAGGAGCAGTACACCAGGGAAAGTATAAGCGGCCCGAAGAGGAATTTTATGTCGATCTTATAAAATTTCTCATTTTGTGCAATATTCCGTGGTCTCAGATGAAAAATACTACTTTTCAAGATTTCTTTAAAAAATATATGTGTAGTACCTGTTGTTGTACGTGTACTAATAATCGTACTCTGCCAGATGAATCACAGTTACGGAAAGTTTACTTGGACAAGTTTTTTAAGAATAAAATCAATTCGATTCGGCAGAATTATAAAAATGAGAAACTATGGATATCATTAGATGAAACGGCAGACTTTTTAGGTCGCTATATAGTCCATTTTTTAATAAAACCATTACATCCTAGCAATTTGACTTGACCTTATTTGGTAGCATGTAAAATGCTAACTGTAGTTAATGGACAAACAATCACGCAATTTGTGTTGGAATGTTTGGAAAACTTTTGGGAAGATTCTTTTGAATCGAATGTAGGTAACATTCTTGTCCTCTGCACTGATAGCGTTGCATATATGCTGTCTGCAGGACGAAATTTAAAACAATACTTACCTGAAATGAAACACGTAACATGTTTGGCGCACTCTCTTCATCGCGTATCTGAGCAAATTAGGTTAGAATATCACGATGTTAACATTTTAATAGCAAATGTTAAAAAGGTATTTTTGAAAGCCCCAAGTAGAGTCAAAATTTTAAAAGAAAAATATCCAGATTTGCCGCTACCTCCCCAACCAGTTGTTACAAGATGGGGCACTTGGTTAGAGGCAGTCTTTTATTACGCTCAAAACTTTGAAAAAATAAAAGAAGTACTATCTTGTTTAAGCAGCTCTGATGCGGTATCTATTCGAGAGGCAAAAAATATTATAGAAAAAGAAAATTTAAAAGAAGATTTAAATTACATTAAAGACAATTATTTTATAATTCATTTGTCTTTAAAAGAATTGCAAAAGCATAATTTATCGTTGACAGATTCACTTTTAGCATTTGACAACGTCAGAGATGCTATAAATCAGTGCAATTCAGAAAATATAAAAAATAAAATAGAGCGTGTTATGGAACGAAACCCAGATTTAGACACACTTAGAGAAAATAGTGAGGCCATTGAAAAAAATGAAGCACATAATTTAATACCTTTTTTTAAATTTGCTCCTTTGACATCGTCAGATGTAGAACGGTCTTTTTCCATTTATAAATGGACTTTAGATGTTAAAAGAAATAGATTGAAAATAGAAAATATAGAGAAACTCATAGTTATATATTTTAATTGTAAAGATCAGGGTTACCAGGATGCTAACATTGTAATCGATGAAGATTAAAAATGTGAATAAATGTAAAATGTACATATTTAACAATAAACAATGTTGATTTTTATCTTTTTTATTTATTCTACCCCTTTTTTTTGGTGCTAAAATCATGAAATGAGTCCTCTCGCCCAGAGTGAAACGGGAGTAGAGATGTGTCCCTCACTCATGAGGTGCCTCGTTTGAGGTACTCGTGATCGCAAATTGAAAGAGTTACTCGAATTTCAACATTGAACCAACTCACTCGTTCACGCGTCCTCACTTAAAAATTGACATTGACATTATTGACGCGAGTACTCGCGAGTGAGTATTGAGTGAGCTTAGTGAGTGAATGAACCGACTTTCATAATTGTACTGAATATACAGAATGAGTTCGGCTCGTGAGGTGCATACATCGACGTACGACTCCTCGCCTCAAATGAGGGGTACCTCTTGAGGACCTCGCGAGGTAAAATGAGGTACTCCCTCAACCTCATATAAAAATGATGAGTTACCCATCACTAAACGGGAGGGACTGTCAGACTTCACTGACTAAAATCAACCTGTTCCTTCGTATGCCCTTTACGTTTCAGAGTCGTGGTGCATTCTTAAAACAGTCTCACGACCCCAGCAGGCATTGGCCCTCTATGGGGCCCCGTCATTTATTCTACCCTTAATGTAAATTACCATGACCACTATGAAAATATTTAAATTTAAGTGCAACAATTTATATCTATCTATAAAAGATCTAGCTATCTAGCTATCCTAGGCTAAAAATAAAAAATAAATATTAAAGCTTCGATCGGAATTCGATTGTTTTTATTAGTATTTATTAGTATTAGTAATAATATCACTACCAACATTAACAATATTTAATTGAATCCGGAAATACCGGAATTACTTTCCGGAAAAATGGCTTATCCATGTTATTCTTTCTGTGTGCATTTATGATACAAGTACTAAAAATCAATCTACCTACTCCGATCACTGGTGATTATCGTAGTTCGCCCATCACAATAGGGATGTTGACAAAAAAATAATTGTACGGCACGTAGATTGTAAAAAAATATTGGACACATATTTTTTTTTTACTCAAGTAATCTAAAGATTACGGCAATACATTGTGTAGGCAATGCGTTAAAATGTAGCATGACGTCACTGGCCGGTAGATTTTATACTGACTTGTGACATAGCAAGCGCCCACTCCCCGACTTTAATGCATTTTATATAAATCATTTTTTTATTAATTTAATAAAACAAAAAAAAATATCTGACTGACGGACTAAATAGTTTTTTTTTTTCCCAGTCAACATCCCTATTTCTACGATCTCTGACAGTCTGTAACGTAACTCTCTCTCTCTCTCTGTGTTGCTAAAGAGAAGAATGTCCTTAACCTTGGATTTACTCAATACACATCACATTATAAGCTTTTCATTGCAATTTAACTTGAAACAATCGACCTTGGAAACGATCCTTGGCAGCGCGGTAGTTCAAATTAACTTTTTTTACTCACCACAATTTCCACACTCCCATCGATAGTGACCCCCTCTCCATTGCTAAAGGCCACAATGTCCTTGACCTTGGGACCCGCGACTATGTTCACTCTATACACTATATGCGTTGCCCCTGCTTTGTTGACGGCGTCACAGCGGTACAAGCCTTCTGATTGGCGGGTTATGTTGTTACTTGATAGACTGGAGTTTAGTTGATGCCAGTTTGTGTTACTGAAAAGAAGAACGTTTTTGATCTATGTTTAATATACAATATGTAAAAAAACCCTGTCCGATCCGAAAGGGCCCACAAAAAAAAAAAAATTGGCGAAAAAAAAAAGTTATTACTATAAAAAAAAATATTGAAACACATTTTAGATTTGGTGTATTTTTTGTACTAAAAATGTTATTATTTTTCGTTATTTAATCATGTTTAGTACTAAAATTACAAGGGGTCAGGGGTCATAATTTAGGAATTGTAGACACACGTTAAACGACAGCTGCCCGCGCCCCATGTAATATAACTCTTTGCAAAAAATGTGACGATATTTTTTTTCTCCTTTTCTTGAATATTATCGCATAAATATACTCTCAATACGATACCTAACCTTATTATATAGTCGACTTCCGCAAACGTTATTAGTATAGATATCTAACCAAGATATAAGATATTTTATGATTTATTTTTTTGGGTCGACGACCGCTGGTAGTGTTGTAAGTAGTTACTTGAAGTATGAGTTGAGAAATACAGTTTTTATCTAGACTAACGAAGCAAGCTTTGACTACAAAACGACGGGCTTTTGTTGAGATATCCATCGGCCGTTTAAAGCCTATAACAAAATAGATAAGTAAGTAAAAGGGTCCATACCTGTAAGTCCATGTAAGATTCGGCGCAGGGGATCCTTTGGCGTTACATTCTAATGTTGCGTTCACACCTTCCTTTAGTTGAACGTCCAGCATATCGAACTCGGAAATGAATGGTGGCACTACAAAAATAATAGGAAAGAAGACTACTTTTTAATGCAGACAAATAAGTATCATTTCATAAAAGTTACACCTTTATTCATATCCTATTGACTGCACCAAGAGCACCTAACATCTAGTTTCGGAGACCGTTGCGTGTGTTTTCGGCAAAGTTTTTTTCTAATCAGAATGGATTTGTAACAAGGTCTTATTGAGCATCATGATCTAGTTTCCAGATATGGAAGTATAGCCAAGAACTACAAAAAAAAAATAGCAATTAACCCACTCGGGACACATGAGGACCCGGTAAAGAGTAATCTTTCTTTGTTTTACACTAATACCAGCTTGCTGATCTTAAATTTTTACTACGGGCATCTTTCATCTTTTTTTTTATTGGTGGCTAAGTATAACTTCTCACGCTCTGGGCGGAGCGAGAGGGCGTGTCAGACTCTTACTGACTAAAACCCACCCGTGTTCCTTCAGTTGCCTGTGTGTTGCCAGGGGCCACGGTAATCCTTCCGGACTTTCCCGCGAGGGGTATCCTAACTTTAATATTATAAATACGAAAGTAAATTTCTTTGATTATATTTGTCTGTTAAGCTTTCACGCTAAAACGGGTGGACAGATTTGGATGAAATATGGCACATGTGTAGACCATGACCTACGTTAGGACATAAGATACTTTTTATCCCCATAGACGTCTACACCTCGCCGGCAAAAGCTAGTTGTACTATAAAGCTAAACATGACCATCATTACGTTCGTGCCGATATACTCGTAATAAAGAAGAACTTACCTAAGACGTTTAATGTAAACTGCTTGACGACAGTTCCGTGAATGTTGCTGACAATACATTTGTATGAGCCCGCGTTATGCGGCTGAAGGTTGATGAGCTTCAAACGGTCTGCGTCTTCAAATACTAAGGGCTTGGAGTTGAACACCCATTTCGTCTGAAAAATACATATTGATTGGATAAATATACCTACTGAATCATGTTTTGGATAAAGCCTAGATGATAAATATTTATCATAGATATAATTTTTGTTAAATACATAACAGTCTATATTAAGGGGTAGACAGAGATATATTGCACATTTTCCCACAAAAGATGGCGGCCATCCTACTATTATTCTAAATGCGAAAGTGTGTTCGTTCTTTCACGCAGCAAGGGAGCATCGGATAGATGTAAATTTTTGCACAGAGAGAGTTTATAGGCTGGAGAATGACTTCTGCTTCTAGCTACTATCCTGGAGAAGTCACGCGCACGGGAGCGAAGCCGCCGGCAAAAGTAACTATAATTTGTACTTTAGTTAGAGTAGTACCTGGGCGACCGAGCTCTGCTCGGGTGAAAATACGGAGAAAACGAATCGACCTAGGTAGATCGATTTTTCGCCACGTAAGTCCCTTTATTGCAACTTTCAACGAAAACGTTATTCGAGCCGTTTTCGAGAACAAGATTACAAATATTTATACAAATATTGCTCATTTAATAGAACAGAATGCTAAGGCAAAAGGTTAACCAGTTACTGCAGGGTTGTGGAAGTCCGATAGGCAGGCCGATGTAAAATACTTGGTATTCAGCTGCATCCGGTTAGGCTGGAAGCCGACCCCTACATAGCTGAGAAATGGTTAAGCAGATAATGAGTTAGAGTATACTAACCTTTCCTCTAGGTTTCGCGTCCACAGCACAGTCGAAGTACCAATCGTCTCCCCTCACGACCTCCACCAGTGTAGACCGATTCTTTACAAAAGATGGCGGCCATTCTACTATGACTTGTACTTTAGAGTACGCGGAACCGACAGCGTTGGTCACTACGCAAGCGTATGTAGATGCATTGGTTCGGGATACGTTTGATAGGTGAAGAGGTCCTGATGATACGAGTTTGGCGTTCTGTAAACAGTAAATAAAACTTTATGAATAGGTTCATTAGGATTATTTTCGTGTGCGTCATAGTGATATTCTTTTGACTTATTTGTATGAGGTAACATTACGACTGCAATATTGATGCAGGACAAAAAGTGCAGACTTATGTTAGAAGTTTCATGAACAAGGGAGCCTATTCCCATTTGCTGGTCACTTTTCTTTGCTTTTATGTTTTCAATCTGATTATTTTCCATTTTTCCCGGAAACTTTTCCAAATTTTCTTTCCCTAAAACCTAATTCGGACTATTACGAACTTTTTTAAACAAAAATAGCCAAATCGGTGCAGTCGTTCTCTAGTGATAAGCTTAACAAACAGCATTTCATTGTTATTGTATAGATACAAAATTCTAATAGGAAATGCATTTTAAATTTTCCCGAATATTCCAATTGTTCCTACACTTAGACTTTCTTTTTCCTTAGGGGGTTGAAGCCAGGGCCCACGCTCAAAAGTGGCGCTTGTGGCTACTAGATCAACGAAGCAGTTATGCCCGTCGTTAAAAATACTTTTTGTTTACCCAGTAATATTTATTTTATTTAACACAGTCAATACTTGTTTTTTTAATTAAAGAAAAGAAAGAAAGAAAATACGTTTATTTGCGGTACACATGACGCAAGGTAAGAACAGAACACGAAAATAAACAATTTGGGGGAAAATATGCGTCACATCCACGCAAAACGGCCATCGCTCATCATAATGCTGCGACCCAGACAGAGCCAATAATACAATTTAAATGCTTTTTTGTGTAATTTAAATTCTTTGTAATTTCATAGTGTAACATCGAACCTTATACCATTTGAGTGTTTGCGCGCCGCGTACGGGACACTCGACGTTCGCGTCCGTTCCTTCAAGCAGCGTCACTGAGGTCAAACTCTCTTCCGATTGAGTATGAGTTGGGATGGCTGGGAAACGAAATAAGATACTTTTTACAAATCATTGACACAACTTCGGAAGTCTTCCCTGTATCATGATGCTCCTGCAACCATGTCACATGTGTCATGTCATGTCATGTCAACATGTCTTATTCTTCCATACTTCTCTATTAGTCCTCTCGGTAGGCCTAGTCACTCCCTTTCTAGCCATATCATCGTTCAGAAAGTCCACCCATCGTCTCTTTGGTCTTCCCCTCAACATCTGCTTAGCCTTTTCCCAACTATGTAGGGGTCGGCTTCCAGTCTAACCGGATGCAGCTGAATACCAGTACTTTAGATGGACTGACTGCCTATCTGACCTCAACAACTCAGTTACAGGGTAATACGATACCCTTTGGTAAGACTGGTTGTCGGAAATTCGGGCTTCTGATGACCCCTAACAACTGTCAAAGATGTAAAAATGGCAGTTAGGACCAACGGCTTTACGTGCTTTCCGAGTCACGGAGGGGTCTTGGTATGTAAAGGACCATCTTTACCTTTTATACCCATCCACGGACAAAAAAAAATGACTGCAAAAATTGCAGGTAGCAAACTGAAGTGTCGGAATAACTTCCTTCATCAAACAATTACTTAAAACAGATTTACTCACAGTATATTTCGACTGGCACCATCTTATTGACTGCTCCCACGGAGTTCTTTGCGGTACATGTGTAGTTGCCGCTCATGTCCTCAGAAGGAGACTTTATACTCAACGTACCGTCCATGTCAATAGCGTAGCGAGGATCTGAAATGTTATGTTTATTATAATTTTTCTCTTCCCGTCTTTCTCGCCTTTAGAATAATCTCACTACGTTCCAATTCGGGTATAGTTTGACCGAGACCGCTGTACCGCGCCTTAGGAATGCGAAGCGAGGTGGGGGGCGAGACGCCGTGAGCGTTGACGAATGAGCGGTGGGACGCCGTGGGCGTTGACGAATGAGCAGCGGGATACCGTGGGCGTTGACGAATGAGCGGCGAGACGTATCGCCGCGCACATACCTAAGGCGCGGTACAACGGTTTCGGTCAATCTATTTCAAATTACTTTGGCTTAACCCAAAATCGGGCAATACAAGGTATTCGAATTCGGGTTTACGATGAAAATGTAAAATTATGCCATTATTCATGTAGAGAAATGGGAGTAAAGAAACGTTTTGAATATGTAGCGTAGTACTTCCTGTATTCTGTAAAGTTCTCTTAGAAGTAACTCATTTGTTTGTAAAGCAAAATATCGCAGATTCATACCTCGGCACCATATTTTCAAAGTGATGTTGAGAAAATAACATTTCAATAAAATTATTAGTTAACTATTTCATAATTTAGATACAGTAAGTATTAAAAAAAAAATATTCATACCGTTATTCAGATAAAACTCGTCCTTAGACCATACGACATAAGGTTTTGGTTTGCCTGTAGCTCGGCAGGCTATTGTGAGCACTGTATCCAAATTAGTGGCCAAGTACGGCCCAATGTAGTTGTCTAACAAGATTTTTGGAGGCTCTGAAAAAGAGAATTATTACAACAATGCAGTATTTTATGAAAAACGTGATGTGATTGATTTTTGATTGTCATTTAAAAAGAGCTTTCTAACGTAGTAACAAAATCAATCGCCCATTGTGTCTCCCTATGTAATTTTTTTATATTTATACCTGTATAATTCATATAGTGTACATAATAAAGAGTATTATTACTCAAGATAAAGAGCAGAGGATGGAGAAAATCAATCTTAGTATAATCAGCCTAAAATGTCCCCACTGTTGGGACACAAGCCTCCTCTCGGTGAGAGGGAGTGGGCAGTAATCCTCCACGCGGGCTCAGTTCGATTTATTTTACCTTATTATTTTATTTTTGGGGTTCCGCCCAACGGAACCTTTATAAGATCACTTTTTAGCCTTCTTCTTCTTTTTGTGTGACTAACCTGGTGTCAGAGTTTTAAAGCCGCCCATGGGCCTCTGACTTGGCTTCACATGCCGTCGAGAAATATTTCTCAGGCCATGCTTGCATGGTTTCCTCACGATGTTTTCCTTCACCAAACTTTTTAGTTTGAAACCAACTAACATAGAAAAATAAATAAACTTTGTACAGAAGCGAAGCCAAATAATTATAATAAGAACCGAACCTGTAAGCTAATATTGCAATTTTGACCGTGTTTCGAGATGCACTTTCAGGAGGTAAGATTCCCGGCAAAGTGTTATTGGGTTTCTCCATCTAGAATTTCTCAGTATCAGCCCGGAGTCTGGATTTGTGCCAGGTTGATGGCAACAGGCTCGCGCCCTATTACGTGGGACTTAAACATAACTGGCGACATGTGGATGTACTATGGGTGCACCACTACCTAACCCCTCGGGGAATATAAGCGTGTTATAATTAATACATTACCATAAAGTTTTATGTAAGTAGTTTGTTCGGCTACTCCTCCATTGTTCTCAGCGATACAGACATACAATCCTTCGTGCTTTGAACTGGCGTTCGATATGTAGATATTACCGATGTCGTTGAAACTAGAATGATTAAGAGTGAGCTCGTTCAGGAAAAAATCCAGATTTCTTACAACACTAGCTGTTTCCCGCGATTTCGTGTGCGATCCAGGGTGAAAAGTAGCCTATGTCCTTCTACAGGTCTACCCATGTGCCAAATTTCATCCAAATCCGTTCGGCCGTTTAAGCGTGAAAGCGTAACAAACAAACAAACTCACTTTCGCATTTATAATATTAGTTACGATCCAAAGATAAGTATAATTGTGAGAAGAATGTAGAGAAGGGGAACTAAATTTGCATGTTTATCCAAAAAGTTAAGAATGCACAGCTCAAAAATAACCAGTCTCTATTACTGTATCGGGCGCAAATAAATAATATACAGGGTGTCAGGGACATCGACGCGAAAATTGCTGTTCCATACATTTGGACCGCGTAGGTATTGCACTTTTCTATGAAACAGCAGATTTCTTTTGTAATAACCGACAAAAATTTCAACGCAGGGGCGTTCAGAATCATGTTCGGGTCGATGTCCCTGACACCCTGTATGGTAAATCCTCCAAGACATAATGTGCACTTTTAATAGAACTTATAACAATCGGACACGCATTTATCATCATTGAAATACTTCCGGATTCTGACTGGACAAGGGGTTTATTTATAAACGTTGCTTAAAGTTAAGTGCCGTTCAAACGTTAAAGATGTATCGTAAGCAGTCTCTAATCATTACTTAACTTGAAAGCAATCTGCCTAGCCTTTTCCCAACTATGTTAGGGTCGGCTTCCAGTCTAACCGGATGCAGCTGAATATTGTATTTTACATGGAGCGACTGCCTATCTGACCTCCACAACCCAGTAACTGGGTAATACGATACCCCTTGGTAAGACTGGTTGTCAGACTTTCGGGCTTCTGACGACCCGTAACGACTGTCAAAGATCCACGAATGACAGCCGGGACCAACGGCTTAACGTGCTTTCCAAGGCACGGAGGAGTCTCGGTGTGTTAAGATGGTCACCCATCCACAGACCAACCCCGGCAAGCGTAGCTTAACCTGATGGATCGAACCGTGCAGCTGTTATTACTTAGCCACGAGCTCCTCCGGGCTCATTACTTAACTTGAAAGCAACGTTAACGTAAACGTTTATAAATAAACCCTAAAAGTCTAATAAAATTAGCAAGCAAAACTCCACAGACGTGATAGGATCACGTCTGTGGAGTTTTGCTTGCTAATTTATTTGACGGTACGATAGGCAATCGCTCCATGTAAAATACTGGTATTGAGCTGCATCCGGTTAAATCCGCTGTAGACATTGGGCGAAGGTGCTGGGCTAGCATGTTTGGCCAACGTGTAGAGATCTCTTTGGCGTATGTTGGTAGTTGGCGGCCAACACTGGCCGGCCCACCAAATAGTGTCGGTTTTTCACACGTTGTCGTCTTATTCGTTTCATTTAATTATATAGGTATTATTAGTAATATCTCATAAGACATTTACCTCGTCCTGTCCTGATGAATACCTAATCAATATCCACCATCTTTTTTGCGCTATTTCCTTTTAGTCACTCTACTTTGTTACACATTTTGCTGCACACAGGTAATAATTAAAGGTACTGAAAATTAAATAAATTGCCGCGGTTGTAAGAGTTTCCACATCCATCTTTTTCAAAGCGCCAATGTAGAATGATCAATATGCCAATGTGTAAATAGTGACCGTTGGGATCCGATTTTTTGACCCAACATACTGGGCCAGCGCCTTGGCCTAATGTGCACAGTGGCCTTTAGACTGGAATCCAACCCCAACATACTTGGAAAAATGCTGGACAGATTGATTGATTTTACGGGTTTTTCCTTACCTCAAATCCGTAGTATTTTCCGTCAGTAGATCGTCTTCGAACTGCCACTGTATGCTCGGTATCGGGAACCCGATGACGTCACATTGTAATGTTATGTTAGAACCGAGAAGAACCTCCTTCAAGTTTTGTAACGGAGGTGCTATGTATGGTGGCACTGGAAATAATACCGGTAGTTAGTATTGTTAATCCTTGATCGAGATAGACAATCGATATTGATCGCCTTAGAACAATAGAGGATCATAAAGTCTCATATTCATTGGAAACAATGTTGAGCAATAATGTTGTCCGTAATATCAAATTGCCAAAAAGATTTAGCATCTCTTGTTTACCATGTACACTGATTAATACGGATGGTTCACTCCGCAAAATCATTTAAATAAAATGCGACTCTGTCTACGACACAATAAAGTGCAATTCAGGTCACACAGCGCTAATTACTGACAGTTATATTCACCTACAAGTTGCCTCTCTTTCTATCGCGTAACTCTTATATCTTCTGACTACGTTACACTCGCTGAATTGGCCCGACAAGACGAGCCCGCTCAATACCTAAAATGCGGAGCGCGCCTTCTGTACTATTCTGTGCCATGTATGTATGGAAAATTTGCATGATGTCAGCAACACTGCAACATTCCATGTCGCAGGTTACATTTTTCTCGCAACACAAAATCATGTTGCTGAAACAATGTTGCGTATTTTTTTGCCCCAGTAAATACACGGCTTCATCATCACCCTCCTATTCTATTTCTTTCATACAACTCTATCAGTCGCCATCTCAGAATTAACTTCCTTCGTAGTTTTATTTAATTAATCCATTTATCTCTTTTATATATAATACAATTTATTAACAGAGTAGGGGAGCAGGGATAGCCTAGTGGTGTGACCGTCAGACTAACAAGTCATAGGTCTCGAGTTCGAACCCAAGGCACGCACCTCTGACTTTACGGATTCATGTGCGTATTGTATAATTATCACTTGCTTCAAAAACGGTGAAAGAAAACATCGTGGGAAAACATGCCTGAGAGATTTTCTCGACGGCATGTGAAGCCAAGTCAGAGGTGGCTTTAAAACTCTGACACCACGTGACTAACCACACGAAAAGAAGAAGAATAGAGTTTAATAAATTATTTACCCCAAACATGTAGCTCGTAGGTAACCGATGTGTTTCCGTATATATTTTTAGCTGTGCACACGTATTCTCCAAAATCAGTCAGGTTTGCAACAAATCTGAAAAAATATGACTGTTTATTTGACATTTGTATGCATCATTCATTACACACATAATAATAATGTTCTATTCTTTCATTCTTAAATGAATAAATAAACAAAACATTGTTATCTTCAAACAAAATTGAAACTTTCTACCACTGATTTAAAGTTGATTTCGACTCGCATTGTCGTTATCTCGCTTAGTTCCATCTATAAAGGTAAAGTTTTCCGTATGTTTGTAATTGGTAATATCTAGAAACACAGCTCCGATTACAATAAATCTTTAAAAGGTAGTTTTTCTACAAGCAAGCTACATCTGAGCTATTTTTGAGTTACAAAGGACTATTTTTATGTCAGAAAAATGCACAGTTCCGAATGAAAATTTTTAATTATGGTACTACACTTAATTAGAAAATAAAAAAAACTGGCCAAGTGCGTGTCGGACCACGCACAATGAAGGGTTCCGTAGTTGGGATGAATTTATCCCAAGAACAAACTTAACATTGTAGTTGAAAAACATGTTCTCCCATACGGAATGTGCGGGAGATCATGTTAAAAAAAAAACATTTCTTGATTTTGTTTTACTACTTTGTCGGCATGATTAATATGTACTCGTATATATATGTCAAATTACAGCTTTCTGGTACTAACCGTCTCTGAGCTAAGCTGCGGACAGACAGACGGACATGGCGAAACTATAAGGGTTCCTTGTATACTACGGAACCCTAAAAAGATAATTGCTATTTCATAGTTTTAAGTTTTCAATTCTGTCTCGATTTTTTATGTTCTTACCTTAATCCATCCTCGTCAACATACTTCCTATGGCCGGTGAGAGGTTCTCCATTCTGTGTCCACTCCACTATAGGCAGCGGTACTCCTTGGGCGGAACACGGCAGTTCTACTCTCTGTCCCTCTAACACTTCTATAGGCTTAGAGGTGATGGGTGATATCGTGGGCGGGTCTGAAAGTTATTGGTGAGTCTCTATAATCTTACCGACAGGTAAGTTTATACAGAGTGAAGTGAAAATCATGGGCATCCTCTTAAGGGGTCATTGTACTCATCATTATGAACAACTTTCACTATGGGGCCAACCCTGAAATCGCGAAAAAAAAACAGCTGTTCCCTACATTTTATGTTTGCACACACTCTTTAAAATGTAGGGAGCATCTGATTTTTTTTCAATTGCAACCTGTTTAAAACTATGTGTGATTAAAAAATATATAATTCTTCTTTATGCAGTCGTGGTGGCCTGTAGGTTTTTGACGTTCAAAAGTGTCTTTTATGAGCCTAATTGAAATAAATTATTTAACTTTGACTTTAAGGACCTGCTTCTGAAGGGAAATTTCGAACTCCTTAAGAAATGTCCCGATCTGTTCAGTAAAAATGTCACCGTTTACACGGTGAGAATAGAGTGGAATGTCAGCTCACCTCAAGCTCACTTCACCTAAAGGAGATCCCGCACCGGGAGTAACGTTACAGATTCGACTTTGAGCATTAAGTTACAATACTGCCTCTCTGATTAACGAGCATTCGCCTGTAATATAACAATACAGATCAAATATTACAGATATTGCGCACTGTAATGCCCGGTTCTCCTCCCTCACTGATGTAATGCTCGACTCTGAACGTTACATTACAGGCGAATGCTCCCGGTGAAGGAGCACCTTAAGGTTTCACGGAGAGATTTGTACAGTCTAGACCGGTTGGATTTCAAAGGGATCTCTTTATGAACCTGGTCAAAAATATCCTATTGCACAATTAATACGACAGTAAGAGCTATATTATACTGACATAATCAAGGCTCGGATACCGGTTAAATTTTCAAACCGTTATCATGTACTTGACGCAAAAACATTTACATTCGGTTTCGTTCGCATAAACCGGTTTTTTAAACCGGTGTTTTGAAGAGTAGTTATTTACATAAAGTTTTTTTTGGATTAAACAGTTTAGAGCACCAAAAACCGGTTAATGCGGGCACGATAAACAAACGTCGCGCGCTGTTCGTACGTTTCCATACCGCGCCGCTATGTACGGCATCCTTACAAGTAGTCACAAGTTGCAACGCGTTTACCGACATGCTGTTCGTCAAATAAATCGGTTAATTTAGGTTAAAATAAAGTTCTTAAAATGTTCACGTTCTTAACAAAAGTTCGGAGGAAAATCGAAATAAACCGGTATTTCTTAAACCGGTTCCGAGCCTTGGACATAATACAGGGTTAAATTAAATCAGCTAGCGAAACTCCGCAAACGCGATGATTATCTATTGTAAAAAATCTAAAATAAATTTAATTGGTTTTATAGTATTTTTAAACAAGATAGTGTCATTTATAAAAACCTTTTTTACGATTTCTTTACCTTTACTTAATTACCTAAACATATGGAGTATAGAATACCAGCCGTCCAAAATATCATGTTATCATATATTTTTTTGTTATACTATGTTTAGATATCTAAATCCATCAGTTCTACTAACTAATCTAATTTGACCCTGTACAGAGCGAGACCATGGTCAGGCTGCCAACAACAAAAAAGGTTGGTTGCGAAAGCAATCGGACGCTTGGTGAGATAGATACCCACCATACAGCTTTATACATTTTTTGGCAGCGCCTCCGTGGTTGCGCCCGCGCCGCCAGGTTGTTCCAGTATAATATAGTTCTAATGATTTATTTACCGTATGCGATCAGTGTAAAGTTTTTGTGTGCGGAACCCATCGTGCTTGTGGCGTTGCATGTGTAAGTCCCGGAGTCGTATGCCGTCACCTTCTTTATTACTAACTCGCCAGTATTCGTCAGAATTCTGTGTAAAATATATAAAGAGTCATAAAGCAGTATATAAGTGGAGTTGTCGGGCGGTATGGCTCACACTCTACGCTCGACACCGCTCGCGGACGGACGTGCTGCGCTGTGTGTACGAGATTCCTGATTCCGGCTCTGCGGCTCCCGCTGTGGTTCCCGAGCCCTCTATCGTCGCGCCCTGCGACGAGTCTTCTATAGTCTGTTGACTATCATCGACCTATTAATTGTTTGTCTTTTTCAAGACACAATTAATAAATATTTCTCTTCAGAGTTGTCAGTCAAAAACAAACCGTCGCGTACTTTGGCCCCTTCTGGGTAAAATCCACAGTTTCGTGGTTCTCGGTGGAAACCATACGGTGCCAACGAAACCGAGAGGGTGTTGCCCCAATTACACCCGCCGAAACCCCTTCAGGGCTAGGCAATCAGTTGGACGGGTCTCAGTGTTCGGCCTTGGGGGATCTCCTAGTCGACATTGGTGACAGTTTTGCCTTCACAGCCACACACCTAGTGTCGGTCGGGTGTGTCTACCCCGGCGCACTAGACTGGTTAGGACCCCGTTGCACAAATAAGATAGGCAACGGGCAAAAGCAAGCTTAGGGCTCACTATAAGTACACAACCTCCCTGTCTATACCCGACAGGGAGGGTTTACACATCCCCGGCCAATCCGCCCGGGGAGTTAGTGTTAGGAATTGTTAGGAGAAATAGGTACCACTAGAATCGATTAAAATGGAGTCCTTATTAAAGTCTCTTCAAGACGACATAAGGTCACTCAAAAGCGACAACGCTAACTTAGTTAATATCCTGAAAAGGATATTGTCCGACTCCCCCGGACTCAGAGATGTGTATGGCCCGGAAATAACTCAACTACGACGGCCTACTCCCACTCCCACTCCTACTCCCACTCCCACTCCCCAACTAGGACCTTCAGTCGCCAGCGTCACTGAATTCAGTGACGCACTGGAGTGCTCGCTCCCAGCAGTCGAGCTAGTCAGTCCGCCCAGTCCGCCTGAGCAAATGGACACTAGCGCACCGCTAGCCGCTTCTTCAAAGCGCCCCCAATCCCCCTATACCACGTCAGATTTAGAGCCAATCCTCACCTGCTCTTCCGCTTCGTCCCACTCCGAAGACGATGGATTCGTCCCCGTCCAAGGAAAGGGGAAAAAACGGAAGAACAGGAAGCAGTCCTCCACCCAGGCCAACAAGGTCGTAGCCTTCGAGGACCGAGACACGTTCTCGCAATCCCCTCTACCCGCTACTTGCACCCCCGTCGCTACCCCCTCCCCCGCCCCCCACCCGATCGCGTCAACCTCTTCGCAGGTTACCCCCTCCCTCACCCCCCGCCCGACCGCGTCACCCTCCTCGCAGGTTGCCCCCTCCCCACCTACTTCTGACCCTAAGAAGGTCTCTCCGCCACCACCCATGTTCATTCAGGACAAGGGAAAGTGGACGGAAATATCAAAATGGTGTTGCGATCAAAGGATTGCATACACCAGCGCCCGAAATACCCAACAGGGTATAAAAGTCCAAACTCCTACCTCCCACGACTATAGGGAATTAGTTAAACTCCTGAGAGAGCGACGTGTGTCATTCCACACGTACACCCTCTCAGAGGAGCGTCAAATCCGAGTGGTGATCAAACGGATCCCCAAAGAAATTGCCCCCTCAGACATCTTAGCCGACCTTCAGTCGCAAAACGTCCCGGTTGACGAAGTCCACCGTATGCACCGCGCAAAACGCGGGGAAGCATACGACATGATACTCGTCGTATGCTCTCCCGTCGAGGGGCATCACCCCATTTTTCAGTTGAAGTCCCTGTGTTCACTCACGGGCTTCCAAATAGAGAAGCCATGGAAAAATGGCGCCATAGGGCAATGTCACAATTGCCAATTATACGGTCACTCGCAGAGGAACTGTCACGCAAAACCCAGGTGCGTCAAGTGCCTGGGCGAGCATGGCACTTCCGACTGCACCCGTCCCAAGGACCGTAGTCTATGCCCTGACCCACCTAGTTGCGTACTATGCGGGCAAGTAGGTCACCCGGCTAACTACCGCGGCTGCCCGAAAGCCCCCAAGTCCTCTTCTCCCAAACTGGCCAAGCGTTTCGACGCCCGCCAGCAGAGGGAAGCTCCCTCCACCTACACTCTCCCTTCATCCCAAATGCCACAGAGACTGAGCCCTCAGAGGCCCAGTCCGTGGAATTACCTCCAACACCAGCAGGCTTTCCCAGCCCTGGGTCACTTCCAACCCCCACCCCCTCCCCCACCCACCACCACCCCCCGCCAAACGGACCCCCGTACTCGCGGCCCCGCGCCCCTTATGGGCACCCCCATGCCCCTTATGGGCACCCCCGTGCCCCTTATGGGCCCCCCCGCGCCCCTTATGGGAGCCCCCGCATCCCTTACTCGCGCCCCCGCGCCCCCAGTCAGGTCCGCACCTGCTCCCGTAGCACCGCGTTCCCAACCCAAACCCACAAACACTCCCGTGGCCCTCCCCAACACGCCCTACAACATGATCCAATCCGGAATCATGATGTTCCTGTCCCCTCGCGCTTACCAAATGGGTCGCGAACTCATTGCCGCCCAAAATGCCCTCGACATAGTTAGGATCCAGGCTATATACAATGCGTACCCCGACATTACGCAAGCCCTGATATCGTCCGCCACTCAAGGAACCCCCAATGTCTAACACCGTCATAGCTAGGTTCAAACCCCGATCCCTCACGTTAGGTTTTTTCAATGCCGATGGCATCCAAAATCAACGCGATGAGATCGCGGTTTTCCTCCGCGCTCATCAAATTGACATCCTTCTCATTCAGGAAACCTTCCTTAAACCCTGTAATCGTGACCCCGGCATTGCCAACTATCGTGTAGTTCGCAATGACAGGGTTCACTGTCACAAGGGAGGCACTTTAATATACTATAAAAAGGATCTGTACTGCATCCCTATGGACCCTCCTCCTCTTTCACGACTAGAAGTCTCAGTCTGCCGCCTAGGCATGACAGGCCATCAGCCGATCATATTAGTATCAGCCTACGCAGCTCCCTCTAGTGGTGCGGAGGACTTTCAACCCTTCGCTAACGATCTCACCTCCCTACTAGCCTTGAGCGACTCCGTTATCATAGCGGGCGACCTCAACGCCAAACATCCCTCCTGGAATAGTTCCAGATCCTCCATAAGAGGGCGTCACTTGTTCGACCTTTCAAACTCCCTTAATATTGACATCATCGCTCCGATGAATTATACCCACTATCCCCATACAGTAGGCCATGCCCCTGACGTACTAGACTTGGCGATCCTTAAGAACGTCAATCTAAGACTAGACTCAATAGAGACGGTGGACGAGCTTCACTCTGACCACCGTCCTGTAATACTAAAACTCGACCCCCGCATAGGTCTCCCTGACCCCAATCGCCCCCCGACCACCAAAAGGGTAACGGACTGGAGGAAAGTAAGCACCCAGCTGAAATCCAACACGTCCCCCCAACTGGACTCCATCCCCGACCAATTCCACTCTATCGCAGCAACAACGGCCGCGATCGACTCACTCACTGATCACGTACAATCCGTCGTGAGCGACTGCTCAAAGGAAGTCCCAGTGGGGGAAGACCCCCGCTGGAAACTACCTGACGATGTGCGTGACCTATTGACTGAGAAGAACGCAGCCATTCGTGCATACAGTAACTTTCCCTGCGCCGCAAACAAAGCCCATATGCGCTATTTACAGAGATCTGTAAAGACACGCATACAGGAGCTGCGTGACACGGGCTGGGACAAGATGCTGAGCGAACTAGAGCCAACCCACCTAGCCTTCTGGGAACTTCAGAGGAAACTCAAGTCCCAGCAAGTCGCGTCCACACCACCCCTAATCCGCCCCGACAAGACCATAGCCTTCGACGACATCGACAAGGCTGAATGCCTAGCCGATAGTCTAGAGGCACAATGCTCACCCAGCACTCTACCAGTAGACCAAGCTCACCTCTTAGAGGTCGACGCTGAAGTCGAACGTAGAACCTCCCTCCCTCCCGTTGAAGACCCTGAAAGTCCTCTGCCCCCCGTCACACCAGACGAAGTGCACGACATCATCAAGGGTCTGAAAATCCGTAAAGCCCCCGGCTCAGATGGAATCACTAATAGGGTGATTCAGCTATTCCCTGCCCACCTAATAATGCTACTGACTACCATCTTCAATGGTGCCTTAAGCAACAATTTCTTTCCACAAATGTGGAAAGAAGCCACCGTCATCGGTATCCCGAAGCCCGGCAAACCCAAAACCGAGCCTTCGAGTTACCGCCCCATCAGTTTGCTCAAAGTCCTCAGCAAGGTCTACGAGAGGCTTATTTATAAGCGTCTCAGAGACTACGCTGAGACAAAGGGCCTCATCCCCAACGAACAGTTTGGGTTCCGCACCCAGCACTCTAGCGTGCATCAGGCCCACCGGATAATCGAACACATAAGCGCTGGCTTCCAGCGCGGTTTGTATACCGGTGCAGTATTCTTCGATGTAGCGAAAGCGTTCGACAAAGTCTGGCACAACGGCTTAATATATAAGCTGTACCAACTCGGCGTGCCAGATCGTCTCGTGCTCATCTTACGAGACTTTTTGTCGAACCGCACATTCCGCTATCGCATCGAAGGCGCAATATCCTCTCCCCGTCCCATCCGCGCAGGCGTCCCTCAGGGCTCTGTGCTTGCCCCCCTCATATTCACTCTATTCACCAGCGACATCCCGAAGAGTAAAAAGGCGCAGTTGGCTCTGTTCGCAGACGATACGGCCATTTACTACAAGGGCGCTGGGCCCGATTCGATAGCTCGCATTCTCCAAACCGCAGTCGATAAACTCGGCGCTTGGTTTAGGAAATGGAGGATCGAAGTAAATCCCGACACAAGTCAAGCGGTTTTATTTTCAAAAACGCACGTAAGATTTAGACCCCCCTTGCCCCGACCCATCACCATGCTCGGCAAGCCGATCCCTTGGGAGAAGCGAGCCAAGTATCTAGGTGTGGTCCTCGACGAAAAACTCACTTTCGCAGACCACATAAAGCAGGCCCGCGCGCGGGCCGCTTTCGCTCTCGGAAGACTCCATTCCATGCTAAATGCACGTAGCAAATTGTCACTTAGGTGCAAATTGCGAATCTACACCACATGCATTCGCCCCATCATGACCTATGCGGGCGTCGTTTTTGCCCAAGCTAAGCCCCGACAAATTCACAGACTGCAGGTGATGCAGAACAGATTCCTTCGTAAGGCCACGGGAGCCCCTTGGTTCTGTAGGAACGAAACCCTCCATCTCGATTTTAAACTCCCCACGATCCACCAGTTTCTCAAACGCAATTCCAAGCGTTTCTTTGATTCCGCCGCCACCCACCGCAACCCTCTGGTTGTCGAGGCCGCTAGTTATGTCCCAAGTAAAATCAGTAAGATCCGCCGCCCGAGGCTAATCCTTTCCGACCCAGACGACCCCATAACCCTCCTCCAGGAGAGCAATAGGGAAACCAGTACAGTCAGAAAACACACACACCGACACACTTTCCGACCTCGCCGCAGAGGTCCGCGATCGCGACCCTCCCGAGTAAATGATACTCCCCCCCGACCCTTGCTCGAAGATGCGCCAGCCCGCGTCGATGCTGAGCCTGTAGCTTTAAATTCCCCGACTAATAATAATGAAATACTCTTGATCCAGCCTGTCCCTCTTGCTGTCCTCCCCCCAGCGAACGCCCTAAGCCGAGGTTCGTACCCCACAGGGGGTGCCCTTAGCGAGCGTTCGCCTAGTTTTAATTAGCATAGTTTTGCCCCTGGCTGGAGGCTTTAAGTGTAGAAGCTTAAGGCAACCACAGGATTGACCGGTTAAGTAGTCATGACCTCAGAGGTCAGCTACGAGATGCCCTATATAAAAAAAAAAAAAAAAAAAAAAGCGGTATGGCTCACTCTGCGTCCGGCGCTGGCCTGGCAAGACGCCGTGATCGGATTGTTGAGAGACGTGTCGATTTCTTACAGTGTTTTTCATGATTTTTTAGGAATAGTTAAGCGGAACAGGTTACTCAATGATAACAAAATGTGGGTGTACATAGTAAAATAGGAAGTAGACCCCTGCATAATCCTTCGGGGATATACAAGCGTGACTCATATAAGTATGTATTATGGTCTAAACAAAATCTGCTGGTTAGTAATTCAATAGATGGGAACCTAACTCACAACCTCTAGCTCTCCATTCCATACAGGGGTCGTTACGCTATTGCTACTATCAGTTATCTGAGACAGTTAAAACAGCAGTTAACTTACAAGTTATCAGTGAAAACGAGTGGGTACGTGTCTTTAGTCCACACTGTTATGGGAGGCGGCAAACCAACCGCTTCGCAGGAGAAAGTTACTGTCTCTCCTAGCTTTATTTGTCGAGGTTTTTCATCTCCAATCGATTTATCGAAGCGTGGTGGATCTGAAAATAATGTAGTTATTTATTTTCTAAGCGCCTTTTAGTTTACGGCCGCGTTCTAATCAAAACGAGGGTCGCGCGATCGTCGCGTTCATTTTGTTTGGCGAGGCCGAACGCGTGATCGCGTTGACAGAGGGCCTTTCGGTTTCTGAACAAAACAGAGTCATAGTATGAACACAACGATCGTGTGTTCGGGCGAACGATCATTTTGGTTAGGACTGGGGGTAAGACATTTCGCATCAAAGTGTGGCAGTGACAGCGTGAGACTCAACGATTAACTTGCGTCTCAGAGTTTGAGCCATAGCTTCACAACGTATTGCTCTCCTCTTTATTGAATCACAGCATATATGGGGCTTAGGTTGGTCGGATACCTAATGCTTGCACCTGTCGTTTTTCCCAAAAAATCTCTTTATTTGTTATTTTTACAATAAAGAATTAAATAAAAATTGTTTATTCAACAAACACAATTTGCTTTTACATTTTGTAACGTCCTACATAAAAACATTTGTACTTACATTGAACCACCAAACTGACATCATACTGGTCTTTCCCGATTACATTCAGAGCTACACAGCGGTAGACAGCAACGTGTTCTTCTGTGGTATCAGATATACTCAGCTCCTTATCATTCGTTATCACATCTTTAGGGAGAGAAGTGAAGTCTTTAGCAGAGCCGTGTTTGTACTGCCATGATATTGTCGGCTCTGGGTTGCCTTGGAGGACACTGGAAGAAATAATATTTAATGTATTGATAATAAGGAATTTTAGCGCATTGTTCCATTAGGTAATCTACGGACGGGCGCTTTTTTAACTGTCGAATCCAACAGTGCGCTTTGTCAACGCACTAGGGATGTACGGGTTACATGAAGCTTAAGTAGTAATTAAACTTTTTTTAGTTTTTTCTAAGTTGCTGATCAGGATCAGGTTGTATGTTGATCTAAATATGATTCGCGGCCGTATCAAATATTTATTTATAGAATTATAATCATACAAATCATCAATACAACTCTCTAAGTTCATATTAGGTCCCTATTGAATGATTATTTCATGAAATCATGACAATTCAGGCCAATTCTAACTTATGGAGTTGTATTGCTGATTCTAATGATTATAATTCTTTAAAGCCATATTTGTTACGGTCGCGAATCAACAGGTAAAACCGTTACTGACCAGCGTATTTCCAATCTATACAAGGCCAGAACGCAACCATAGGAAACTGCTCGCGTATACATTGTAATGCAATTTTTTAAGCTGTGATTACAATGTATACACGAATTTTGCGTACTGCTCGTGTATAGTTTGTAACGTGGACGCGCGCGTCCTGGTTCCAAACTATACTACATCACTTACGCTTGACATGAGTTTTAAACATAAATGGTAAAAAATAAAAAATAAACTGAACTGGGTGAAATGGAACAGATAACGGAATATGAGATGGGTTAGGTTAGGTTAGAGCTGTGTCTACCACGCGCGAGCTGTCGAGTGCTACTTCCAAGTTGCTCGCAGCCAGGCAGGCTATTTAGCGCAAGGTGCATTACGTCGCAAACAAGTTGGATACCAGTTTACAATTTGACTTTGGATGAAATTTGACACACAGATAGTTTATAACCTGGATTAACACATAGGACTAGAATTTTTATCCTGATACTCCCACGGAATTGAGACTTATGTGGGTGAAACCGCGGGGCGTAACACATAACATCGAGCCTGCCATGTAATCGCAGAAGTATTAGGGAGCGGTGTACCCATAGTACACCCACATTATCCCAGTTATTTTTAAGTCCCATGTAATAGGGGGCGAATAATATAATAATAAACAAATAAGCGACAACGATACATAGTCTCACCTACATGTGATTATAGTAGGGCGGCCTGCGCGCGCAGTTAATGTAGCTGGCTCCTTAGACAATACTGGGGACGCTGCAACAAATTAAAATACTTATTAAATAGCACTTCGACATTGACAGCGCCTTTATTTCGTAGCTGTAAGGGTGATTTTCGTAGTGCAAGTGTTCTCACTCATATGCGGCTGACTATAAAGTCCTCCAGACCGAATTTCGGCCATGCCGACCAATCTCAGCGGAGACCAGTTTTCGGCGCGAGAGATATTATAGTGCACATGTATGTGCGCAGACAGGTGCGCTCTCTCTTCCCTCACTCTCAAAGTCCGATGAGACGGCAATTCGACATGACCGGAGAGAGATTTGACTGGTGGTTGACTGTACCAATCAATCTGCCTAGCCTTTTCTCAACTATGTTGGGGTCGGCTTCCAGTCTCACCGGATGCAGCTGAATACCAGTATTTTACATAGAGCGACTGCCTATCTGACCTCCACAACCCAGTAACTGGGTAATACGATACCCCTTGGTAAGACTGATGTCAGACTTTCGGGCTTGTGACGACTCTTAACGACTGTCAAAGATCCACGAATGACAGCCGGGACCAACGGCTTAACGTGCTTTCCGAGGCACGGAGGAGTCTCGGTATGTAAAGATGGTCACCCATCCACGGCCCTCGGCAAGCTTAGCTTAACCTGATGGATCGGCCCATGCGGCTGTTATTACTTAGCCACGAGCTCCTCGAGCGGTTGACTGTACCAGACGAATGAAAATAAAACAACATCGAAGCCCGACATCATCGGTTTTTTCTTGACTAAAATATGTTTATATAAAAATATCGACTTCATACAAAAAATATTAATCTGTACTAATATAATTAAGCTAATTAAAGAGTGCTAATCTTCGGAACTGCCAGTCGGATTTAAAAAATGTTTTTTTCATTTGATAGTCCAATTCTTGAGGAAGCTAGGTTAACATGACGCTACGACCCCTTAGGAAATGAACAAAAAGAAAAAATATCTGAGAGAACTCAAGAGAAAACGTAAAAGTAATAGCGCGGGCGGGCGATGCGATGCGACGCGGTTGGTCGGTGGCCAAAATTCCGAAAGACGCGGTTGCCCTTTCTTTGGTATTGTTCGTCGAGTTGAGCTCCTTATGTTCTGAGTTGAGCTCCACGATTACTGACAAATGCTTGCACTGACTGGACAGGCTCACTTGAATCTGTGTGGTTCTTTTCTCAAAAGACCATTTCAGACACTAATCTACATGGTCCTCATACGGCTTGGCCAAGATTATGTCTGGACTTTAAAAGAGACTGTGACATCTGAGTTTGTTTCGTTCGGCCTTTCTTCTCAGAGTAGTCGGATAGGAAACACCGAACTCATCTAGCTTTTTTAATATGACGTGTAAAGTGTGATTCCTATATCCTATTTACAGAATAAACATTTTCATTTTCATTGGCGGGGAGAAAAAATAAGATGTCAAATTTTGCAAAAGTAAGCGAAGCAAGCCCCAAATCTTTAAATATTCGCATCTAATAATGTTTGAAATAAATATATAAAAATAATATCTTACCCAATCCAGTCACGCTAATAATCCCTTCCACAGTTAAATTCTCGTATCCATTATCTGCTACGCACACATAAGGTCCTAAGTCAGTAAAGTCGATTCTCTTCAAGTACACCGTAGAGTTGTCTTCAGATATGTTTACGTTGGTACCAGTGGCTAGTTCAGTACCGTTGTGGTACCAAATAGTGCGCGGCGGGGGGTGGGAGTCGACGACACAGTGTAGTTCCACTTGGTAGTACAGTTGGACGGATTGGTCTGGAAAATGTTTGGTATATATGAGTGCATTCGACCCGCGGGTTGGCTTTACTGGGTTATTCTTTTAGGAAATTCCCAGTCAGCTCAGAGTCTGGATTTAATGGCCTAATAACGGGTGAAACGTTAGTTTACTATATATACGAGTATATACATCCTAGGTACTCCTTCAGGTAATACAGGCTTAGGTCATTATTTTGCAATTGTATGTATTTAAAGGCAGATTTATGACTATTACAGATGCCAACTGCCCTAGTGCGGAAAATAAATGGAGCTGTATATTCCGTATATAGTTTGACTCGACCGAGACCACTGTTCCGCGCCTTAGGAATGCGGTGTCGCCTTTTTTTTTTTGTGATTTGGAAATCATCAAATGACTTCTCCCGCTCTGGGCGGAGCGAGAGGGCGTGTCAGACTTTTACTGACTAAAACCCACCCGTATTCCTTCCGTTGCCCGTGTGCCGGGGCCGCGATATCCCTTTCGGACAAACCCGCAACCCCAGCAAATGCGGTCTCGCCTAAGGCGCAAAAAGCGGTCCCGGTCAAACTATAGCTTCATCAATTTTTCGCACTGCAACAATGATAACTTTCACACTTCCCTATAAGGCTCCAGGTGAGTAAATCGCTAGCCGGTATATTTATGTAACCCTGATATTGACCCATTGACCCGTACGATGTTACCTGTAAACCCTTGTCGCAGCGTCATTTTCCTCCTAACGTTGACAACGAGACTGTCCTGATGAATTCCTTCAGAGTTCTCCCCGAAACAGAAGTACGTGGCGTTGACGGCTTCCGCGCTAGAGTTCAGTCTTAAAACGCTTCGGTACACGTTCGGTTTGAATTCACTTATCTGGAAGTGGCAAATAAAGAAAAATTGGTTATGAGTTAAAAATTTAAATAATTTTTACCCGTCTTCATGGAAGAGCTGTGTTTTCGCACGTATTTTAAGGCTCGTGGTTAAGTTCCGAAGAGAAACGATCGAAGGAAAACTACGCCTGCAGGTTTTTCTTAGGGCGAAAGCAACAGAGTAAATTAATTTTCCATTCGTTATTAGCGAAGCTGGTCGTAAAACCAAAATTAATATTTATATGGTTACATAAAAATAAAAAATAAACATGTGTGCAATTCACACGTGGTAGAAGTGAAAAAAACTCCCACTATGCTTTGGTAAACACGAGTGGGCGGGAGCAGACGAAGCAGAGCACAAAGAGAACCACGAATATAAGAAACACTGTATAATGCTTCCTATCTCATTTTCTCCCACGTTAAATCTTATGAATTTATGTGTCTGTTTGTTTTTACTGTCGCTTTTTCGTTTCATCGACTTTCAAATCACAAAAATGCTAAAGAAGTTTTCACTTCAAAAAAAAGTCGGGAACTGTGTCGTGTGACACCCATCTAGTATAAGTTTTCAGAAGCTTAAATCTTGTACTAGATGACTCTGTATCAAAGATTTCAATCGTAGATTTGCCCTGCCGCGTTAAAAGATAGTCGCGTTTCTGTTTCGTTTTGACACCTCTGACACACAATATCGCAGACACTTGACTTGATTGTCATGGAAACCACATTATTATTGTGCGAGGCGACTCTTCTCAGTGTGGACACTTTTTCGCGCGACGTAGTACGGTGAGGTAACGATCTACGATTTAAATCTTTGCTCTGTATTAAAAAAACAAAAACTTTTGATACTTGAAACTAGAAAAAAAGAATCGCGATATTTCCGTGATTTACGGAGAAATCAGTGTAAAAGATAAGTCATAAAAACGTATTCAATTTATCACCTCCTCGTTCGTTGAAGTCGGTTAAGAATGGGTCTAATTTTCGAGTTTTTATAACATGTTACTGGTTCAACAATGGTGTCCACTCACAGTATTATTTAAGAAGGCATCAGTCTCTCGATGCCACAGGATCCTGGGCGGCGGCTTGGCGCACACCTGACACGTCACCTCGATCACAGAGCCCTCTAATATGCTGATGTTCCTAGAGCCGACTATACTCACTACGGGTTTTATAAGTACGGACACTTTAATGGTGTCTGAACCTGAAATAAATTGGCTTGTTTTAATCATCATTCAGTTGAAAGACGTAATCTGCTGAACATAGGCCTCCAACAAGAGCGTTTCATTGTAATTTAAATTATTTTTATGTAAGTCTCTAGCTAAATCCGGGGGGTAGGACACAGTGCTTATGTCCTGATATTCCATACAGAAGTTCTGGATATAATTTTAAGGGCTTTGGTTAGGTACTTATCGGATTTCGAATGTGTAAGAAAATCTAAACGACAGAAATCGGTTCCTAGATCCAAAATGACGACTATGTGAAATAGCAAGTTATTCTTAATGGGAAATTAGGCTTTAGGGGTATGAGGAACAGGGTGTAAAGTTCACTCATCCCCCATAGAAAAGTGAGGATCCTCCGACCAGACGACGGGTGTCGTGTCTGGCGGGCAACTGCCCTGAGGTTGAAGTTGGGAGATTGTATATATGTCCACCGTGCGGTAAATTCTAATTGTGCGATGCAGGATTTGTGTGACATCAGGATGTTGTGTGACGTCAGGTCTTTGATGCGTAGTTCGCATGTGGCGATTGTAGATGCCGGCCACAAAGCCTTAAGAGTTGAAAGCAACCATGAGATCTTCCTCATGGTTGCTTTCAACTCTTAAGGTTGGACTACCGAAAATGACATGAGATTTGCGGCAGGCCAACGCTATTGGAGCTGTAGTAGCCCAGTGGTAATGGCTGCGACTTACGAGTTCTACGTCGTCGTCAAACCCTGATAGGCGCTTTACTTTGTGTAAATTATTTCAACACCACTGCTCTCATAACGGTGAAGGAAAACATCGTGAAGAAACTGGCATGTCCTAGAACCAAAAATTCGAAGACATGTGACATCTAGCAACCCGCACTGGGCCCGCGTGGTGCATTATGGCCCACTCCCTCTCACAGAGGAGGCCTGTGACCCAACAGTGGGAACATTATAGGTTGATTATGCAACGCTATTGAGCTGCTGCTGCATCAAGTTATTTGGCACCCGGCCGTTGATATCACTTTAGAACTGTCTTGTAGAGCGCCATCTCTATAATTCATACCTGTGTTACAGTTTCTTTCTAACGCTCGATGTGTCATATTTAAATTCCGGCCGTTGATAGAATGCGTTCCTGACACCTGTCAGTTAGACAATTTCTAGTAGTAATAAGGATCAAATTCGCAAAACACATGTTCGTTAGTATGAAACTGACGGACAGCCGGACTGTACTGTTTATACCTTTACGTTCCCCCCTAATCGCCGAACACGTCCAATCACCATCTGCGGTAACATTCTTCACATCTAACGCCTCGTTAGAGGTCTCGATGACGTCACGTGACATCACCACGGCCCCGTTAGGTGCAGTCCACACGATTGACGCCGCGTTCTCCACAGTACACACGAGTTGGAAGTCTGAGTTTATCTGCTTCGATAGTGTGTGGGGGCCTAATATTAGGGCCGTTGGGTTTGGCTTTGCTTGTATGTGTGTTGATTGGTTTGCCTTTCCTCCTAGAAAGAAAACAAAAAAGTATGAATTTATTTATAGTATTTTTTCAGCCTCCCACAAGGTGGACCGATGACCTGGTGAAGGCCGCAGGTATCCGTTGGATACGAGAAGCACAGAACCTGTCTAAGTGGCGGTGATTGGAGGAGGCCAATGTCCAGCAGTGGAGACGTCTTTCAGCTGAAATGATGATGATGATTCTATGAAATGTTAAGTTATATGACGTGGGTGGGTATAAAAGGAATGAAAATAAGAGCTTTCGACTTTCAGTAAGGTATAGGGTCCAAATCCAATCTGCCTAGCCTTTTCCCAACTTTATTGGGGTCGGCTTCCAGTCTAACTGGATGCAGCTGAATACCAGTATTTTACATACAGCGACTGCTTATCTGACCTCCAGAACCCAGTAACTGGGTAATACGATACCCTTTGGTAAGACTGGTTGTCAGACTTTCGGGCTTCGGACGACCCGTAACGACTGTCAAAGATGCATGACAGCTGGGACCAACGGCTTAACGTGCTTTCTGAGGCACGGAGGAGTCTCAGTATGTAAAGATGGTCACCTATCGACAGACCAACCCCGGCAAGCGTAGCTTAACCTGACGGATTGACGTGCAGCAGTTATTACTTAGCCATGAGCGTAAGGTAATATCTCAAAAGAAATAACTTGAAAATATTTTACAAGATTTTATTCTTAAATGAAACACTATCTTATCATGCAATAATACAGGTGGCTTAATTTGCAATAATTTGGTTTTCGATTCTTGTTTGAATCAGGCGCATAAATGATACGATTTCTGATTCCTTTAAAATCTAATTGGTGTCTCCTTTGAACATTTTTTTTTTTTTTGTGGGTGGGAAGTCTTCAAATGACTTCTCCCGCTCTGGGCAGAGCGAGAGGGTTTGTCAGACTTTTACTGACTAAAACCCACCCGTGTTCCTTCCGTTGCCTGTGTGCCGGGGCCGCGATATCCCTTTTGGACAAACCCGCAACCCCAGCAGTCCTTTGGACACTTTGATCTACTCTTCAGTTTCAGATCTAAAACTTACCCTGTATAATACAATATCGTACATACCTCTATTTGCAGCGACACAGGAATAAACTCCGACATCTTGTTCACCGATTTGTATAGTTTTATTGAACGTGTATACTCCTTCTATGTTTGGCTCCTTATTTAAATCAATAGCTGTAAACAGAGGAAACAACAAGGTATAGTGAAATAGTAAAACAAAATCCAATACTCTTTGTTTAATTGTACTTATGATATAAGAAATATAGCAATATTATAGCGAGTAACCGCCTGCGCAGACTGGCGGACGGGATGGCAGAAGATTTTAAATTTATCAATTGAATTGAACACTTATCCAATCGAAATAAGGTATATATCTAAATGCTTGGTAATCGAACTTGGATCATCGCAGCGCAGTTTTCCGTCGATCACTGAACATTTAAATATATACCTACCTCATCTAGTTTAAAAAAAATATGATTGACGTGTAAAAGTGTTTTGTCCAAACCTACTTACAGAAATAAAATCATTTATCATTTATCATTTATACCTTATTTTGATTGGATAAGTGTTAAATTCAATTGATAAATTTAAAATCCTCTGCCGTCCCGTCCGCCAGTCTGGGCAGACCATTAGATGCACCATTGTTCCAAAGCAAGAGAGGGATGAAGCTATACAGGACAAATAGCAGCGTCTCTTTTGCGCAACGAAACAATGATGACTTGAACACTTGAAATTTAGTTCCAGGTCGGTTAAACAGGCCTTTTCTTGTATCGACACAAACTAAATGGGAACTTAATTCTAAAGTAAAAAAAAAACATATAAGCTGTAGCGGCATCTACAACGCCACATGCGAACTACGCATCAAAGACCTGACGTCACACAAATCCGGCATCGTGCAAGCAGGTTTTACAACGCGATCAGCATATATATAACTTGCCGGCATCAATCGTCGGCATTTGCCCACCAGGCACGACCCCCGGCTGGTCGGAGGATCCTCCCTTTTCTATAGAATAGAGGATGAGTGAACTTTACACCCTGTTCATCATACCTCTAAAAATCCAGCCAGCAAGTTGATAGTTGACTTCACAGAACGGCTATTAAGGGGCATACGCTGAGGTAGCCCGCAAAATTCAAAGTGTCTCTAGTTTTTTACATTTTGCAGGTCAGTGTGAGGTTTTATGTTGATTAAATTATCATTCGCGACCGTAACCAATATGGCTTTACTTAATTATAATCATTACAATCAGCAATACAACTCCATAAGTAAGCACAATCGCCAAATGTCATGATTTCATGAAATAGTCATTCAATGCGATTATATGAACTTAGAGAGTTGTATTGATCATTTTTATGATTATAATTCTATAAATAAACATTTGATACCGCCGCGAATCATATTTAGATCAACATACAACATGTCACTGACCTGCAAATTGCAAAAAACGTAAGAAAATTTGAATTTCCCGGGCTACCTTGACGCTTTTGCCTTAAATATTATTATTTATAAGGCTAACAGAAAATAGTCGTACATACCATAATGTGTCTGTGTGCCGTTGTAGAGCAGTCGATTCTCTAACAGCAGCGCTTCACTATACACAGTGCAGGATATTGTGACATTGTCACCTGTCTCAACAGCAGTGTTGCCAGGCTCTATTGTTACTTGTGGAGGTTCCACTGAAACATAAACAAATTAATACATATATACATAAACTCACGCCTTCTGCCCATGGGGTAGGCAGAAACTACAGAACGCCATCTACCATCCAATAGAGTGCATTAGCAGTTTACGTCTTCAAAAACTTTGAATTTTTCTTCTTGTGAGGCCAATATGTGCAAAGCGACCAAAATGTCGCCAAACAAAAATAAGCATGACTATACAGGGTGGCAGGGACATCGACGCGAAAACTGTTACCATGAATTCAGTGCGTGATTCTCAACATGCGTTGAAATTCGTCGGATATTTAAAAAAAAATCTGCTGTTCTATAAATTTTGCCCGCGTAGGTATTGCACTTTTCTATGAAACAAAAATGTATGTATATACAGTGTAAACTCTATATAGCGACACTGAAGGGACTGTGCATTTTATGGCGTTATAGAGAGTTGTCGTTAAATGGAGAGAAGATGATGATTTGAAGAAACATCAGAATTAGAAAAAGAAAAAGTTTATTTCCGACTATTGTTAGTAGTTATGTGCATAAAAAAGAATGTTATATGAACGCTATTGCGTATAGTCTGTTATTTTTGTCTGACGTCTTTTGCTGCACCAGTAATTTTGTTGTATTTTTTTACTTATTTTATTCATATCTAGCAATATTGAGGCATCTTGGTTATAAAGGAAGTATTTTTCCAATAATTTAGCTGCTTCCAGAGCTTCTTTAATGCTCGGCGGAGGCTCAGGCTCATCCGTCTCATCTTCTTCATCGCCTTGTTCTTGATCCTCAGTTTTTCTCACTGAATCCAAAATTTCTTCGTCTGTGAGTGAAGCCGTTGTAAGCAGGCGGTCGTCTACTTCGATGTAGGTTTGAAGATTTACCGTATTTCCTGTCATGTTGAACTGTTGAATCCACTCAGTTAATGGAAGGTCGTCGTCGCTTTCAAACTCAGGTTCTGTTTCCACCTCATCACTCGTAGAATTGGTACAAAGTCCAGCATGTCGAAAAGAGTGCTGTATAGTTGTGGGTGTCACTTCTTCCCAGGCTTTAGATAAAAAATTTACTGCATGCAGCATATTAACAGAAGTTTTACCCTCAGATTCGACTAGCTCCATCAATAATTTCCTTCTGTAGTGACCCTTGAGGCTTTTAATCACACTCTGGTCCATTGGCTGTAAGACACTAGTCGTATTTGGAGGAAGAAATGCCAACTCTATGTTTTGAAGGTTTGATATAAACGGGTGGGCAGGGCAGTTGTCAACAAGAAGTAAAATTTTTCGTCCCTTCAATTCTGCATCCCACTTTCGCACTTCTTCTTCAAAAAGTTGACTGGTCATCCAAGCTGATTTATTAGCTTTATACGTCACTGGCAATTTTTTAATGTTCTTAAAACAGCGCGGATTTTTCGATTTGCCTATTATCATTAGCTTATTTTTTTCTGTGCCATCCATATTAACAGCCACGAGCACCGTAATACGTTCCTTGGAAAGCTTTCCTCCCACACACTTTTCCCCTTTAAATTTCAGAGTTTTATCTGGAGTCAACTTATAGAAAATTCCTGCTTCATCAGCATTGAAAATGTCACTTGGGGCGTATTTTTCTATGAATTTTGACCACACTCTGTTAATCCAATCATGAGTCACATTTGTATCAACACTTCGTGCTTCCCCACTTATTTTACCATAGTTGATATGATGACGCTGCTTGAATTTTCCGAGCCATCCTTCTGATGCTTTGAAAGAAGTTAAACCAAGTTCTTCAGCAAAATTCTCCGCCTTAGCTTTCACGAGCGGTCCCGAGATAGGCATATTATTCTGGCGCTGTCGTCGGTGAAACCATGATAGTACAGCTTGATCCAAATCTTCGTATATAGGTTTCTTTAATTTTTTGGAAGATTTTCCCTCGCCTTCAGCGTGGAGGATTTTTTCTTTGCTTTTCCATATTGTGGACACGGTAGAGCGACTAAATCCAAAGCGTTTGCCAACATCACTTATCTTCTCTCCCGTTTCTATTGCGCGTATCAGTAAAACTTTTTCGTCAATACACAGTGATTTTCTTTTATTAGCCATGTTTACATTTGAAAGTTTGTGAGCAACTAAGAATATGATAAGGTATAGATAATCCATGACTCCTACTTATGAGTCATGGTCAACAACAGTCTACACGTACAAGCAATCCCAAATTGTAAACAAAAGAACGAATTTCTTAGAAAGTTCGGTATGCATGATGCCGACAGTCGAGTTTATTGCGGGCTAGGATAATAAAGCGACAATAGATCGTACACAGCTGCGCAGTTTTTACTAATTTTAGCAACTTAAAAGGTACTTTTTATTACTCAATTGTTGTCGTTATTGAGAGTGGGTGTAATGCTATGTAGAGTGAAACATTGTATGAAAGACAAGCTAAACCAACCAAAGCCAATTGATTTCGACGCTTAAGGGAGTTTGTCGTTAAATAGAGTGACGTTACATGGAGTTTACACTGTATATGTAAAAATGATTCAGATTCATGTTCTGAATCCACGGTAACAGTTTTCGCGTCGATGTGACACGTATGTTTAAAAATGAAAAGTAAGTAGTAAATGTTAAAGCAACAAAAAAAAAAACGAATACGAAAGTTATGCTGTAAAATTGTAAATACTTAACATCTGCTAAACAGAGAGAGTTACACTTATTTTTGTAAAAATCCTCTTAATGATGCACGAAAAATGTTAAAATCCATACTAATATATTAATTTTTTAAATACCAAAGTAACTTCTGTCTGTCTGTTAAATTTACCGCCTCTCACGGCTGAACGGATTTCGATAATATTTGGCACACAGATAGACCACGATCTAGGTTAGGACATAGGCTACTTTTTATTCTGGTAGTACGTTCCCGTGGGTTAATTTTCGACCTCCACGTGGACTAAGCCGCGGGTAAAAGCTAGTTACCTATAATCGTTAGTTCTGTGGCAGTCTTACTGACTCCCGCCACGTTTTGTGCAACGCATCTATACGTCCCAACGTGCTCCTCATTCATGTTCTCAATCACATAATCTATCGACGTGGTTTGTCTGAAAAGAAAAAAAATAAGAAGTAATCTGCGTTCGCAATTCATTTGCCAAAGATGTAAACAAACACGAGTTTTTCACTTAGACAAACATCAACTTTATTCAAGTGTAAATAAAGTTGATTATACACTGACTAGTACTGTTGAAAAAGTCATAAATAATATGCGCAAACTGAACCTTATGTGTAGGCATTACAGATGTTTGGCAAATGAATTGCGAACGCAGATTACATTAATTATTTAAAAAAAAAACAATAACAATGTAGTAGGCTCGCCCTCTATTAAATGCGATTTAAACATAACTGGCGAAATGTGGGTACATCTCCCATAACCCTTCTAAGCGACTAAATTTAAAAATGAGGAAGCTAGGGGAATCAAGAACACAAGCGTTATCCTAACTTTATGCTTATTAGCATGCTAACCATCCCAACTCTTATCCTCTTCCTTAAAAAAGTAAATACCCAAATTCAAAATTTTAGTGCCTCTACCTGATAGTAAACGCCAACAAAATTCGTGTCAGTTGTGGTCATAAAACGGGGGAGCGCGATGACACGGTTCTCAGTATGGAGGTTATAGAAATCCCGAACTAAATATTCACTGTCCTACTTGCACGTTTTATAATCGTGGCGTTTAGTGTAGTGACATGTAGCCGTTCCAAATAAATAAATAAATTAAAAAACCCGACGGCAAATAAACATTTCAAAAGAAGTTCGCTTTTCATGCAGTTTGATACAGTTGCTGGCACTCAATCTCAGAGGCGATACTACCAACTGCATCAGACTGCTAGAAAATGAGCTTGTTTTGAAAGTTTTAGTTGCAGTCGGGTTTCTGTATTTTTTTTCAATCTTTTAGTGTGTTATATTTTTGGAATCGTCTCGGTCGGGTACTAAAAGGTTTTTTTCAAGACTTTACTCAATGATGTCTAAAATCCGCGTATAAAAGAATCCATAACTTACAAGCTAGATATCTGCTGTTGTATCCTCGACGCGTCCTTGGTCCACATGGCAGTGACCGGCACCAAACTTTCAATATTACATGATAATACTACGCGGGAATGAGAATGGGCTTCCATCTGAAATTATACTCAAATAAGTGAGCGTTTTGCTTAAGAAGCTACAAGTGGACTATGCTTGGCGACTTTCTCTTCCTAATTAGAATAAAAGTGAAGGAAGAAACATTGTTCAAATGACCACAACGATAAATAAAGGAACAAAGTGTTAGCTAAACTATACTGGAATTCAGTTTTTTCTCTCTATATTTACTCTATATTTGAACTATATGTAACCAAAAAGGTCATTAAAAAATTTTGGTGGCAGTGGAATTTGAACTTTGTATTGTATGCCATTGAGTTTGTATTTCCGAAACATGTTAACTATCTATGATTCTGAACTCAAGTTTTAATAATCAAAGAAATTCATTCTTACCTTTCGGGGAGCTGTTAGATAGGGAACATCTGTAAGAAAAGTTAATTGAGTAAGTTTGTGCTTGTCATGTCTTGATCTACAGAGTCTTAAAGTTACACCCACAAAACAGAACTTTAATATTCAGTATGAAAGAATCAAACCAAATGTCTACACATAGGTTAGGAGTTGTTACAGCAATATAAAGTAGGTATCCCTGGGTCCTACAAAAATATATACAAAAATATGAAAGAAATATCGCCTCTTTACCTGGCAGCTGTGCTTGAATAGCAGTTGCTCCGATCCTCTTAAGATCTTGTTTATGCTGATCCTGACCATTAATCTGGAAATTGACAAGAAAAATTGTGTAAGAATATTAATACGAGTTGGATATGACGCGGTAGCTCAAAGAACCGGCATTTAATTAGTCGAGCGCTTTTTGTTGGTGACTGATTCTCACCGACTCAACTATATTGAGGTCGATCTATATCCGGATCCAAGATCCGGATTACGGTTGATCGAGTTACCGCGGGCGGGGCAAATCATAACGACCGATCGGTCGTTCCTCGATCGCTAGGTATGTTTTCAGCCGAACAAATCGACTGCTCGACGTCATAAGACCGTAATTCAATTGCACCTTAAAGAAGGCATCAACGGCAAAAATCGGTTTCCAACAAAAAGTGGCCATCTGAATTCGGACTTACATGTATATACATAAAGACGAATATTGAATTAACTCACAGCAATATAAAAAAACTCGTCTGGCGGTATGAACGGGTCAGCTACATACACGTTGGTATCTGTCTGCCTAAGGGGCAGCTCGAACAGCGTGCGTCCCGCCAGAGTCAGTATCTCTGCGTACTGAATGTTAGCGGTCACGTTCGGCGGGGATAAAGATATCATCATGTGGTTGTATGTGCCTTAAAACAAAACATCATTTTAAGTTTTTCCTTTTTATACCTACGAATAAAGAAAATACTATCTCGTTGGTCCAGTGGTCACAAAGCGCTAGATTCGATCTCTGCACGCGTAGTATGACCATCGAAGAAACGGGTTTTGTCGACGGAAGAATAGACAAAATGACAGATTGTGATTGTTTATCTGTCATTTTGTCTATTCTGCCGTCGACAAAATCCGTTTTTCAATGTCTTGCTACGCGTGCTGTGTAAGGTCAAAAATCAATCTCCCTAGGCTTTTCTCTACTATTTTGGGGTCAGCTTCCACTCTAACCGGATGCAGCTGAATACTAGTATTCTGCATGGAGCGACCCGCATATATGACGTCCACAACCCAGTAATGAATAATACGATACCCCTTGGTTTTTATTTGGCTGGACTTTTAATTTGGCGATATGGTTAATAAGGATTTCCAATAGTCCCTTCTAAATATGCTTACCTCTCAAAGGCCTATAGCTGGTCTCCTTCATAGTGCGGGGCTTTTCAACTGAGAAGCCGTGATTAAACGTCACATTTGACACACCCACGACCTTCACCGAGTGTTCCTCTTCGCTACCCACTGTGATCGTCCAGTTGCCTGGCTCCGGTTGCATTACCTTCACTATCTGGTGTTAGAAACGATATTTGAGTAAGTTATAGATTATATAGAATACCTATAGGTTCAATAGCAAACGTTAGTCTGTCTAAAGTACCTGTTCTGAATTCTTAACTATGAGCTTTTAGACTAAAAAATTTTGTTTATGAAATCGTGGGAAGACTAATATTATGGCGCTCGAATAACTTTGAGAGCTATTGGTAAACATTTGTTCAATCGTTTTGTGAAATGTCACTTGCAATGTATTAAAAAAACAAGATGGTGGCGTTAAGTTCCGATTTGGGCCACACGCCCAAAAGAACCTTGTAGCGCTTTATGTAAGTCTCAATTTTAGTTGTATTGTAGCGACATAAAAATAATTGAAGGCTTGAGCAACCTTGTATGGGCTGAGCCGCAATGAATTACAAAAACTCTTCTACATTAATTAATTACTTTCGTACATTTTGTAATGAATTATCGCATACAACAGGCGGCTACTCCGCTCATTTGTTTCCCAATTGAATAGGAATTTAATTAAAGAATAATCAAAAATTAACAAAGAAAGTCTTTTTAGTCAAAACAATTAAGTTACAACATTTGAGATAGGGAATACTAAAGTGCGCGCTGCCGCGTTTGGGAATGAATCGGTGGTCACGCTGCGCGCGGTCTTATGTGGACTCGATCACATGTTCCGGGCTGGCACGTCAGCTGCGATCCTATGTGGCAGTACCTAATATGCCCTAACCTTTGAAGTTAGGAATCGTTATGAGTATTAAAGGAAAATGGCTAGTATTCCTCTGAAACGAATATAAACTTTATGGTAGTCTAAATTAAGTTGATTTCAGAACTAGTAGTGCTTACTATTGAAGAAGTCATAAAAATATTTGAAGTTGTAGCGTAAACTGAACTATATGTGGGTTTATGTACTGTTTACCTGATTGGAAACTAAATTGCGAACGCAGTATAATTTGCTGATGAATGTATGTTTTTAGTGTAGGTATTTTTATTCTAACGTGGTTGACTCACCATAATTTCAGAGAGGTCAAGCGTGGTGATCAATTTTGGGGGTCCAGTGAGCTGCTCGCCCTTGGGGTCCACAACCGTGATCTTCGGCTTAGCCCCCGACACAGACACCGTCACCTCCCCCAAAGTACTGTCCACTGGGATCTGGGGAAAAGAGATGCCTCTTTGGTAGGTCATAAACAACATTATTATAATGTATAGGCAGGGAAATTAATTGCATTTTTTTGTTATTTATAGAGTAGAATACAATGGAATACTCTTTATTTTTTTGTTTTTTTTATCTACTGGTTATAATTTATTATATCAATTATTAACTAGCTGCCCGCTCCGGCTTCGCACGGGTACCACTAAGTACTTATGAACGGTTACCTACCCTACCTACCTACCCTACCCTTGTCCTGAGAATAACGAACACAACAAAAAAAGAATTATCCAATTTGGTGCAGCCGTTCGCAAGTTATGACGTGACCAAGGGAAATAGGGATTCATTTTTATAAATATAGAATAATTGCAATAGCATCAATTAAGGAAATAATTACCAACTTAAATTGTCCGTATATTCAAGTCACAACTGGCTTTAACACGGCAAATTGACGTAGTGTGTTAATTTCCTTTACAATTGATTTCAAATGGACACCCAACAAGCAAAATAATCCTGGAATGCGATTTTATAATGCTACGTGGACTTATAAAACTCCGATGATAGTTTTGGTGGTTGCTACTGCGCTTTTAACAGCATAAATACATGCTGTTTTTACTCAAGTACGTTTAATCCTATAATTTGTACTTCAATCGGTAAATAGGATCATATTTCCTGACAAATATAGGATCAAGACTCCTATAAAAGCATGAAACAAGAGTAATTGCACTCAGGAGTAATTACTCCGGTAACTCAGACTTATATGCGCCTATAAGATAACATCTGCGGACCATTTAAATCTTAATACTCCTGTAGGAGCATGTACCAGGAAGATATACACTGAGGAGCAATTACTCTTGTTATTTTTACTTATAACCTCATATAAGCTAATATTTTATGATCAATTTAAGTAAATTAAAGTTAAATTACTGTAAATCATTTATGTATCTGGTTTGATTTTACATAAACTTAAAAGTAAGTGTTAAATGAATTACATAGCCACGTTTTAAAAATAATAAATCACCATGATTATAAAAAAAAAAAAAAAACATTTCACAAACAATCCTCTTAAGAAGCCACTTTTGCTTGTTAACGACCAGTAAAGGCGAAAACGCGCTTTATATCGTTTTGCAAATTCTATTGTAGGATTTGATTTGAATCGATTTTCATCTGGGCATTGCAGAACCCTAATCGGTAACAATGGCGAATCTTTTTCGGTTTTGAGATAACCCAATATAGAACCAATACAGTTATATTGGTACTATGTCACTCTTGGAAATGCTAAAAAGACTTATTTTAGCACTATGTCATACTTGGAAATGCTCACCAAGAAAATGGCAGCTGCCTTCATAATATTTATTTAATATTAATTAATACTAAAATGTAAATAAGCAAATTTCAAAAGGCGCTTTAATTTTTTTATCAAAACCATGATAGCTTTCACAGAAAATTCACATTCCCCTACGAATAAGCTATAAGACCAACAATTTGACAACAATAAGATTTTGTTTTTCTACTAAGGTTGACATTAATACATTCTGATTCATATAGGTAAATACTTCCCCTCAAGATGTTAATAAATATTTTTTTACAGAGCACAATAAGCGATACACTCACTTCGACTGTTCACTATACACGATTAATTTTAAATCGTTCTGGAGCCGAAACACAGTGACTCCAGACGATTATTAGGTACTATTAGCATTGTTATTGTTTTTTTACTACATCTAATATAGAAGTTAGAAATTTATCACTTTTATTCTGTCATTCGAGTTAAATCTTAGTAGCGCTACACTATTTCATTCATAAACGCAAGGTCGTACACAATCCGCTCGGTGATGACGTAGCGCGGCACAGCTGTGCGTGTGCGAGTCCGGCTGCAAGTAAGTACCTGCAAGTAGGTATTTCATTTCTGGTACGATAGGTTGGTGTAAGTTCATTCACCTCGTTATCTCTCGTTTGTATCGGAAGCACGGCACGGTGTTTACCACTATCACATCTCCTCGTAAACGAGAGAAACTAATTGAAATTTCATTCACCACTCTCGCATCACGAAATCACTAGTACTCGTACCTTTTCAACTAGACACGACGAGTACGCTTGGGAGTTGTATTTAAGGCCTTGAATCGAGTGTCGACCAATCGAGCTAATAGTTACTTAATAAGCATACCTACCTACCATATTTATGATAAATAAAAAGAAAACTGCCTAAACCAATTTTTACGCGACAATGCTTGCTTGCGGCCGCGGCGCGGCGGCTTCTACAAAGGCAGGCAATGTAAACAGAAAAAATGAATCGTTTTATCTGTCGAATAGAGTTCATTATAAGATGGTGGTGCCCTTTTCTATGAAAATATTGGACCGAATTAAGACCTTATTTTTATACACTTAACCGCGGAATTTGGTTGTGCATCCCTTTGAAGTCCGGTCGGACACTTCTCAGAATAATTTTAGTCAACTGCGTACCTACTTACCTTGTACCTAGTTTGGTGAAATTTCTATTTGTTACCGTTTACGGTTAAGAAATAAAGTCTGAATTCGCTTTTCGTATTTTTATTTGTGTACCTATTTATCTATTGCGCATGTGTTTTTATGCTGTCTGATCGATGAATGGATTTTTCAATGGGTACCGTTCGCAAGTGTTGCCGTTCGTCGATACGTTTTACACACATATGCATTGATCGCAGCTACTTCGAGTTCTCATTATTTCACAAAAAAAACAATAAATTAGATTTTTCGTGTTTTTTTTAAATTGTAATTTATTGAAAATAATAGTCCCAATCGTTTCGAGTTCGATGATCGAGTTTATGGCTTTTCGTTCCAGAACGAGCTAAAATTAACCGTGTATATTATAGAAGCATTTCTAGGCGCGTATTAATCTCATTTTTGACTATAACTTACTTATATTGAGATTTACAGGAGTAATTGCATGACGTAACTCAATTACAGGAGCAATATAGGCGTATATGGAACTTCAGCGGTCTAATATAAATACGTTATAAGTAAAAGTAGACTTATAAAGTGGGCCCTTTTCGAGACTTATATGCAGATATAAGTCTCATATAGTCCTCGATAAATGATGGTTCTAGGATAGTTTAAAAACCACTTTTTGCTAGTTGGGCAGTCAGCCTCGCTACCAACTTACTGACTGGCTATAATTTCTACTCCAGAGCATTCATCAGAAATTACCTTGACGAGGCCCCGCCCCTTTAATGTTGCTTATTACCAAGGTGAGATGTCAGATGTTACACATGATATGCGACTACTGTAAAGCTTACTCGTTTTTTAATTTAAGATTTATTTATTTCTCATCGTAATATATACATTACATTACACATGATCTAGCACGATACATTATACATAGATAGTTTAAATTATACCGTGGGAGACTGGTGCCTAAGCTGAAGGCCCGTATTTAATTATACCGTGGGAGACTGGTGCCTAAGCTGAAGGCCCGTATTTAACTATACCGTGGGAGACTGGTGCCTAAGCTGAAGGCCCGTATTAAATTATACCGTGGGAGACTGGTGCCTAAGCTGAAGGCCCGTATTAAATTATACCGTGGGAGACTGGTGCCTAAGCTGAAGGCCCGTATTAAATTATACCGTGGGAGACTGGTGCCTAAGCTGAAGGCCCGTATTAAATTATACCGTGGGAGACTGGTGCCTAAGCTGAAGGCCCGTATTTAACTATACCGTGGGAGACTGGTGCCTAAGCTGAAGGCCCGTATTAAATTATACCGTGGGAGACTGGTGCCTAAGCTGAAGGCCCGTATTAAATTATACCGTGGGAGACTGGTGCCTAAGCTGAAGGCCCGTATTAAATTATACCGTGGGAGACTGGTGCCTAAGCTGAAGGCCCGTATTAAATTATACCGTGGGAGACTGGTGCCTAAGCTGAAGGCCCGTATTAAATTATACCGTGGGAGACTGGTGCCTAAGCTGAAGGCCCGTATTAAATTATACCGTGGGAGACTGGTGCCTAAGCTGAAGGCCCGTATTTAATTATACCGTGGGAGACTGGTGCCTAAGCTGAAGGCCCGTATTAAATTATACCGTGGGAGACTGGTGCCTAAGCTGAAGGCCCGTATTAAATTATACCGTGGGAGACTGGTGCCTAAGCTGAAGGCCCGCATTTCAAAACACCAGAGTCATTCTGGTGTCCTCAAATATGACTATGATTGAAATGAGAATGATTTTTTATATTTTTTATCCATATAATAACTTCATCATCTGTCTTCTTCGTTTTCCAATTACGTTGGGGTTGCGCCTCCGGTCTAACCGGATACCATTGTACCATTACCATTTTGCTTTATGGAGCGACTGCTTGTCAAACTTCGACAACCCTACCTAAGTTACCTACTGAGTAATTCGATACCCCTTGGTCCTACCCAGGGGCATCTATTTAATAACTAAGATAGTAATTAAGATATAATCAATTTTATAAGTACCTCTTGCGTGTAGTTGTATCCCGCAGGGTTTGAAACAGAAGCGAGGTTCACCATTCGACCTTTTATGGAACTCTTCACGAAATCCAGCATCTGAAAAATAAAGTACACTACTGCTGACCTGTGGGTAGGAAGCAGTGATGGGCGTAACTAGTTACTAATGTAATCTAATTAATAATTGAATTACCTAATAATTTGATTAAAATGTAATTTAATTACATATTATTCAATTACATTGTAATTAGATTACTTTGGATGTGCTGTGAAATTAATTACAATGTATTTAATTACCAAATAATTTGATTACAAAGTAACCTAATTACATAGTATTTGATTATATTATAATTATAATTGCTTTGAACATGAAATGTCGCACGCTTGCATCGCACAGTTGCGATATAGGTGCAAGTGCGGCCCGTACGACGTCATCGGGAAGTAGTAAGTATAATGGGTGGGGGAGCGGGGGGGTTCTATGCATTGTGCTCGTGCGTCGTCGCTCCTAGCCACCCCGCTTCACCCGCCCCCTTCAGTTACTTCTAATCTTTTGTATTATAAGCACGTAACATTTTCTTAAGATTACAAGTCGTATGTATTTTGGTGATTAGTGCAAAAACTTTTTTATTACGTACAATGAGTGAAAGTGCAAGACTACTTTTAGAAGATGACAGTTCAGTGGACGAATCTGTGTCTGCAGGTCAATCGACATTACCGTCACCAAGCAATATTTCTGCAGTGCAACCCACTATACTTGACGGTAAATTCTTTGAGATACTTCCTAATTCATCAGGAACTGATAAAATAGTCGCCATTTGCAAGAAATGTCTGCCTAATAAAGTAGAAATAAAAGGCTCGAGATTGTGTACATCCAATTTTAAAACACATTTAAAACGGAAACATGGACAAGAAACCATTCAAGAATACCAAGAATATATTAAAAATAAAAGATCGAAAAACGTTCGTACTTCCAGTTCGTCAAACGAACTATCACCACGAAGGTCGTCAAATGTACCCTCATATTCTCAAGCTGAATTCGATCGAGATATTGTTAAGTATTTTGTTAACACAATGATTTCTCTAAAGTGCACTGAAGACCCTTATTTTCGACAAATTTTACGTAGATTAAATATAGGTGCAAATAATCTAAGAATCATGAGCCGGCGGACACTTGGAAGAATGATTACGGAATTCTTTGATGAAGAGTCTACTTTAGTGAAACAAGAACTAAATCAAGTGAAACACGTTTGTACGACAGTTGATATTTGGTCTGGACGTCGAAGAAGCTTTTTAGGTGTAACAACACACTGGATTGATTCAGATAGTTTAAAGCGTGTCTCAAGGGCATTAGCATGTCAACGTTTTAAAGGCACTCATAGTTATGACAAAATATACGAATTGTTGCAAGAAATTAATTCAAGGTATGGCTTAACTAGCACAAACGTTGTGGCTTGTGTTACAGACAACGGCAGCAATTTTGTGAAAGCATTTAAAAGCTTCGGTGTACATCGTATCAATGTTTCAAACGAGCAAAACACTATTGATTCTTGTGATGAAGACTCCGATACTGATAGTACAGACGACGAATTAACGTATCTTAATGACCTTTCTTCAACAATTAGCCATTTAGAGACTCGTTTGCCATTACACCTAAGATGTGCTTCACATACTTTGAGTCTTTGTGCCACCGACGCTAACAAAATACTAGAAAACCAGGAAACGGAGCTATCGAAAATGCATGACCAAACAATCAAAAAATGTAACACATTATGGAAAGCAGCAAATAGACCAAAATCGGCTGAAATTTTACAAAATATTCTTGGCCATACTCTAAATAGGCCAGTAGAGACAAGGTGGAATAGCCTTTATGATGCCTTGAAAAAAATCGCAACCATAAAAGATAAATCTGCAACACTTCACAGAGCTTTAAACATAAAAAATCCACTTCGTGAATCTGAATTTACCTATATAAAAGAATACCTTTCATGTACTCAACCTGTCGCTGATGCGCTTGACATTCTTCAAGGTGAAAACGCAACCTATTACGGAATATTTCTGCCAACTATACTCTCGTTGAAGAAAAAGTTGACAAATTTAACTGAAGTAAGAGACTATGAGTACTGCAACACTCTGACTGAATCTTACCTCAAAAGTGTGCAAACAAGGTTTAAAGATTTTTTGAAAATTTCGGGACCTGAAGCTGAAAATGCGGCTTTAGCTGCCGTTTCTCATCCTAAATATAAAAAATTGAAATGGACATCATTAATTGGACAGGCAGAATATAGTATAATGAAAAATTTACTTGTAAAAGAAGTCGTAAAGATAATACCAAATCAATTATCTCGAGAAAGACCACCAACGAAGTCGAGGGCGGATGACTATTTTGAAATAGATTCAAGTTCGGATTCAGACAACCAGAGCAGTGAACCAAGATCCAAAGCAGAACTTATAGTCACTCATTTTTTGGCAGAAGATAGCAGAGAACTTCAAATATTAAATAATCATAAAGAAATTAAAGAAATATTTTTAAAATTTAATACCCCTCTACCTTCTTCTGCACCAGTGGAACGTATGTTTTCGTACGCGACAATGATCAATTGTCCGAAAGCAAACCGTTTGTCAGACGAAATGTTTGAAAAAAGGGTCATATTAAAGGTTAATTTAAATTATAAATCAGAAAACTAATTTTTTTTTATCAGCCAATGGTGAAAATTATAACTAATAAAAGATTTATAACTAAACAATGATTGACAGATGATTAAATTTTTTTTTTGTATAATTTAAATTATAAATCAGAAAACTATTTTTTGTTTTATCAGCCTATGGTAAAAGTTTATAATTAATAAAAGATTTAAAACTAAACAATGATTGACAGATGATTAAATTTTTTTTTTGAATAATTATAACGTGTTTTATTTTTGTATTTGTCAAAACTGTATTAAATAGTGCATTTTTGTAAGAGGTGTCCAATACTTATACAGTATGATTTTAAAATCGTTAACCAAAAGGAAAACATTTTCCGGACAAAAAAAAAATTGGACTTTGTATGGAGATCGGTCAGCTGATAGGCCAAGTCTCCATACAAAGTCCAAATTTTTTTTGTCCGAAAAATGTTTTCCTTGGGGAAAGTTGTTCAGTATCATGAGTAGAAAGAAGCCACTGTTAAAATTTAGTTAAAGATTTTAAAATCAACCTGTATAAATGTGTAGGTAAGTAATTACATTTTATCAGATTACTTATGTAATCTATTATAATGTAATTAGATTAACTTGTAATTCAATTACTTTGTATTTAATTACAGTATGTACTCATTGCAATTAGTTACTTAAGTAATCTGTTACAAAGTATTTCAATTACTAATTACAATGTAACTGTAATTTGTAATTGTTAATCTAAATACTTTTTGCCCATCACTGGTAGGAAGAAGCTTTAAAGGAAACACCAGGTATTTAGGTACTTACACCCAATAGGAGAATACAGTAATTTTATCTAACGAAGCGACGCGCGCTTTACTTGTGGTAACCAAGACGTACAAACACACTGTAAATGTGTGCTTGGAGACGACTAGCGTCAGCACATAACACTCACACACTTCAGACTTCGCCAGTGTCCCGGACGATGCCGAGACCTCCTGCGCTTACACACTTGGTTACCACAAGTAAAGCGCGCGTCGCTTCGTGAGATAAAAATATCGTAACGTTGCATGGTCGATAGTGCAATTTAATACCTACCCCTTGGTTTTAAGCGAAGTTTATGTTATATGTATATTTTGAACTACGGACTTCCTCGTCGGTCTCAATCAAGCGCTACTGCTGAGCTTGAGGTCCTGGGTTCGATTCCCGATAAAAAAATTACCTACTGGGTTTTTTCATAAGAATATTCTATTTTATTTCAGTAGCAGTCCGGAGTATTTCGGCCGTTTAGAAGGCTTAATGTGGGTGTTGTTACTTCACACCTCTACTTTCCCCTTCGTGGTATGTATATTAGCGTGATGTTACGTTATCATAATTAGATACGCGTTACTCACCATATGCACATTGGTTTTATTCAAGTTGAATATCTGTCCGGAGCTAGCGGCTGCGACTTCCTGGTACACTTTGTACGAAGGCCGTTTCAAATCGTTGCAGTGCCCCGTTAATATGAACACCACCTGCACACCATTTTAATGTTATGCTATGAATCACATTCTTTTATGCTGACTGTTTTGATTATATGGCCTGTATTGGACACGGCAAAGAAGCCACGGCCCTCCTGCATATACTGCAGATGGTTTGGCCACAGTAAAGAACATTGGCGTAAGTTGCAGAATCAAGGTGAGAGTGAATCAAATAAAATAAAATTACACAATAAAAGTAGTGAACAAAGTTTTCATTCCAAACGGAGTCCGCGTATCACTGGTCAGGTTCCTCAGTTTATTTAATTCGCCAGTTTCGTTTATTAGTCAGTTCTACTGATTGGTCAGTTTGGGGATAGGTATACTTTACATTGTCCACTTAGTTACGTTTGTTAAAGGTAAATATATATTCTTCCTTGAGTGTACCAAACTGACGAATCTGGATGCTAGCAAACACTGGAAACTATCGAGTTGACGCAACAAACAACGAAAGTAAAGTGGCGAATTAAATAAACTGACAAATGAGGGAAAGTGACCAGTGATACTCGGACTCTTATTAAGATGGCATAATCTAGTGGTCGCAAGCGCGATTGCTGACCAAGGGGTACTGCTTCCCGTTTCGACGCGACGGCGCGTTGTGTTCCACGCGCGCCTGTTGGAGATTTCAGCACAACTGAAGGGGTCTGCTAGGACCGGTGCCTGCCGAAAATCTGAAGGGGATACCGTGGCCCCTGGCAACGTACAGGCAACTGAAGGAACACGTGTGGGTTTTAGTCAGTAAGAGTCTGACACGCCCTCCCGCTCCGCGCAGAGCGGTAGAAATTATTTGATAATTTCCAACCCATAAAAAAAATACAAAAAAGGGGTATCGCTTGTCCCATAAAGTATTAAGTATTGCGATTTCCATTTTGAATTTTTCGATATCAGCCTGGAGTCTGGATTTGTGCAATAGGGTCGCTAATTGTCAAAATGTGGGTGTACTATGTAACACCTATGCCCAACTCTCAGTCTAGGGAATACAGGTATGTTTTGAATTTTGAAAATAGTCAACATCTAACTGACTGACTCTGTTTCTTCTTCAACCGTTTTACGGAATATGAACACATACAGAACAGAGCGAGGTTTACTGCCATCCAGCGCTAGATGTATGCCACCCAGTGACTTGTATCTAGAATCTACTATCGAAAGCGCTTTAATCTTCTCAGTATGATGCTCTCAGAATAGCCAACATCGGTTCAAAGAAAAAAAGCGCTTTATTATTAGGTACTGTCAAAAAATAATACTCAACCACCATCTAACCTGACTCTGTTTCCTCTGAATCGTGTCGAGAACTTTCCCGACGATGCGATGGTCGGCAGCAGTGGCGTCGGTAAACACGTACAAAAAGGAGCGTGGTCTACTGACATTCAGCGCTAGATGTATGCCTGTCAGTGACATTTCAGGACAGTCGCCTCCACCCTTAACTTGAACCCTGCTTAGCGCTCTCTTGAATATTTCTTTCCTGCGTGTTACTGTCACAGGGCCTACGGCTGTAAATGTAGGGTTTCTTGGTATCAATGTACGTTTTCTTTAGCGTAGACTATTTGTGCTCTTAGTATGTTTAAATGTAATTGGCAAAGGTAGGTAAAGGTAATTGTCAAAGCTTATAAGTTGTTAGTAAACGTATATCCTTGTCTTATGACTAGCTGTGTTCATCCGAAACACTGCTAGAATTAGAAGTTTTTAAAGTCGTTTTTTAAATGCACAAGAATAACAACAGTTTTTAAATATAGTGGACACTAATAACTAAATAATCATCAACTTAATCATACAAAGCTGTTTATTTACTTTATTAAATAAGTACCACAACTTTGACCTAAGTAATTCACTTTTGTTATCAAGGAACATTTTTAGAGGTAGCAAAGAAGTACTTACTGGGGTCATGAAATGGCACAAACACAAAATCAGCAATCACATCACTTTCCTTCAACGCAGTATTGAGGATCATTTCTGCCCCATCGCGCAACTGTCTCAAGTCATTATACATGGACCCTGTAGTATCAAAAACAAATGCCAAACTACTCTTTCCTTCATCTTTATCTTGCGTTGATCTCCTGTTAAAACTCTTGCACTCAATCCCAAATATACAAGTTAACAAGATCAAACACTTCACTATCCCAAACATGTTTAAAACTAACACATGGTGCAATTTTCGTAAATGATTTTTTATTTGAAGTGTAGTCTGTTTAAATGGACTTATCTGTAACCTCTGACCGAGTAATCAATATGGGTTGGAGTAAGGAAATAATGTACTTGAGTTTATTTATGTTAAGAATGATTGCACATGAATTTCGGGATGGCAAATAATAATTGAGTATACAAATAAAATATAATAGTATATATAGTTTTAGAAAAGATAATCGTACCTACTTATTTCATTACATATAGCGCATGTGCTCAGTGCCCGATTTAAGATCGAACACCCAGCGAATATAATGGAATGATATGCAATCATGCACATCTCTTTCGCTGTGTTGCCTAAATTCAAAGGAGTTTGCAATAACTTCTCGCTTTGATACCGTGCGCGCGTCCAAGACAGCACCCAACAGCTATAGAAATTATTAGCTTTACTTTGTCTATAAACACTACTTGAATAATTTCTTAAATTTTCAATATTTATTTAAAAAAATATTTAATAAATATTGTTTTTTTTTTAATTAAAATATAATTTTAAAAAAAAGTGTAAAGGCGTTGGAGGGCGTTCTTACCACAATTAAGGGGATAAAAGAATCCTTAATAGAAAGAAAGAAAAGAAAGAAAGAAAATACATTTATTTAGCACAGACTAAAACATACACAATATAATTACACAGCAGATAAAAAAAAAATCAAATAAAAAAATTGTAGTGCGAAGTAAGTAGAAATTTGATGGGGAGTGTGCCTCAGGGCTGCGCCAAAAGGGCCCATTTCAGCAAAAGTGCCAGACAACTATGTGTCTAAGTGCCTGACGCTGGTTTTCTACTGGACCTGATAGGACTCAATCGTTTCGTACAGAGGACGTAGGTCCCGATCAAAACTCACATGGATGAGAGAATTCGAACGACCTCTCCGTTTTCAATCGAGGACGCAATTACCAAGGGCGAGCAAGATAGTTACATTATGAAGTGTCTGCAAGTTATTAAATGCATTTCTTCTTTACATGTGTAAACGGATCGCAAGTGTACACTAACTCTAAACAGGGAAATAACACAATCATATAATCTTGAGTACAAGTTAGAAGCTCCCTTATCAGCAAGTCATATCAAATCTAATGTGGAAATTACGAATGAAATATAAATATACTAGGTCAAACTATATTTATTTATATCCAACTGCTGGTCCTAGTTAGGTAATCGTTTTGAAGTCAAAATGGAGCTGGCATCGTCTTAGACAAAAAGGCTGTTTTCTGTGCTACCGTAAGTACAAAAGTTCACCTTACACCTTTATATCAACGTCAATATTTTTCACAATAAAATAAAAACGACAATTAAAAATAAAATCTTTATTTAAAATTCACACTCGACATCTGTATAGAAGACATTCTGGTCGACTTAAATACGAAAAACAACCTATTCACCTACTACACTACTGCTCAAAATTTGTTTTTACACATACGTACACATAGTGCTTTGTGTGGAAGCATTTAATAAAAATAAAATACTAAACAATGATGCATTTTGTATTATTGAAAAAGTTGAATATTTTGGCAATTTATTTTTATCGTTTTTTGCTTTGTTTTTTTAACAACAGGTATGAAAATATAATATGAATCATAGTTCCCGACCCGGAAATGGCGGCAGAGAAGCGCTCGTACTATTTATATAAGACTTGCACTAAATACTTATCAGCTAACTATCAGCCAGTTTTTAAAGGAGACCTAGTCTGAATATTTTATTTAACTCTCATGTTAGTTGTTGTGATTGGTTGGCAGAAGTCACAGCGAATCACTTGATATGAGTGAGGCAAGGCGACATTGAGTAGAGTTTCAAAAAAAATGGTGAATATTTTATATATTTTTACTTCTAGTATAGTGTACTTCCACACAAAACATGATCAGTTAACAAGGCAGGCGTCTTGAAAAGACAGGTTAACAGTATTCAATTCAGTAAGACTATAGCACTTTATACTAAGATTGTTTATACTTATTACTTGAAATGCGTTGCGTTCCCGTACTTATGGCGTTGTTTTATGGTTAGCTACTTCGCGAGATGACTTTACTGTTAAACTAGCTTCCGCCAGGGGCTTCGCTCGCGTGAAATTATAACCTGTTACTCAGTAATAATGTAGCATTCTAATGCTGAAAGAATTTTTTAAATCGGTCCTGTAGTTTTTGAGGTTATTCATTATAAACAAAAATACAAATTTATTCTCGTTATAGAAAAGTGTAGACATATTTTGTTTGTCCAATGTTTAGTTTCCGTAACTACAGATCGATTAAATTGGAGCGGTGCAGGTGGTACTTGCAACAAATGTAATCATTGTTCTGTTTGTGGAAAAATATTTTGACAGAGCGTCATGTCGCGCGAGCAAGAAAAAAAAAATATATATAGTTAGTTAATAAATAAATGCTTCAGCTCCACCGTGCACCGTAACTAAGAATATTTGTGTTTGATCACAATATTTATAGACCCAAATCGCGAAGTTGCTAATACATAAATAAAACAACACTAAAAGTAGCGACAACTGTTATAGAGTAAAGTTAATGAAGACACAGAGATCTTAAAATACTTGTCTGTCTTTACATTTTGAGCGTCCCTAAAATACATATTAATCTAATTTAATAATTACGTTAAAAAGGAAATCTTAATAATGTATTGCAATTAAAATCCATAGACATTAAATAATAATTAATTTAAAAAGGTTCAATTATTAAAATAAAATTGAATTTTTTATTAGTCAGTTTCGAGCAAAGATCAAAATAAAATGTTATTGCTAGTTTATATTTATTTTATAATGAGATTTTTTCTGCTTAATTAAGGAAAGAATACATTGAAACCATAGGATTATGGAACATTACAAAAGGTGTAATTTTTTTAAAATTCTTCATGAAATCTTAAACCGAAATTAAAGACACAGATTTAAAAATTAAAACCTCTACTTGAAGATGACACACAGCTCTTAAAACTATTATGATGTTTTCTCGGTGGATGCAGTGAATTCCTCAAAAATGCCAGATGAAAAAATTAAACTGTCTAAGAAAATAAATATAGGCCCGACTAAAAATATAAAATGACTGATTAATGAATGAGCGGTACGGATATAAAATACGACGTCAAATAATAAGAAACTATTGGCCTTAAATTAATGAGGTAAATAAAATAGGGAGGTATCGGCGATACACGAACGAATTTAATTTAGGAACAGGACAAAGATTAGGATAATATTCATTTTGGTCTCACGCACACAAAGTGTTCCGAAAACATTTATAGTAGACACTGACATTAAAAAATGCTTAAAAAATGGCGAAACTTCACGGATGTCATAAAAAATATAAAAATGTTTTTATAAACTCATAATTTCAAGTAACTTTACTACGACCCGAGGCCGTTGATCCCGTTATCAGCTGTAGCAAATCATTTGAAACGACAAGTTTAGAAAAAAAAAAATCTTTCGTCAACCCGAAAGTCTATCGTGTTACCCAGTAACTGGGTTGTGGAGTTCAGATAGGCAGTCGCCCCATGTAAAATACTGGTACTCGTATTCAGGTGCAGCTCGTAAGACTGGAATCCGATCCCACCGTAGTTGGGAAAAGGTAGGCAGATGATAAACCATTTCATTTCATAAACAATTTAATTTCACGTCTGTGAAGTTTCGCTAGTTAATTTAATCCGACCTTGTATACTAGATAACTAACACCATCTATATAATAAAAGCCAGTATATTTCTAGCCGGGCTTAGCACAAAATATGTTAGTATCATTACACTTTATGAATAACTTTGGCAAGCATATGAACTACATAATGTATATGTTTACGATTTGTACTTGCGTCCTGCAAATATCAGTCATGGATATATTGGATAGCGGCGGACTGATGATAATTATGTTTACTCACACACACGTCACATTATTGTATTAAATAAATACTATTATAATTGAACATTGTTCCGATATGACCACAAAATTATACTTTACTGAAATTCGATGGAATAATTAAGAGCGTTTATTCTGAAAGTGGGCAACGTCGCAAATAGATGTCAAATATTTCGTTGTTTTGATTAATTTGGCAATATTACTGTATGGAAATAAGAAATGTGGCTAACTAGCGAACTAGAATATTGATTATGAAATGCAATAATTAATATCGTAACACCGAATATTTAGTTTTAGATGTAAAGAAAGGACTTGGAGACTTTCCAAATGTCTTTTTTACACCTAAAACGGGTACAACATCAAATTCAATGTTATAATTGCAATTCATTATTAATATTCTAGTTCCCTAGTTAGCCACATTTCTTGTTTCCATACAGCAATATTGGCAAATTTTTCAAAACAGGTAAATTTTTAACAGCTATTTGCGACGTTGCCAACTTTCAGAATAAACGCTCTTAAGTTGAATAACGTACAACACATACGTTCTTTGGTTATCAAGTGTACAAACAAGCTGTGATTATGAGTATAAGCGCAGGAGCTCTCGGTACCGTCCGAGACAATAGCGACGTCGGAAGTGTGTGTCTACGTTACTCGTCTTCACGCACATATTCATAGCATTTGTACAATTGGTTACCACAAGTAAAGCGCGCGTCGCTTCATGAGATAAAAATACTGTTATATTAAATCCGAACCACAAGTATTTGTGTTTGGGTTGAGCACATATAAAAAGGCATGCAGGCGTGCAGCTGTCAATGGCATTTAAATGTTTCTTTCATATGAATCCCTGGCTGAAGACCATTTTCTATGTTTTCTGCAATCTACTGATATGATTGGATGGTATTATTTCGGGCAACCTACAACACAGCAGATCACCCATTCAAAGGCTTGATCAGGTTCCCATAAATAGGACGAACGCGAGCATATTTTGTTTTTAAATTTTTACGTCATTTATTATGCAGACATATCGTACGTCAAATTGGTCACAGTGTTTTAAAGTTTGCTTATTTTATTTTATTCTTATCTATTTCACTAGAAAATGCGTTTTATTTAACTTAGAAAAAAGGATTTACATACTTCTTGCAGTATTTAAGAATATCATTATGTGGTCTTATGAGTTATTGTATAGACTATTTGTATATATAATATAACATAATATTATATTATAAGTGTACATATAAAATACATAATAAAGTGTAAATTTTCTATTCCGAACACATTTTTATGGGGAAACATTCCCATAGAGTCAATAATTAATTAATTAATAATTAAAATTTAATTTATTACCAAAAGCCAATTAATTTTAGCCGAATAATAATTCGAGTCATTAAAATAAGAATGAATGTCGTCAAAGGGTCGAATTTTATGTTTTGCGATAGCATCGTTTAGAATAGTTCTACATAGCAACTAATGTTTATAAGCATAGACTTGTCCATAAAACTAGAAGAAATTTGTTACACTGTACCCGGGTTTTTGTTATTTTTAATCTTGGAAACAGAAAAACTCGTGTTACAGAACACGAGTTAACTTGTTATTACTGTGTATTATCGCCCTGAGAGCTTAACAATGTACACAATTTCCAAGTCATCAAAAAACTGATCTACAAGGATTTTGGCACAATATTTTGTTTTTACAACTTAAAAATTGTCTTGTTTATCAAATACATCGAGAATAGTCTATGCATATAACCAGACTCGCACAATTATGGTTCTTATTTTTTTGATATAAGATTCACAATTGCGTGCAGTTTTCTGTAACTACGTCGTTATAGAATTGGGTTCACTAACATGAACACGCGGTGGTGTTAGGAGGTTACTCGTAGGAGGTTACACGACGTCATCAGTCACAGGCTTGGGTCGACTCTGCGCTTTTTGGTATACCAACACATTTTCGCTCACCTCGCCTTCCGGGAACTGAGAACAAAAGATAGTAAGTAATTGTGTCGAATTAATATTTGATGTGAGCTAATGGCCGCCACTGTTCGGCATCTGTATTGCAATAAATGACACATGACTCCTTTTTTCATACATCATATTGTTTTCTATACCCTATTAGACGTCGTCAGAGATAGCCTCCTTTCTACCCATCCATCCATCTCCAAGGCTGCGTTCCGAGTTACACTGTAATCGATTTGAGCGTGATAACACCCGTACTGAATTAGCCTGAGCGCGATAATGATGTGCTGTGAATCGTCATAGATGACATGCGCGATCTTGCGATTACGCCGACCATGCCTTTTACTAATATCACCGTAAGCGATGTCAAAAATGACAGTTGTGCTGTTTTTTTTTGAGTCGCATCTTATGTAAACTAATGTGACATTTTCGAAATTATGAATGAATTGGCTACTGTTCGCCATCTAACCTAAGAAGAAGAAATTTTTGGTATATACACAAAGAAATATGATATGCAAGTTTTGACGTCGAGCGAGCACTGTGAGCGCGTTCACGAGCGTTCCGAATAGTCGATAGCCCTCAGCTGTGATAATCGTGATATCTAAATCGGTACGCAAATAATTGATGTCAGCGCTGTGAGCGATTATATTCTAATTCGGAAAGCGGCCTTATTTGGTCTGCCCTTTTCTTATAACCATCGACATTCATAATGAACTCTTCTTGTCGTCATGTGTCATATCGATCATATGGGTAGAGAACAGTCAGTGGACAGTTCATAGAGTATTTACCTGTGTGTGTGGTATCTCATGGATTAGCTTATATCCTGTAAGCAGAGTCTCGACTCTTCCTTTAAGCCTGTCGAACAGTACCACCAAGTCGGGCGTCTGTCTGTTGGCGTGTTCAGTGCGCCACCAACGTTGAGGGTTGTTGAAAAACGCCTCCGCTTCAGTGGTCACGCCGGTCGTGTTGATTGGCGGATCGCAGTTCAGGTAGCGAGTTGTTACGTTTAGGTGGAGGTGGCTGCAAAATGTAAGGTTATTTTACATAAAATGTCGCCTGTATTCGCTGAAGGCGCAAGCAGAGGTGTATATTATTTTCTATTGACTTAATAAAAAAAAAATGAAAATACAGTACGGCCAGAGCAAGTGTCTATGGCGCCGAACCTGTCACTGTCACAGTCATGCGCGGTAGTCTGTTGAATTTGAGAGCCATTATATATTATATTAGTTCATTGTTTTGCTATTTCTTACATAATCTAGTTTTAAAATAATATACCCAAATAGTTACTCTTTAAGTAATTGAAAATATTATGTCTTATTTTTAATTTAGCTTAGTAATAAACCTATTGTCGTCTTCTTTTTAATGTTTGATGTAAATTGATGGCCTGGAACACAGGTTTTCCATAAAACCTAGATCAGGCAGGTCTACATTACAGTTAGAATTAATTTTCCTCGATTGTAATATTAATCTAAGACATAATTTTAATATAAACTTGTTTTTTTTTTTTACTGCACGAATTCAGATAAAGTAATGTATGAGACACTTGTTTCAAACTTAAAAACCGCGCCTACGCCTTTTCTAAACTCTCACTCTGGTTCTAATAACCTCTGTGATACAAGAGTTACTACCATTGTAAATTGCAAAAGATTGATGAGTTACCTGTACAGCGGCGTGGAGTGGCACGGCATAAGGAAAGTGATCGCGCTCCTGTTGTTGGCGGCGCCCCTGAGCAGCGGCATGAGGCGCAGCGTGCCCGCCTGGTGCAGCGCGCCGAAGTACGCCGCCGGGGCCGCGTTGCCCACGACGATCGCACTGGCTAGCAAGTACAGATGCATTCTGGTGGAAGAAACAAGAGTTAAGAGCGTTTATCTTAAAAGTTGGCAACGTCGCAAATAGCTGTCAAAAATTTACCTGTTTTGATCAATTTTGCAATATTACTGTATGGAAATAAGAAATATGGTTAACTAGGGAACTAGAATATTAATAATTAATTACAATTATAACATTGAATTTGACGTTGTACCCGTTTTAAGTGTAAAAAAGGCATTTGAAAAGTTTTCAAACACTTTTTTTACATCTAAAACTAAATATTCGGTGTTACGATATTAATTATTGCATTTCATAATCAATATTCTAGTTCGCTAGTTACCCACATTTCTCATTTCCATACAGTAGTAATATTGCCAAATTAATCAAAACAGCGAAATATTCGACAACTATTTGCGACGTTGCCCACTTTAGGTAGGTAGAAGTAGGCAGAAAGTATAGAACGCGACCTGCTACGATCCATCCATACTTCTTTTGCTTAATTTAGGTTCATATATCTGGTCGTGTGACCAGAAGGCCAATTCTCGTACTTAAAAAACGTTCACATTCTAGTCGCAATCTGTCAAACTTGTCAAAAATGTTGATAAACTGATAGTATTTTTGACAGAATGCGAATGTGAACGTTCTTAAAAATTACGGGAATTGCCCCTCTGATGTATTAAATAAATATAGGAGAAATTACAAGTATGAGTTAAAGTAAAAATAAAAACTTACTTTTTAGCCTTCCTACTCCACGGTACTATGACGTCTTGTGCCAAATACATGAAGATCGGCAACAGAGGTAACACGAAACGGAACTCCTTGTGTGGAATGAAGCTGAAACAATCACATTTTTTTTATATTTCACTTCAACTTATAGCGGTCTTACGAAACACATTTAGGTCCGATTTTTCAATCTTTAGATAACTTTCAGCTGAAGAATAAATGTAGCGGTTCGACATCATCATCACCTAGCCTTTACCCAACTATGTTGGGGTCGGCTTCCAGTCTAACCGGATGCAGCTGAATACCAGTATTTTACATGGAGCGACTGCCTGTCTCACCTCCACAACTCAATGATGGCCTGACACTGGCGGACGGCAGGGGAAAGATTTTTAAATTTATCCATTGAATTTAATACTAATAAAATCTAAATAAGGTATATATTTCAATCCTCGGTGATCGAGCTTGGACCATCGCAGCGCGGATTTCTCTGGAGCAGCGAGCATTGCAATATTATATCTTATTTCCATTGAATAATTGATAAATTTACAATATTTTGCCGTCCCGTCCGCCAGTTTGCGGAGGCCCTTACTGGGTAATACGATTACTGATGTAACGAATGTCATATTTTGGACATTCGCGAAAGCGAATGCGAATATCTGCTGCCCACATTCGCGAATGCGAATGCGAATATTCAGTTTTTGTTTAAATTTGGCGCCATTTGTCTATGGCTTGGTGACTTTAGCGGCAGTCCCGTTCGAACGAAGTGCGTTCCGTCTGTTTTTCGTTCCGAGAATAGCCGAGTTAATACGAACGAATCCGATTGAAGTGTCATTCCGGTCGCGCCGGTGTTTTCGTAAACAAAACAAGTGAACTTTGAGGTTACAGTATGCTTAAAGTGTTAACTGTTAACTCTTATGTAAAATGATTATATTTATACTATAAACTATATAATATAGATATAATATAAACACTGTGACTGATTATGATGACAGCAACTCATGTTAAACTTTTATTTGATTTTAATTATAGTTTATTTATTGTAGAAGTATTTGTAGATTATTATTTTTAGATAAAGCTAAAAATAATAATCTTTAATGTTATCATTCAACTTTGGTAAAAATTCATAGAAGATTATTTTTGTTTGTTTACATTGCATTTAGGCCATTTAGTATATATAGTTTTGTTTTTTAAATTGTTATGAAAGTTTGATTGTTAAGCTTCATTGCCCAAAGTTAAATAAATAAATGATACCAAATGATAAAGACAAGACTGATAATGTGATTACGACGTTAAGTTACTTTTTATTGCTTTAAAAAACATAAGAAATTAATCGAATTGGATTTTCTTATATTAACCAACTATTATTACCTACTTAAAAAAAGCAAAAACATTCGCAATAATTTCACGAATGCGAATATTCGTTACATCACTGAACACGATACCTGTTAGTAAGACTGGTAGATACAAAAATTTTCAAACACTCATATTCATTCCTCACAAAAGAAGTAATCTAACGATTGAAAAATCAGGTTACACAACTCTTAGAGTGATGATAGATTAAAAAACGAGATTATTCAGTGTGTAACATTGAATCTATAGAGAGACTGTTCTACCCCCTGGCTCGTGCTTTGGATTTGTAACTCTCGATTCTAAACCTTATTTCGTTATAACTAAGTCAAAGTCAAACAATTTATTTCAATTAGGCACATAAAAGGCACTTATGAACGTCAATTTGACAAAAAATAGAATTGATTCTAGTCGCCCCTTCTAAAAGGTAGTTTTCGTATGGAGAAGAATGGGCAAGAAACTCCACCTCTACTCTTTTAAAATGTCTTTACAATATTTTGTATACATTAATTATATAATTAATGTGAAGACGATGCATCTAGAATAAGATTACTACACCACGATAGGTAAAAAAGAATGAAAAATGAAGCAATGACAGATAAATTAATTATGTGATAGATACATGGTGCTCACATATTTACAAACATTGCAAAATTATACGATTATACGTCAGATACCTGTATAAAGCGACGTGTAAAGTAGCGGCAGTTAGGAGCAGGCCTCCGATTTTGTTCTCTTTCGGTCGCCGCAGTATGTTGTAGATTGCCCATAGTACGGGCAAAAGGTTAATGCCTAATACTGCTGGAATGCCTTGCGTCAGATACCAGTGCCTGTAAAAAAATATTTTTTAGTTGTATCTTGAAATCATCAACCATCACTTTCCACCAGGTGAGTTCGAGGTCAAATGCAGGCACAATCAACAGTAAAAAAAAATATATCTGCCTAAGAAGATAATGTTTTTATTTTCTTATAGTGCACATGCCTTTAACATTTATGGAACACGCTTGTAATGTGGCAGTTCACAACATAATTATCCAATCTAAAAAAGAATTTCCTTGTGATTGTGATAATAAATAATTATAAGTATTAACAATGACTTGTTTATCACTCGTTCCTCTAATCAAGAGTTTCATCAGTAAATCTGCTGTATAATCTTAGTCACCTGTCGCACCGCCGACGAGGAAGCGACTAGCTAGCTATCGACTATTTTCTCGCTCAAGAAATATCCATAAGATTGAAGGTCCCGTGTCAGTAAAAAAGATACAGGCTGGCAGGGAAATCGACGCGAAAACTGATACCATGGATTCAGTACATGATCCTGAACCCCTTGCTTTGAACATTTTCGTCGGTTATAAAAAAAAATCTGCTGTTCCATAGACCTACCTACGCGGTCAAAATGTATGGAACAGCAGATTTTTTTTAAAATAACTGACTAAAAGTTTCAACGCATGGGGGTTCAGAATGGTAACAGTTTTCGCGTCGATGTCCCTGCCACCCTTTATACATAATAGTTGATCGCTGTTGTGATTTGTTGACAGAAATAAAAGTATGTAAGGATCGTAGCAGGTGGCGTTTTGTAGTTTCTGCCCACCCCTTCACGGGGAGAAGGTGTGAGTTTCTATAAAAGTAATCAATAGCCAATAAAATCACTTGACAACAGATGAAATTAAATAAGAAAGCAGTGACAATGAAGAAGTATCAATTCAATACATACCATGGGTGTTGTCCGTAGAAAGAGGCGATGTCATGCAGGACGTTGAACCTAAAGAACTCCCAGGGCGTGACGACGAGGCTACCGTAGTAGTACGAGTCTAACGCCACGAGGGCGCCACCGGCGATCAGACTGAAACAACACGCATTTGTTTTACGTATAGACACATGTTTTATGTTTATTTAAATGTATCTGCAATCTACCTTTTCGGCTATAAGCAAATGTGCTGATTGGATCATGGTATGGATTTTTTTTTAAAGCGTTAATTCAGGCAAAACCCATATTACATAAAATAAAATTTCACAAAACTGCAACAAAATAAATCAGAATAGAATTAAATGTCAATGTCAAATGCAATTAAAATAAACAAATGAGTAGTATATCCTTAGAAATTCTGTGATCCTTAGAATTCTAAGGATCACAGAATCCAAATTAAAATTATATGTCAAATTATAAGGGTCACAGAATTTAAATTATATTATGCCAAGGCTCCAGCGAGCACCACACACATGGTAATAATTTATTCAGCTTGATGATGCGATGCATTTCGAGGCGCTTTATTTTGTTGAAGCAGATCTGTGGCCAACTCATTTGGATGGTTTTTATATTTTAAGTATATCCTTATGTGCATTTTCTACCATCAGTAATAAATAGTCCTTCACTGTGTTTACTTTTAATTGCTTGTGAATTTCTGCATTGGTCATGAACCATGGGGCATTGGAAATTGATTACAGAATTGAATTATATGTTTATTGGGTGGTAAATAAGTAGGCTATAAGCTAATCAATGGTATGGCACTTTGTAAACATGGTCACACTATTGGTCCGATTTGGCCACCTTTCATACATTTACAAGACGGTTACAAGTTACTTGCAAAATAGTATGTATAGTGGCTGTCACTGACCACTAGTGTGACCATGTTTTCAGTGCCATACCATCGATTGGCCTATAGCCTACGTATTTGGCAGCCAATAAACATTCTGAAATCAATTTCCAATGCCCCATGGTTCATCACCAATGCGGAAATTCACGAGCAATAAATCTCGAGTTAAAACCCAAGGCACGCACCTCTGACTTTTCGGATTCATGTGCGTATTTATTCATTATCACTAGCTTCAAAAACGGTCAAGGAAAACAACTTGAGGAAATCGGCATACCTGAGAGATATTTCTTTACGGCATGTGAAGCCAAGACAGAAGCCCATAGGCGGCTTTAAAACTCTGACACCAGGTTAGTCACTAACCACACGAGAAGAAGAAGAAGTGTAACTTTATAGCGCAGCGCCTATGTGGTCATCCCAGTGATAGCAGACATCTCTTGTGCCTGTAATTACATCGGCACACATACCAGAACCCGGAAATAGAGAAACTTACGCAATAGGCACGTATGTGCGTACAACTAGCTTCAGCCGTCCTTGGTTGGTGGTGAGCAAGTTGTAAGCCCCGAGCACAACCCACAGTGGTGCGGACGTGGGTCGCAGGAACACGCAGAGCACTGCCAGCCATATCCACTGTGGACTTTCTGTAACATGGAGAAAGTTTAGTTACATTTTTGCATCCATTTACCAAGCACATTTCAAATTTTAAAAAGTATTTATGTGTGCAGATAGGTCCATGAAGATGCGTGCCCAGAGAAGACATGCTTACACCTGGTTTCTGGAACGAAAATCAATGCCGTGTCAAAATTCATGTCAAGTGATCTTATAAGATGCTGATAATTCGGTCACAGAAGTAACATGCTGTTGGGACCTTATGAGTATCGTGTTTCGAGAAGGAGAGTAAATGAAATTCGAGTGAACAATATTAAATTTAAGCACAATGACGCTTCTTACATTAGTTACACGGTACACAAGTTATTGCCACAGAGCGGGGAAAACGACTGGCCACTAAATTCTATGCGCGAGGAACATTGCTTTTTGCACCGCTAGCATTACTGCTACCTGTAGTCCCTACACATGCGTTTGGCACTTTGTGAGCTGATTTTTATTCCAGAACTCAGGTGTCAGCATTCCTTCTCTGGGCATGCATTTTTATGTACCTCTCTGCTCACCTCAATTACTTTTTAACATAATTTGAGGTGAGCAGTAACCTTTAAATAATTCGACAAACTTTAAAAAAAAAAACATTTCTAATGTCAGCTTTACTAAGTGCAACGAAACATCTATGGGATTTTTTTGTCATGCCATTCTTAACGCCTTAAGGAAAAATTATGATTCACCTATTAAATTCGATTTAGTAGTGAATGAATCTGTGAAGTTGTGTATGTGACTTTACTAGCTAAGGTCATTGGAGGATACTTGATGAATATTATTGTGTTTGTACAGCAACAGGATAACAACTATCTAGGATGAATCTGAGGCCAATTATTGATGTTTAATGAATGCTGGGCACCACAAGATTCTTTTCCTGTTAGGCACTATGGAACAATGGCCATTATAAGGGTTATTTATGCTCCAACATAAAAATGTAGGTAATAAATAAGTAATATTACAAAAAGGACTAGATGTGATTCAAACATTTTAACAGAACAAATTTCTACATTTTTCTGTTTTCATTAGGCAAACAATCAAACATTGAAATGAAATGATGTTTAGTTATAGACTGTAAGTAGATCTTTTAAGACATTTTTACAAATAAATGTTTTGGTCATTATTTTATAACTAGATGGCGCCGACATTTCCTAGCCAACTGATCCTTGAAAAGAAATGCCGGAACTAACTCGAGCAACATTACCTTTTTCATAATATCCCAGAATTCCTCCCTTGAATGGGAATAAGGACAAGGCAATTGCAACCAGCGCAGTCTCCAAGGTCTGCAGCAAAGTTCTTCCGGAGGTGTAGAACCAGAACCATGATGTGAGGATCAGGAATAAGGCCCATTTACGATTGCCTGTCCATTTGTAGAAACTGTAATCAGCTGCAGTACTGACTATAGCTTGCAGGATGCGAGGCAGGAGAATCTATAAATAAATAATGGTTTACAATATTTATATCCATTATTCATTGGAAATAAATTAAATCATTTTTTTTTAAATTGAAAGATGTAGTTATTAAAACATAATTTTTATTACCCACTATTGTCATATTATTTGCCATAATAGCGTGATGTGTGGACTTATTAGCTCTGGGACAATTATTTTTTTAAGTAGCATAAACATAAAAAACGTAAGTGATAAATGATTTTATTTCTGTAAGTAGGTTTGTACAAACACTTTTACTTACACATATTTTTGATTACTAATTGTGATTGGCGGGGGTAACGAAGCTGTTCTCGAACTTATTTTATTAGTCCATATCAGGTATCCATGGCATAACTACAAGGTTTACAAGCCTTTCTGCAACCTTGTTTATAAATATAATTTTGTATCTACATAGGACATAATTTGTAAGTTTTACAAAGAAACTACTCCATTACAGATATTAAATAACAGGTACTCATGTTACAAACTAGTATTTGTAATGTAACACTATACACAATGAGAATGTTCTGTATAACGACTGCTTATCATGAAGTCTGAACTATGCTTTGAGATAAAAACCTATGACTTTTTTTACTTTGAATATGTTTATTGTACATTTATGGAGCATTTAAATCATTGTGTTTCCAACACTACAAAAAAGATAATGAGTTTTTTCTATTTTTTTGGTGTGCTGAGTCACAACTCACTACTACATAATAGCTTTTGATAAATGATCAATTTTGTTGAATTTAGTAACAAGATATCAACCAATCTAAATCTTTTGCTAGATCATGGTGAGTGATTTCAGTATAGCGGAGTTCATTATACTTCATTTAGAACTATATGCTTACCAGAGCTTCAGGGTAGTCCAGACCAGTGAACTTAAGCAGAGTGTACAGTGCAGCTACTACACTTGGGTACAAATAGCTCCTGATGCCTTTCTGCCATTCCCAAGTCAGGGCTCCATACCCAAACACTTGCTTGTGAGCTACTTCCAAGGTCTGCCAGTACTCATCAGGCACATACCACGTCTGCACCAGGAATACAGACAGAATTCTCACGAACAATATCACGGAAGCCACCTGAAGAGGCCTCAGGCCCTTTGCCAACACCATTCTCCCGCCTAAAACGAAAGAGGTTACATGTGAATTGTCTATAAATAGAAAGCTATAATGTGCTCAATAAACATTGAAATTCTAAAAGGGTTGACCAATATTAACATTTCATACAATTAACGTTATAAAAAGTTAGTTCTAATTAGAAATCTTTGTGTTGATAACTTTATCACACGAAACAAACTTTAGTCACAAAAGTGTCAACTAACGCGTCCTTATAATTATCGCTAGAATTGAATGAACAATAAGCTTTTAACAAAATATAATTATGTAACAGTTTTTCATGGTTGTATTCAAAGTATTTTAATCGATTGATATAACTAAAAATAAACACAAAAACACTTTTTTCGTAATTATTTCACTAACCTCAACAAAACCCGCCGCCACCGCGAAGTAGTGCTGTGCTAATTAATTAATTATTGTTTTGTTAGTAAAATAACGGTAGTTTACTTTCTAGTTAGATACTTTTTTTACATTTGTTATGAACAAAATAAACATCAATATTACGAAAATAAGGGCACAACAAATAAAATTTTGAGTTTATATTTGTATTCTTTTTTAACTACCTCAACAATAATCTATACTTTTATTAAAATAGTAGAATTCGGTTTGTCTGTACATTCAAAAATAAAAAGGGGGTCACAAGAGACAGAAAAGAATTTCTAAAATAGCTGGTTTATGTTCTATTACATAAACCAGCTATTTTAGGAATTCTTTTCTGTCTGTCTATTTGCTTGTTCGCGCAAATCTCCGGAACTACCGTATGGATTTTCATGTAGTTTTTACTTGTAGACAGTGATTAATTTCGAGAGATAATTTTTAGTAATGAATTAAATATTAATATTTGGAGAATATCCACTGAATGGTTGCCGAGAGATGATAGAAGGAGTGTTGGCAGACTAACAGCTAGATGGGTGGTTGACATTTAGAAGATCGCGGGTAACAAACTCGCACAAAACAGGGAAGGATGGTATAAAAGGCAGGAGGTCCATACTCAGCAGAGGGTGGAACAAGGCTGCCAATGATGATGAGGGTGAATGTCAGATTCACAAACTTGACACTTGCTGCGAACTGTAAACCTCTACAAACCCACAACGTGTGAAAGTGTGTGCTATAAAACAAGTAGAGGCATAAAATCACCCATCAGCAGAACAAATGTTTGCAAGCCCACAACACAGAATATAAATACTCTAGGAGGCCCACACAAGCTAAGCAGAACCATTTAAATTTGTGAGTGTCTTGGATACTATCCACTATTTTTACCAAGTTGGAATCAATCATCGACTCAAACGATACATATTAATAATCGACTAAACTAAACCGATTTAACCAAACGTTTTACTCAATCACCTACACTATTACGTCAACTATGTCCGTCCGGCGTCCGCCATGTTCAGGTTGTCTTTGTTCAGGCGTGTTCGAAAACTAATAATTTTATTTATCTCATTAAAAAATGGCAGATTGTTTAGGGCGTGGCGTGATTATTAATGTTGGTTATTGTTTAAGAATAGCTAAGAATTGAATTTACAATGATTTGCTTCTAAGAATAAGTAAACAGTAAAGATTTGTTAGGCCACAAATGAAAAAAATGCATAACGTCCGGCTGCTTATAATATTATATTGAAATAGGTTTTGAACGTCAACTTACGAATGTTGATTTTGTAAAATTGCTCATGAATTCTTTTGGTAAATAATTATGATGTGGTGTTAATTAAAAAATGGGTAAGTAAGATATTTCAAGATGAATAAAAATCACGTGGAACAACATTATGAAATCGTGGTGTTTGTTTACAGATGAGGCGAAAAAAGAAACTGTGGACCTTTCGAGGCGTGGGTTGAAGAAAATAGAGAAAGCGCCCGCGGAGGAATCCAAAACGATTATTAATTTAATTCTAGACCAAAATGAACTGCAACGGCTCGATAACATCGACACGTACAACCGCGTCGAAAATGTAAGATCCCATATTTACTTCGTGAAGATGCGTACCTACTTCGTTGGAATATTTAATCAACTCGAAATTTTTCATATTTGTTTCATTGCACCTCTTTAATTCAGATAACATTAGCCGTAAATTAATTTGTATTAAAGATCCTATTTCACTAGAAGCATTTAACCTACTCATATATACAAAAGAAAACATACAATGGTGAAATGTCACTACAAATAAGTAATGTGCATGACTGTATTTGTCTACAAATTATAGTGGTAACATCATAGATAACCATACAAATTCTGTTTGTGAATAGTTGTCAATATGCAACAACTTCCTGCTACGCATGCACGGTGTGTCCAGATTGACGAATCTCCGAATACTGGCTTTGAGCAACAATGGCATACTACAAATAGAAGGGCTAAAAGAACTGATATATCTTAAAGTTTTAAAACTAGCAGGTAAGTCAGTACAGTACAGAAGTAGCAGTCTCTGCAAATGCTTTTTGATGCACATAATAGGTTTTTCTTTGAAGGTTGTGGAATATTTGTTTTGAAACAGATCTTTTAAACTTATGTTCTTTAAATAGGTTTTGGACTAAGGGGCTCAATTCCAAACTTTGTCCTAAGAGTCAATTGCATAATACAAAAAAATCAAATATAGGTATTAGAAACATTAAAAATAATTCAATAATTTTGCTCTAACTTTTTTTTTATAAATACTAATTCCAATTATTTCCAATTGCACTGAGCATGCTTAAAATGAAAGTTTCACCAACTTGGCATTTGCTGTGTTAGTAGTAGTTACTGTGCGTTTTGACTGGCGAAACATTCACAACAAAACATGTTGAACAACAAAACTGTTTTGGAACATTGACAGAAAATACAATCAATTTGTCAAAATTTTTGGCAAGTTTGACAGATTGCGACTTGAATGTGAACATTTTTTTGTTACGAGAATTGGCCTTCTGATGTTGACTATTCTGCCAGCGACAAAGTAGTTAGTTAATAGTGTTTACTAATCAATGATCGAACATAAAATGGCATAGTAGCTGCCATCCATCAAGTTAATGGCATAAAATAACTCATCACTGAGATATCTATGCTACATTAATTGAGTATGACTAGTTTCACTAACATGGAAAGTGAATATAGAATGCTTTATCAATAGTAATTTGTTGAATTAGACGAAAGATTTTAATGTCAATATCTTTGGGACGGTTTGATATCCCAATATTATGATGGTTTGATAAGGAATACATTTCATCAGTTCTGCACGAGGTTTGCTACAGGTTTTGTCGATGGAAGAATAGACAAAATGACAGATTGTGATTGTCTCAACAAAACCCGTTTCTATTGTGGTCATGCTATGCGTGCTGTTGGACTTTTATACCCAGAGTCTTATGTAATAAGATAAGAAAGAAAGACTGTGAATAATGTCAATATGTTTGGGTCGGTTTGATAAGGAATATTATATTTTTTCCTTCAGGAAATTCTCGGTCCTCATACCTCATCACCAGGCTCAAATTCTGAATTCGAGAATTTCCGCAAGGAAAAAACTATAATATTTTCTATCAAACTGTCACAAACGTTGACATTAATTTTTTTTCTTATTACATAAGACTGGATCTAACAGTCTAACAGTACTGATGAAATTTACTATCAAAGAAACTCATTTCTAAGCAGTTTTAAAACAAAATCCGGTGAATATGATGACCATATCTGACTAACGCCCTTTGTTGCGTCGACCAATGAAACAAAAATACATATAGCTTGACCAAGAGCGCTGTTCCGCGCCTTAGGTATGTGCGCGGCGAGACGGGGGGGCAGTGCAGGCTGTTCATTCGTCAATGCACACGGCGACCCGCTGCTTATTCGTCAACACTGCCCCCCGCCTCACCGCGGATTCCTCAGGCGCGACTGCGCTCTTGGTCAAACTATAGTAATATTTTGTCGTTTTTGTTTTTCAATGATCACAGTTGTCTCGACCCTTTTTAGACCACTAAATAGAACAAAGATGAGAAAGTTTTTTCAAAAGTTGATGAGATTTCTATAGCGGCCGAGCGCTGCAAGCAGAAATAGTCCTTATGGTGTATAGATATGAAAATCTTTTGATAGTACATATACATAGAACAGACTTGTACTTAATAACTGTCTCCAAACCCATTTTTGGAATACAAACATGAAAATAATAATATGTCAATAAAAGTTTAATTTTCATTATTATATAGTTGGCATTTTATATAAGAAATTCAAATTGTCATAGTAAATAAGATTTAATTTATAGTCGGGGCCTTATAATGCTGTCATCTGCAGGTGATTAATGTTTGATAAAAATTAAGTTAGTCTGAGTGAACTATAGTCCGTGCGCGACTGTTAGTCACAGCCTTAGGTATGTGAGTGGACTATAACAAAATGTTTTTGAAATTTTTGTGTAGTTACCTTCTTATTGAATATATTCTGTCCTGTCTAGTTACTTTCCTATTTAATATTATAAAGAGACAATTCCCAGTAGCAAAAGGTCTGGTTTTTTTCTTAAAATATAATCACGAAAATGTGGGTGTAGAGACAGCCTATGAAAAGATTAATAATATATCTGTTCCGGCTAATCTATGAAACGGCTCGACCAATATTGACAGGACTTTCACTGGCAGATAGCTGATGTTATAAGGAGTAACTTAGGCTACTTTTATTTTAGAAAAATAATTATTGTCGTAGTGTAATAGCTAGTCAGTTTATAAGTAAGGAGTAAATACTTTCTGCTAAGAAATTGATGATGTACCCAAAGTTTGGAAATAAACTGCTTTATAATTGTGTCAGTGTCCAAGTCATACATTTTTACACTGTCTCTCTCACCTTATTTTTAGAGTAAAAGTGAGCTGTTCTCGAAAATTCCATAAGCCTGTGATCTCTTTTGCAGGTAACAACATAAAATCAATAGAGCATTTGAATCACAACATACACTTGGAACATCTAGACTTGTCCAACAACCAGATATCCTTCATAGCTGATATATCTTATTTGAAGAATTTGAAGGTCAGTATTTTGTGGCAATATACTTACATTACATTAGTTATAACTTGACCCGTGACGCGATTGGTAGTATTGAATTTTGGAGTCATGTGATTGGTAGTACTCTTCTGTTATTAACCATTTTGAACTCTATAAACATGGAAACTAAGACTGCAAAATTCAGTGCTACTAATCGCGTCACGGGTCAAGTTATAATGAACGAACTATACTCTGATTATTATTTTATGATTGCTGTGAGACATGGTTTTTTTTCTTCTTGGTTGTAGTCTGATACGAACACTTGACTGGCTAGCTTGTTAAAAAGTAACTGATGCATGAAAGTAATTTTAATATATAAGCTGCCTTCATTTATTATTTAAATGCATAATAAGGAGACCAGTGACCGCGTATGACTGCTGTTTGGCATAACATAAATTGATAAATAGCAAGTTCTTTTCATCCTTCCTTACTTATTATAAAACAAAATCCCCCGCCGCGTCTGTCTGTCTGTCTGAACGCGATAAACTCAAAAACTCCCGAACAGATTTTCAAAAGTTTTTCACCGACGCTGGACGGAGTGATTCATGCGAAAGGTTTTGTGTATAATTCATTATGGACTTGTGTAAATTGGCTGAAATATGACGATTATTGTCGAAGATGTCGGAAAATATGCCGCGTAAGCCGTAAGAGATACATCAAATTTAGTTTCTACAGAATTGTAGATCTTAAAAATTACAACAGAAAAGCCCGCGAAAGCATATGGCTATCTTCTAAGCATGACCGACAGAAACCATTTTTATCTTTCAGAATTTGATAAAAATTTCATTGTTATTTCCTAAGCTATTTTGACGGGTATTATATTATTATTTATCCTTATCCAATAAAATATATTATTTAAAAAAATGGGTATTTAATTTAGATTAAAATATTCCTTGACATCATATCAATATATTAATACTCTAAAAGATATCACAGATTCAAAATTACGCGTAACGAAATAATTATGGTTGACGACAACGCGGGCGCAGCAATATGTCAGTCAATGGCTTTCCTCGGCTATTAGGTATCTAATCCCGGTTGGATATTTTCCGACATCCACGCGGGCGAAAGCTAGTTTTGAATATAATTATCGATTCTTTAACTATTTTAATTTCGCTTTAATGAAAAAGCCTAATAGGTGGATGTTGTGTACCACAATGTAACAACCAATTAGGCTTTTTCATTTTTTTTGAAAATTAAACACAAATTCACACAATTATCATATTTTTTTTACAGACTATGATAATGGATCCACCCAAAGTACCATAATTAATCTTAATCTCTCTCTTTCAGCACTTAAATCTAGAAAGGAACAGGATATCAGATCTGAGGCAGTGTGACCGCTACCTTCCAACACACTTGGAACACGTAGGGCTAGCTCACAACAGTATCCAAGATCTGAATGAGATCTGTCACCTGGTGCACCTGAACAAACTGGAGAGCTTCTCTATACAGGGTAACCCGTGCGTCGCGATGGCTGGGAAGGACAAATTGTATCCTTTTTAATCACACATGCAATCCTCGAAAGGCCACACTCAGTTAAAAAGCAGGTAGCCTGCCAGCACAGTTTAGCGCTGGTCGGCAGCCAGTCTTCATAACTTTAGCCGAACCGGTACACCGGTACTCGACAAATTCCGGCCTGAAATGGTCGCCTACTTGCCGGTTAGCGCCGTTAAGAACAACATTCACGATCAAAAAATTACTTAAAAAAAATATTAAGCAATGTAACTCTTATCTCATTGTTATAAAGTATAAATTAGTTTCATTTCCGTGAGTTTGATAATACTCTCGGCAATAATTCTAATAGGCTAGGTACACAACCTTACCTTACCAGAATATGAGTTACATTGCAATGACTTACTAATGGTTTAACGTCGATCGTGCATATCCTACCTTAGGGATCTCGCGCACTAGACGGCCGCGATCACGACCAGATAAACTATAGAAGCCGATACAAATTGCGCACTTATAGTTTGACCAAGAGCGCTGTACCGCGCCTTAGGAATGCGCGGTGAGGCGGGGGGCAGTGTTGACGAATAAGCGGCGTGGCGCCGTGAGCATTGACGAATGATCAGTCTGCACTGCCCCCGTCTCGCCGCGCACATACCTAAGGCGCGGTACAGCGGTATCGGTCAAACTATAGTTGCAACGGCCAACTAGCGGCACACCATACAATACAAGTAGACGGCCAGGACTGGCCGGAATCGTGGCTGTCTAGTGCGCGAGATCCCTTAGATCGATGCCAGTTGCTTGAATACGGCTGACAGGTGGACCCACATACCGCGAAAATCTAAAGCAGAGCCTTACATTATTGTTTTTTTTTCGTGGTGTTTTTACGTTAGACAGTGTCATCAATGATAATATATTACATTCCGTTATGTTCATAGTCCTTTAAAATCATAAAATTGAGTTGTGTTAAAAAATAATTTGAAAATTATTCCTTGACCCATCACAACAGAGGATTTGATTACCGTCCATTCTTACTCAACTGGATAATGAGCGTCAAGTCTATTGATGGCTTTGTCGTCAGTGCTATAGAAAGGTAAGATCTAATCCATTTATTAGAATAAAGTGTGTCAGTTATTATGATATTTGTCAATATTATCCCATTAGAGAAAAGCGGCCCACGAAGACATGACCTACTGAACCGTTTCGTTAAGTAGAGTTGATTCATAGAAGTATTGGAGGGAAATAACTAATTATAATCTTACAAAAAATTGTATTCGTCTGAAGTATTAAGTGAAGTGTAGTGTTCCGTGTGGTGCCGGACGTAAAGAATAGTACCATCCCATTTCTTCTCGACTCACTAGAGAATGGGCAGCAGCGTTCTCTATGCATTTTAACACCATACTGCGATCGCCAACCCGCCTACCAAGCGTGGCGATTATGGCAAACCCCCCATTTGGTGGAGGCCTATTGCCCAGCAGTGGACGTTTTTCGGCTGAAATGATGATTAAGTGTAAAAAAAGTTCTATGAAACACTTCGCTGCACGCCCCGCCACCTCCGCTCTGGATTTGCGACCTTAGATGGCTTATAGATGTATCCAAATATAAATCAAGTCTCGCCCCCATTCACTTTCTGAAGTGTCAATAGATAAATCCTCAAACCTCTTTTTCATGTTTATTTTGCTACTGGTGAACAATTAACAATAAACAAAACGCTCGCTTTCAGTTTGAAAGCGGAGTGGCTGTACAGTCAAGGCAAAGGTCGGCATTACCACGCGGGGCAGCATCAAGAGTTGTGCGAGTACTTGGCGTCTACCTGCCCTCTAACAGCTGATGCGCTGGAGACCGAGGATCAGAGGAAACTGCGTCTTATACTTAGTAAGGTAAGGTAGAGTTTAGAATAGGGATGTAGTCAATAGTTAGGCTGCATTTTAATATCCTTTACGACTTGTGATACTTTGTAGTTCGTTACGAAAAGAGATACGTCAATAATTTGTTGTTTTGTGTACCCAAGAATCTTAAAATTGCAGGTTCTGACAATTAATAAAATTAGTTTAACTAAGTGTGGCATGGTACTCATTATTATTTGTACTGAATCAACCTGTTACTAGGCAAAGGCGTGTTCTCACCCAAAATTAATATAATGCAGGCTCAACATCATCAGCAGCAACTGAAAGACCAAAACCACAGTCCATTGAAGCCCAAGTTGCAGTCACCGAGAATGCAATGTAAGTACTTTGTAGCTAGTAATGAAGAATAGGGTATCTACTATTTACAATGTACTGTAGAGGCTTTACTCTATATGACTTAAAATAAAAACTCAGTTTGTTCAAGTAGATGGCATGAATGCGAGACAGACATTTAATTTATAATTAGATTAGAAAAAAGAGAGGCAGTCGCCCCGCGATCTGAGCGGTCGATATAAAATATATAAATGAATTTCTTAAACTAATATAATTATTAAAGTTCTGCTGCAAATAAGTCCATTTCTTAATACCTGGTACCGTAGACAAACAAAGTGTCTACAGTACTGTCATTTGACCGTGTTTTAAAGATGGAAGTAATGCAGTTTATTCAGTACTAGTTGCGCCCCGCGGTTTCACTCGCATAGAGTTTGTCACAGGAAACATCCATTTTTCGGGCATAAAAATATCCTTTGTCATTCGGGAACAGTATAGCTTTCTATCAGTGACAGAATTTTTGTAATCGGATCTGTAATTCCTTAGATAACCTGTTACAAACAACTTTTTAATAGCTTCTATTTAACTTGCAATGTATGTATGTTTGTTCGTGTGAAATCTTGCTACTCAATTTTGAAGCAGATATCTTTAACTGATTGAGCTGAAATTTTGTATACACGTTTAGTTTGGATGACAATACACGATATGCTGTGTGATGTCATTCTAAATCCAATATGGCGGACCGAATAGTTATTTTTAATGCATTTCTACAATATGGGTATCAAATGAAAGGGCTTTTTGAGAGTAACTCGAAAAATAATGTGAAGTCATTCTAAATCCAATATGGCGGAACATCCAAGATGGCGGAATAGTTATTTTTTATGCACTTCTGCAATATGGGTATCAAATGAAAGGGCTTGCCGAGAATAATTAGAAATAACTAAAAATTAAAAAATAAATTAAAAGCAAAAAGACCTTTAAAAAAAAACTTTTATTTAAATGCTCCAAAAAGAAGAAAATAAAATTTTGTTAAGTTTCTCAATTAAATAGGTAAGTAGTAGTTTATTTACACAAGTAAATCGCGCGACAAGCTTTTATGATCATATAAATTGTGTATAATTAGGTTACAAGTTGATAGTTAAAATTTTAAAAGAAAATTTAATTTTCATCTTTTTGGAGCATTTAAATAAAAGCTTTTTTTTTAAAGGTTTTTTTGCTTTTAATTTTCTCTTATAATTTCAGTTACTGGCGAAATTTGGGTGCACTATAGGTACATCTCTGCCCAACCCTTCGGGGAAACAAGGCGTGATGTTATGTTATGCTATTTCAGTTTAGATTTTGAGTTTAAGAGCGTTTATACGGAAAGTGGGCAATGTCGCAAATAGATGTCAAATATTTCGCTGTTTTGATTAATTTGGCAATATTACTGTATGGAAATAAGTTATGTGGCTAACTAGCGAACTAGAATATTAATAATGCAATTATAACATTGAAAATTCATAATTCAAAAGTCATAAACTAGGGTGAGAAGCAGCACTTTTCGATCGGGAAAATTACATAAGACAGTCCCCCAAAAACGCCCACCCTCCACCACTTCCTAGTTCTTTGATGTTGTAACCGTTTTACGTGTAAAAAGGGGAATTTGAAAAGTTTCCAAATACTTTTATTGCATCTAAAACGAAATATTCGGTGCTAAGATATTAATTATTGCATTTCATAACCAATATTTTAGTTCACTAGTTAGCCACATTTCATATTTCCATACAGTGATATTGCCAAATTAATCAAAACAGGTAAATATTCGACAGCTATTTGCGACGTTGCCAACTTTTAGGATAAACTAAACACTCTTAACAAAATTATCATTACAAAAATTGTGTCGGTAATGGTACGCATTTATTAACGTTTCACTTCGACACTCAATGGCTTATAGAAAATGTAAGTTATGCTGACGTAAAGGAACGTTTGACCTATTCATTAAAATAGTTAATTTAATGAGTTATCTTAGGAATTTGTGGAATTACGCTTATATGCTAAAATGTTTTGTAGGCATTCATTTACAATATTGTGTCGATGTCAAGTAATCAGTAGGTGAATAATATCAACAGACGATTTATATGAAATGGAATCGGTTTCTCGAATCGCCCACGATTACATGGAATTTAAACATAACTGGCGAAATGTGGGTGGTGTACTGTTCACGGTTTACCTCTCCTAACCCTTGGGAGAATACAGGCTTGGTGTTATGGAATCTCTCGCACTAGACGGCCACGACCAGTGGTCGCAGCGACCAGGTTAACTATAGGAACCGGTACTAATCGCGCATTTGGTCGCAACTACTAGCCGCAGAGCAGGCCACGGGAGAAAACGGGGCACGACTGGCTGGAGTCGTGGTCGCCTAATGCGCGAGATGCCTATGTTATTCTATTCTACAATAGTCGTATTCTAATTATTTCTGCAAATGTCAAAATAACGCCGAAGTAAAGCTTCTCTTTTGCTCTGTATGCATGAATCGTCTGTAAATCAATGCTCGCATCTCGTCTATTGTGTGATTGATGCGATAACTCGAGATTTTCGTATCGTGTTTCTTTTCCAAGAAATGATTTCCTTACTACTTTGGTAAACAAACACGAAACTCGTTCACTCACAGACAACCCTTGGAGTAAAGTATTAGAAGATATTAGATTTTGGTGGCCATCAATACTTAGCAATGGCCACTTATCTACATATACTTTATCGCCATAATAACTTGCAGCGCGTATATCAACGCCTCGCCACATGGGCCGGTCACCCGACCGCCTCACTTCGAGCTACCACGCAGCACTAACCAAGTCTTCGTCGCCATCCCATCAAATGACGTCATCACTGTGCGGCGACCTCCCCGGTATACCAACGGCTATGAGCCAGAGCTTCGACTCGCCCGGACTCATGTATGCCACGGAGAAACGAGACAGCGCTAGAGAAAAGGAGAGGGAAAGAGTTCAAGGTACGTGTTAGCGAAAAGTAGTGTAGGCCCATACTAAGACACATCAAGTTTTAGATGAATTCCGGCTTTGTAGAGCGTTTTGTCTGTTACTCATACCTGTGTGACAGTCAACGGGTGCGCACTGTGCGAATTAAGCTATTGCTTGTTTTTTTTTGTCTTTCCAATTAATAACCTAAATTAACTCTTCAACCTTCACAGAGATACCGCAACCAAAGCCAGTAAATCATTCATTAGAAGCTGCATCGAAAATGGTTCCCGTCCCCGAATCGTTAATGAGTCCTGACTACCAAGACCCTATATACGACATCCAAAGATCAATACCAAAGCCGACCAATAATTCGATACACAGCGTCTCGAACACATCATCGCAGTCGAGTAATAGTAGCATTCACGAAGACAAACCACGACACGCCAAAAACATGAAAGGTTCGCCGAAACTACCAAAGAGCGCTACTTCATCACCAAAACTAAAAACGAGAATGGAACAACGGAAAGGCAGCTTATCAAAAATAGAAGTGAAAAACGACGAGAAAAAACTAAACGGCATCACGAGTGATTCGGAGAATCTCGGTGCCGATATTATGAAGTTAGCGTCGAATCAGAGACGCCAGAAGAAAATCAGCGTAGAATCTATGGCTGCCGTGACTATACAGAAGATGTGGAGGGGGTACAGAAGTAGGAATCTCAATAAGGATACGCTGCGGATACTGCACGCCATACAAGCGGCGAGGGCCAGACAACATATACAGTGAGTTTAATGTACTATTGTTTGTTGTGCATTGGCGGGCCGCACCGCAAATCTTCCTATATCTCAGATTAGTGTAGATTGGTCACTTCGCAAAATCATTTCAGTAAAAAGCGACACTTGCTACGACAAAATAAAGTGCAATTCAGGTTGCACAGCGCTAATTACCTACCTGCGATATTCATCTAGAAGTTGCCTCTCTTTCTATCGCGTAACATTTATATCTTCTGACTACGTTACGCCCACTGCATTCGACAAGTCGAGTCCGCCGTGTACTTGTAGCTTCATACCTAAAATGCGGAGTGACCCATATGTATTCATCTGTGTCTATACATCAATGTGTGCTTAACAACGTAAATAACGCAAAGTCAAAGTCAAATAATTTATTTCAAATAGGCCCTTGCGAGGCACTTTTGAACGTCAAAAATTACAAAAAATTGAATTGATTCTAGTCGCCCCTTCCAAAAGGTAGTCTTCGTATGGAGAAGAATGGGCAAGAAACTCCACCGTTACTCTTTTAAAATGTTTTACAATATTTTGTATATGTAGGTACATTAGTTATATATATTAAGTATATGTAGGTACATTAGTTATATACATTAGTTATATAAGTTTTTATATATATGTGAAGACGATGCACCTAAAAAAAAATTACTATACCACAATAGGTAAAAATAATTAAAAAAATAGCAACAACAGATACATTAATTACTTATGTGATATATACATGGTTCTCACATATTTACATACATTGTAAAAGTAGACGATTTTCCTAAAATTTTACAATTAATAAGTCAGTGTGTGAGCGCGCAATGAACATGACTGAACTGTCAAAATGAAAGGAATTGCGATCGATTTTCATTTTATACGTGTTACGCAATTACCCCGCAGATGGGCCACCGCATGAAATGCGATGTGCTGCAGCTTTAATGTGCGCATTATTCTACAGGAAAAAGTTAACACTGACGATAAAAAATTGGCCGTTGTTATTAGACATTATCCTGTTTTTTAATTGTTCTCATGTCAAGCACCATATTTATGTATAAACTTAAATTTAGTTGATTTTTCTGTTCCGTAGGAGGTTGACGTGCGACATGGAGGCGACGAAAGCCGCTTTAGAGTCTGAACGAAAGATACAGCAACTACAGATGCAGGCTATCAACGCATTGTGGAAGAAAGTATCCACTTTACAGGCTGCTGGTAAGTTGCGCACCCACTTTGTAGAATAGAATAGTTCTTTATTTGCACAGAAAGTAGGTACAAGTTACAGATGTTAAGGTTAAAATAATCCATATACTAACTACCTTAACTAAGGCATGCAAACAGTTTACTTAATATAAATATTATTAACAAATTCAATCAAATCAATACAAATTTACCATGTCAAGATGAAATTCAGAAATGAAATACAAAATCGTAGTAGGCAATACAATACAAATGTCAAGTTTCATAAAATGGGATTATAAATTCGTCAAGTTCGAGGTCAATACATTCTAGGCACTCGCAGTGTCGGCATTTCGTTTTTCTGTGCCGATGACCGGCATCGATTTTTCGGTTTAGTGAATGCAGTTGCTCTATAAGATTCACTTCGAACCTTCCATAATTGTAAATACAAATTAAGTTTTTGCCTTAATTTTTAGATAACCAGAAGCATAGGCTATCGGATTCAGATGACAGCACAGACGCGCTGCGACAACTGTCGGAGACGTGTTTCAGTTTACAAGCACAGGTGTGTACCAACTGTAATGTAAAATTTTCATAATATAGACTCAAAGTCATATATATATATAATATCATATTGCAAATTGTAATCAACATTTTTAGTACCCTTTCAATACAATAGGGATGATGGCAAAAATTCTTTTTAGTCCGTCTTTGAGATTATAAAAAAATATTGTACACGTATTTTTTTCTTTTTGTACGTTATAATTATTATCAGCATCCCTATTGTCTATGATTCTGAATTCAAGTATACTAGAGCTCTTTGTGAAGATGCTCGTTGGGGGAAGTACTACCACCATACTAGGTTCTGCTGCCAATTCTGATACATATTTCTTCTGTTGCTAGGTTGCGGAACTGCAAGGCTGTATGCAAGAAGTTCTGAAGGCCGTGTCTACTAAAAGCCACGCGGAGCCGGTCGCAACACAGACAGACATTACGGCTATCATCACACCTCAAGTAAGCGAAATAACATTGTCATACAGACAGACGAGTTCAGACGACAAACAGCCTTTAATTTCCATGCTGTTAATATTAAGACGTATGTGTTAAACAAAAGTTTCGCAACTCTTTTTAAAACGTTGCCCCACACTAAGAATTTCTTCTTGTATCGTGGGTGCGTTTACAAACATAGAAACTCACATGCACTAACACCCAGACCCGGACCAACTACTTGCAGATCATACAAATATTTGTTCCGTGCGGGGATCGAACCCGCGACACGTTGCACAGCAGTCGATCGCTCAGCCACTGCGCCAACCGTGTCGTCAAACGTTGTTGTTGCAATATGTTTTTGTGTCGCTGTTTCTTGTTTTGTAATTTTTTTGTTATATTTTTACTGCACAACGCCTTAGATGTATTTAAATATGTCATGTTGTGCGTCTTTATTTCAAATAAACAAATGTTGCTGCATTAAATGTGAGTGAAAAATTCCATCAACTATGTTACTTTACTTTTGTCGAGCACAAATATGGGGCTTAAAAACATTTTTAAAGCGTCGTTTGTAAATTTTGTAGTTAGACAATGACATAATGTGTATTTTTGGTTCAGGAGGAGCGTTGCACGTGGCTGCGGCGGCCGCAGACGTTACCGCTGGGCGGCGCGCGCGCAGACCTGCCGCCCGCGCCGCCCGCGCCGCCCGCTCCCCTCCCGCACCGGGAACATGCGTAAGTGACAACACATAACGACGAACATAGTGTTGTTACTATGAACACATGTGACGTTTCGACATTCCACATATCATGCTCTTGTTAAAATAAAGGACGGTCCTCACCGCTAGCATTCGCTATACGAATTTGTTTTGCGAAACGAACACTTTGTTGAGTACGTGAATCCAAAAACGAAAATCAAATTCTAATAGCTTTGCTCTCGAACGAATGTTCCTTAAACCATATACGTAGTCTGGTCATAAGTTTTGTCACATATGGAAAGTTAAATAAATGACACACTGAGTTACGCACTACAACCATTTATATATCAAATAAAAGGGTATAAACTACAGAAATAAACAACATTAAAATTATTCGAAATGTCCTGCTCTTGCTTCGATACACGCCTTCAATCTGCAAGGCCAGTCATCAATCGAAGCACGCACGACATTCATGTTAATATCGGCGACTGCTTTAATCAGGGATGCTTTAAGTGACTCCAAGTTGCGATGGGGTTTAGCGCAGACCTTCTCCTCTAAGTGCTGCCATATTTTGTAATCCAAGGGATTCAAGTCTGGACTGGATGAGGGCCAATCCTCATGCCTGATAAAGTCGATTCCACGGGTCGTGAGCCAGTTTTGGGTACTTTTCGCCTTATGAGCCGGCGCAGAATCCTGCTGGAATTACTCAGTGCCTGTTTTCGAACATTGTTTGTGAAAGAGGTTCCACAATGTTTGTTAGGACTGTGTTTTGATATACGAGGGCACTGGTTTTCACTCCTTTTTCACAAAAAAACACCTCCGTTGGACCCAAATAGGACACCCCAAGCCAAACCATGAATGCCGAAGGGTGATGACCACGCTGAACACGTGGCACACGTTTGTTCGCTTCTTCACTAGAGTGTACATACACTTTATCACTTTGTTTATTGAAACTCTCCTCAACATTAAAAATGTTTTCGTCCGAAAAAAGTATTTCGCGGTATTTTTTTCCCGCGTACCGCCTTAACAAAACCCGGCTTCTTTCGAGTCTGATTTTTTTCAGCCGTGCGTTAAGAAGATGTGCTGTTTTTTTTCTATAAGCACGCAGTCCTACGTCTTCATTTAACACCCTTTTAACAGCAGTTCTGCTTTAGTCCCATCTGCAGAGCCAACATTTTTTGCTTGCGGACAGGATTTCGTTGGATTCGCGCCTTCATTGCTTTGATGACCGCTGGAGTCCGAACAGTACGAGGTCGACCGCTCCTTTGTTTATCTTCTAATCTTGAATCTTCCCTGAATCGTTTGATAGTGCGATAAATAAATCTCAGTGGAATTTTCAAATTTTTCAGCAGTTTGAAAATCTCAGTTGGCGCGTGACCGCAACGATGCAATGCAATTACTGCGACTCTGTCTTCTTTGCGCGTCCACTCGATTTTAGAAATAGAACAAAATTCCAGAAACCCTTTGTTTTTATTTTCTTTAAATATTCAAATTTCGAATGCCCATAATATTTTCCTCGGCTTGCATTCTAAATTCGAAATTTTACCTATGTGACAGAACTTATGGCCCGACTACGTAATTTATTCAAAACAATCGTACAGTCAATGCATTCTGACCGAACATTTCTTACGTTATTATAGTAACAACATGTATTTTCTTCAACGATAATCCTATATCATGAAGATAGATGAAAAATCTATCTGCGACTTATGTTTCCCACGTGTCTTGCTACACGCTCTATGAACAAGAATAACTTTGCAGTGCAAAATCGAACGAAACGGCCGCTCTGGGCATAGAGCGGACCGAGTCCGTTATTCAAGAGAGATCGGCGGAAACAACCGAAGTGGATGTCGACTTGAGGGCATGTGACGTCATCGCCGACTGATAACGCAAGCAAGTACGTATTGATCAGAAACCTCTGGGTTGATGTTGACATCCAATACCGTTGTTATTCTTGATTAAAGAGATAGTATATGCTTTAAAAAAATATGTTAACGCTTAGCCATTTACGGCTATGTGACTACAATCGGTGTCGATATGAAAGCCAATTGAATCTGTTGCCGAAACTCAAGGCAGCTAATATGAATGGCCCTTGCAAATCATGAGATCGAATTATCTACTAGTCATGATTTTCTTCTTATGACCATTAACATAAGGTTTAAATTGCAATGTAGACGCACGCTTGAAAAAATACAAATAGTTGTTTTGGCCAACCAATCTTGAAATATCAGCTATGTGAGTTTTGACAATAGTTTTTTTTTTTGTTGTTGTTGTTATTAAAGGGGCCCAGGCTTTCGACAAACTGGGTGTAAAATTGTTAACATTTCAAATATCTATATACGTATATATAGGTAGCGTAGAAATATGGTGGGCAGCTAAATTACCAAAGAAATAAAATCTTTTAAGACTCCGAGCAGCTATATATTTTGAAAAAACCTGAAACAATGGTTGTGTTTTACAATCATCGTAATCGAAATTTCAGTATTCTAAATTATATTAAAACGTAACACGCTATATACTATCTCTTTAATACAAACTAATTATTTTGTGAGATTCAATTGGTTTTCTTTACATAGTTAAACTCCTAAGTGTAAGAGAATTCGTAGGTCTCGGGATAAAGCAAATTGAAACTATTCATAATAGTCGTAAGGTTCATATTCGTGGTACGCTAAAGCAAAGCTTGGTTTGTAATGTGGGCTTGTTAAAGAATTAAGGTATGATATGATATTCGTGTAAGAAAGTTAAATCATGGTTAAGTTATATGACGAAAGCATTTGAAAGGCCTTCAAAGGTATCTTTCATATTTTATATTTGCACTTTATTTCTTACCGCAGCTGCCTGCATACATGTTGCCACTATAAATATATAAATATTTTATTTATTATCAGTCCTAACAACACTTTTCTATATAAATCTGAAAAATAAAAAGTTTTACAATTAAACCGATCGGGTTTGCTTGAAAATAATGCTGTGAAGCCGCCATTAAACTTGTAAATTTTCTTCACGGAAGTCGTTCGTAATTAACTTAAATAATTTGCAAATGTAGACTCTTGTAAGAAGCTTATCGTAATTTCTTCTTACATCTTACGCAGTCATAAGTTACTTACATACATTTTTCGGAAGCAACTAACAAGTGTAATGGCGGCCTAAAGATGATTCTCTGCTACATACCAAAGAATGTGATAGCATTATGAAAGACAAAAAAGCACCGATTTTTTCAACAAAAAAGGTTGTTTTTGATACAAAGACACTAACATTATTTTATTCTAGAAATCTATCTCAAGAAAATTAGACTGGTCGAAAAAAAGTTAAACTTAAGAATATGAGAATTAATTGGTGTTTTATTATAATCTGAAACAACACGAATTCCAAAAATATTACTTCGTTTTGCAATTGTACAACCATTATCGCTTGGTAAAAAGTTTTTTGTATCGCCGAAGCTTGGCCATTATTCTTGCTTTATACAAGACCAATTTGAAACAAGACTGGACAAGGCGAATGTTTTGTTGTTCGCTGATATCCTTGCCAATTTAAAAAATCCGTATGTACTATTGCGGAAAGTCATAACTAACCACCGTAAGGACTATTCTTGCTTGCAGCGCTCGGCCGCTATAGATCCGGGCCGGTAACAGATGTGGTCATCGTGTTCACGGGATTCGTTTTTCAAACTGGTTAGATATGAGTTTCTTTGATAGTATATACAGGCTATTGATTTAGTCACCTGAATTAGTTAAGGGCGGTTCTACATTACTATTACATTAATTTTTTCACGAGTTTATTATGGGTTTCTGAGCAGAAGCTGTTCAGTATGGTGGGAACTGGGAAGTACCGTAAGGTGGATCCGCAGTGGTATGTACTCCGCAAAATTCAAATTTTATTACGATTTTTGCAATTTGCAGGTCAGTTTCAGGTTGTATATTGATCAAAATATAATTCGCGACCATAACATGTATGTACTTACAGAATTATGATCATTAATACATCTCTCTAAGTTAGATTTGTTCCATAAGAAGTTTTCCATAAGAGATTTGTTGAATTTCGCGTGCTACCACTGCGGATCCTCCATAACGGTTGATACAAGTGAGTAAATCAACAGCCTGTACATATGTTAATTCAATTAAAGTTCACGTTAACTTAAAGTATGAGCATTTTGGTAAAAACATATATTATGATAGTAGTCATAATACACGTTTTTACCTGACTACCCATAGTTTTAACAATGATACATTTAGTTAAATTGCCTTTTCTTTTGGTAAAATTACGCATAATAATATTATTATAGTTTTAATTATCACTTTAGTAAATACTAGGTTTAAACGTTCACAAAGACGTGGTTGTTGATTTTTAAACGAAATAATTACGAGTATTATGCTATTATAATCACATTTGTACTAACGGTTTGGTTCTTATACACTGTGAATAAATGAAAAGTAAAGGTTGGCGCCTACTGCAGCCGCATTGCGACGCAGCGCATCAACTTGCAAAGCAAAAAAACCCAGTGCAGCCCGCCTGTTGTGTTGTGTTGTGTGCGATGCTACATACAAAATGTACGAAAGTAATTCAGGAGAATTTTAGCAATGCGTTGTGTTGCGGCGCTGCTCCCTTATGCGCTAGCCCTTATAAAACAATTGCGACAGATATTTTTATGTCAACGTTCTACTATCGACTTTATGTAGTGCTATATGCACACAACAGTGTACTAAGAAATATAATGTCAAAAAATAGGGCAACGATTTCCTTAATCACACAGTGTATGAGTCACTTAGTTAACGCACTGACTTCAACGCCATTTTGCAAATAAACCATTAAATTTATACATTTTTACGACATACCTGTTGTATATTCATTCACAATAATTGTACACAAATCGGCTGATAAGGCAGTATTAATTGTTAAAAAAAATATTTATTTCTAGTTGTGTGGTACATAAATGTTAATATGTATTTAGATCAAAATTATACAAAGAAAAGATGAGGAGTTCTGGAGAATTCTAGAACCTTTCTAGAGCTTTAAAACGATCTGTCAAACAATGTCACTTAGAAAAATAAAATAAGGTAATAAATTCAGATATCAATATTTAAACTACCTACACAGGCTTTTTCAACTTGTTGCAAATTCTACGCCTGGATCTATGTACACCATAGAAACAGTTTTACTGCTATGGACGTTACTATAGACCCACTTTTAGGAGAAAGCAAAAATTAAAAATAATTATGTGCCTAAATAAGTTCTCTATTTAGTGCAGAAACCATGAACTAAAAGTGAAATTTCGAATTTACAAACACCAATTGACTTCAAGTCTGGGAATCGCAATTGGTGATTAAATACATAAACCAAAGTATATCATAGGTATGTGAACATATCGCACCTTTGGTAGAACAAGGGCACAATTGCAGTTTTTGCAATTTTATTATTAATTATATTTTTCTTTGTCGCGCCAAGAGAGTAACAAAATGGCGCCAAAAAGACAACGCCACTATTTCCATCTGGCGGGTCTTTGTCCCTCCAGTTCAAAGGGCCTTTTTAAAGCATTTCTGCATATTTAAGTCATTTTGGTAAGTTATGACAATTATGCCCTTGTTCTACCAAAGGTGCGATATTGATAGATGTATTGACACCAATAAACATTGTAAAGCATATTTTTACGGTAAAGCTTACGAATTACTCGGCAAGTCTGATTTGCTACAAAAAGCGCAAAAATTTTAGCCAAAAACAAAGAAATCGGCCAAATATTAGCAGATTTAGACGAAAAATCCAAAAAGTCTGCATTAATTGAGAAAATTAAACGACATAAGGCTGTACGAAAACCGCCTAAAGCTTGAAAAAAAACTAAAAACTAAAACTAGTCTACAATATCGATGATGATTATAAAAATGGCGTAGCTGACATGCGTCAAGATTTGGCGGGAAGAAGTGATTTTGCGAAATTCGACTTGCCATTAGGTTTGAGTATAGACGAGAAAATTAGTATTACGGATTTGACTAGCAAAGTTGAAATGATTAGAAGTACATAAAGACGGGGATAGTAAGCGTAAGAAAGAGATGTATACCGAACCCTCATAATATTCGTTGTCTCGACCCCGTCTGCATTAATTGTGAATAGTTTCATGGCTTTCTTTTCTAGAGCTTTGATATTCGTAACTGTTAGTCGACCCGAAAGTCTGGCAAGCAGTCTGTTGTGGAAGTCAGATAGGCAGTCGCTGCAAGTAAAATACTGGTATTCAGCTGCAACTTGTAAGACGGGATAGCCTATTAAATTAAACTATAATGCGTCAGAAAGCTGACACCGTTCCTCTACTAGATAGAACACTTATTTTGGTACAAATGTTCATTCGGGAAGTACATACTCTCCACTTGGCTGCACCGAGTTGATTGAATAGGGAATCTTACGCAAAGCTGAGACAGCAGGTGGCGTCACCTAATCTGTTATCTGTTATTTGCCAAACAGGTAAACAAACACAGTTTTAGGAACAAAAACTAATGCCTACACATAAGGTTCAGTTTGCGTTACAACTTCATATTTTTTATGACTTTTTCAACAGTAGGTACTAGTCTGTCGAAAACCAACTCTATTTACACTCACATAACGTTGATGTTTGTTTAAATGGAAATAACATCAATTGGAATAAGGTTATAAATAGACGTTATACACCGGTAAACAAAAGGCACAACACTGGTACACTGTTGCATTGTTACAGATTATTCCTGACAACCGGCCATCACTAAAATAATATAACAGTAGATTGAAAAATACGGGTTTTTCCATTAACAGTCACCTAACCATCGATATTTATTATAACCATTGATAACAGAAGAGGCCTAAACTTCATGATTTTCTATTCAGGTTATTTATTTATTCCCCTAATAACTAATTATCATTACAGGTCTCATTACCTAATACGATAGTACGGTCTCTTATAATGTGTATAAATACAAAAATTATTTACAATTTAAAATTATTACGAACTTAAACCTTTTTGATATCTAGTGCGAAATTGGCAGTAAGGTTCCCTATTGAGAGTACACTAATAATAATTTCTCATGACACTACGTTACAAGTTTGGTAGCAACAAAAGCAGCAATTAGAAAAACTAGTGTATTATTAAGAAGTTATAATTAGTTTTATTGGTAATTATTATAAAAAGGTAAAAAAACGAGATGCCTTGTGTATTGAGCTTTATTTTTCGCGATATTTTTTTCATTTTCTATTTTTATCGGGTGTGTTTACTAGTTAACGAATCTCTACGCTTGAATATTTTTTTGATATGGTTTTATATTATTTTTATCTGTAATAGAATTGTGACTATTTGAATTCGAGGACTTGGCGAAAGCTTTAGAGTTTGAAAACCGATTTTTACATGTGATTCTCGAAGTAAGTGTCAACTTTTCACGGTCTCTTGACAGGGTTCTTGACCGACGACTTGTATCGTAAAATTATGTTGGACATCTGAAATATGCAATCCTTACAGGCTCTTAGCTAAGGATACTTGCATAAAGCAGATCGATTACAATGTTTTGCCTGTTTCTTACTGTGTGAGCGCATAAGTTAATATGGCAATTTACCCGCCCGATCGGTACGACTTGTCTTTACCGGGAATTCGCGTCTTTATACAAGCTCGCTTAGTCCCTTGATTACTTCCCTGCAAAATTTATTGGCAACAATCAGAAGCTCAGATTCAAATAGTCCCAACTTATAATAGAGCTCTTATATGCTAAGTACTAGTCATTTTTAACAACGCATTGTCATTTTATTCTTAGTGGTCACTGCAATTAATTTTTAGCTTCGCCTTACATGACATTAACGGGTTCATAAAACCTTGTTTTCTTATAATATATAGTTCGATAAGTAAAAGATTGTGTAAATGTGTTTTTCTGTACTTTGTCACTCTGTTACATAAAACAAAGTTAGGAAAATAAATTTCTGCATTGAAAGAGTCTGGAAAACTAATTGAAGAAAGTATGTTTTCGGTTTCGTATCGTGTAAATAATGAACTTTTATATTTAACAACGGTACAGAAATATTGATGCACTGAACAGAGATATTGAAATCTGTCTTCAGTTTCAAAGTACAGTAAAACGTGTTTTTTTACGAGAAAATGTGAGCAACAGTATGAACAGAAATGTTAACCGTATATACATAAGACTAACTCGATATAAGATCTTTTGGTGTCTTCACAAATATCCGATATTGCGCCTGAGTATAACTTCTGATTTCGGTAAACTTAAATGGCATCATGAGTCATTGATACGGAGAGAGTTCGCTCAAAAGATACCAGGCGAGAAATTCGCTCGGCGTCAATAAGCTTTAAATTTGAGTCGGCAGCGATAATCGCCTAAAAGCATAGCTAAATGATTGACTGCACATTTTCGCCACAAAACAGGCGGGATGATCTTGCCGTATAAATAGGACTATTTTGAGTTCATAGCCGTAAAGTCTTAAAATAAATAAAAAGTTATTAGTCAGATAATTTTTAAATTTGGTTTCGGTCGGATTAAAGTCGGTTCGGTTAAAACAAATTTTAACCTATATAAATAAAAATGAAATGCTGTTCGTTGCTAAGCGCATCATTTGAGAACGGCGGGACCGATTTGGCTATTATTTGGCTATTTTTAAAACGTTCGTAATAGTCCGAATTAGGTTTTTATGGAATAAAAGATTGGAAAAGTTTCCCGGAAAATTTTCAAATTCGGGAAATACTGAACGTATTTTTTTTATGAATTATTGCAACGTCTGTCGGGTCAGGTAGTTTTAAATGATTGTGAAGTCATCATAAGGTTCCAAAGACACTTGCCGTCCTGTGTAATTTCAATTTCATCGAACCCACCTTATTTGTTGTCCATTACGTTATAGCCTGTATTTATTATGTTTTATAAAACGATTTTAAAACATTCGCCGTCTTTTATTTGCCCCGTTAACAAAAAGTTATTTCTTTTCAGGTATTTATTCGGACAGGGGCCGAAAAAGGAAGTGTTAAAGTCATTATTGTTACAGTGCGAAAAGAAATAGGTTCGCTATTCGACTCAATTTTTTTCCTTGCATTGAAACAATATGATTTTACAACACTTCTCTATACGGGCCCTGATGATTTATAATCGCTGACCAGCAGTAGTGTTATTAATTATTAGCTGCGCCCCGTGGTTCCACCCGCGTAAGTCTCGATCCCGTGGGAATATCGGGGTAAAAATTATCCTGTGTTAATCCAGGTTATGAACTATTTGTTGGCTAAATTTTATCCAAATCCGTTCAGTTGTTTTTGCGTGAAAGAGTAACAAATATCTATCCATCCATCCATCCATCCATCCATCCATCCATCCATCCATCCATCCATCCATCCATCCATCCATCCATCCATCCATCCATCCATTCATCCATCCATCCATCCATCCATCCATCCATCCATCCATCCATCCATCCATCCATCCATCCATCCATCCATCCATCCTCACAAACTTTCGTGTTTATTATATTAGTAGGATAATCAACAGCGTCCTTCTGGGTTTCGTTTATTTATTTATTTATTTATTTATTTAGGCAAACCAACTAAATACACACAAGGACATTCAAAGTAACAATCATTAACAAATACAATAGAATTGCATGCATCTAAATTATAGGTAAGCACAGCATTTTAATTGGATCTCACTATACAATAATAATCAATTTATACATGGAAAACAATGCAATTAGGACTATAATCTAATTAATATTTTATATGTACTTAAAATTAACTTAAATTGAATTGAATTTAATAAAAATGAATTGAATTAAATTGGATGAAATTAAATTGAATTGAATTAAATTAAATAAGAATAAGATTGAATTAACTAACAAACTAAAAACATAACTAACTAAAAGAATTATAATCAAAGCACACACACAAATTAAAATAAACAGACAAAAAAAATAAAAATAAAAAACAAAAAGGGAAACATTATTGAGCAAGAATTACATATTATTGAGCAAAGCTCTTTTAAACTTTGCGATGCTGCCTGAAAATATGTCGAGGTCACAATCGTGAAAAATGTCGTTACACTTTCTGAGAATATAGGAAAGGGGGGCATTTCTACCGTACTTGGTTTTGCGGCCATCAGGAGCAAAAGGCTTATAATTATGAAGTCTAGCTGACGACCGGGGCGTATTAATATTGATTGAAGATAGAAGCTGTGAGCAATCCACGCCTTGATTTAATATCTTAAATAAGAAAATTTGACCTGCAAAATCTCGACGCCAGTGCAAAGATTTCATTTTAAAGTGATTCAGTCTATCTTTATAGTTTTTAACTGTATTCCTTATACCTGCTTTATAAGAGAGTCTTTTTATAAATTTTATTTGAACTCTTTCGATGCGTTGAATATGGATATTATGTACTGGGTACCAGACGATAGAGCAGTATTCTATATGACTACGAACTAATGCAGAAAACAGAACTTTCAGTGCTGTCAAATTACTGAATTGTCTTGTGTTACGGTTTAAAAATGCTAACATTCTATTGCTTTTATTTATTACGGTTTCGGTGTGTGTTTGAAATTTCATTTCAGAGTCGATAATGATGCCCAGATCTCTAACTTCAGACACTTTACTTAATATTTGGTTCTTCATTATGTACGTAGAATTAAATTTATGTTTTTTACGAGAAAATTTCATATGATAACATTTGCCAACATTAACTTGCATGCTGTTCTTCTCACACCACACACAGAGCCTATCAATATCCTTTTGCAAAAGATCCTCATCATTCTTTGTCATTACAACCCTATAAAATTTTAAGTCGTCGGCATACATTTCAAAATGAGAGTTTTGTATGGAATATTTAACGTCATCAACAAACATTGTGAACAATACTGGGCCCAAGTGTGTCCCCTGTGGTACACCAGATGTGGGAGTGAAGTTGTTGGATGAGTGTCCATTTACTACTACTTTTGCTGTTCGGCCAACTAAGTAAGACTGGAACCATTTCAGAAGTGACCCATGAACACCGAATGTGATTTCGAGCTTTTGTAGCAAAATGCTATGGTCAACTTTGTCAAAAGCTTTGCTGAAATCGCTATAGATGGCGTCAACTTCGTTACCGTTACTCATGTAAGCTAGAGTTCGTTCGACAAAGTTGGCCAAGTTTGTGGCAGTTGATCTATTTCTAAAGAAGCCATGTTGATGTTCCGTAATAGAGCCTTTGATATGCCAATTCATGATGGGACACAAAAGTGATTCGAGAACCTTTGCCAAAGTGGGCAATATACTAATAGGTCTGTAATTGCAGACATCAGTCTTATCCCCCGATTTTGGAATTGGTATTATTATGGCTTCCTTCCATATCTCCGGAAAAACTCCATCAGACAACGATCGGTTGTAAATTATACACAATGGCTTAGATAAAACATTAGCACACTCCCTAATAAACAGTGGGGGTATACCGTCAGAGCCGGGCCCTTTAGCAACATCTAAGTTCTTTAGTTTTCTCTGTATGCTAATTTCAGATAGTGTTGCTTGATGTAAGCTGTTACTGTTGCTGGATTTATAAATATGTGCCAGGTCTGGACCGCTGCCAGAAATAGGGTTATATACCGATGCAAAGTTCTCCGCAAATAAATTAGCTATGCCTATGCCGCTGGTCGCAGTGCTATCGTTGAGCCTCATGTACCTTGGTATAACGCTTTTGTTATCGCGTTTGTTTTTTATGTATGACCAGAAGTATTTAGGATTCTTAATCACATTACTTTGAACATTTTGTAGATACTTCTGATACAACTCTTTTATTTTTCGGTTAGATCGATCCTTAAGTAATACATATTCGAATTCATCTCGTTTATTTTTATATTTTTTCATCCTCTGCCGACATTTTTCTTTTTCTTTTAACATTTTTATTAGACTGTTATTATACCAGACTGGGTATGACTTTTTACCAGCATTCTGCCGTGGGACCAATTCAGCAATAATTTCGCGTAATACAGAATAAAAAGCAGCAACTGATATATCAACGGTATCCGATTTTAAAACAGTATCCCAATCTATTTTCTCAAGACGATTTCTAATTTCACGATAGTCGGCTTTATGGAATTTATAAACCTTGGTCATTTTATTCGTAAGTGTCTTAGGAAGGTTGAGGTGAATGGTGATCTGTAAAGGTGGGTGAAAATCATCGACTCTTGATATAGAATCACAAGACCGAGTTACCTCAATCGGATAAGTTAAGTTGGATATAACTAAATCTAGAATCCTATTCTGTTTATTTTGGATTGAGTTATACTGGTATAGGTCGTTAGAGGATAAGAATTCTATTAAAATTATACCTATATTATTGGTGCCTATATTTGGTACCGCATGTTGATGTAGTGATGTTTTTGTCCATTCTACGTTACTTAAATTGAAGTCACCTATTATAATTACGTGTTCATCATTAATTACACTACTAACTCTATTCGTAAAGTACGTTATAAGATTAATGTTTACCGGAGGAGCCAAATAAGTGGCGCACAAGTGAATTTTTTTAGATGTTTTAAGAGCACGATTAGTTGACAAGTCTAGTGTCACCCATAAGTCCTCACAACTAGACTCGAATGATGAATTTCTGTAAGCATTTATAGATTTATGAATTGCGATAAGCACACCACCTCCCTCCTTGCCCCCAGAAAAAGTTCCCGACTGCCTATCTCTTCTAAAAATCTGATAACGGCTATCAAGAATTTCTGAATCCGACACATTTTCATTCAGCCAGGTCTCAGTGAGCACAATCACATGAAAATTCATAGTCAACACATTTAAAAAAACTGTGTCTAACTTTCCGCGGATACTTCTGGAATTTTGGTAATAGAAAATTAATTGATCGAATTTTAAAGTTGAATTATTTTGACAATGACAGATTGTGATTGAAATGACCGTGATTAATCTAATTTTTTAAGACTTTCTAAACTTGTTATAACACGTGTTAATGATCCTTCCTCCCTCCTGATAAGAATTTTTCCATTTCTAACCCAGACAAACTTGTTCGTTGAGTGTCTATAACATGTTTTCTTTTGGTTCTGGTTCCGCACTGTGTTTCATGTTTCTGGCATATGCAGTTTGAGTCGTTAAAGTGAAATGTTTGTGGTCTCTGATTTAAATTACGAAAGTGAAATGTTCGAAAGTATTTAATGCTGTCTTTATTCTCGTACACGTTTTTGAATGGTTCCGTACTATAGCACGGCACAACATTGTTTTTGCAAAAAACTTGTGGAGAGAGAAAAACTGTTTATTCTGCACAAATTTAATGCACCTTACAAAAAAATACATAAAATACACATTCACAAATTAGCAAAAAGCCTTGTATTCAATTGATAAATGTTTGACAATTTTGTTGCAATTTTGGGCCGTTGTTTAGTATTTTTGGTTTATTATGATACATTTTTATTCTTGTGCTCAAAGAAAAACTTTGCAGAATTGTATTTTGTTTACAGTTTTCACGAATTGAGTTGTTGGGTGTCTCTCGTGGTGTCTTATGGCTCATTTGTCACTGTGGGTTCTTTTCGCTTATAATAAAAACATAAAACGTGAAATTTAAAAAATAATTGTGCGTACTTATGTACATAACAGTCGATATAAAATCTGGGGAGTTAATATAGTAAGTAGGACAACGCTTTCCCTCTGTTATTGAATGAAATTGATTTGTTTCAAATTTTACCATAGTCCAAGGAGAAAGTTTATTTATTACACAAGGTTTGTCTAATAGGATTGATAAAAAAATATTTGAAAAGCAAGTTGGTTGTAGTCGTATTTCTCAATTTCATTCTGTTCCTACTTCTTTTTAGAATGTATAAAAACATATGTTTTTAGTGGCAATATCAATCGTCTCTAGTTATTGGTTTCCCAAAAAAATCTTAATGATATTATTATTATTTATTTCTTTCTTATGTTTTTTTTTCTTTCTCTATTTTGTTTTTTGAATAATTGAAATCCTATATTCCAAAAATGTTTAGCGAAATAAAACGTTTAGAAAAAAAATGATCCGTCTAAAGTCTGTACGTCGTTTACACTGAAATCTGTCTACCGTTTTCCGCACATTTATTTCAAATCTGAAATTATTGCTGGATTTGATCTGATCTTGCGATCTTGGTTGCTTAGACATTATCTGCTTAGCCAGAGGCGGATTTGTGCCCTTCACCACACAATCCTCACCTTTGAAAACTTTATGAAAATCAAGAAATAGTCATAAATAGTCACACCAAGGTTAAAAAAGTAGTCGCATTGTGATTCCGAAGATACAGCTATAAGTTGGTGAGGATTGTGGGGTGAACGTCTCCACACAATCCTCACCCACAGTAAAAGCATACGGCTGGAAGTACCGACTTGGTTTCAATTCCAAAAAATTGTCAAGAAATAGTCATAACGCTATGCCAAATCTCGAAAATAGTCATTAAGGGATTCCAGAGATATAAAGGGTTCTTGGTAAGGATTACGTGGTGAGTCTTTCTCGCCACAATCCTCACCTGATTACCGCGGAACGCCTAGGTTTTTGAAGTTGAATTTGGTTTCAAAAAATAGTCGTCCCCAACCATGATAATTCGACCTGGTTTACTACACTAGCGGAAAAAATTAAGAGATAAAAAAAAAAAATATTTTAGGTTTTTCAAGTGGCTGTATTTCCCTTAAAAATGGTCGTACTGAAATAAAAAAAAAGGATTTTAAAGTTCAAAGTTTCTAGTTTTGAGATCTTACGATTAAATTTTTTTTCAAGCAACGTGTTCCGCTCAATCCTAATGAATACCAAAAAAAAACGTTATCGAAATTTTTTCGGTTCTTTTTTTTGATCTATGAACTAACTGTTTTTTTTTTCCAACTTAACCACTCTATAGATCGGATAACTTGTTCATTCAGCTTTAATTTGCTTTTTTGAAAAGATCGATACGACCACTTCTCGCTGAGATATCGAATTTTGAATGGAAAAGGATCGTTTTGTCTTTAACCATCAATATCTCAGCAACCGCTGATCGCACAAGAAAATTAAGGAGGGTTTTGAAATCTTGAATAAATTTGTCACAAAAATCAGCTACAGTTTTTCGTTTTTTTTTTTAAGTGCTTTTGGTGGCTTTTGGGATAATCAGGCGCTAAGTTGGAAATATCGAGAAAACCAGTAATGTTGAGTGTGCGTTTTACAGTTCAATATGCCCACAAAAACCCCACAAAGTTTCGATTCAATCCATCGAGCCGTTTTATTGTTTTATTCGATCGCATTTTTGAAAAAAAAACATAGGATCACGATTTTGACTTCAAATGATCATAATCTTTAACAAAATGCAAAAATGTTTTTTTCAGTTTTTGTAAGCATTTTTATTGATAAAAATAAACTTACTGGGTTTTTTTTTTAATTTAGTTTTTTTATGTCCATACAAAAACTAACAAAAACAAAAGCATTACCCAAAGCGTATCACGTGGAGGTTGCCCGGTCGGATTTACGCTTCTTGTGTGTGTATGTGTCTGTTTCTATAGGAGAAATGAGACCTGGAGGCTCGTCTGTTCCTCCGTATTTAATGACTCCAAACTCATTCTCCAAAGTGTGTGTGTTTGTGTGAAGGAGAAAAAAAAAATATGTTAATAACGGGTATTGGCACCCCTGTTGTCAATAACGGCTGCCAAGAGTTGAGGCATATTGATGCAGCGGGCAATCTGAGGTTGCGGAATGGTGTTCCAAATTGGCAGAAGCGCAAACTCAAAAAAAAAAAATGTATGTTTTTTTTTACATATTTTTTTCTATTATAGTTATAGCTATCCTACATATAGCTGTCCTAGGTGGGTAGGGGGTTGGTGGTAGCTTGGTTGGTGGGTAGGTGGGTAGGATAGCTATAACTAAATAAGGTAGCGTCGTAGGATAGCTACCACCAACCTAGGTGGGTTGGTCCGAGGAGGCCCGCGGTGGCGGGCCAGCCGGTGGTTGCGGAAGATTTCAAGTTCCCGCGACCCCCGGCGTAGGTGTGAGTTGGCACACCGGGGTGGTTTTTACTCAGTAACAGTCTGACAGACCCCTCCGCCCGCCCCAGGGCGGTGGATATCCATAAGGATTTTCTACCCCGGAAAAAAAACAAGGTTTGGTTGATGATACTGCGTCGACTGCCGGGAGGACACGGCGCGACGGCTGCGGTGATGATTGTTGAAGACTGACGTAACTTTGGCTAGAAGGCAACCTCAGAGCAGCAGTAGCATCTCTAGGAGAAATATTTGATTCCGGTTGTATTGCTGTGTCTTGTAACTGATGACGTACACCTGCACAACTTTGTGTGGGCGGCGACGTTAAATCTTCAAAGCTTTGTGGGATATTAGTCTCTGTATTCTGTATCGGGGCTAGTTGTTGTGGCACGTTTTCAGACATAGAAGCTTCGTTCAACAAGGAAGGTGACAGCGGTGGCGTCTCCTCTTCAGGTGCTAGAACACATATTTCTTCCGGTGCAGGTACGATTACCTCCACTGGTGCAAGTGTAACCACGTCTTCTACCGCATCATTCGGGTTTGGCCTGTCCGTTACGAATGACGGAGCAAAATCCAGATCTTGAAACAAATTCCGGTTGAAAAGGTATATTCCAGTCTTACGGAACCCAGCCTGAATATTGGACTGTGTCAGGGCAAGTGGCATTGCAGTTTTTATCATTCCAGGGATATCATAAATGGACATAGTTTTTCCAGGATTATTGCGCATCCAGGCATCAGCGGTAGACTTTATAGCTTTTTTTAACGGGCCGTAAACAGATCGATCTAAAGGCTGCAACTTGTGCGAGCAGTGGGGTGGAAATGAAAGTAAAACGATACCGTTTTCTTTGCAGAAATCCAGATAATTTATGTGGACGTGGGAAGAATGATTGTCTAGAACAAGCAGTACTTTATGGGATGTAGAGGCATTTGAATGTTTCTTGAAATGTTTCAGAAACTCAACAAATAGTTCGTCTTGCATCCAGCCTGATGGGTTGGCAGTTCCAATAGAACCCACTGGACCATCTCTAATAAAATGATCTGTTGAACCCTTGGAAACACGAACATTGGGGGAATCGCATTGCCCAACGCGTTTGCCGCAAAGGCTAGTGTGACTAACGTCCCACGTTCGGCAGAGGTGACAGCTCCTATCTGTCGCGTTCCACGCTTTGCCACAACTCTGTCGGGCTTTTGTACAGTTGCTACACCCGTCTCGTCAACATTGTAGATGTCTTGTGGTTCAAAGTGGTCACGGTCAAGGACAACTTGCAAGTTATCGTAAAAAGCCTCCACGTTGGTCTTGTTAAAACTTGTTGTCCTGGAGAGACTGGTTGCCTGAGCTGTGCGCACCGACAATTCCACATTTCTTCTCATAAAAGAGCGAAACCACTCTTCTCCGGCAACCTGATTTTCGTTCCACGTAGGAGGTGTGTTTAAATTATATTTGACAGCGAGCTGGAATGCTAATTTTCTTACTTCCTTGACAGATAGACCAAAGTAAATATCCGCACAACGGATCAAATATTTTGACAGTTTAAATTCCTGGTCAGGGGTAAATACTCGGTTGTGGGCTACATACCCCATACTAACATCAGCCTGGTTATCTTCTTCGATCGCTGCATCTCTTTTTTTCTTGTATCGCAGAAGAGAAGAATGGTGAACTCCATACATCTCTGTAGGTTTTCGTAAAGAAGTCCCTTTGTTGACTTCTTCATACGCATTTTCGTACTGAGTTATATCACACTCGCCTCTTGAAGTTTTTTTGATACGTTGTCTGGGCATCTAGAACGAAAAAAGCAACAGTTATCATTGTTTCAATCGTACCCACAATAATTGCTTCAACCGTCCCCATACCCCTCAACCGCTAATAAAACAAACATAGCGTCGAAACAAAACAACATAAACAAAAACGAATCACGGTTTTTGAACCTTCAAAATCTAACAATAAAACAGAAAATCACTCAAAATGCAAATGCTAATATCAACAAAGTAATTTGAAGAAGAAAACAATAGAAAATACTTACTTTTTGTCGAAAAAATATAATAGGGTCCCGTGGAAACGTACAGAGCGCGCGAAGTGCAACGCGTCACCAGTGTTGCCAACAAGACGGGACCTGGTGTCGCCCATTTTCAGAGCTTGAGTAGCCTAAAGTAGCCTAATTTGAAATGAGGTAGCCTAAAGTAGCCCAAACGCCGAAACTAAAATAAAAAACAGTTTTTTAACAATTTATTTATTTATATGCACTCCGATTCTGCTTCATCTGCTGCGAGCAATAGCAAAGCATCCACAATAATTTCGCCGTCGTCAACATTTACTGTGGATGCTGTGCTAGTGCTGGCGCAAGTTCCGCTGGAATCGTACATTTTTCTTCCAGCATGTAAACTTATCATATAATTGCTTGGCTGAAAGTTGTAGCAGCAAATGCTTCTTACATTCATATGTGTACGAATTCTAAGAATGGCGATCAGCATGGGTAGTTGCATTCTGTTTCTTAATTTTGTCTTTATCGTACCCATCACGCTGAAAATTCTTTCCACGACTGCATTACTTAAAGGTAATGAGAGACAACGCAAGGAAAACTCCGCTAAATCTTTGAACATGGGATCGCCTCCAGCATTCTGCATTTTCAATACCTGTACCCAGAAATTTACAACATCATTAGGAGAAGCAGTGCCAATTATTTCCTCTATGCGCATCGTACTTAAAGTGCGAAATTGGTTTATTATAGTTTCCTTGTCAATATTAGGTTCACCTAACTGCCAGGGAAAATCATCAATGTTAGGTCTGTTGCTGGTTGAGAGGCAGCGGTTGGGTGACAAAATATCAATTTTTTCCACCACCGACACATTGACTGGTAACCTGTCAACTAATTCCTTCACTAAGCGCACGAGAAAACTTGTGCATCGCTGTTTGAAATCTTTGGCTTTGTTGGCAGAAACAGATCTTTTTGCAAGTAAATCATTGAACTTTTCTCCAAAATCGATAGAGTCCTGTGGAAGCAATGAATTTTTAAATGATGCTTCGGCTTTTTCTAAAGCTCGCCTGACAGCTGCTATATCCGCTTCATGAAGCATTGCCAATGAGGCGTTTTCGGACAGACTGACCTCTCAAAAATACTGGTTTGAAAATACGTCTTGCAATGGAAATAAGAAGAATCCGGAGCTCGTTGTATATTTTTGTTATATTTGCATTACTTGCTTGAAATATAACATTCACGTTTGTTACTTCTTTTAGTATGGGACATAAAAATAATAAGTATAATAAATTCGTGTCATCATTATACATACCAGCAAGCTCCCTTGCTGTGTAACATCTCTCATCTGACGATTTAACCATATTAAAATGGGTTTTTAGCTCAAGCCACTGATTGATGTTTGTATTAACAGCTGCATAAAATGCCAACCATCTAGTTGCGGACAATTGTATTTGTTTCAAGGGTTTTTTGCCATCATTAATAGTTTCAAATACGTTCTGATAGACTTTCTTTCGCAGTGGACTGTGAGCAAACCAATTTCTGGTTTCTCTAAGTAAATATTCCAAAGAAGATGGTAATTCAGTGCACGCTTTGGAGGCACACAAACTAAGGGAGTGGCACACGCACCTCAGCAACTGCAAATGGGGTATGTCTGCTTTTAAAAGAGTGAAAAGGGAGTGATTTTTGCCACAAAGATTACTAGTCCATCAGTTCCTATTGCGATGAGATTATGAAGATTTAAGCCCATTTCAGATAAAAAGCTCTTAAAGGATGTATACAGGGCATCAGCTGTTGCTTCGAACACTTCTTGAAAGCCTAAAAAATCAACAACGATTTTTTCTAGTTTTGTGTTGTAGTATCGGATGCAATATGCCATGTACTTCATTGTTGCCACATCAGTATGCCCACCAAGTTCTTCTAACAGTTCTTTAAGCATGGCTGGTTCCAAGACATTCTTTATAATGGCAGAGCATTTTGTTCTGTGTAATTGAATATTTTCAAGAGGACTAACTATACCACAGGTTTTCAAAACTTCTGACAAATGGTCTATGCTTCGGATGGAGCTATGAGCAGCGATATAAGTAGAAATTTTTATGTCCATTATTTTTTCTTTTGTTGAAGTGTCTTTAACTGAGGAGTAGCCAAATGATGCAAGCTTGGGTTGTGTTTTTGCAAATCTTAATTCCTTGTCTTTATGTGTTTTACTTTTCATATGCTTTTCTAAATCAGTTTTGTGTGCACGGAGTGGTGAAACACATAATTTACAATATGCCTCATCTTTTCCACTATCTATCAGTTCCACGGGTGCTCGCGTTAGCCAATCTGTAAAATAAAAGTGTGGGTTAGTTAGAGATTATTAATCCTTACTAATATTATCATATTAATAAACCCTTCGCCCAGAGGTTTCGCCCGCGTTTGGAATTCCCGCAAGAACATATACCTACATAATCTTCACAAACTTTCACATTTAAACAATGAATTTAAATAATATTAGAAATAGTCAGAAATAAAGAAAAAACATCTCGTAAGTACTTACTTTTTTTTTTTTTTGTAGCTGATTTCCAATCCGAGTAGCCTAAATGGCGAAAAATCGCCTTCGTTGGCAACACTGCGCGTCACTGTGATTCATGTCCGGACTCGGCGGCCGCGTCTCTCTCCCCTTGTACCCCTCACCACACCGCTAATAGATAACGAGTTATTAGCGTTGGTTTAACCGTACCCCGCTGCAACCGTACCCAGTCTCCCCTAGCTTCGTTCAGTCGCTGCTAGCGAGGATGTTGAGAAGAACTTGTAGCTAACTGTATTAACAGCCTTCCTCTTGTGTTATTCATCTGCAACAACTGGCCAGTAGTTTCGTTCAGTCGCTGCTGGCGAGGATGTTGAAGGAACTGGTAGCTAACTGTATTAACCGCTTTCATCTTGTGTTATTCATCTGCAACAATTAACCACCAACCCATGCATACAAAACCAAAGCAAAATTCAAAAGGTTCTATGTGGCGTTTGTAAGTACATATTGCAACATAGGTCTGTAGCGGCATCTACATCGCTACATGCGAACTACGCATCAAAGACCTGACGTCACACAACATCCTGACGTCACACAAATCCTGCATCGCGCAATTAGAGTTTACCGCGCGATAAACATATATACAAGCTTCCCGACTTCAATCTCTGGGCAGTTGGCCGCCAGACATCACACCCGTCTGGTCGGAGGATCCTCCCTTTTCTATGGGGGATGAGTGAACTTTACACCCTGTTCCTCATACCCCCAAACTGGTGACCCCGAACATGAACGTCAACGCAGCCTTCGTGCACCTACTTCAGCGTGACGTCATCATCATCATCACTCCCGCAAGCTTTCGTGAGGCGAGTCACACAGCCAGTCAGCACCCACGGCTTCAACGGGTATCCTGACCACCAGCATGCAGCGAACGCGCATTCCTGGTCATCGATGCCGATAGCAGCTGGACCGAATCCTTGCCATTCGTACTGCTCGGCATAAGAAGTTCCTTCAAAGAAGACCTACAATCATCTTCCGCCGAGTTAATATACGACGAACCTTTAAGGCTACCAGGTGAATTCTTTGGCCATAAGGTTGACAAATGTACGACTGATATAACGGACTTTACAGCCCGTATTAGATCATTTGCCAACAATTTACAGCCAGTTCCCACGTCGCACCACTCAAAAAAATAAAAAATCTTTGTCCACAAAGATCTGTCATCTTGTTCCCATGTCTTTCTTCGGGACGATGCGTTGAGGGGTGCACTCCGCCCTGCATACACCGGCCCATATGAGGTGATCGAAAGAGGTCCCAAAGTCTACAAAATTAATGTAAAGGGTAAATCCGTCACAGTATCTTTAGACCGTTTAAAACCAGCCTACATACTGTCCGACACCAATGACACCCCTATCCCAAATAAACCTGTCCCCGAGCCACCACCTTCCATTCCAGCAGTTAAAACCACTCGTTCCGGCAGAAGAGTCCACTTTCCGGACTACTATCGCCCATAGCACGGTCTCTGGAGGGGAGTGATGTAGGTGACACATTATATTTACAATATATGCATAATATATTTATACGTCCTACACTAATAAACACAAACACACGATACACATTATATTAATAAACATAAAACACTAAACAATAAGGGCGTGGACACATGTCTGCGGTGCGGCGCCGGCCACCGTGTAACGGCACGGCACCGCTACCGCGAGGCGGCACGGCGTCGTGTCGCGACACGGCGCCTTGTGCGGTGCAACGCGGGCACAAACAGTAACCATTGTTCAGTTTTTATCTTGATATGGACCGCGAAAGACGTATCATTTTGCTCCTGTTACTAAGACGACGAATGAAGAAGAAACAGAATCAAAGAAAATATTGGGTGAATCCATATCTTTCTATAATGAACCATGATGGAGGTCATTTTGAGAGGAAATATGAAGCGCTGAAAAAATGTGGTGATGAGAAATTTTACGAATATATTAGAATGTCTATATCAAGTTTTGAAGAACTGCTGACCAAAATTGCACCTCGTATACAAAAGCAGTACGTGTTCAGAAAACCTGTGGAGCCTAAGGAAATGATAGGTTTAACTATACGGTAAGAAATAAAAGAATTTTACATTGATATATTTTTTTATTCAAATCAAAAGAGTAATAATTCGAATGATTGAGTATATTATTATTTAAGAAAAGTCGTATTCTGATTCTTGTGTATCCGTGGTATTGGATAGAATTTCTTCCAAAGGCGAGATTGGTGATGTTTGGTGACGATTTATGCTTTGAATGGATGAATTATAAGCTGTTTGATAAGTCTCATAAGACGTTGTAGCTTGTGGTGATCGTGTAGCTTGGTGATAATTAGTGTCGTAAGAAGTTGCTGTCTGGTATCCACTATATGACTGACACGGTGGTCGATGGAAATCCGTTAAAATCTTTAAAACTCCACTTTGAAACATCAAAGTCTGGTGGTCATCTAACTTGTTTAAAGATGGCAAAATAGCTTTAAAAAATGACAGATGTCGATTTTCTGAAGTACCTAAAGTTTCAATAATTTGCCTCTCAAATTCATCACTACTTGGTTTTCGCTGTCGCGTAGTTGTACTGTATGGCTGATATCGTGATCTCGTTTTTGGATTTTGAAATCCTTCTTCTATGCTGTCGTCGGTTACATTTGGAGCATTTTTTTGCAAAAACATGAGCTGTTTGTACAAATGGTATTCTTTTATATGTTTTGCACCAGCTCCAGATTTTTTTGAAAGTTCTATCTTCTTCATATATTTCATAAAATTATCTTTAATGTTGGTCCACTTTCTAATTACGTCATTACCTGTAACAATCATAAAAAAAATGTTTAGAAATATGTAATTAAATAGTTGTTTTTTAATATCTCTGTAAAAGTTAATTAAATATCCTATTTACAGGTTTTTGGCGACAGGAAATTCATTCAGAGATATGGAATTCACAGATTATCGTGGAAAAAGCACAATCGGGAAAATTATACGAGAAGTTTGTCGGGCTATATGGGACATCCTTTTAAGAGAAAGCATTCCGAAAATAACTAAAGAGCTAATAGAACAAATAGCTGAAGATTTTGACATAAAAACTAATTTCCCAAATTGCATGGGGGCATTGGACGGGAAGCACATCAGAATTTGCAGTCCTGCCCACAGTGGATCTCTTTTTTTCAACTATAAAAGCTATAATTCTATAGTTTTGCTGGCATTGGTAGACTCTAGATATAGATTTGTATATGTCGATATAGGATCGTATGGGAAGGAATGCGATTCCACGATTTTTTATAATACAAAATTATACGAATTATTATTACAGAATCGACTTCCAATACCAGCGCCAAAACCTTTACCGGGGCTTCAAAATTCAATTCCCTATGTTTTTATCGCAGATGAAGGTCTACCATTAATGAACAATCTAATGCGTCCATACCCAGGGAAGCATCTAAGTGTAGAACAAAGGGTTTATAACTATCGTTTAAGTCGAGCAAGAAGATATGTCGAGTGTGCTTTTGGTATCTTCGCAAATAAATGGCGAGTATTTCACCGGCCTTTAAATGTTCAATATAATTTTGCGACAGACTTTATTAAAGCATGCTGTGTCTTACACAATTTTGTTGTTACTCGAGATGGAGTTAGAAAGTCTGAAGAGCTATGTATTGATAACACTCTTTTAAACATTCAACAAACAACAGATGCAGATTCTTTATCAAATCCAGTCGATATAAGAGGCGAATTTTGTAAATACTTTAATAGTGATGTCGGTGCGCTTAGTTGGCAATTAAGCAAAATATAACTAAAGCTCGGTCCCGGAACAAACAATTTTCTACCTGTTTTTTGAGCCGACTAACAAAGCCAAAGTGTTGAGTATGTGTAAAGGATGGCAATATATAATATTGTGCAAGTTAGACAGAGTGATACAATGGTTATCACTGTACGAAATTCGCTTTGTTCTGCGTTTGCGACTGAGTTTTAGTTAAAAAAAAACTCGACAAGTTGGCATATTGAACATTAACGCATTTTATTCACATTTAAATGTTAATTGTATTTTAAACTTTTTACATTTAAATTTTCACCTATTATTATGTCAAAAAGATAAATGAATAAAATATGTACTCACCGAGACTTGTTTTTTCTTTATTGTCCTTCTCGTCGAAAGATGGAAAAATATTTCGGCATACATCTTTCCACCCTTCAGTTTTCAAATTTTTATCCTTATAATTCTCCTTTGTCTTGTCCCAGAGAACGGGACGTGCTTCCACGAGTGAAATTAAAAAGTCGACATCTAAATCGGCAGCCATTATTATGCATTAAATAACACGTGCAGACTAAACACCAACAAAACATTAACTAGCGAGCGGTGCGCTCCCCACCGCACAAGGCGCCGTGTCGCGACACGACGCCGTGCCGCCTCCCGGTAGCGGTGCCGTGCCGTTACACGGTGGCCGGCGCCGCACCGCAGACATGTGTCCACGCCCTAAGTACTAGCATTTAATATAATACAATATCACGTTTACCGTACGGTCCCCGTCCGTCATGAATTCAATAGTTAAATAGTGCACTGGACACACGCGTCGCCTGCTGAGTCCCTTGGTTCAAAGCGCGTGAAGTTATCTGCGCGCGCGCATTCGTTTCCTTTACCGCGCATTCGGAATTTGCGGGTCGCCAGTCAAGATCTACCTGTGACGTCGGGCGCACGCTCGCTTGTGCTATTTATTGCGATATCAATATACCCGCACTTAATCGCTGTGTAATTCTAATTCTCCGAACTATCCTATGCTTACTGCTTTTGGCAAACTCGCTATTTACTGTGCCTTCATAATATTTCAAACAGTGTTGTGTACCTAGTGTGTGGAACATTAAAGTGTTGGACTACCAATTGGACTATCCTTTCTTCAGACCCAGTAAGTCTACCCCCATACACAATCGACATAACCAAAGGTCTTATTGTTTTATTGGCATTCTTTACAAAAAAGGTCAAAATAAACAAATATTTTTTTATCAATAAACGTTATCTGTTAATAGATTCGCGTCACTTTTAGCGCTTAAGAGCAAAAAAAGCAGTCAAAAAGCGGACACACGGCGCTTTTTGTCAAAAGTTCGGTTAAGATTTCTCAAAGTCTAATTAAAACCAGGATATTAACGAAAACCAGCTCACAATGATACGTTATTTATGATAATTAACAACTTACCTCAGAAATAAAGTACAATTTATAACTTAATTACTAATTTTCATTGTTTTTTGTCACGAGCAAAAATCCGTTGCCGCTCAAACTTTAACGTAGAACAATTTGCCGTATACGATTTACTGCCGAGTCGATCACGTGACATATTGCAAGTTTCAAACGCTGCTTTCCTATTTGTAGATGACATTGAACCTTTTTCGGTAGCGTTCAAAATTAAAATTAAAGCATACTTTAGAAATAAAAATAAAATTAAATTTTTTGACATTGAACAAATTGGAATATGAACGACGATAAGTAGATAGATCGTCTTAATTACTCATACTACAATCAAATTAATCTGAAATAAAGACATTTATTTGGTCTCATAAAGCCAACCGGAAAAATTGGAGGTATTCCGTGAAGCACACCCAAACGAAGCACACCCAGACGAAGCACACCTAAAGTATTCCACTTAGCACACCCGTAGGTGGGCTTCAAATAAAAATTTAAAATAATTAATTTCCTATTCCACGAAGCACACCTACGAATATCACTCGCATAGTGCGGGGACTTAGAAATAAAAATATCGAGAGAAGAAAATATTTATTATTTAAAAGACTAACTTAAATTTCTAATATAATTCAGTTTCATTATAATAATGTGACACAATATTTGTCATTTTTGTAATCTTACTATTTAAAATCACAGATTGTTTCATAATTACAATAAAAACTTGGACAAATATCAAACACATTGTAAATATAGTTTTCTATAGAGATCTATGTTGAAGTTTTCTTATAGCTACCTGTTTAGTGAATAATAAAAATACTCTACTTTAACATAAAAAAATCACAGATTGTTTCATAATTACAATAAAAACTTGGACAAATATCAAAATCATTGTAAATATAGTTTTCTATAGAGATCTACGTTGATGTTTTCTTATAGCTTACCTTTTAACTAATAATAAAAATACTCCAGTTTTATGTAAAATCACAGACTGTTTAAAATCACAAATCACAATCTTTAAGATTCTTAAATAATCTTGAAGAAATGGGCAATTTTGTATCTAAACTTATCAATTAAATAAATTATTATTAATCAGAATCTTAATTTCTCTAGACAATGTCCAACTGAAATTAAGCCATTTTTATAATCTTTTATTGTGTTTTCGATTATATTATTTTTTATTTCAGCATGTTTTTGATGATATGAATAACCCATTTTTACTCTAATTTCGGCATAATTATTGCAATTTTTTTGAAAGCAATCTAAAAGTTTTGCCAGATTTATGGCTCTGTTTTTATTGAAAATTTTATTTATTTCAGAGTAATGAGACTGTATAATTATTAGTTTAATTTTTTACGTTATAACACGACAATTTGTCGTGCCATAACTTATGTTCGTGCCACTGATTTACAATGTCATCGTTAAATCTAGAAATACTTTCATCTTGAGGACATTCGCTCATGATGTAGAGCCAGGCCTCATCCAAGTCTTCCAGCGCTAAATGTGGCAAAACCGTACATAAGGCAACATGTTTTTATTCTTATCTAAACCTAAGTCCCGAGATTTTTTTTTTATTGCTTTTTTAAAATGAAAATAGCATCCCATTATCTGTGCGTTAGGAAATACTGCTGTAAAACTCCTGACGGCAGTTTCCTCAAAATCGCTTGTGAAAACATTGACTTGCATTTTGGGTATTGTTGTTTTTAATAATTGAAATAATATTTTATAGGTCGATTTTTTTTTGTTATGTAATAAAGCATAGGCTAAAGGTTTAACGATATTTTTAACCTCACCGTGGATGCTGTAAATTTGAAGAAATGGTTTAGGCGCGCATTTAAAAGTTCCGTCGCAGTATATATCGCACGCTTAAACCAATAGTGTCACTATCCAAAAAACTTAACTTTTCAGTAGAGCCAAAAAACGTTTTTTGTGGTGTGAATATGAATTATACGTTAGAATTCATGCACAATTTAGTTATTCTTTGATACAGAAAATATGGGTAAATATTGTATCTCAAATATGAAAACCAAAAATAATTGATTTGGTTGTATATAATTAATATTTTTTCGTTATTTATTTTAAAGTGTCACTTTGGCTTTCATTATTTTACTTTATTTCGTCTTAGAGACACTGTGGACTTACTTTTCAATAAAAATAAATAAATAAAAAAAGCTTTAAAATATTTTTTTAATAACCAAAAATGTTTTTATTTACTTTTACAGTGATAAAATATATATACTTATTATCACAAGGTAAAAAAAGAAACATTTTGTTCAGATACACATTTATTTAAATAAATCTAGAATATCCGTTTACCAAACATAAAATTCTGTTAGTTTACATTAACTAACGCAAACAAAAAATATTCAAAAAAACAACAATCATCTTCTCCATTATCATTGTACATTATTACTATAAAATAATCAGACTTAACTCCAGTATTTTAAATTTCTTCTACAATAAAAAAAAATAAAAAAAATTCTGTTAGTTTACATTAACTAACGCAAACAAAAAATATTCAAAAAAACAACAATCATCTTCTCCATTATCATTGTACATTATTACTATAAAATAATCAGACTTAACTCCAGTATTTTAAATTTCTTCTACAATAAAAAAAAAAAAAAAATCTGTTAGCTTACATTCACTAACGCAAACAAAAAGTATTCAAAAATCAACATCTTCTCCTTAGTCTATGTACTGTAAAATGTCAGTCGTATAGATCCAGTACTTTATCCATCATCTAAAAAACAAGCCTAGAGTGTTAACAAGGCAACTCTATTCTTACTTAAAATAATTAAAACGTTTTAGTCAGACTTAAGTCTGTCGACTAGAATTGTAATAATCAATCAATATAAACCACTTATAAGTAAATCACATAGATGAATCTTAGATTCTTTATTAAGTAACGTACGAAATTATATAAAAAATCAAAATCCAACAAATAACATTGTTGGGATAGAAAATTTTAGTGAAAAAAATTACAAAATACCATTGTAAAATAATTCTGCATAATACCGTGGGATTAAATTGCTGTCTATTAAGGATTTTAGGTCATTCCTTTTTCTGGTAGTTAACTCAAAGGATTGGCTCACAATGTATAGGAAAAAAACCCAAGCCCGGCGCTAAAGAAATGTAACTCAGATTTTTCGTATTTATATGTGACAACATATTAAGTATGTGGCGTTGTCAAAATCCATTTCCTAGTTGTTTTTTTAAGGAGCTATACTTAATAAAAAATGGCGAATTCATATGAGACCTAAGTATGACATTTAGTCATCTATTTTAACAACGCCACCTACATAATGTAACCTGCTATGTCGGTGCCAAAAAAACAAAGGTATTTAAATGAAATTATTTTATTATTACATATTACGATTACTGGTTTTCTAAGTCTAAGATTACATTTTCTAAAGTGTGTCCGGGATGATTGAAATCATCTTGGTGTCTGGCCCAACCCAAGTAATACAGCACACTCATAACATGGGCGCAGCTGCCCAAGGTCCTTTTGCCGTGGATACAGGAACAATAATGCTCTGAAATTGCGTTTGTGGCAGTTTCTCTTCTATACAAAATATAAGTGTAATACGTTTTGTGTCTTACATGTCGCGATTGTATACGGCATCTTATTAAAACACTGTCTTCGCCATTTATTGCAACGAGCATCGGATGTCTGTACACTTCAATTTCATAGACACCTGTTTGTTTTATGTGCTCACTGCAATACGAGCGTGCTATTTTACAGTGGTAAGTACCCACGGCAAACAATATTAAGTCCTCTTGTGAGAGTCTGGGGAAATCTTCGAACGCTTGGTCATTCGCTTCCAAGCGCACAAACGCGGCTCTTTGCCTGTTTAAGTTGTGCTCAAAAACGTAGTCGGACAAAAGATTTGGCTTGTGCGCGTTTCTATTTATAATTTCAATAAATTGCTCAGTGTATTGGCTGTCTTCATAGGGCTCTTGGAACGCATTGATCAGTGCAGCAGCTATTTTATAGTCCGTCATTGTTGAGGGTAGTGCTCGATTAAATACCTTGTATCTGAACATTTTAAAATCGCGTTTAAATCTTCCATTAATTGTCTCTACAACCCATCGGCATAAGGTGACTAGCCTAGATTTATTGGCTTCTTCACATGTCAACTGGCTTTCACCACGCCTTTTAGATGGGGGTATATGAACTACATAGCCATATGACTCGAGCAGAGGAACTGCATCACGGAATCCCCTATCAAGAATGAACGTATCGTCTTGTTGAAGGTAATAATTAAGTGGTGCCTCTTCATATGGCCCTTCATGATTTTGTAAAATCTGCTGCATGATTGAAGCGTCTGAGGTTGTGGCTGCGTATGGACCTGTGACATCTAAAATATGTCCATCACCGCAAACCAACATAAAAGGTTTTATCAGATTTGTATACTTGTGGAGACTGTAGCTTTTCCTTTGGAAAAGGAAATTGGAGCTTTTTTGAATGAAAATGTAACTACCATCACATATTATCAACGCTTTCGGCGGTAGGTCATTCCCAAAGATGTAGTTGGGGAGAATTCGGTTTCTTTGGATTACTTCTTCTCTGCTGATGTGGTTCAGGCCCAAATGAATAGGAACAAAGTCATTGTAAAGACATTGTCGCGCCAACTTGACTTTTCGGTCTATACTTTGCCGAGATTCATTAAAAATCGTTGCCAATCTAGTACTGGGTTCGCCCGTTCTTATTTTAGAGAGGTATATGCCCAGATCTTCTCGTGCAGAACTTGATCTGTGAGACAAGGTTGGTACTTGAACGAATAAACTATTGAATTGTTCGTGACTCAAGCCAGTCCAAAAATGTAAATCAGCTTGTGCTATTTCGTTTACATTATCGAAATTCATTTGACATCTCCGTTCCAATGCTAGGGTATACATATTCACAATGTCTTCAAAAGTATCACTATTAAAGTCTGTTTGATGATGTAGCACATTGTTAGGCATGTCTTCCAAGGATGTATTTCGCAGATGATTTTCACAAATCCTTGCATGCTGGGGTATGTATAGTCGGTAATAACTTAATAAAAATACCTTGATTGAATTAGGCATTTGCCGGAGTTGCATGTTACCACAGTTCTCCATCATACAGTGACGGGAAGTGTTGGCCGCCCTAGTGAAACCTGGAACTGTGATTGCGGCACCAGCGCGGCGGATAAGAGGAGCTGGCGGTTCAGGACGTAACGAATGGTCGATCCTATGCCAACAAGGATGGCATATCGACCTCGTTCCATCGAAAGCTAACTGTAACAAACAATTAAATTGTAACTACCATTTTGACAGCGATGATGTGATTAGGTGGGTGATAGTGATGAATAATTTGGTCCTCATGGTTGACAGGGTTCCACGAACGAGGTATTCCGCGGTCGTTTTTCTGTGTTATCTTTTTATTCGTAGCTCTATTTCATGTCTTATTACCAGTGATCGGAGTAGGTAGATTGAACTGGGGTCATTGATCCGAAACGTATATATTACTATGGACATTCCTCCGGAATTGGTGGATTATTAAAAAAAAACCGGAACTTATGTAGGAATTGTATTCTGCCAGAGTGGAAGGAGTCATTTGATGATTTGCCATCCTCAAAAAAAAGGTAGGAATTGTAATAAAATGAGCAATTTTATTCTTTATTATTCTTCCTATTTTTTTTTTTGTCACGATTTGACAAAACCCAACGACCAATCAGAACAAAGGATCATGGGTGGTACAGTAGTAATAATATCACTACCAACATTAACAATATTTAATTGAATCCGGAAATACCGGAATTACTTTCCGGAAAAATGGCTTATCCATGTTATTCTTTCTGTGTGCATTTATGATACAAGTACTAAAAATCAATCTACCTACTCCGATCACTGCTTATTACAGTTATTACTACTGCAACTACTTATACCGTAACCGTAGTTACGGTATAAGTAGTTACGAGTAGTTGTGAGTCGCTTTATGCGATTTTAACAATTAATCGATTTGGGTGCTAGGATGGGACAAAATGGCTTTTATATTATCGCCTTGTTTTTATTCCACTAAAGAACTTTTCGATTGTAAAAAGTATATGGTTTATTTATTTATTATTAATAATAATTTTTCAATTCCATGACGATACATTATAAAAATTAGATTTGCACACCTGCTTACAGGTGGAATATTGTAGGTACATAGCATTTAAAGACTGTAATTAATAAAATAAAAAAAGTAAATGCCTGTTCTATTCTATAGGTACTGCGTAGGTACACGCATAGACAAATAAAAATATATAAATAATGATGTTGTCTTACCTCTCGTAGCGGTTGCAAGTTCTGGAAAATACGCTCAACGAAGTCTCTCCGGGAATCGAAAAGACGTTGTGTCAGAACGTGTCTCCGAATACCTCGGTATAATGACCGATTACACACAACACACGTATTCATTTTTAAAAATAACCAATTCTGAAGCTTATCCAAGTCCAAAGTAATGCCAAAGTCGTATGCAGCGGGATAATATATCAAAAGTCGGTTAAATAACAAATAAGCGCACATATCTCAACCAAGTATAACGAAGGACTGTGCATCAAGACTCGGGAGACAATACAATGACTGACTCATACGGCGGCTACCTGATAAGGTACGAGAATACGGGGAACCTATAAGTGCGAGTGAAATAGCAGGGTCCGTCTTTGTAGCGATGGAAAGGCTTTGTGTATAACCGGTTTGGTTTGGTGCCTCTGCGCTTTGCAACGGCTACTGAAACTGGATTATACTGGTTAGCGTAATATGTAAGATGGCTAAATAACACTTTTAAAAAGGAAATATCTATAAAATGAAAAGAAGAAAGAATAATTAGAAAAAAATAAGAATTATGCCTAATATGTAAGAATTATGCCTGTTATAAAAGAATTAGTAAAATCTTACGTTTAGAAACGAATTTTGACTATGTTTCTTATTTAGTATTAAATTACTATTTGTTTATAAAAATATGAGATATGTTCCGTTCGCGCCGAGCCTGGGTTTTTTTTGAGCATTGTCCTTTTGTATTATTAAGTTGTTTTAACGGAAAACCCAGACGGTTTGCATTGCGTCTAGAGCGAGATTGTCGATTTAGGGCTATTTCATTAAACTGGTTTTCAGTATAGGAGTTTTTGTAAAATATTCTTATTTCTCCATGGTTTTCCTTAACAAATTTTATGACTTTAATGTCGGAAAGTCTAACCGTGTCCCCATGTGTATTTTTATTAAAATGGGTGCCACATTCATAAGCTAAATTTTTTAAATCAAAAAAATCTGAATACAGCATTCCTTTAACATTATAAGTATTGCCTCGTTTTTTAGCTGATTTTATTAAAGTGATATACTGCTCAGGAACATAAATTGGTGATGACTTCAAAAACTTCCTAACTTCTTTTTCTACAACAGAGTGTACGTTATCGTTCTCATTTTGTGTATGGCCTGATATTAAAAATTTATGTGTGATACTCTTAATCCTAAAATTAGCCAGAGCATACATGTACATAGAAAACATAAATTGGTTTTTCTGTTGACCACAACAATTGTCTGAATAGAAAACTATTTCTAAATTACGCTCATTGACAGCTTGCGCTTTTTCTTTTATAAATTCTAAGACACAGGAACCAATTTCATTAGCTCCTCTTAAACTATCCACTTCACTCCAAACGTATCAATTACATTTGTCTTTATTTAACTCACAGATAGTGAAATTACAAACGTTAAGTTTTGATTTGTAATAAAAAGCAGAAGTCTTACACATCGGAAGAGGTAGCACTGCTTGTAAATCATAGCATGCAACTATGTAATTTTCTTGAACCTTTAGCTTATCCTCATTTTTTTCAACTCTACTGAATTCTTTTTCCGTGTGATGTTCTAGATATTTTAGCTCATTTTCTTCCTTTTCAAGTACATCCATATTTTCAAAAGCAGCACAAAACTCGCACATGTCCTTTTTTGGTATGAAAAAGCTTATATTATAATCTTGTTTAAATATTTTCCGATAAGTATGTTGCTCACCGGCTGGTTTTCCTTCTATTTCACACATTTTTTTGTAATCCCTGTATAAATCCATTAAATTTTTGCCACCGTCAATAAACTCCCTACTTGTCTGTTGCCTTAAGTAGTGACTCTCGATACGCGGTATGGAATCAATATGATTTTTTATACCCTGTACCACTTCATCGAGAACCTTGTGTTGGTTTCCATGTTTCCCCCTCTTCTCTGGCTCTACAATACCACTATCACACATCTTCTCTAATACAGTTCTAACCGGTCTATCATTTATCCCTAGAGTATTTTTAAAAAATATTTTACAAACACGTACTCTGTTTTCTCCCAGTGTCAAGTGGAAAGCATGCTTTGGTTTACGATTGTTATTCTCTCTTTTGTAACTGTACTTTGGTGTTACAATAGTCAAATGTTTACATATAAAATCCCTCTGTCGAGTTATACAGCCCATTTCCCAATATAGCTTGAAGATAGCATTTCTATGATCTTCATCAATTTTTTCTGAACATCTTAAACGACATCGTTCTGTACAAGGAGGGCGCATGCGTCTTTCCGAAATAACTCTCTTAGTTTTGGATAGTGAAACGTATTGTTTTCCTGAATTACGCAACTTCTTAGCGTTTTTTTTCTTATCATTCACCACACCCTTTCGCTTTTTTTTTGTGGGGGAAACCATAGGGACTGGAACGTTATCATCAGCTGGCTCACTGCTAGAGCTTTCCCTATGTGAGGCTTGGTTAAGTGGTGGGACATAATCAGCGTCATCATCATCCGGAGAAAAATCACCTGCTCTTGACGATGCTATAGAAGATCTTGATTTGGATGAACAAGAACTTAACGATCTTGCCCTAGGTAATTGAATAGGAATAGATTCTGAAATCATACAATTTTGCAAATATTTAGATGTGCTCGGTAGATTCTCGCCCGGTTGTGTCAAATAGTGAGTACTAATATTGAACTCCTTAGACTGGATTGAATCTGAAATATGTGTACCAATGCTAGATGAAGATGAACTGCTCGAAGAGGAAGAGCTGCATGAAGAAGATGAACTACTGCTGCTTAAACTACGTAACTTTTGATTGTTTTCAACCGAGATCTGTAGTGGCTCTACTTGAGTAAGAGTATGAAACACTGGTTGATGTGAGTTTGTTTTTTCATCACTACGGTCATTTTCTTTATTTTCAAGCGCAAGCTTCAGTAATTTATCGCGCCGCTGCATTGTTTTGCACACCTTAAAACATGAAAGCCATAAATCAGTTTGTGTAGTGTACACTTTAAAATATAGAAAATAATATCTAAAGTTTAAATAATGGAACCGTCCGAAACAATATTTTGAAACCTTACTCTAGTACCTGCAGTAATCCCTGCCGTAATTGATCAATTTTAAATGTTAACCGTCGGTAAAAGTCATCGTATGATCTTATAAGAAAGGATAAAAAGACACTTTGCGTTAATTATTGCCATAATCCTAACTGCAAAATGACACTTTATGAAATAAAGTATTTTATTAATGAGTTTAATACAGATTTTTAAGAAAATGATGACAGCAAAAATGACATAATAAGCAATGTGACGATTATGCTGTAGTGAACAAATGATAAATAACTAATGATTTTAAAGACAAACTGGCACTAAACTGAAAGTGTCATTATGGCGTCAAATTATCGAATTAATAATGTGGTATCTTTAATGCAAAACTGACACTAAACAAAAAATGACAATATGGCGTCCAACCAATGATCTAATTAACAGAAAAACTTAGTGCAAATGTGAACTTAAACGCAAAATGACAATATTTCAATTAAAATAATGCACTACTTACCAAAACTATGACTAGTAAACCGGTTTAATCACTAAAATGACACTTTTGCAATCAAAAATCGTAAATTTTGTTCTTGGCGACACGTACTTTTTCGTTGAAGGTCAGTGTTCCTCTATATATATAATGTACTCTGTGCTCTGAGGAGAGGAGAATATTTTGTTTAGTGACGAAGCGGACCACTGCCATCTAGCGGTTATTTCTGTTACTGTTAGACTAGTGTAAGTGCGATTACGCGTAGTTCCACGTTTCCCAACAGATGGCATTAAAAAGTCGATTTAGCAAAATTTTGGATAGTGACAGTATTGGATTAAGCGTGCGATATGATCGCAGCTTTCAAGTTCCTGTCTACTCTTCTGTGTAGCAAATAAAAGTATTCTCGTTTTTCCGTCAGTCAGCAAGTACAAAATCTTGAAACGGTTGAGGTACCTGGATATCAAATAAATACTTCTCCGTTACACGAGTTTTATTTTATTACAATAACGTTCAAATTAAAAAAAAAATATACATAGATTCCATATCTCAATATTTTCATAATATTCTAAGGAAATATTAACACTACTTACTTGTACATCTATAGGTGACTTCGCAAACAATCTATTCACACCGAGAGATTTGTTTCTCTTATTGTAGAGGCCGGACTTAACATTTTTAAATTGTGGCATATCACTGACTAAATTCAATCCTCGGTCCAATGTATCATTAAGTTTTTGCTTGTAGATTGTAGGAATGGGCTCCATGGTGGAAACTACTTGCTGCTCGAGTTCATGCATTGCTTCCTTAATTTGGGTCTCCAAAACGTTTGAGGCACATTTATGTTCCTTTATTTTAACAACTTCTTCCATGCTACTTAATGTGAGTAAGCCATTACACCCTTTTTTAATACACCGCCACAAGGCATTACCGTTTTTATAAATCTTGTGTTTACTATATTGTTTGTTATTATTCACTAACACTTGTGTCCCCTTCCGGCCAAGTACGTAATTAATAGATGGGTTAAAATTTCTACTACTTGGACCTGCCATCGGCTCCATTATTTTGTTTGAATAAATTGCACGAAAAATAACAATAACAAGATCGGCGCACAATTGCATACACTTAGCCCGTGACGTTGCGATAGTGTTATGAGAACTAAGCATGTAAACAAGTTCCGGAAACGTTCGGCTAAATTCGGGTTGGCTCGGGAATTCAGTGGCGGGCGCACGCGTTGATTATTAGCACAGAATACATGATAGTACTACGTACAGAAGGGACACTCCCTTCCCCGCGCTCATATTAAATACCGCACCTCACCCCTCACTCAACATGATGAAAATTACAAGTATTGTATCACATTATTATAATGAAACTGAAAGATGTTAGATATTTAAGTTAGTCTTTTAAATAATAAATATTTTCTTCTATCGACATTTTTATTTCTAAGTCCCCGCACTATGCGAGTGATATTCGTAGGTGTGCTTCGTGGAATAGGAAATTAATTATTTTAAATTTTTATTTGAAGCCCACCTACGGGTGTGCCAAGTGGAATACTTTAGGTGTGCTTCGTCTGGGTGTGCTTCGTTTGGGTGTGCTTCACGGAATACCTCAAAAATTGGCGGCATATTATGTACGGCAAATATTAAGCAATATTATGTAGTATGACAGATTTTTTTTTATACGTAAGTAATTAAAATATTTTATTACTGTTTTAAATTAATATACAACACTATTAAAATAGATTCACATTTTACTGTTCGCGACTGTACCAAAACAAAATGTATGTAGAAGTTTACGTGGAAGTTTAACATACTTCTACGGCTCAGGCGCAAAACGTCTCTTTCGCAAAATGTCCCCTGCACGCGTAGCATGACGCTTTCTATTTCTACGAAGAATAGACACAGCTCTTTCTATACAAAGTGACATTTCGTCTCTCCATTTTTGACATCGCACCGTAGAAATCTTTCTACAATCTGTCATTTTGTCTTAAGTTTTTATCGATCTTTGTCTAGGTCCTTTTATATGTAGACTATTGCAGAAGAAAGTTTTCTATTCCATCTGTCAAAATCACACTGACAACCTGACAGTTGTCTAAGGTAGTGAAGACAATTTGATTTTGTAATCGCCATGCTAAACACAGTAGAAAACTTTCAACTTGACAAAAAGTATTAGCCACAAAGTACAAACGGTTATCTACAAAATCATAATTTTACAGGAGAGCAGTTTTGAACGCAGAACTATGTTAGTTAATAGAAGAACAAGGCTATCATCTTCTATTTTACATCATTTAGTTAATAGGGCATTACCAAGGAAATGCTTAATGCCAATATCACTGTAATATTTTTTTTGTTCCAAAATATGGTACTTTGACACTGAGAAAAATTGTTGTAGTTTTCTTTATATACGTGACTTAATATCAGTAAAAATTGTCAATCAAACAGAAAAAAAAATCTAATGAATTCTGAGTCGATTTATGTAAAAGAGTGAATTTCGTAAAAAGTGCAGTTCAGTCTTTCTACTCTGGTGCCGTCGTACTGTCTACGTGGAACGTCACTTTTGTCTGCTCTTCCGTCGACAAAACGGTGCTCATGCTACGCGTGCTGGTCGTAAAACGTCTCTTTCGCAGAATGTCTCTTTCGTAAAATGTCTCTTTCGCAGAATGTCTCTTTCGCAAAATGTCGCGCCAGGGACTTAAGAATAAAATTTTGATTTTCAAAACAAAAAATCATTTATTCAAATTATAGTGCAATTATGATGTAAAAATTTTGGTACTTAAATTTACTTAAGTATGTATTCAAAATAAAAACAATATCAATAGGTATCAAACATTTTACACACATTCAAAATTTAGATCAAAAGAATCAATACTGTTAGTAAACATATCCACAGATAATATAATAGGAGCTATTACTAATAGTAACTAAACATTAACTAAGTATTGCAAATGAAAATATTTTTTTTACCATTTTTAAAATGATTAAAAAATATATGTATAATGTCAAATAAATACATTTTGGCGTTATAATTTACTTGAGTTATTATCAAGTACTACATAAAAAAAAAACATTTTCATAAATGATTAACATAACATTATTAATAAAAAGAAAATATAAATATGTATATGACATATCAAATGAAATTATATCTTAATTGTGGCACTGAAATTAACTTTTGTTATCATTTTCATAAATGATAAAAAAAAAAAATCTTCGCACTAAAATAAACCTTGGTTATTAATAAAAATTTGCTACATACATTATTATTTTCGTAAATGATTATGAAAATAAATCTTTCATTAAGAAGAAAAAAACATAAATGTACTTATTTTCATTCTGAAATGTACATTACTTGGTAATGAAGTATTGTAAATCAAAATAAACATTGATACCTACTCAGCAAAAAACCAAAATTTAGCTATTTGAAAATTTGTAAAAAAATAATCTTTTTAAAGAATTGTGGAAGCGTCAGTTCCTTACGGTCAAATTATTTCAACAGTTTTTTGTATTTAATGTCAAAGTCCATATACAGGGTGATTGGAAGATGGGTGCAAAGCTTTAAGGCGAAGATAGTACAGACAATTTAGAACCATTTAAGCCATGGTTGTCTTAGACGAAGTCTTACCAAATATTTTTAACCAAATTTTTAAGTTTTTTTTTCGGAAATTCTCAAAATTTAATGTAAACTGCATAATTATGGCCAAATTGAATGATAAATGAATTCATTTTTTATTTATTTAATTAAAGTAATGTGTAAGTAATCAAGCAAAACATGTTTTAGGCTTCTGTGTCATTAGACATTTTTTTTACAGACATTTAAAGCTCAGAAAAAATAAAAAAATTGTACAATACGTCTTTTAAACCTTATTAAAAAAAAAACGGAGGGTGCTTTTTTTGTTCAAACCTTTTTGAAGACATGCTTGATAATCGCTCTTTCTTTTGAGGTATCATTTATGCGGATATCTTACAAATTATTGAAATTAGGGCCTACAAACCAATTTGAGGGAGAATTTTTTTATTTTAGGCAGACTAATTAAAACAACATTTGAATTAAAATTATTTAGTTTTCATGTTCAAAATGACGGCCGTGATTCCTAATACAAGCACGGCCCCGTCTTCTAACTTCTGTAGTCGTTATTTTCAACATCATCTCCTGCGTCATTGTCTCAAACGCTGAATTTATTCTTTGTATCAATTCTTTTCTAGTGTTTATTTCTATGTTGTTATACACCAGTTCCTTGGCCCGGCCCCACACGAAAAAGTCCAACGGGGTCAGATCTGGGGAGCGAGCGGGCCAAGGGATGGGTCCATCCCTGCCGATCCAGCTATCAGGAAAGCAATTGTTGAGGTGTTCCCTTACATTTAAAGTCCAATGCGCTGGACAGCCGTCTTGCTGAAAGATGACTGTTCGGTCGCTTTCGAAGATCGGGACACCTGATTCCTCTACCAGCAGTGGTAAATCAATTTGCAGAAATTGCAAATAATTTTCGCCATTCAATGGATCAGGCAAAAAGTGGGGCCCAATCAATGTTCTGCCAATTATTCCAGCCCATACATTCACAGAGAATTTCATCTGAAATGACACCTGCTTCTTAAAATGTGGATTGTTGTCTGCGTCGGCCCATTCATGGATGTTGTGAAAGTTTGTAATACCTTCCCTTGAAAATTTACTTTCATCCGTCCACAAGATTGATTTCAGAAACCACGCATCTTCGATGTCTCTGTTGAGGAGGAAACGGCAGAACTGAATTCTTCTTTGAGGATCTTGCTCTACTAGACCTTGCACACTCCTGCCATGGAACGGATACTTATCATTTTGGTGCATTGTATGCCACACCTTCCATTGAGAAATGTTTAAATTTCGAGCTACTGCTCTAGTACTGGTAGTAGGATCCGCTTGAAATGCTGCTAAAATGTTTTCGTCGACGGCAGTTTCGTGTCTGCCCGGGTTGACTCCAGGTTCCACGCGGTGAAACCCATCTTGGGCAAGGCGACGAAACGTGTTGTAAAACACTCGGACATTCGGTATCCTGCGATTCGGATAGCGCTCTTGATACATCCGTCGCGCCAAAGATCCATTGCCGTCTGCTCTACCGTACATAAATACGATATCCGCATATTCTTGATTGGAAAAAGTAGCCATAGTCACTTAACAATTAAGAAAAACGGCGTAGGAGCGCACTAAATGTCAACTCAACACAATTAAGTAAAAAATCAACACGTGCAGGAGCGCGAGGCTACGACTGGACACGGTGAAACAAAAAAGTTCAAAACTAACGCAAACAACACGTGCAGGAACGCAAAGGGCTACAACAGAACACGGTAAATTGTGAATCAACACGACAACGTCCACTCACAAGGGCAGTAGTTTGACTAATAAGTAAAAGATGTAACGGCTTCATCACAGACCGACTGACCCTGAATAAAGAAAAACGACTTTGTTGCCTCAGTAACTAAGACCATTTTGCTGTAAAAACCAACTCTTATCGCTTTTTGCTATTCATTGGGCGTTCTACCTGGAAATGCCGTCGCACCGCGCTCGGTGGCCATTGTTTAGAGAAACCTCTCGATGGGTTCCCCTCAATTGGTTCCTGCATGTGCCAAAAATTCTTAGAATTGAACAATGTTATCATTTCGAGCACATAAAGTATTCTTTTAAGCAAAAATTTTGTGTTTTGTTAGACTGCCTAGACTGGAGAATGGCGAGGTTGCATGTACAATGGGACCCACTGTTAGGAGTACCGTACAGTATGGAAACTTATAACTAGTTGTAGAACTATATAAAACTAGCAAAAAAGCAAATGGGCAGTAAGTTGTAGAGGCTGGGAGAAAAAAGATATGCAAGGTAAAAGATTATAACCTAAAACGAATCTAATAGTGCTTATTTAATAACACAATATCTTTTTTTATGTATTATGTAGTTTCAAAAAGCTGTTCATTTAGAATAAAGATATTTACCAACACTACCATCGTGGATCTGCATCTCTCTGGCCAAATATAGGTACTTACCTACTCAAAATAAAAAATACATACCTACTATGTCTGGGAACTAGGAACTACAGTCACCTGGTCAAAACGAGATATGAAATACTGTAAACATAGACTAGATTGTTATAGGATGAAACTATAATCATTATTGGTAAAAAAGTAAGCTGAAAGAAGCGTAAATATCTAGCAGAATACCTACCTATGTAGTTTTAAGGCTCTATTGGCGCGACGTGTCTAGTTGCGACCGAGATTCTAAAGTCGGGTCGCACCTGCGTATGGAGTCGCGTGCTATACACTCACATTTTGCCAGTTACATAATTGCCCGGTCAGTGACAGTTACTGTCACTGACCGGGCAATTATTCAGAGTTCAGGCTGATACCTACTAAGAATTCCACCTTACCTTACTTGAGAATCGGACCCAGGACCCCACGTTAGGCAGTCGTGCTAACGATCACTAGACCAACGAAGCAGTCGAAAACGAAGTATAGGTACCCAATAGGAATAAATATCTATCTCCTGGAACTCCCTCCGTGAAAAGGAATTAAGCAAAGATGCGATGTTACAGACTATTAGGAACTTGAATGTTTAAACAAGAGGTTTGTTGAATAAAACAAATATTTAGGATATAAAAACAAATCTTTTATTTCGTTTGTGATTATAAAATACAGGTTGTGATAAAAAATAGGATAAGGGCAGGAAGATGATGATTTTAATAATTACTGATACTTACAGTAATTGTATTTTTGTTATACCTTGTTACTGTTCGTTCCTAGATAACCTTTAATACATAATTTATCGAATTAAAAGGTTATCTAAGAATGAAGCTGGTGCAGCAACATAGTTTTGGTGTCTGGCATAACCCATGTACCACAATATGCTCATTATGTGAGAGCAACAGCCTACTGTCCGTGTCCCTACGGGACAGTGGCAATAATATCCTAATATGGCACTTCGCCCCTCCAGCCTTCTATCAACTGCAATATATGTAAAATAGGACTTACTTCCTATATGCCTAGATTTAATTCTGCCACGTATAATAAATGGTTGGCTGTCATTATATATCCCTTCTAGAGGTGTGTTGTCCTGGCAAACTTCTAAAGCATAAATTCCGTGGGCTCTAAGGTGCTCCCCGACATATGATTTTGCTTGCTTTATTTGATATGTACCCAAAGCGATTAGTTCTAGGTCATCTATTGTCAATTCAGGGAATTCTATATTTGAATGTGTAACATTTTGTAACATTTTATGTCTCATATTTAAATTATTATGTTGAACAATTTCAGCAAGTTCGTTATTTTCAAATATTTTTGCTTCAATTGTTTGAATGACTTCATGGACATTTGTTCGTTCCCTGAATTGAACTGCGAAATGGTTCAATAAGGCAGCAGCAATTGAAAACTCTTGCATAATATGAGGGCACCTTTTAGTTAAATAATCTGCACGGAATATTTTAAAATCCCTATTGAACCTTCCATTGACAGCTTCAACGACCCATCTATTCATCGTCACACATCTCGAGATATTGGCTTGGAGAGTCGAAAGTTGCCTTTCCCCTGTCGAAATTGTTTCGGGCATATGTACTAAGAAACCTTTAGTTGCCAAGTTGTCTGCACAGTCTAAAATAAAAACATCATCTTCCCTAAATAAATCCGTAAAGGCACCTCGCTCTGACATAAGGTCATTCATGATCGAAGCATCATTTTTGGTGGCTGGATACGGACCCACTGCCTCAATGATGTAACCATCGCAGCAAACTATGAGAAAAGGTTTAACTAAATTATAATATTTGTGAAGGGAATAAGTTTATTTTTGAAATAAATAGTTACTACTCTTTTGAGTGCTTAAATATGTGCCATCAGCAATGGCAATTAAACGTTTTTCTTCAGTTGGCGCTTCAGGATTGCCAAAAAGATGCTCAGCAAGCAAAGAATTTCTGGCAACAAATTCTTCCCTGGGCTTGTGTGCCCATCCCAAATGTCTAGGCACATAGTCCTGGCAAAGAATTTCTCGTGCCTGCTGCATATAGTCTTCAAGAGTTCTTCTAGGTATTTGGAATAATGCTGAGATTCTCTCATCACTATCTCCAGTCCGCATTTTACACAGAAGTGCACTAAAACCGCTTTTTATTTTATGGTTATTTAATCGCGGTACTTCTATTAATATCTCACGATATTCATCTTTTGTCCGTCCAAACCAGTACTTAAAAAGATGGTCATCAATACTTTCAGGGTTCAGAAAATCCAAATTTGAATCATCTGCTAGTAAATACACAATTTCTTCTATATGTGCAGCACTAAATGTTGATATAGCATTTTCACTAGCATACAATTCATGAAATAAGTTGGCACTTAAGTGAAAATTGCAAATTCTGGCATTTCTGGGTAAATAGAAATTGAAATCTTTAATAATCTGTTTTCTCAATCCATCAGGCACACGTCGTTTTTCGGTGTCATTACACTCCAAAACCAAGCAAAGACGTGCTGTATCAGCGGCTCTTCTTAATGTAGGCAACGTTATTTGTTCAGTAGATGTTACCTGCAATGGAGGTCTGGTGATTGACAGACCAACCTCTTCAATATCTGCTGTGTCAGCTGCTTGTGTTGTGGGCAATATTTGGTCAGCAGATGTTTCATTCAGTGGCTGTCCAGATGTCGGCGGAATGACCTCTACAACTTGCTCCATCTGTTGCGAAGATATAGGCTCGGCACTACCTCCTACACTAGATGTGGAAGGTGCAACAGGGGCAGAACTTCTATGAGAGCTATCAAACACTCTCTGTGCACGTAAATAGCAAGGCACACATATTTCATCAGTGTTGGTTAACTGAAATAATAAAATGAAAAGATTAAAAAAAACAATCACAAAAATAATAAAAATACAGATCTCTTGAGTATGCACGTCATTATCAGTCTTTTTTTATTTTAATTACTGACCTGGCGGGGTCTTATCCATTCAGACACAACGTTTCCTATTTGCACTTCTCTTTCAGACATCTCTGGTCTGAGGACCAGTCTACTCCTGATTCTCAAAATAGATCTTCCACACCCAGCACACACATTACGATGTCCAAGTTGCTGTTGGGTGTTACGTTCAGGATCTTCATTTGGGTTATGATTTATCAACTCCCAACAGGAATGACAAATAAAGTCATCTCCAGTCATCTAAAAATAATTATTACCATGGTTTTAGAGTTATCAAATACACCAAGTTAATGTTAAGTATAATCATGTCAGTGGTTCAAAATCAAGAATGTGATCACTTCTTATCATCCTGCGGGTGACGGTTATTTATACTTTTAAGAGACTTGTAATAGAGGGCGAGTCTTGCAATCAAACGGAAACAAAACCACGCTTAAGTTAAGTACCAATTTATGTATAGATTTTACAATACTTACATCACGCGGATAAACCCATCTCTGAACTCTCTCAACTACCTGAGCACTTTCGTCGGACAAACGATGTCTCCGTAATCGGGAAATGCGCAATTGACAATTCACACAACGCATTTTAACGGGTAACTAAGTCCAAACCACTTGCAAATCGGAATCCAAAGGTAAAATCGGTTGTCTAAGTCGGTATGTAGAATAGTCAGTCCAAAGATAAAGCCAAGTCGTAAAGAATCCACAAAATCGCATAGAAAATAATAGTTATCCCACGTTAGTCGTTGAAAACAAACAATGGAATAACAATAATTGGTTTTGACACTGACAGCCAACTCCTGTTGACAGTATAACGTTTCATTCTACGATAGTCCAAATAATCGTAATAATTACAATATTGTACTTTTTTGTATAAAAAATGTGAATGCATTTTTAATAATTATTAACTTTTGTATTTTTTTCTTATATTTTAGTAGTTTTGTTTATTAAAAAATAATTGACAAGCGTAAACGTCTACAAATGTAAGAACGTAAATCATGTAATGTTATGGTTGGAATGTAATACGAAACACGGTGCGTTTAATAACTGCATGATGACTTATTTTCAAGTAAATAAAAATATTTTCTAACTTTTAATTCCCATCATCTAGTGACTCAATATTTTTTTAAATAATCCTCTTAAAAACTCATATTTATAATAAATATGAACTTGCAAGTGAATGACGCTTCGTTAATTTATAAATAATCTGGGTCCAAACTCGCCATCCTTCTTTAAAATTTCTCCCTCGAATTGGTTTGTAGGTCCTAATTTCAATAATTTGTAAGATATCCGCATAAATGATACCTCAAAAGAAAGAGCGATTATCAAGCATGTCTTCAAAAAGGTTTGAACAAAAACAGCTCCCTCCGTTTTTTTTTTTAAATAAGGTTTAAAAGACGTATTGTACAATTTTTTTATTTTTTCTGAGCTTTAAATATCTGTAAAAAAAATGTCTAATGACACAGAAGCCTAAAACATGTTTTGCTTGGTTGCTTACACATTACTTTAATTAAATAAATAAAAAATTAATTCATTTATCATTCAATTTGGCCATAATTATGCAGTTTACATTAAATTTTGAGAATTTCCGAAAAAAAACTTAAAAATTTGGTTAAAAAAATTTGGTAAGACTTCGTCTAAGACATCCATGGCTTAAATGGTTTTAAATTGTCTATACTATCTTCACCTTAAAGCTTTGCACCCATCTTCCAATCACCCTGTATTTCTTCTGTCTGGTTTTTGTTTCTGTAAATAAATTATCAGTTATTTTTCTGTTCCAATATTTACTTTCTTTTCGCAATTTATCTATGAATATGTATAAACTTGGCTTTTTTGGTATGCGGCCTGCATTTATACGCCGATGCCACCCTTCTAATGCGTTAGTTGTGCGGTGTCGTTGGTAGGCGTAAGGATGGTGGCATTTTTGGGTACCATTGTTTTTCGTAATAACGTCTAAAATTCATCATGTATTGAGTATCTGGAGCTAAACTTAAAATGTACCCCCAAGCTGCAGGGATTTGTTCAGCCGGTACCAGTGCTATTATTGCAGCCATTCTTGCAATATTTCGCCCTTCCCGTGTACGCAGTAATCCTTTTTTCTCTGCGTGTTTCCATATTGCTGCGTTGTAATGTCTATAACATCCTGTTATTTTTGCTTCAGGAAATACTGATTTCACAGCGTTTATTTGCGCCATTTCATAATCACTCTTAAATGTTTTAATAATTATACCAAATTTTTCTTTTAATATGTTATACAAGGTGCAGTTTTGAACCTGCAAAACATTTCAGGAGGTTGTTATGAGACTCGTAAATAATCATATAACAATACGATACCAAGTCAATAATCGATAATACTTTTTATTTTCGATTTTTCAATTTTATTGTCTTTCAGAATAACTCTCTTAATAACCCTCTTCAAAAAAACAGAATCACCCATTGCGATGTCGATGCGCGTCATGTCACTGTGTGCGTGAATGCGATGACCAGTGACGTCAGCCTGTACGAGTCTCCGCCCACATTTCTACGAAACGAACGCGGCATGTACGTTGAACTAAAATTAAGGTCGTTGCTATGGTTACGGGGAGCCCCCGCGATGCTCGTCATACCGCATTTCGATTAAGACTCGAAAATCTGTTACTGCGCATCGAAGGTTCAACCAACGTGCCGCGATCTGTACAAGTTGTTGTAGCTACAGCAACTTATAGCAAATAATTTTACCTTAGATGTAGTTCGAATTTGAAAATCACAATGTACCTAGATTATTGTTTTAAGTTTCGCTAAATAATAACTCATTTTTAAGCATCATTACAATGCGAAAATCTTCATCATCTGCCGAGCCTGTTATTGTCATGCCATGTTAGGGTCGGCTTTCAGTTTAACTGTATGCAGCTCACTACATGGAGTGCCAGTGAATCACGTAGGGCGACTGCGTATCAGACCTCAACAAACCAGTTACTTGATAACACGATATCCATTTGTTAGACTAATTGTCAGACTTTCTGGCTTTTGACTACCCGTACCAACGACTATACGGCAAGGCTGTAAGGTCGTTGTCCCGTACCGACCCGTGTGGTACCTAACGACTGTCCGAGAGCTACAAATCAATTCGAACCAAAGGCTTTAATTCAGTGCTTACCGAAACACGGGATTTCAATGATGTCCTAGATAAATTTAAAAAGTACTTACATCATTATGAATTAAAAAAATAACACAATGGTACTTGCTCAGTTGCGAACCCGCAACCTCATGCATGAGAGGAGAAAGCCTTAACCACTGGGCTATTACGATAAATAATAATAGTAGGAAGTAGATACAACTGCGCCAAAAAAAGTTCACGTTGGCGTCGTTAGTTACCTATCAGCTGATTAATAAAATGATAGGCGGAGATAAATAAACCTTACATAGCACGTAAGCAGTTCCTGTTGCACAATTGTGAAACTATGATCGCGAGCGCGTGCGCGGGATTTAGGTAGGCACCTAATAATAATAATAAGGCATGTAGGTACTCGGCGCAGTCGGCGCGCTCTGTAGGTAAATTCAGCCCCAAGGACGGTTTTCGTTTTTATTTGTAGATTAAATTGGTTGATTTAAGATTTTCCTTCCTACTTTTTAACGTGCTGAGGACCGACAGAAATACATCAAGATAATTTGTGCTAGTTAAGTAGGTAGGTACCCATGTGTTAGGGATTTTAAGTGATTCATTTTGTCTGATATGTATTTTTGACGTAGTTAAAATTTTTAAATCAACTTATTTACACTGATCAAGTTGATTTAGCTAACATCCTATTTACAAATGATTGTCTATGTACAAATAAATAAATAAATTACCTACTTATGTTACCTGGAGATATTGTTCAAAGTTTCCACCGTCACACTCCAGGCACAGTCTAGCACGACGTTGCTGATTTTCCTTCAGCTTACGTAACACAAACACATTCGTTTTTATTGTGTCGAAAGCACTGATCACGTTGGTGGAGATCCTGTATCTTGCGGTAATGAAAAGGATGCTGCATTTCTTTGTGCAGTAGCCGCCACACTGTGGAGTGGTGCACTCCAAACCGTCGACCAGCCTCCCGCGTGCTTGCCCGTGGCTCTCGCCGGAATAATTCCAGGATATCTTCCTGCAAGGCGACAGGCAGGCCTTCGTTGCCGCGACCTTCAGCATGCTGGGGAACGTCGAACTGCCGATGATCGCGCAGTCTCTGCGTAGCAGCCAGCATTACCCTGTGTGAGGGACGTTGCCGATTGGGGAATAACTCCGCGAACATTTCGATGGCTCGAGATACATTGTCTCCACTGATGGCATACAAGCGGACCATCTCCACCAACTCTGCATTGGAGTATTGGTCCGTCATCTTTACAACTAGGTAGTAGGTACCTATCGCGACCGTTAATCGAAGGCGCACTTGAGGGGCGGAATTTGCAAGCGTATGCACATACCGGCGTCATCAATTACACTAATAAATTTACTCGATTTATTCGTTTGCGATGGCCGCGGGGGCGTGGCTAGTGGGAGAGGGTACGGGCGGTGGTTGGTGCTCTGGATTTATGAAAGAAATGTCGGTTGCGTTTGTTTGCGTGTGTGAAAGCGCAGTTTAAGAACACGTGCAGATTGGCCGCGTTTTAAAAAGGGGAGTTTACACTTACCGATTTCCATAAATAAGAATAAAATGAAAAAAAAAAACCTGCCCATTTTATTATTGATTCGGGTCGAGAATCACTAACATAATTACCTCCTAAAATGTTTTGCAGATCCAAAACTGCACCTTGTATAGCCGCGTATATGCCTCTTGGGATTTATTGGGTAGCAATGTATAAATTACTGGGATTATATTTGTACACTTTTTATAGATCCAATGTCCAAATTTAAGACATAAAACTGATAAAAAGGTGGCGGAGCTGACATAAACGTGCCATCTGCAAAATAGGATCCGGGTTTCTTCACAATTTTCTTTCCCAAACGTGTTACAAATACCAAATTTTTTTCACTTTGTCCATCTTCACAAATAAGGAAATTTTTACCTAAAACTTCTTGTACAATTGCAGTTTCGGTACTGGTATGTTGTAGTCGATCTACGTTCAAATAAGACTTTCGTGCCCTATATAAAGTGTCTTTAATTGATTTAAACGTAGGAATTCGATAGTGTTCACTATTGGGTATTTCGTTACGATTTTTTTTATCATTTTCTTCGTAAATTTGCTGTATGGGGCGAAAATCTTTGCAAACAATATGTTTTAATAATGTTATGTGTTCTTTAATTATATTTTTTAATTCCATTGACTCACACGTATGCACTGATTTCAGTTTAATGATAATTTTTCCTGTTTTGTCTAATGTTAGTGACGCATTACAGTCTCGCCTATTTATGCACCGCCAGAAAGTAGTTCCACTTTTATTTGTTTTGCTCTTATGATATCTGTACTCACAATGTATAAGTGTTCTATGTCCTTTTTGATTACGAATGTATTCGATTTCTTGATCGATATTAAAACTCAAATTCACTACTGTTTTTCAATAAAAAGTAACAGACAAAACACAGCTCGGCAATTAATGAATGACACATACATTTATAAGTTTTTTTCTAACTACCCTCACATATTATTATAAATGTTGCCATCACTGAACTTTAAATTGTACCAAAATATTATTTTTAACTGTATCAAAATATATTTTTTTATTTGGAATACATTCTTAAGTAAAAAGTACCAAAATTTTTACATCATAATTGCACTATAATTTTTTGTTTTGAAAATCAAAATTTTATTCTTAAGTCCCTGGCGCGACATTTTGCGAAAGAGACATTCTGCGAAAGAGACATTCTGCGAAAGAGACATTTTACGAAAGAGACATTCTGCGAAAGAGACGTTTTACGAGCAGGGGACATTTTGCGAAAGAGACGTTTTGCGCCTGAGCCACTTCTACAGTAAACCAGGTCGAAATTATCATGGTTGGAGACGACTATTTATTGACAATTTTTTTACACCAAATTCAAATACCTAGGTGTTCCGCTAATCAGGTGAAGATTGTGGCGAGAAAGGCTTACCACGTAATCCTCACCAAGATCCCTTTATATCTCTGCACTGAGGTGAGGATTGTATGGAGACGTTCACCCCACAATCGTCACCAACTTATAGCTGTATCTTCGGAATCATAATGTGACAATTTTTTTAACCTTGGTGACTATTTATGACTATTTTTTGGCGTTTTCAAAATTTATTTTCATGAAGTTTTCAAAGGTGAGGATTGTGTGGTGAAGGACACGCGGATTTCACATTTCGCAAGTGTAGGCTATTACATTTTTGCCGCCCTTCCCTCTACAATAGATATGATGCCTGGGTAAAAAAATTAAATCCTAATTAGTCCGTCAGTCAGATAATAAAAAAATATTACACAAGTATTTTTTGCTTTATCATATTAATAAAAAAATTACTTAGATAAAACGCATTTTAAGTTGGGGAGTGGGGGTCGCTACGTCACTAGTATGTATAAATCTACATACTCGTGATGTCATGGCACATTTGAGGGGTGCCAAACCATAACGTTTTAAATGCTAAAAAAACAAGTTTTCAGTAGACACATAAAACTGTTTTAATTGTTAAATAAAATACGAATTACTTATTATTAAACTGGCATTCAATACACGTAATTAACACATGAATTTGTAATCTTCTGAAACACAGAAATCATTTTAATATTTAAAACAATAAATTAAAACGACAAAACGTTTTAAGTGCCATTATTTATGCAAGTCATAACGTTGTAAACGTATCTTTTACTTGCACTTACTAAACTCATTTATTGACACGTAGGTCGTTTTCTATGTAGCTATGGCTATGGCTCCATTTAGTATTTTTGTTTTTGCTTCGTTTATTTAATAATAATAATAATAATAATAATAATATTTATTTGCTTAAAACACGGTATAAAAAGTTGTTACAATACAAAATGAGCTCATACATGTTTTGCTTATAATTGAAGCATGCAAAATTGTTATGTCAACGTTAGTGCTCAAAAAACTCCTTAATACTATAGAAATTATTTTCATTCAACCAGTTATACAATTTAATTTTAAATAGTCTACAATTCAATACTTTTAATTTCTTTGGTAAATTATTAAATATACGTACACACATAGCTACACAATTTTTATTATATTTAGCATACCTAGGCAGCTCGTCTAGTACTAGTGTGTATTGGTCACGCCGACTTCGTGAACATACCTCTGCTGCTGTTTTAAACAATTCTTTGTGTTTCTTTACAAACATACACACCTCATATATATATAATGACGGAAACGGTAGCAAACCAAGCTTTTTGAATATCGGTTTACAAGATTCATCGGATGGAATCCCGTATAAGGCCCGTATACATTTTTTCTGGGCGATAAATGCTCTGTTGTGGTCGGTACTATTTCCCCATTTTATTAGTCCGTACCTCAACGAGGACTCAACGTATGCTCGATATGACATTACGGCTGTTTTTATATTTGTTACCTTTTTTATTTGCCTAAGGGCATATACAAATTTATTTATTTTATTGCAGACATTCTCAACCTGCGCCTTCCAGTCTAAGTGTTCGTCTATTACTACACCTAAAAACTTAGTTTGCGTCACATGCGTAATTTTTGAAATGTCCATTTTTAAATTAAATTTATTATTATAATATTTGTTAAATTGTAAGTATACAGATTTATCAAGATTAATAGATAGATTATTATTATTTAGCCAATTAATTAGAATGTCAATTGTATTATTTATGTCAGTTTCATGGTCGGTAATTGAATTACATTTTTTGTCAGCAGTTACAATTATAGAAATATCATCCGCAAAAAGAAAGCATTTGTGATTCGTCATATCAACTATATCATTAATGTAAAGGAGAAATAAGATGGGGCCCAATATACTACCCTGTGGCACACCGCGTTTTACATATTGATATTCAGACGTATGCAGTATCATATCCCCATTTTCGTCCAATTTGGTAACAGCGACACACTGTTGTCTGTCAGTTAGGTACGACGATATCCATTGGTGTGGCTGTCCTCTGATTCCGAGAGCTTCTAATTTTTTTAATAAGTTTGCGTGTGTAACTAGATCGAACGCCTTCGATAAATCAAAGAATAGTCCCGTTACGAACCGGTTGTTGTTTAAATTGTTCAGTATCGTTTTTAATAGTGAGAATATGGCTAACGTTGTGGATTTACCTTTTTGAAATCCAAATTGATGTTTTCTTATAATGTTAAATTTCTCGCAGTAATTTATTAATTTTTGATGCATACATTTCTCGTATATTTTTGAGATTATGGGTATTAATGTTATAGGGCGATAATTGTTCATATCATGTTTATCACCCTTTTTGAGCAATGGTTTAATAATGGATAATTTTAACGCTTTTGGGAATACTCCTTGTGAAAAAGACAAGTTGATCAAATATGTCAACACCTGACTTATTTCATTGGTACATGTCTTAATAATTTTGGTGTTTAGTTCATCGTAACCTTCAGAGTTTGTATTGTTCAATGATAATATCTGTTGCCTTACCCCAGTTTCAGACATCGGAGTGAGGAACATCGAGTTAGCAATTACGTTTTCATTGAGACAGCTATTTATTTGATATTGTGTAGTGATACCGTTTATGAAATGATTATTGAGTGCAGAGGCTATTTCCGCTGGTTTTGTGAGTACAGTGTTATCAACCTGTAAATATTCAATATTGTCTTTACGGTCCATATTGTGTATTTCATTTTTTATAACTGACCAAGTGGCTTTACATTTGTTTTTGTTGTTGTTAATAAACTTGATGTTAGAATTCCGCTTAGCATTATAGATGCATTTTTGCAATAGTTTAGAATACGTGATGTATTTGGTCTTGTTGGTACTATTTTTGTTTTTGTAGTATTGATATCGTAAGGAGCGTTTAGTTTTAGAACATAGTTTAAGACCTTTAGTTATCCACGTTTGTTTAATTTTATTGTTTTCATTTACTTTAACTCTTTCTTTTGGAAAACAGAGATTGTAAAACAGACATATTAATTCATGGAAACTATTGAATGCCACATTTGCATCGTTTTCCATGTATATATCTGTCCAAAGTAGGTTTTGCAAACATTCTCTAAATTTAAGCGTATTATTTAAACTGTAATCTCTTTTGTAGATCTGATATATTGCGGTTCTTGATTGAATTCGAAAAGGAAAGCTTAGCATTTGCGCCGTGTCGTGATCAGAGAGATGAAGTGGTAGGACGTTTGCAATTGCGTCAGGTACATTACTTAATATATGATCTATACAAGAAGATTTGCGAGTGGCAATTTGGAGGCTGACACTAGCCAGTAGGGGTTTAATATGGTATACGATTTCTTCTAACCCTTCTAGGTCATCTGTAATAGATAGCCAGGGGGAGTGAGATTTCACGATCTTGATCTAGCTTGACATTGAGTTTCGTCTTCGAGGTTTCTAAGGACGTCTTGCGAGACCAGTGTAAAGAGGCGAGGGGACAAAGAGCAACCTTGTTTGTCTCCCTTTCCTTTGCATACCTTGATTATCCTGTTGGTTAATGGTTCGTTAGTAAAAAAAAGAAATACAACGATGTATTTAAAATATATCGCACCGTCTTGAGGTCGATATTGTCAAAAGCTTTTTATATGTCCAGAGTGAGTACATAAATTATTTTACCTGCACGCCATTCTTCGTCTAGGACCCTTTTAAGCGTAAAGATATGATCATCTGTTGACCTATTGTTTAATAACCCTCCTTTTTGGCTTCGCCGCAGTCGGGTAAAAAGGTCGCTTGGTAGTTGCCCAATATTTTATTTATTATTTCGTAATTTTTTTTAGTACGTCGGAGGCGTAAATTCTGTTCTGGAGGAGCTCGTAGCAAAGTAATAACAACCGAACGAACCATCAGGTTAAGCTATGTTTGCCAGGGTTGGTCTGTGGATGGGTGACGATCTTTACATACCGAGACTCCTCCGTGCCTCGGAAAGCACGTTAAGCCGTTTGTCCCGGCTGTCATTCGTGGATCTTTGACAGTCGTTACGGGTCGTCAGAAGTCCGAAAGTCTGACAACCGGTCTTACCAAGGGGTATCGTATTACCCAGTTACTAGGTTGTGGAGGTCAGATAGGCAGTCGCGCCATGTAAAATATTGGTATTCAGCTGCATCCGGTTCGACTGGAAGCCCACCCAAAATAGTTGGGAAAAGGCTAGACAGATTGAGGAGGCGTAAATTCTGTAACCCGTATTGCAAACTGATATGCGGCGTTAGTCATTCGTATCATTAGGGTATTTTTTTTTGGAATTGGTACCTACACTGTCTCGAACCACGTGTCAGATGCTACATTCTGTGATCAGGCTTTGTTCATATGTTTGGTGACGGCATCCTGTTAAATTTACCACTTGGTCTGTTCCGGTAGCTGCCCCGTTCCGCATGCTGTTAATGATTCCAAAATCAAAAGTCATTTATTCATATTAGGCTGACAATCAGCACTTTTCAAACGTCAAAATTATACGTACATAACACAGCCCCTAAAAACGCCAGCCCTTCACCATTTCCTAGTGCTTTAGCTAGGAAGAAGTGGCACAACAAACTGGCTAGTAGCACAGCTGTCTGTTCAGTTAGAAAAACTTGATTCTATACAATAGTAGTTATGCAAAGAAATTATCATTACGAGTCACAGCACATTAAATTAAATTATTTGCCATATTCAGCTAGCACACGCCAATATTGGATCAACAATTGTTTTTCAATAACAAGTTTTCATTGTGAAAACTACTCAAGCAAAAAAAGTTAATAAAACTAAATAAGTACGGAAATAAAAGCCTCCAGGCGTAACGGGCGTGCATACATATATGCAATGCTGAAATTCCCATTACGTCATCTGCCTTGGGTCCTTCATTTTGTGCGTCGATTAACGGCTTTGTTATATTGTCCGTTTTTTTTTTCTTTTTTCGGCAGGAGTGGGAACTTCAAAATTCAAAAGTCATTTATTCAAACTAGGCTGAGAATCAGCACTTTTCTAACGTCAATTACATAAGACAGTCCCCCAAAACGCCCACCCTTCACCACTTGCTAGTGCATGAGCTGGGAAGAAGAAGTGGCGCAACAAACTCCCCAGCAGCACAGCTGTCTGTTCAGTTAGAAGAACAACAAAAAAAAGATTCTATATATATTCAAAATAGTTTACATTACGCGACCCAAAACATTGTTTAAATTATTAGCCATATGTTAGCTAGCACACGCCAATATACCAGACAAAATCATCGAGAACAGCTACGCTCAGGCAGAAATAAAAAAAAAATACGTAAACATAACTTAACCCTCTATCACTCATAAACTGGGATTTATTTGATTTTTTGGATTGGAGATGATTACAAAAAAATAAAATACACGTATTTCTGGGTTTTAATTTTTTTTTATTATTTGGAAGAAAAAATTACAAAAATAGGGAGTTTTGCTTTTAGGCAACACTGAGGTAAGTGGTCAAAATCTTTAGAGTACGGTAGCACAATGACATGTTACGAAAGATGGAAGTTTTTGAAGCAATTCTTGGTTTTCGTGTAGCACAAGGCTACCCCGCATTTGTCACATACATTATGGGTAAAGCCAACACACTTCGGAAACTTGCATCTGATTTTCTTATCAGACCATTATTGCGGCCAGTGCCCAATCTGGTCTTGCCGGACCGCTTTCGGAGGCACATGCTGAGCAGGTCCTTTATGTTTTTTGGCTTGAATCTCTCTCTCAAGCGACCGCCGACTAGATAAACTAGGCTTTATACCCATTTTGCAAAGGGTCACAGCAACCTCCAGACGAAAATCTGCTGAAGATAAGCGGCCAGATTGAAGGTTTTTGTATTTAGCAACTCTTTTATAAAGTATCCATGCATTGGATATCGTGAGATCCAACTAATGATAAAATAGTCGCATGGGCCATCGTTTGCTTCGCAAACGTATTTTGTATATACCCATGATGCTGTCAAGAAGATCAACGCCACCCATATGGCGATTGTACTCTCCAACAACATTGGGTCGCTTTATGTTCACATACCTTGAGTTCTGTTTGTCCCATCTTCGAACATCAGTTTCAGGTTTTTGCCCAGCAAAGGTGGAAGCCAGATTGACGATTTTGTTATCCTTCCATGCGACAGTTGAAACATCGATCCCGTTGACGTCGGCTACGTATTCTTCTGAATAGCCCCTTTCTTTTTTCATAATTATCTTTTCTGATGACAGCTTACAATCTGGTATTCTATTTCTTCTCACAGTACCGAGACTGAGAATGCCTTCTTTGGCCAGATATTGCATCAGACGAAGAGAAGTAAAATAGTTGTCAAAATAGAGTTTGAGGTTCTGATGCCTTGGAATCATACGCGCTAACCTCATGACGACGTTAGATGAGGCGCCTAAATCTGGCTCTCCGTGTAGGACCACATTTTCTTTGCCAGTTTCGATTTCTGTTTTATAGGCAAAGCCAGAAACGCCACTCATTACGAAGACTTTATAACCCCACTTGTGTGGTTTATTAGGATTATATCTCTTCAACGTATTCCGTGCTTTAGTGGAGCACATTTGCTCGTCCACCCAAAGGTGCTCTTCCATTGGGACTTTACTATATGCCTCATTCAAGGAGTCTACCACTGGACGTATTTTGTGAATTCGATCATGATCAGGATTGCTCCTAGGAAGATCTTTCCCATAAACATGAGCTGTTCTGCATTCAGCTCTAGATTTTTTTTCTTCCAGCGTAAATTTAGTTTAGCTGGCTGCGGTTTAGCAACTGTTCTTGGGTTATTGGCTTGGGAAGGTCCAGCAGTGCTCTCGTGTGACGGTGCAGTTTCCGTGGTAGGGGAAAGACTTTCATCAATGTTTTCTAGAGTTTCTATTATGGAATCCACATCAATATCTACCTCTGGAGCCTCATCTTCGAAGGTGTCCAATTCAGGAACAAAATCTGGATCGGCTAGGCTGTCGTCATCCAAATCTAGGCCATCTTCACTATCTGTATTATCATTTAGCGCAAAACTAATGTCTTTTTCACCAAGGGGCCGCTTACGAGACATCCTGAAAAAAAAAAAAAACAATAATCAGCATAATAAGTAGGTACCAAACAAAATCTTACACTTTTCGTCTGATGTAGCCTACGGGCAACAATCACTATTTACTAACAAAAACCAAATAAAATGTGAAAAGTATTCAAAAATAACGTTACACAATAAAGTTCAAACACTTACCTCTCCATTTTATCAATATAATACACAGGACACAAGCTGAACAATTTTTAAATATTTTTTTAAATCACAGTTAACCGCCTCGTTTCGTAAATACCGACTGTCGAAACACAAATCTCAATTTGTTACATGAAGCGCCATCTAGTCGTATTTTTTGGGACTAGTTCGTTAGTTCGGAGTGTAGACTACGAGTTACAGTGCGTGATTACGGTATGAAATCAATTATTTTAAATTTCGAGGCGTTTGTACGGTATGTGTTACCTACAGTCTACACAATGCTATAGAGGGTTAATATCTAAATAAAACCCCCAGGTATAAAGGGCGTGCCCGCTTACATATAGTTGTAACTGGAAGTTATAAATGATAAACTAGGACCATCGAGGTAAAATAAATAAACAAACAGTTAATTACTAATAACAATAAATAATATGATTAATTGTCGAGGTCACTAGCTAACCACATATTGCAATACAACTCATAAAAATAAAACATTGTGATGAGTAGATTATGTCAACAATAAACTAAATTTAAATAACTTGACTTATAAAGTCAAATAACTCATATAACTTGTTAGTAGGTAAGCTGGAGAAAGAACGTAAACATAGTCTTGAGTTAATCACAGCGACCAACTATTCTTATCATTTAAGTAGTCGTTGATAGAATAGTATGCCTTTGAACAAAGCTTGGATTTTACTTTCGTTTTAAACGCATTAAAAGGCAAATCTACCAGAGAAGAGGGTAGCTTGTTATAAAAAGTTATACCAAGCCCAATAAATGAGTTATGAACCTTATGAAGCCGGTGAAAGGGAGCTCGTAGTTTGTCCTTATTTCTAGTGTTAACATTGTGAAAATCACTGTTTTTAGTGTATAAGTGTATATTTTGCCTAATATATAAGATATTGGCGAAGATGAATTGAGATGCCACCGTGAGGATACCAATATCTTTGAAAAAATCTCTCAAAGAAACTCTGGCACCTAGCTGGTAAATAGCTTGAACAGCTCGTTTTTGAAGGATAAATATATTTTGAATATCAGCAGCTTTGCCCCACAGCAGAAGAGCGTAGGACATAACGCTATGAAAATAACTAAAATAGACTAAACGAGCTGTATCGACGTCAGTGTATTGTCTTACTTTCCTGACGGCGTAGGCGGCCGAACTGAGCCTTGAACTCCTCATGGACGTCCAGACTGCCTCACAGATGAGCCAGTCTGGGCAGTGCCGGACTCTTACCGGCTAAAACCACACTCCTGCCTCACAATTAATCCACAGACTAGGTGGTCCGTGCTTTTGTTTACAATTAATTATTTGTTTACAGGTTTTTTGACTTACACAATTATCTTACTCCTACGCCGGACAACATTACACTATGCTTACTTAACTAACTTAAGTCTACGTGAGTACATTCTGCTCATACGATCATTCAGATGTACCTGACTCGTAAGGGCGGTAATCTGGTAATTTGAACAAGTAATATGAAAATGGAGCAAACTGGTCTGCACCTGGTAACAACAGGTCCCACCACCTTACATTTTTTTTTTTTCATAAACATTCTCATGCGCATGCACATATAAGGTGCTATAAAAATATCTGCCACGGCTTTAATGGGAGGTAGTATTGTGTTTAAAGATTACAATAGTGAAGAACTTTCGTACCCCAGAATAGTTAATTCAATTTGAGAAAATAAAGTAGTTTAATAAACATTGACTCTACTCTGCATAACGTGGTTCACAAATTACGCGCGATGTGTCGCTTGTCAATGAAAACCACTGCTATCTCTTTCTATCTGTTCGGTGAATGAAAACTGAAATCAGCTGACTAGTTCGTCACTATCTAACCTACTAGCTACGCAATAATACGCAGACAAAAAAATGTTTTAAAAGTGCAAGTTTACTTACCAGCTACCACATTCTTCCAAAAAACTGAAGTAAATAAAATGATAAACTTCCCATCACACTTAAAACAGGCTTTGGACTGACAAGTTAGTGTAAGAATCGCAATTTTTTTCTTATTATTTTTAAACAATAGGTGCTTAGATTAATATCAAATAACGATAAATTACAGTAACTTGGCGTGTTTAAAAGTTAATCATCTTATTTACAATAATTGCACCGTATTTACAGTTATTTACACACTCCCTACCTACTTATCTACAAAACTGTGCACAAGTCCGCCTTCGCGTTGCACACAAATGTAGGCACGCTTACGTACATGTCTCTTCACTTTATTTAATGTGTCCGTTTCACTTTTTACTTGCCTAAATGCGCGTTTGATGCGCCTTTTTAGTTCTTCCACACTTCTAATGTCATGTCCGGTTTGGCCGTACACAAGGTCCTTTACACGACCCCACAAAAAAAAAGTCTAGAGGGGTTAAATCCGGCGAGCGAGGAGGCCACGGCACTGGCCCTCCTCGGCCTATCCACCCTTCACCGCCGTACCACACACCGTTTAAAAATTCCCGTACGCTGGTGGCGAAATGAGGTGGTGCTCCATCATGTTGAAAGTGCAGCCCTCTTATCTCTTCAAGAGGAATACGTTCCAACATACTTCTCACACGGGTTCGTAGTAAGCGCAGATACTTGTCTCCGTTCAGTCTGTCCAAGAACACTGGTCCTAGAATTCTGTTGCCGAGTATCCCGGCCCACACATTTACACTAAACCGAGTCTGAAAGTGGTCAGGCCGCACAAAACGAGGATTCGCCTCAGTCCAATAATGCGCATTGTGTATGTTGAACATACCAACCCGTGTGAATGTGGACTCGTCAGTCCGCAGAATGTTGCGGCATTCTTCTCGCATCCAATTACAAAACGCGAGGCGAGCCGCGTAGTCATGTGGATGCAATTCCTGTACCCTTGTGAAGTGGTAAGGATGGAGCCCTTCCCGATTTAAAAGTCGCCACACGTAGTTGTCGCTCACGTCGAAGACTCGAGCAGCATCCCTGGTGCTCGCAAGAGGATGACACCGGAAGAAGTCCAACACTTCCTCTTCGAGTTCGGCAGAATATGGAGGCCTGCCTGCGTCAACCGGAGGCAGGTCAAAGCGGCCGTGTTCACTAAATCTGTACACGGCATCCATAATGGTATGATGACTCACTCGCACACCAAACCTCTGCTGGTATAAGTTTACTGCATGCGCATTTATGGAGTTACACTCGCGGTAGCACAATACCATTTCAAGATATTCTTGATTGGAATACTGTCGTCTGGGAGGCATTTCAAAGGAAGCGCGAGCGATTTTCCCGTCGCTAACCACTAAAACTATCTTCCGAGCGGGGGGGGGGCGACTGGCGAGCGGGCGGTCGGCTGGCGCGTGCGATGAACGGGGTAGTGCGGGTGAGGGTGGGGGCGCGCGGGGCTGCGCTTTGACGACTGACGAGTGGCCGGCGCGCAGCGGCGTTGTTTGATAAGAATGGCAACAGTGTACGAAAGGCGCCGACCGCGACGTTTTGCGAAACGATTGAATTGTATTCGGTGCGGTGCGGCAACAGCTTATTAAGTCTACGTGATGGTTTTATGCGAATAAATCAATTCAAAGGAGACCATTTTTTTTGGGCCCACTGGTAAATGATAACGTATATTAATCATATAACACATAAAAAAGTAACCATCTTATTATATTAAACTGACCAAAAATTATACAAAAATCTAACCGGAATAATGAAATATTAATAAAAATGTGATAAGACAAAGAGTGCGTGTTGAGGGGCGTTTTGGCGTTTACTTAAACATGAAAAAATGTTACTACGGTGCGCGGTGGTAATAGTATCGGCTTTAAATGTGTAAAAAGATATGAAAGGAGCCGTAAACTTGTTTTTAAATGCAGTTTTAAAAGGCAATCGCAAATATCGCGTAACGTGGTTTAAAAATCACCGTGGAACGAAACGTACTAAAAGTCAGTTGTTTTATATGACAGTTGACACTGACAGATGACAGACAACATATTTATTATTTCTTTCCGTTTCTTTATCAGTTGCGTGAAATTGTTTCTTCGATTCTTTTCGTATTTTTATTCGAAAGATTTTGAAAATGGCATCTGTAGGTACAGCGCATACTCCACAAAGCTGTTGTGTCAATTGTGCAGTAAGATTTCAACGCAATGTGCGTTGAAATCTAGAAAAAAGACAGTTACTGTCCGAAACATCTGCAGATGTGCGCCAACTTGTATGTATGTGGATTTCTCGCGGGGTGAGTGTTTCAACTCTCGAATCTGAGGTGTTCGTTTTCAAAATGCGAAGAATTTATTCATATTTATTTCGCGACTTTGTATTGTAACATGTTATGATGTATGTAAAATGCCTACCTACTTTTTTCAGTTAATCCCACTAGATGCAGTATGTGGAAACTGCTTAATGATATTGCAAGAATGTATTCAAACTGCTCATTCAGTGAGAAGATTTGGGTATAGGAATATTTGCATTTCATGTGGTTCTTCAATTTTAAGAGCACATCAAACACATACTGTGCATGTTAACTCTGCGCAATGGAATATTATTTTACAGTGGATACCATTGCACCAGGTAATATTAAATTAATAATTTTTATTCTAAATGATAAATCTGTGAAAATGAAAAGTCAAACAATATAATATTTAGTCTAATAATAAATATAAATCTCTACCGTCGAGGAGAACCAATTTTATGAAAATAAAAACAAAAGAAAATAAACTGTAAAAACGTGGAATTTAAGTTTAAATCAATTTACAATTAATTGAAACCAATTGGTTCCACCCGGAAGTGATTCAACTCCAGCCATGCCTTTGCGCAAGTGGAACCTGGTCTGTCTCAAAAATAGTAAACAAAAAACTCACACACTACTTAAAAATATATATAAGTAGGCTGCCTTTTAGGTTAAGGCATATTAAGATATATTTTATTTGCAATACTAATGGTCTATTTTTTCAGGTGGAACATTTAGAACAAGTCTGTATGGCTTGCTGGCTGAGAGCCTCCCGAGCTGTGCAGAGAAACAGGCAACTGGATGAAATCAGGGATATGGAAATTCAGCCAATTGATGTTGAACACAGCAGTAACATCCCACAATCACCTCCTATGCCTATGACTGTTATGCCTGCTAGTTACAGAGCAGTACCAAAAATTACTATGTCCAATTACAAGCGTGAATTAAGTAAACGACAGTCAGAGAGTTTATAAAAATAACTTTATTTAACTGACAGAGTGACAGTGAAGATAATAATAATCTAATCCTAAAGATACAAGGTACTTATAGCTAAATTATGCTAAGACGACAATTGTTGCGTGACGACAATGTCCTACATTATAATAACTTACTCACTAGATTTGGAAGAAGCTGTACTGCTGACAAAGCTAATTGTAGTAGGGTTACCACACTTAACTCCTCCCTCCCCAAGAGAGAAATTATCTAAAGGCAACTGTGTGGTCTTTAGGGAATTTCTTTTACAAATTTTAAATAAGTCCCATCTATATATAATGAAACCTGTAACAGAAACTAGGATTATGACGTAAATACTTAGGGTCCATACACTGATATTGTCACTTGTTACACGTACATAATATGACTCGAAATCACTAACACTTTCACTGTACTTTGCTCGGTTCACTAAGTCCTTGATGTCACCTAAGTCCACCCCTCTAAGATCCATTTGCTTCGCTGGTGGGCTGACGTCACGTCGAAGTTCGGGCATCTGTGCTGTTGGCAGGCTGAAGGAGACTGTGCTACTATTCGTTGGCGTTGTAATGGAGATGTCAGCGATCTGCAGTGTGCAGTGCTGACTTGGTACTAAGATGTATGTACCTTGCAAGGTGTATTTCCTGGTTTCGTCGTCACAATGTTCCGTTGTCTGGATACTTTTTTCTGCATACACCAACCAGTGACTTTCGGATATGGGTTGTATCTTGGTTTCTTCTATTTTTACCTGATGTTGCTGACAATCCGTGAAATTATGTTTTAGTAACATAAGTTGCTCGACGCATGTTTCCTCTGTGTACTGAAGAACGTTGTCTTCGGAGCAAAGGTATGTGAGGTCATCTATTTCTTCGCAGCTGTCGACTACGGGCCTGTATTTGGACCTTTTCACCAGTAGGTAAGGATATTTCGGAATAATGACATAGGGTTTTTTTGTGGTAGGGTTAAAAATTGGAACAGGGATAACTTTATAATAGATATATGTGTTACTGTCTACTAGTGGGACTTCCAAAATAAAAACTATTTTACTACTATCTATAAACCCCTTAATTTTTATACTTCCCTCTAACTTAACTAGGTTATGAATATCTAACGGATAAACTAAGGTATGGTGCGTTTTGATTACCTTCAAAATATTAAATAGTTCCGTAGAGTTAATTATAGATTGATGTAATATATGTATTTTGCTAAAGGGAATGGCTGTTTCTAGTTCATAAATGATAGTATAAATAGTACGAAAATTATTTAATATTTGGTGCATACTATTCATGATTGAAATCAAATTGGAGTACTTAGTTTGATTTTGGACAAGAGACTGAAATTGTTTAATTTTTAGATTTAGATGTCTAGTATTGAAATTGATATCGTCTGAAACATTAAGCAATTTATCAAAAGCCCTTTGCATTAATGATACCCTTCGTTCAACGGAATGTTCCCTTTTTCCTAGATTACTTATCTCTAAATCATACTTCCTAGCGTCCTCGTTATCTAAATTACCTGTTATTACTTTAACAAGAGAACCCAATGGATTCAAAATACCTCTTTTTGTTCTTCTTGACGGTAAAATTTGCTGTAACCTGTCCTTAGTTAATTCTAACAGAGAATCTATCTGTACGGTTAATCCTATAAGTTCCCTATATATCTCGCTATTACTATTACAAATAATTTTTAACTTATTATATTCTTGCATATTATTCTCTAATTGTAGGGCTAGAGAATTTAAATCTATTATTTTTATGATGTCCCAGTGGTTATTCTTCATCAGAGCCGTCCCAATCCTGATCGGAACTATCCCGGGATTCTGATCGATTTTCTGGATGTTCAAAGTTGTCCCTTGATCCACTAGGGCGAGAAGTATCGACCACCATCTGTGAAGGACGTTTCACGTTTTTTAATGCTACTCTCGTACGTCTATTTTTAAGCTTAACTGGGACTATGTTCCTGTCGACATTTCCCATGACGATTGCTTTTTCAAAACGAGGCAACTCTTTAGCTTTTCTAGTCCTAGTATTTTTCATAAAAATTGTGTCCCCATCTACTACACTTGGTATATTCTTTTCTCCTCCTTTCTTTTCCCTAACTAAACTTTTATGTCCAATCATCTGGCTACTCAAGTGTTCGTAAAGAATTTTCAGTCTTTTACGATGGTCTTGTAAAATTTTCTGCATTAAGTTTTTATTCCTATCGATATCAAAAATATTCCCTGACTCTGTTTGTCCAAAAACTACCTCAAAAGGTGTGAAATTTGTGGCACTATGAATTGTGTTATTATATCCCATGATCGCGTATGTCATTACGGATGTAGCATCTAAGTTACTTTGCTCGTATTTTGCTAACCTATATATTTCTATTATTGTAGAATGAAATCGCTCTACCATCGCCATTGAATTGGGATTATTGGGTGTTCCAATATGCTGATCTATTTTGTGCAGGTTCAACATTTCTTTGAGCAGTTCGTTATTAAATTCTGTGCCTGAATCACTACTTATCTTCTTGGGTGTTCCATACATACTAAAGTATTTAATTAAGGCTCTTACTACCTCTGGTGTACTTTTGTTAGGTATGTAAATAGCTTGTCCTAACTTACTAAATGCGTCCACCACTGTCAGATATTGGTTCTTTTCGATGTATAACAGATCAATAAAGACTTCTTGTAATGGCCCATCTGGAGTCTGTGTTAACTGTATAAATGGTTTCAGGGGTTTCCTTTCATATTTCATTTTTTTACATTCCTCACAGGCATTAATGATGGCAGTAACTGTTTCCTGCATCTTACTCCACCAGTACGATCTTTTTAATTTAATTACTGTCTCCCTAATACCCCTATGACAGGTTTTACCTTGGTGATATTTTAAAACTAAATTCTTTTGCTCATCCTCATCTGTAACGTTCACCACTCTTTCAGTACATTCAACAAATTGTTGGGTTCCCTTTTTATAGAGTGAAATAATAACGTTGACAAAAATTTTCCTATGGGCAGGATCCTCAAAATATATGAAATATTTATGCTTGTAGTCTATATATTCCTTAAGGAAATCCTTTACTAAATCCTGGTTATTCGTAGGTAAATGAACTTCCAAAATTTTTTGTTTGTCATTAGAAATATCTTTTACAGCCAAGCTATCTTTAAACCAAGTAAAAATGTGAATTTGTCTAGGCTTAGTGTCTATCGCTTCTTTGAGGATAGGTATACCTTCATGCTCTCTATTGGATATAGAATTAGCTGTAGCAGCGTCACTTTCAGAATCTGATATTTCGATAGTCTCTAATTCTGGTCCCTTTTTACCAAGTTTTATAATCTCATTAGTCACCTCGTCTAAATGCTCCTGCAAGTTTCTTTCGTTTTCATCGACATTTACAATCATCGACTCACAATCATTTGTAACATTAATTTTGATGCGTGATAAGGCATCCGCATTTGTATTTTGTTGACCCTTTTTATAATGGATATCAAAATTGTAGTCCTCTAACCGTAATCTCCACCTAGTTAACTTGCTATTTGGTTCCTTTAACGAATTCAGCCAGGCTAATGGTCTATGGTCGGTATAAATAATAAACTTTCTACCATATAAATAGGGTCTGAAGTATTTGACCGCCCATATTATGGCCAATAACTCTTTCTCGATTGTGCTATATCTAGACTCTGTATCACTTAGTTTCCTGCTAGCAAACGCAATTGGTTTATCTGAGCCTATGTTGCCTTGAGACAAAACAGCGCCAACAGCGAAATTCGATGCGTCAGTTGTAAGAATAAAAGGCTTGTTGAAGTCGGGAAATTGCAGTAAAGGTGCATTTGTTAGTAATTCTTTACATGTTTCGAAACTTTTTCTATATTCGTCATCTATTACTATACTTTTTCCTTTCTTTAGACATGCTGTAAGAGGTCCTGTTATTTTAGAGAAATCCTTGATAAATTTTCTATAATATCCTATCAGACCCAAGAAACTTTTTATCTCCGTGACTGTTTTAGGTATTGGATATTTTAGGATAGCTTCTATCTTATCATTATTAGGCTTAAGGCCATCTTTTGTAATTGTATGTCCTAGGTATATAACTTCTTTTCTTAGAAACTCGGACTTATCTAGTTGAACTTTTAGATTTGTTTTTCTAAATCGTTCAAAAATTGCTTTGAGCTTAACGACGTGTTCCTGTAGGCTTGTCGAAAATATGATTACGTCATCTAAATAAACAAGGCAATGTAACCCTTGCAACCCTCTAAGTACACTGTCCATTGCTCGTTGGAAAGTAGCAGGCGCTGTTTTTAAACCAAAAGGCATTCTGTTAAATTCGTACAGCCCAAATGGTGTTGTAAATGCAGTTTTCTGCCTATCCTCTTCTTGAATTTGCAATTGATGATAACCAGAGGCGAGGTCCAAAGTTGAAAAATACATACTCTTTCCCAACTTATCAAAAAGGTCATTGATATTTGGCAAAGGGTATTTATCGTCTATGGTTATATCGTTTAATCGTCTATAATCCACTACCATTCTCCATTTCTGTTGGCCCGACGCGTCTAACTTTTTTGGAACTAAATGAACAGGTGCACTCCAAGGAGAGTTTGATTCTCGGATTACATCGTCACTTAACATCTTATCAACTTGACGCCTAATTTCCTCTGTTTGGGCTGGCGGTAACCTATATGCTTTGACATTAATTGGATCTTCGTTCGTAGTTCTAATCTTATGCTTGACATCATTCGTAAAAGACAACGGTATATCCTCACAATAAAAAATATCCTTATATTCCTCACAAATATTCCATACCATGTTTCTTTCTTCCTCATTCATGTGGTTTAGTCGTAATTTGTTAAGATTTTTTAATAACAATTCATCCAGTCCATCCCTTTCGCTTAGGTTATTTACTGCTAATTCGCTATCATTACATTGTTCTACCTTAAATGGACTAGTGACCTTAAGGGTCATTTCTTTGTTTTTACAATTTTGAATAACCGTATATGCAAACCCATTAACGCAGTTTACTAAAGCACAAGGCATCCTTATTCCATCGGTTAATTCTTTGTAATCCAAAATGGCCGCGCCATAAGTTAAATCAACTGGAAGGTTAACTTTTACTTCACAACGTGCTGGCAGAACATACGTAAATGTTGACGAATAGACAAACGGTATGTTCGTTGTTTTTGTGCACAACATTGACATTTCGTAGTCAATCTTCGCGCCTAATTGTTTCATTAGATTACTTCCTATCAAACCATCGTAGTTACTATCGACATCGTAAAGATAAAACTTATGATCCTCCGAGCATTTAAAAATTTTAGGCAATTGTGTACAAATAACGTGTGTATGTTCGCTAATACCATGTGTGCTAACAACATTAAAACGCTCCTTATATATATTATTTCTAAAGTATTGCTTCGCTATACTCGATCCGATAAAAGATCTAGTGCTGCCAGAGTCTAACATAAAAACTGCATTACCTAACTCAGGAATTATAATATATGGCAAAGAACGAAAACTAGTACACTTTAAAACTATATGTTCTCTCTGTTCGAGGCCCTTAGATGAAAATTTTCCGCACATACAGGCTCGTCCGAAGTACTTGATTGTAGTTCCCTTTCAAACGCAAACTGATTATTATCGTATGAATCATTGTTTGTGTAATTAACACGTCTAGAACTCGCAGTCCGCATAGTAACATCGGTGTTTGCACCTGTATTTGCAAACGGTGCATTATGTGCCGACGTCCATCGCCGATCATGTTGACTCGGCGTCCCTGCAGTTGACCTAGTCTGTAACGGAATTCGATTTTGTGCAAAATGCGAATTCCGATTCAGATCATAAACTGTTTGGAAGCTTTGCTCTTCTAGAACAACCCTTAAGGCATCCTCCAAAGTCGTTACATTTCTCAATCGTACTAGCCTAACTAAATACGCTGGTAAATTATATAAGAAAACATTCAGCGACGAATTAGTATAAATATGTTGTTTGGCTTGACGTACGTTGACATTGCTTATCGTTTCATTGGTTTTTGCAATAAGAATACTACGTATGTTTTGTATCCTATGGCAAAAATCTAAATAACTTTCATTTTGGTTCATTTTTAAGGATTCCAATTCCAACACTAAACATTCTTCGGTCCTAGGATCCCCAAAATGTTGCACTAACAACTCTTTTAGTTCATCCCAATTATTTATTTGATCCCGCTCTCCTACTAGGTTCGCAGCTTTATCCGAAAGCTTACTTGTTACGACGTGATATAAGTATTCGTTCTGAGCATATCCTCCTCGAAACTTATTTAATATATATTCGCATTTTTTTTTATGAATAGTGGGAGCTGTCTAGCATCGCCACTAAATTCCGGAATAATGCTAGTCATTGCTGACGGAATTGGTACGATCTGATCCATTGTTATTGAAACCCGAAACGCTACACACCAGGAAAATACCTACTTAGTGACACAGTTTAATACGAAAATTGTATCGTAATAGACTGTAGGTACTAAACAATTATGCCTACCTAATTGCTTTACCACGAGGTTTGTATCGTAAAAAATGTACTAAACTAACTATATCTACGTATTTATTCTATCACAAAAGTTTTATCGCAATAAAATATGTATGTTACCCAGGTATTGTCTGACCCCTAATAACACAAACACATATATCTAATCAAAGAGGTACACGTAAAGGAAAACAGAAAGGATAGTGAAAAAGTTCTACTCACAGTCCCGAAGTTACTCCCATCTCCTCCTTGGACTATTATCACCACACTCAGCGTCAGCCTCTCGATGAAGTTGCTCAATAAATTTATTTGTTCGGCGATCTCTGTTAAACTGTTGGAACAGACGTCACAGCAGATTTGTAGAATTTTATACTATACTGAGTGACTACAGAGATCCTACCGGCTGCGCCAATTAAGTAAACGACAGTCGGAGAGTTTATAAAAATAACTTTATTTAACTGACAGAGTGACAGTGAAGATAATAATAATCTAATCCTAAAGATACAAGGTACTTATAGCTAAATTATGCTAAGACGACAATTGTTGCGTGACGACAATGTCCTACATTATAATAACTTACTCACTAGATTTGGAAGAAGCTGTACTGCTGACAAAGCTAATTGTAGTAGGGTTACCACACTTAACTCGTGCTGCTTCTACTTCCCGCCACTGTATTTTTAGGTTATGTGAAAATACATCGAGGTTTTTAGTACCTATACTACTAAAGGAAAGATTACTGATTGATCATTCATTTTATGTTCCCCGTTGTGCTCGTATTTGTGACCACCATTTGAATGAACCTCATAATGACTGGAATAATTTATACACAATCAGTAACTGTTCAGATTTCACTGCATCTCAAATGGACGGCTTATGTTCACTACTTAAAAGTAGTGCATTTCGAAATTATAATATTGAAAACATAATTCAACATAATGCCACATTATGCAAATATTGATTAGGCTTTACCCACTATCAATTTGAACGATTATTAATTGAGATTCCATCTATCAGTGAAAGGGTTAAATCTCCTAAAAGAAGTCTGGCTATGTTCTTAATGAAACTTCGTACAGGAGATAGTAATGAACGCATAGCTTCTCTTTTTAATGTAGCTTCATCAACTGTGTTCAAAAACCTTAATATTGTCAGGAAGTGTTTTGAAGACCAATTCATTCAATTGCATTTAGGGACAAATAACACAAGTATTCAGGAAGTTGCTCAATATAACTTGACAATACCAAATGGCTTATTTGGTAATCCAGACATGGATCCTGAATTTATGCCAGCCATAGTAATATGTGACGGTACATACATTTACGTACAAAAAAGTAGTAATTACTTGTACCAAAAGCAAACATACAGTTTGCATAAGCTTCGCAACTTGATTAAACCGTTTTTACTTGTGTGCTGTAATGGTTATTATCCTTGATGTCGTTGGACCATACCCTGCTACAGAGTCAGATACTTCTATTATGCTTAGATTGTTCACTGACAATAGTCCACTGCGAAGCTTTTTCAGAGAAAACGACGTTTTCATTCTTGATAGAGGTTTTAGGGATGCAATTCCATTTTTGCAGCAGCATGGTTACAAGGCTTATATGCCTGAATCTAAACAGGCTGGTGAATATCAATTGTCGACAATTGCAGCCAACAAGTCCCGATGTGTGACCTTGTGTAGGTGGGTGGTTGAAGTTGTAAATGGCAGATTTAAACGGGACTTCAAATTGTTCCGTCAGGAATACTTCAATACAGCATCCACCCACCTGATGCTTGACTTAAAAGTAGCAGCTGCATTAATAAATCGATTTCATACATTAATCCGTGATAATTTTTATGCTGAAGAGATACTAGCGATTGCTTAAGCAAAACTAAACACCCCAAACCATTTAGCCTCCTACGTGGAAATGTACAATTTGAACAGAGTGAGGGTGCAATTTGCCAGCATTGATGCTAATTTTCCTCAATTGACATTCCAGAACTTAATTCTATTCGCTCTAGGAATTTATCAAATTAAGCAATCTCGTTCGTACTATGGTGAGCATGTCAGGGCCTCTGGACAATACAAAATCGAGGTATACCGGCAACCTGTCCATGAGTTTGGTCCAAATAATTATCTTCTACGAGGAAGGATACAATCAAGGCACACTAATAGAAAAACTTATTATATTTATATACTAGTTGACACCACCCCATCAATTTCTAACAGTAGGGCTGCTCTTGCTGGGTATTGTTGTAATTGTTTAGTGGGCAGACGCACTGTCGGCTGCTGTGCACACGTGATGTCTGTCGTATGGTTTTTGTCTTGGGCACGGCATCAAAGTGAGGTTGAGCCACCTGCATCTTTTTTAGATGAAATACTGCTTTTAAGAGATGACTTTGAAAATGACGATGATTAACAGTACGCATTTAATAAATACTTTTTGTTACGTATCTAAGTGTTTTTTTTTTCTCCTTACACGATCACCTTAGAACATTAATATACATCTAATCCATTTTCGTGAATCAGACTATCAAATCGTGAAAATCTTATCAAAATCTGTCACATAGTACAAAAATGACATTGTTTTATAGTATTAATTATTGAACAGTGCACTATTTCAACTTTAAATACCAATGAAACCTATTCACTCATTAGACAATCGCTCTTGTGGGATTTAAGGTTATAGTGAGAGTAATGTTTTGATTGTCGTATTTCACAGTATTCCGGTTACATAAAGATTTGCTAATATTACCACTGTAATCTAGAGATTATAAGGAATAAACCAACATGCAATTCATTACTATACGCCACAATATGTGGTGGGCCCATTCCCCAAACAAAAAAAATTGTCTCCTTTATACGTAAAATTTTTTGTATGAAAAAAAATATGACAATAATTGAGTGGTATAGTTTCAAAACCCGCTAAAAAGAATCTTAAGAAAAATTGGAAAATGAAGTGAATTTTAAAAATAACGACATCTACGTACAACAGACCGAACTTTTATTGGCAGAATATTAAAATTTGAGCAAGATAACAATATAAAATGTCAATTTGACTTGTGACTATGACGTCAATTTCGAAATATAACGGAAAACATTTTGATTTTAGTGGAATTTGATACTAACCTTACATTATAGAGGATTCTGAAACTCATCTGTCAAAATTTAGTGGACTTTGAAACTCAACGGCGAACAAAACAAAATGGCGGATGGATGGTGTAATGCCAAACATCATTGAAGTATGAATCTCATTGATCTTTTTATTATGAAATAGCAAAAATATTGATGAGGAATTAAAATGAACAATGATTGTTCATTAAACTTTCAATGAATTGCGACATAATGAATGAAAATGGAGTTAAAAAAATTATGTATAAAAAAAACTTCTTAAATAAAAAATCAGACATGTTTATTATATTCTTCAAAATGTGGTTCACATATATTATGTCACAAGCATCTTGGCCACTACTTTCACTCAGGATACTATCAGTTTCAACATTGAGCATATCTTCAATATTTTTGTAGAAATGCAGATTGGGATCATTCCTCCATCCGCTTCCAAAGTGTTTTACAAGCAGTGCTATGACATCTTTTGTTTTTTGTAAGTTTGGAACAATTTTATTTGGTTCTTTTGTGAGTGGTGCAATCATAGTAATTTTCTTGTTTTTCTTTGTAATAACTTTTTTGCCATGCACCTCGTTTTTATACGTGACTTCCCCTTGTACCAGGATATTCTCTGTTTTGGTACGGGTCAGGAAAAATCTCTTGGATTTTTGAAACTCAAAGTGCCAAGATGTTGTGTTTTTTATTATCGGTTCGTACGCCGTTTTCCAATCATAAACTGGGATCGAAGCTAGATCGACGGCAGTTGTATTATCTTTCACTATTGAAATATATTCCTCGGGTGAACATATAACTTCTTTTTTCTTTACAATGCGTTCGATCTTTGCGAAAACGCGGTCAGGGGGTATAAAGGAATGCCCAACTACAGGGAATATAAGTTCAATTTTCTTGAAATTTCTTGGGGCTTCGTTGTACAGCCATTTGCCTAACATGGCTATCATGCCGGTGTTTTTATTTTGACTGGAACAACCGTCACAAACGATTCTCAAAATTTTGACGCTCTCTGCAATCGTGCTATTTTGCAAGTAATGGTAAACAGCGCTAACGATTTCGTTGCTCCCTTTGAGATGCGTAGTATCATTCCAGTAATAAGAAAAAACTGTTTCTTTGTCCAATTTTGATTTCGAGCTCCCTTCGACTATTGTGAAGTTATAAAAACTAAATTGCCTACTAAAGTACGCAGACTGGTCCGGCAGTTTAGGCAAAGCCTGGTTTTTCTGGCAATCAAAAGATAGAGTTTTGAGGTTTTCATTTTCTTCTTGCAGAATACCATAAAATGCCTTGTACTTTAGCCTGTGGATTCTTTTCTCAACAATAAGTTCATTTTTTTTATTTGGATCTTTCTCCGCTTTTAGCTGTTCTTCTAGGGAAATACAAGTAGAACAAACATCTGTTCTAGGTGATCCAAAACCTAAGTTATAATAGGTATTAAAAATGTGGCGAAAATAACTCTGCTTAACTTTGAGTTTTTTAATGTTTAATCCGGGAGGAAGATACTGTCTATTTGTTTGTGAACGACAATAATGACTTTCTTGGGCTTTGAATTTTTCAATGAACCACTGAACTGATGTTTTTTTTGCTTCAAAGATTTGACTTTTTCGATCTCCACCTCTACGTTCCTTAGGAGGAGACCCATTGGATGAAAAAAATCTATTCATTACCCCTTGAACTCGGTCTTTATTTATTGACAAAGCATTGAGGAACGTTTTTTGACATACTGGAACCAATGCTCCTTGCTTAGTCTGTATGTGATATTTTATACTGACATTTCTTTTGGAACATGAGGACTTTTTTTTACTTGCTTTTATGTTGCAGTATCTTAGGATGAAATTGTCCTGCAGGATTTTAGAACTGCACTTGTAAAAGTTTACATTGAACCTACGTATATCTTGACATGACACATTGGCACAGCGAAAAGCTTTCCTGCTGTGGCCACAATCTGGGAAACTAGGTAATTCCTTACGTTTGTACCTAAAACAATCATAACATTATTTCATAATTTTTTTAAACTAAATATTATCTATTTTTATTCAAGACAACAAACACATAAAATATGCACACTAAATTACCTACGCGTGTGGTAGGTTTATAAGAAAATTGTAAAAACGAGATAGGCTTTACTCTTTTTACGTTGTTATTAAGACTTCGAAAATTCAAAAACATAAGGTGTCACATCTTGCATAGTACTTTTCTAAGAGTTGAAGCCTAGCTGAAACCCGGGTTTTTTACTCACCGCTCCTGACGTTGTACTTCGCGCTTCCAAGATTGCTTATTGCGGGTCTTCTTCCGGGATTTCCTAGGGTCACTTTTTTTAACAAATTGTGCCAATTCTTCCATTATTTTGTATTAAAATCTAATTAAAACCAGCAGCACTTCAACAACAATAAAAGCAAATTGCCATACTGTTTTGTCAACCACGTGATTGAAATGGAATGCTCCTATTGGTCGACTCAATTATAGTGGGTTTTGAAATTAACAAACATTATTTTAGCGGGTTTTGCTACGGATCATAGTTATTGTTACTGAATTTACACTGCTTTTAAAGGATTTTGTTACGAACCGTTATTAGAAATGTACGTAGAAATTAAAGCTCTTTGTCGTGATGTAAACAACTTAAAATATGTTCAAAGGCGTTTTAGCGGGTTTTGAAACTATACCACTCAATTTATCTTTACTATCTATAAACACAATACTGTGTCCCATTGCAGCCGTGGCAGATATTTTTATAGCACCTAATATATATTTTAATACATTTTTTAATAATAATAGACAGACTTACAGTTGATATAATTATGAAACAAAAGAAAGATAACAATTTTAATGATTACTTTTTGAAGGAATTTACTTTAGGTGTTACGTAGTCTTGATTACTTATTATTTACTTAATCTAACACAATTTTTTAAGGATAAATAACGTGGCAGTGTGAGTCGACCAGGCCCGACCGACGCACGGTGGACTGAAATCAAGCTGTTATAGACTTAGCGATTCACGAAAATTGATGAGCAATTTTTTTGAAAATAATAACGGCTTTGCGATCTACCACTAAATACAAGACATTTTTCTTCTGCGATTTTTGTATATACCGAATATTTTTAAAGTTATAACGATAGTTAACTCATCGTAACAACCGTTTACGCTGAGTACGCAACCGCCAACCTACGTATTAAAGTGCAACCTAGCAATAAGATCAATTACATGTTATTCCATATCATTGTTTGTGAAGTCAGTTTATAGATCAGCCTTCAGCTTAATACACTGTTTTCCTGTAATTAAAATAATTATAATAAATAAAGTTTTTTTTAACTAAATTCCCGATCGCCGAAACATAACTGGCGCAGTCGGTAGGATCGCGACGCTCTAAGTTCGAATACAACTCTTCGGCATAAGAGTGACGGTTCTCAAATCGTTCCTTCGCGATCCGCAAAGAACCTTACTTGCGGTCGGACACCTGTATAGAAGCAGGAACGTGTTTCTCCGGAGAATTGGAGGAAGCTGTTGGCAGAGACAAGACTCGACAGGAGATGCAGTGGCTGCTTTGGTAAGTGCTCTCGTATAACCAAGTGTCCTTGCTCTATTTCCTGCCTTACTATAATTTTTGTATTTTATTTTAAGTTTATGTGTGTCTGTTTATAAGCTACAATCGCGTTAGGCACCCACATATTATAGCGTTAAGATAATCCGTGAAATTCCACGAGAAATACTACACCTCTATTGTTCTGTTTGTGTGCCACTAGACAGGTAACTTACAGTAGAACAATGTCGCTCAGAGATTATGATGCTAACTATAAACCATACAAACTTATTGCAGATTTGATGCCAAGATATGATGGTAATCCTAAATTGCTTAGATATTATATTAGAGAGGTAGAAAGTTTATTAACTTTAACTAGTGAAGCAGATCGTTCGCATCCGGCATTTATATGCCTGATTAAGAGTAGGCTAAGTGGTCCAGCTATTGATGCCATAGCATACGAAGAATATCTTAGTTCCTGGGAGTCAGTTAAAATAGCTTTGATTAGGCGTCTTGGAGAACTACAAAATGAGATACAAGTTATGCAGGAGCTCACCCGGGTACGTAAGTCAAAGAACGAGGATGCGGAAACCTTTGGCAAACGACTCCGTGAATTATTAGACACATTATACTCTGTAGGCGAACATGGTAACAAATCTTATTATGAAAAGATGGTCATTGAACAGTACGTGAACCAGTTAGATTTTCACGTGTCATTAGGTGTTAGAATTGTGAAACCAGAAACATTTGAAGAAGCTATTATTGCCGCTAGGCAAGAAGAGGCTAGGCTTGCATATAATAGGTCTAATAATTTTAATAGCCCATCAACAGCCCAAGTGAAACCAAAGGAATTGCCTAGGCAGCAACCTAACAATAGTCCTTTTCATCCTAACCTAGTAAATCCAACAATGTCGCCATATAGGCTCCAACAGAATAACATGAACCCAGAACAGCGTCAACAATGGATACAGTCTATGTTGCCCTGGAAAAACCGAGCAGCATCAGGTAACTTCAGACCAGGTGGCTCAGGTAATTTTAGAAGTGGAAACTTTAAGAACCAACCTAACGTTCCAAAACAGCAGGTTAATCCTCCTGAGTTATCATCGGACGTCACTATGCGTACGGCAGGTAAGCCAGAAAAACCACAGTTCGCACCGGGGCAGTTATTTTATATCCCGAGCCAAATGGAAGGTCAGGTGCAACCAATACCCATTGGTAGTGAGTATTGCGGCCAATTCATAGATATTAGTAACGACGCACAGTGATCAATTTCCAAAAGTTAGGGGGACGTAATTATTAAATATTGTAATCGTGAATTAAAGGTATATTTATAACATTAAATAGTATCAAAAATCGTTTTCATATAATTAATTAATTAATTAATTAAACTTAGTAATTAATATTTTATGTACTTTGTTACATCACCCCTCATCTAACACAACTTCTGGTTCTTGTAAGAATAAGACTAGTTTATTTGTGAAACATAGGTAATTACATACAAAGATCTTAACAAATAAGGTAGTGCGCTATGTTTTGCCGATAGTGACATACAAATGATAAATTTATTACAATATGACTACTTATATTATGTACTTGAGAATCCAATTGTATTAAAGCATGCATGCAAATTAAATTTTATTACAATTCAAAGTTAATTCATTTCATGTCAAAAAATCAATTCAATTCAAAAGATTTGTGTAAAATGTATATAACACGATTATTACATGCAATTTAAATTTTATTCGATTTTAGAGTCAATTTCATTTCATGTCAAAAAAAATTGTCAATTAAATTTAAAAGATTAGTATAAAAATGTCTGTCAGGATTATATAATTACAGATATTTATCATTAAGAAATTCATCTAGAGAATAGTAACATCTTTCAAGCAGTAACCCGTTGAGTGTTTTTTTGAACTTTTGCAATGGCATACATTTTATTTCATCGGGTATTTTATTATATATTAGTGGAGCAACACCAAAGAAGCTTTTCTTCGTTAGAGAAGTTTTACATTTCACAAGGCATAAGTCATTTAGATATTGTGCACGTATCAGTGTTCTATTTACAGCACATAATTTTTTAAATAAGTGTGGATTTGTTTTTACAAATAATGCAGTTTCCAGGATGTGTAAAGCTGGTAGGGGTAATATTTTTAACTTTTTAAAATGTGGAATGCAACTATCTGTTGTTTTTAGACCACACATTGAACGTATACACCTTTTTTGCATCCTGAAAACCAGTTCCCTATTTGATGAGTGTCCCCAAAAAATAAAAAAGATTAAGTACCTCTATTGGCATTATATCGATGCCTTACGGGCGAAAAAGGATAACCGCCTCCTTTCAAATTTTACAGGGGAGTGATTTAAAGTTCAAAATAAACGAAAAAAAATCATAAAAAATTAAGTATAGCTCCCGAAAGCCTGGAAATGAGTTTTTATAATATTTAGCATGCTATCTATAAGATGGCGTTTTTATTTTTACGTAATTCAGCCTGCAAGAAGCAGTTACTGTCGGTTATCCCCAAATGGTCTTTATTTTAAAATCACCCAAAATGTCGTAAATTGAATTATCAAATTATCTGATGCCAGTAAAAATGACCTAAATTCAACCCATGTTTTATTTAAATTAAGGAAAAAAATGTCAAGTCTTGGTTTTTAGAGAAAAAAATGTGATAATATAATCTAACCAACAATGTAACAATAGTTGACTGAAAGGAAAATTGTATCAAGCACATTTTTTGAAAAGATGTGAATTATTTAGTGGATGTATTTTGATTATTTTACTTTAAAAAACTGTTATCTCTGCATTTAACATTTCAAGTTCACCCAAGAGGTATAGGTATACAATAAAAAACCATTTAATTAGGTAATCAGCTCAGTCTTTAATTAACATATAAATGGCACCTCGCACTTATCAAATTAAAAACATACTAAATAACAATTGTTTGTAATAAACCCTCGTATCAAAAATTCACCGTGATCAAATAGACTTAGAACTATTGCAATTAAAGCAACAGCTACTTGTATCTCATTGAGATCAATGTTCAAAATCAAATTTATCAAAATAATGAAAACAAATTCTTAAAATTAGTGGCCCTTTCAACATCATAATCACTTGTCTCAATATATTTTTTACTTAGAACAATTCAAATAATTGCAATATAGGTACCTAATCTAAAAACTATAAAAAAGTTCAACTTTAATAAAGTAACAAATATTCTTATGATAGACAATGTACTGTAAGTATCACAATTTGCTTGCATCAGTCTTTGACTTACAAATACACATAAAAAATGTAAACAAGCAGAGCTTCTTATTCTACGCTGTCATCCTCGATATCAGACTCAGGGAGTGTATCCTTAACATTACTGGAACTAATCAGGCTGTTGTATTCACTATGGAGAAAATTAGTAATTACCTTATCTCTACACAATTTAAGTAAGTCATCATGTTTGGCTTTAGATAAAGGAATTAAAGATTTATAGCATGCTGGTGGACTAATTTTGGTTTTTGGTTGCACTTCAATACTATAAGATTCAGCATCGTCACTCATCGAGTTTTTAACAAAAATCAAATTATCCTTCTTATTCCGAAAAGTTACAATACGCATCTTACTTATTTTTCCTGTTAAATTTCCTTTAAAGTATTTATCGCTGACTATATCCCATTTATTAAAGTCTGAAAACTGCAAACGCTCGACATTGTACGGTTCTGGATCTTGTCTTGCAGTTGTGAATACTGTATACCATTGTGAAGGTGCATAAATGATTGTATTTTTTAGATTTTTTTCTATCACGGCATGAACGGAATCAACCGGCATGTAAGTATGGCCAGTTAGTAGAAAGTTAAGCTGTATAGTCTGGATATAAACACATGTTTGCAGTGTTGTATGCAGCATTGCCATAATAATTCTGTTTCGGTTCTGACCCGGACAGCAATCGGCATACAGCAACAAATTTTTAATTGTGCCACGTTCATCAACCGTCTGAATATACTTATTGAGTATTGTTGCTATTTCGTTGGCTCCTCTTTTTCCATTACATTCATCCCAATAATAACAAAAGACGTTGCGAGTCCCATTTTCATACACGCAAAAATTATACACAGCTAATTTACGAGAATAAAATAAGAGCATACTATCTCCATATGGGGTATTTAATACCTTTTGAAGGTCGAAACTAGCACATAAAGTAGAAGGATCACTTTTATGTATATTCTGATGAGCTTTAAATGTTGTAACTTTCTGTTTTTTGTAATTCATGTTGCTTCTTTTCTTCTTCTAATTCAGGATTATCTTTATTTCTTTCAAATTTCAGGCATTTCAAACATTTGTCTTTTTTAGGGACAAGGAAACCAATATTTAATTTTTCATTGAATATGGAGCGAAACACTCTTTCGCTTACTATGTCAATTCCTCTCTCTGTATAACTGTTTTTGTAAATTTTGTATAGATTTGCCAAATTTTTCATTTTAGTTGGAAGGTAAACACGGCTAGTGTCCTTGCGACAATAATGGGATGGCACAGCAGGTAAGCCTTTTATAAAGTTAGTAACAGACAGAATGGTTGAATCCTTAGTTTTGTTAGGCGGGTCACACTTACCACGCTTATCTTCTTAGCTAGTCCGAGTGTAGAATTTTGAACGGTGTATTGGATGAATTTATGGCCAACATCCAAAGTAGCTGCTAAAAATTGCAGACAAACTGCTCGCTGTCCTTCACCTTCAGTTATTGTATATTTGTAAGTAAAGCTTCGTTTATCAGAATTTTGAACTCTCTTTCGTTTCACAACTGTTTTCTGGGTCATAGATACAAGCCAATCTTTACGGCGTTGCACGGATAAATTCCAAAAATAGGTGTGTATATTTTTTCGTTTCTCATCTGACACAGAACCACAATCATTACCGCACTTTTTACCTATGCATGGGTTTGGTTGGATTTCTTTAGAAGATACCTCAGATCCATCATGCTTCACATATGCTTGTCCAGATTGCTTTAGTTTTTGTCTCTCTTTCTTAATATTCTTGCGCTGCTGCTTTGTTGCATTCTCTCCTACTATATTAGGCCCTGGTGCATCTGTTGCCGATACCGTATTCCCAGCATCTTTTTCATTATTTTTCTTTCTTTTTCCTTTACTTGTTTTGTGCGAATCATTAGAATCGGATAAGTCTGATGAATCTGAAGTAGGCTTGTATGTATCAGAATCAGTTTCACCTCCAAAAATAATTGTAAAATCTTCTTCATCAGATAAATAATAATCAAAAGATTGCTTGTTTAGTTTGGCTTTACGTTTCTTTTTAGGATTCGATATGCCACTGTTATTTACTTTTGGGTCCGGCCCAGAACTCGTTGATGGTAAATCATTGGCCGTCACAGAAAATATAGGGATTGGTGATATTGATCTTTCAATTTCAGCAATACACGGTTCTGGCAACAACTGAGCGACTGTTTGATCTTTCAATGCTTCAGACTCCATAAGCAACTGATTAACAGGCTCAACGTTTTTAACCGGAACATAATCGAGTGGTCTTACATTGGCCTACAAATAAAATAATTCCATTAATAAACATAGACAAACAAATAGTAGGTACGCTTATTGGTGGTTACTGTTACCAATAAAATCATACGTTGCTGATCCTTATTTAGAAGCAGTAAGAGGGACCAACATTAGACCCGACGGTATCTACCTAAACTGTCCTACTTAATGTGTAGGTACATAATAATCTTGTACAAAACATAATGTCACGCCTTAATCACTGAAAGGTTAGACAAAGGTGTGCAGTTCACTAACGTTTCACCAATTACGTCCCAAGTAGATATTAGGAAGCGAGCCTATTGCCACCTACCAGGCACAGTTCCAGGCTCTGCTGCTACTAAGAAATTACTAGTGGAAAAACATAATAACACTTTGCCCGACCCGAGATTGAACCCTGGACCTCACGTGCAGAAGTCACGCTTGTGAACACTAGACCAACAACATCAAATAGTAAGTAGGTACATAATCTACTTGTAATGAACATGTCAATAACTTATACCTACACGCTCGCGTATAAACACTATCACAATAAAATAATACTTAACATCGCACGCGGCTCAGCCCGCGCTATTCTAAGTACCTACCTAATCACACAAAATTATGGTACGTAACTATTTTGTGGTGCAACACTTTTTAAATTGGATCAGTAGATTCAAATATTGCACTATGCAAAATGGAACTAGTTTATAATATTAGTGCCTATACCTATAGAATAGATAAGTTACCTACCTACTACTACTTTTATACCTAAACATACATAATTACGATAATTTTGAGAAGTATCTTACCTGAGCAGGTTCTGGTATATCAAAATTTATCACTCTTGGTGTCGGAAATGTTATGTCAGAACTGTGCAGTGCTTTGTCAATTATATTCATCGCCCGTTTTCTTGCAGTCATGTTGTTAATCTGAAATATAAGTCACAATTAATCAATATCTTTGAAATTTTAGTTATGTAATCTATTTGTAAACAAGAAATAAATAAATCTATGTCCTTTTTCAGCATGAAATTTAACTTGCCTTATAATAAGTAATACTAAATTTATCGCGCCGAAACGGCTCGCGTGCGCACGTGGTGCTTGCCCCGTGGTCACCTGGAGACTAAAATTTGTTCCGCTGCCGCTTGCGCTCGTAGTTTTCAGAAAACGATACAGACAACCGCCAATTTAAATTATTTTTAATTCGATAAGCGCCATAACGCGTAGAGTATGAATTGGGATAAGGATAAGATTTTGGTCTAGCTTTTTATCTAACCGCCAAAATTGTATAAATATCGGGAGGGAAAAAAAGGATAAGCTAACTTTTATTACATATTTGTGTGCGGGTAAATATGTAGTAACCTCCATTTTTTCATTTATTTTTAACGAGGAAAAAAAGACTACAGACCAAACAGAGTCTGCAAAATGCGGCCAAAACGGAATAAACGACTAATTATGTTTTAAACACGAACAGGCATAACAAACTAAATACATATTTCTAAATTTTTACTTCCAGCCAAAATAGTTTAACGTACAATCATTAAAATATTACAAAAAGTCCAAAAGGTGTAACTTCTTTATTCTTAAATAATTCGTAGATCAAACACCAAAAATTATTTTTTTACAAAAATTGAAGTTGTTTACAACGAAATAAATTGACAGAAGTCTATATTTTTCCTACCGCGTAACCGACAAAAAGTTTCACGTAGGCAAACGTTACCTAGACCAATCGACGCAGAAAAAAAGGCGATTCTAAGTATGTATATAACTGAATTTCTCAAAAAATGTCGCTTATCCCTTTTCGGCCGTAAGACATCGATATGTTTTTGTTTTACAGGTAATATTCTGATGTTAGATATTACAGGATCTGAAGATATGAGCAAAATTTTCATTAGGTCTTCATTAGTTTGTTTCCTGGTCATCTTCCTGGTGTTATGCTCTCTGTAATATCTAACATCTTTGTGGCGACTTTCCTGTGCGTCTTCTCCAAGCATACCAATTGGCAACAAAAAGTTGTCGATGATATCCTTGCCGTGTATGAGAACCTTATGGACTGTTGGTGTCATAGGATACCACCTGTATAATGCAATACAAAGCGCAGCAGTTTCTGTCGCATATTCTGCAAATTTGTCACTGTTAATTTTGTACGGACAATTCAATGTTACACTAAATCTTTCTATTAAAGTTTTATTTATGCCTGTAATATTTGATGTAATCTCAGGGTTTGCAAAGAAGCGTCTGGCCGTGTTGCCGTCATTGGTATTTCCAAATCCAGGTTTAGGGATATCAACCAATAACCCTAGTTGGTCGTTTTTTTCTGTCTGCTACAATTTTTTTATTTTCTTCACCACGTGCTTGCTTATTTTTTATCGGCATTTTATACGACACATGTAACAGGCACTCGTAAAAGCGAATATATGCATGTAATGACGACAACCCGAAGTTTAAACTCTCAGGATTATATGGTCTTGATTGTACTGCTTCGATGTCATTGAACTGAGATGAAGAAGCTTTACATATATAACACTTTTGGGTAGATCTGTTCAAAGATAGAGTGTTACACACTTTTCCGTCTACCATTGTTTTAACTAGACTATGGTGAACTGTAAAATAAATGCCATTAATTTCTACTCTTGACGGCATTAAATTATCAATCTGTCTGTCAATATAGGTAAACTCGTCTTTAATTACGGTATCTGTTTCTTTAACAAATTGCATTCTAATGGGCCTGCAATATCGGACGGAATTTGGGCGTGGATTTTGCCAATATATGTTTTCACGATTATGTATCGACCTTAATTGAATTGGAACTAATGAACTCATAAATAAGTAAGAATCATCCGAATCTACTGATTGAAATGCTTGTTTAAAGTTTTTTTGGCTTCCACTACTATCAGCACCCCACATGAATGAAATTTCTAAACTTGACTTATCATTCCTCAAAACTTCCGATTGATGAGTCAAATACGCAAAACCGTGTGATCGATAAGATCCTGTAGGGGAACTTCCGCTGACTTTTCTGTAACAGTAATGTTCTTTGGATAACACTTCGTTTTTTCTTCAATAATTTTGTAGTAAGGAGGAAACAAGTTTTTAAGTTTTTACGGATTGTAGATTATTAAAACAGTATATTGATGGCGGGTTAATTTGAAATCAGTAAATAACGATAAAGCTTCTTGACATGAATAAGATATACAGTTGTCCTGCGATTTACCTATTTCTTTTACAATTTGTCCTTTATCGGGTGAGGTAGGATAGGATCTAGGACAAGTGAAGCTCCACTCCGGTTTCCTTCTGAGTGTAACTTCATCGAAGCAGCAAGACAGAGTTCTTCTTTACTTTTAGATTTCACCTCTTTATTTAACCTTCGACGTTTAGTTTTAGCGGATAGGTCACAAAAGCTCTTTTTTGGACGTCCTGCTTCTCTAGACGTAGACGTAGAGGGCGCACTTTCTTGCCCGCCAGAGGTGATTACTACTTGTTCAAGCCATTTCTCATTCTGATTCCGGAATCTAATAATATTAAAGGAACATTTTTTCCAAAATCTTAAAGTTGCTATAGTAAAGGTTTTAATAACATTTTGAAGACTGTCCCTGCTTGTAGTAGGCAGTTCCGATACTTCTAATGTCTCCAAAATATAATTCAGTAGTTTATCTTTATTATCCTTTGATAACGGCTTCACTGGTCGATGTAATGACAAAATATTGAATAAATCAATATTTTTTATTCTGGCCCCGATACCTAAAAATACAAATTTTTACTATAGAAACCGGCAATTACCGGTAAAAAAATGCATAATTTTATATAGCTAACAGTCCCTGCTATATAATAGAATCGAAATGATAGTGTACTAATTTGTATTTTTAAACGTAACACAGTTCAAACATAGATAAGTAGTAAATATCAGTCCGTTAATATTTTTAATTTTTTTATAGTATAAATCGACCTATTTAGAAAAAAAAAATATGTTAAATAAAAGTGCTGACCTTCCTTAATGTGCACCATTTTTTTCAATTCACAATTAACACTGAGAACATAACCAACTTAACTTGAATAGGAGCGTAAAACAACGATAAATCAGTCTTGTTATAATAGTTTTGCTTTCGAGATAACTTTGAAATGGCATATCCATTAAACTACCGGCTGCATAATGTTGATGTTTTAGTATAATGTAAACAACTTACCTCCAAGTCTTAATAAAATGATTTTTCGAACTACCGACATATTGACCAAAAATAATTATGGGACGTTAACTTTTAATAATTGATCACTGTGCGTCGGTGCTCGCTGCTCGCCGTTTGCAGCCGTTGGCCACTCGATTCACGAAGAATGATTATAGACATATTATGTTCGATGAACCTTCTTTGAGTTCGATGTCAATTCCTTGGTTGTTACTGATATCGAATATATCGTTACTAGCACTGGTTTTTTTACTGAAACAACAACGAAATCTACTATAAGTTCAACACACACTATCATGATTTATTTATCGTTCAGGTACGCACTGAAAAAAAAAACATAATTATTATCAAGAAACGTAGGATGTTTTTTTTTCCTCATCTACCCCATGTTGTGGGGTATCGTTAGATGTTAGTTATTGCCTTACTATTTTTATTTAGTTATTACGATTTACGAATTTGACAAGTACAAGAACGAAGAAAGAAAAGAACAAGTGACGCGTGACATTTAAGCGAACTAACAATTAAGATGAGTAAGACAGGTGGGTGGATTCACGCATCTCTCTAATATCACAAACACTCCAATACCGTCAACCTCTCGAGTAATAACGTTTAAAGGGAAGCAAGCAGCAAACGTAATTTTTAAGAAACGGCCGTGAATAATCAATGAATGAACACATATTTTTTATTTCTTTTTTACTTATATATATATATATACTATGTAGTGATTAGAGTTAAAGAAAAAGATCAAATCAAGAAGACCAAGGGATTATTACGACAAGCTCGTTATTTTTTAAATGTTAAGATTATAAAATATAGCATAAAAATAAGAATAGATAAAAAGTATACATACCTAGTATATATACAAATACTGTGATTAGAACCAAAGAACAATCAATAAGTAAAGACTAAGAATTGTGATTATCTTTGTTAATTTTTTCGACTGAATAAGTTAAGTGTTATTAATGTCTTAAAATAAGAAATAAATGAGTGAGAATTTTGGGTATTAAGAAATTAATCAACAGAATTTATTGCGATTATTTAATTCTTAATAATAAAATTTGTGAGGCTGATTATTGGTTGTTTTATTAATAGAAAAATCATTCCATGCTACTATTGTCATTCCCTTCACTCCAATTGTCATTACCTGTATACATTAGTCATTCCATTCTGTGACGTTTAACTTTAACTGCAATTAAACCCTAAAATAATCATAAAAAATCCATGCCCTTAATTGATTATAGTATATTTAGTGTAACTTGATCAAATACTCTACATAAATTTGACCTATCAAGTATTTTACAAAAAGGTATTTAAAAAAATAGGAAAAATAATAGTGCGTGGATTCACCCAGATAAGTGATTATTATTTAAAGTACTGAGTTAAATTAATGTTAATATTATGACAATGACAAGTAATTATTTTTATTATGTTAAGTTACAAGTGAAGTGAATCACAGTCTTGTACCTACTTATTTAGTACTTATATTATTACTTAATTAACAATATGATTGATTTTATTTCAGGTGACGCTAGCGATACTGATGATGATGTACAATTCCAAGAATATAGTCAGCCGCTCTTTACGGACAATCAAGACGAGTTCCCGAATGCGATTACTAGCACAGGCGGCAATGACGGTAAGTAAGAATGATTAGGATAAACTGAGTAGGTATAGCATATTTGGTTCGATGCAAACACTATAGCGGTTGTGAAGAGAAGCGCCGCCCGACAGGACGCCGTGTAACAAGTTTGTAAGTAGCTGTATCTACTGTAGTTAAACCTTTAACGATAACTATTAGCTATTTTTTTCTAACATATTGTTATATTTTAAAAGTGTGTATGTGTTTTTAATAAAAACGTTTAAAACACATCTGTAGTTAGGTGTATTTGTTTAGTCCTCTCACTAGGTCGACACTTATATCTACTTATTTATCTACGAAATACTAAAACATTCTCCAAACTATTTTAGATAATAATAATAGCATATTACTATATCTCCCGCGTCACGGAGCGCATCGACTCCTTAAAGCAAAAAGTGTAGGTATGCATGATATATAGATAGATTGTAAGAAGGCCTTTGACTCGGTGCCACATACATGGCTCATGAGGGTGGGGTGCTAGTTGTATAAAGTTGATATAACTCTGCGCACTTTCCTGATGTCGTGTATGGGGCACTGGGGGACGGACAGTCTTTCGCAATCGCACTGTGCGGCAGGAGTATTAAAAAAAAAGCTTAGAAAATAATATTTTTTATTATGATATTAGTGAAAAAGTAACGAACTAAATTAAATAGATACTACTTTTCATGATGACTGATAACGAATCACAATCTTCAATAAAAAGTACAATTATCATAAATAAAAGGAAACATGTGCACGTGGCAACATTAACAGGTTCGCGTGAGCAACCCCATTTCTGAATGTTGGTACTGAGGCGCACCTTTTTCCCATACAAAGTTAAGCAACGTCTAAAGACGTCCCGCCGTAATACGTACGTCTTAGAACTGTGTTATATGGCGCAACGTTATTTCACGTCTGACGTTTATATGCGTTGCCGCCACCACGATGGTCTGATATTCCATGCTAAACGACACAACGTTCATAGGCGTCAACTTAAATTTAGGAAATTGAAATGATACAACTGGCTAGGAATATAAGTTTAATCAAAAAATCTTTAACATTCTTAATTGTCCGAGTCAAATATCTTTATTACTTTTTAATCAGCCTTAATTGTATAGGTATGTACCTCTATAATAATTAACAAACAATGTTTAATGATACGTAGGTATATTAAAATATGAAGATGTAGACTATAGGTTTGTAGCTGTTTGATTATGCCACTCTTCAAAACATGAAGGGCATAGAGCAGGCTTCTCTGGGCACCCTTTGCACCTATAGCTAGTTTCTCTCCGTGTCTAGTTTTTAGTACACATCTTGCATTTCAAAAATGTATTCTTATTACAAGAGATTTTCTTAGGTATCTTTTCAGGCCAGTGACCAATCGGAAAAGATGTTTCTTCATTCGAGGATGGTACAGATTCGTTTCTTACTTTCTGTCGATTATCATATCTATGATGTTTTATCAGTTTGTCTGGTTTTAGAGCTGGATCTAATTTTAAGAGTTTTATTATTAAATCCTCCCGAAAGTCTATAAATTCATAACTCTTAGTATTACCTTTACGATATTTTTTATAAATATAAAAGCTGTTCCAAACTGCTAGGTCTAGTATATGGAAAAGTACCTTTTTATACCACCTTACTGTCTTACTGGGAGATGAATAGTATGAGACCATTTGGTCGGAACGGTCAATACCTGACATATATTTATTATAAATCGAGATTTCCAGCGGTTTAGATTTAGGTTGACCGTGTCTGTTATGATCATTAATTATTTTTGGATGGTTTAGGGTGGTAATCATGTGTACAGGTCTTTTGTCGACCCATTTGGACACGTATACTTTATTTTTTCTCGCCCAAACATACTGTCCTTTTTTAAGTTTTTTAGAAACAACTACTTTAGGATTATCTTTCCTATTTGACCTTAAAGTTCCATTGGTGTGTGTTTTTAAATCTAATAGTTTTTCAGACAAGGGTACCGAATTATAATAATTGTCCATAAAAAGATGGTGGCCTTTCAACATATAGGGCCTCATTAGCCGAAGAACGAGTTTTTCTGTTTTCTTTCCTTTATCAGCAGGATCATCGGTCTTCCCAGCATACATAATTATATTGAGAACAAATCCTTCTGCAGTCGTCAGCTCGTAAAATTTTATTCCATATCGTGCTTTTTTGCCTTTCATGTACTGTCTGAACTTAATTCTTCCTCTAAACAACAGTAAAGATTCATCTAACGAAAGCTCTTTTTCAGGTTTATAACAATTTTGAAATACTTTGCACATGTTATTTATAAAATTATCGATCTTAGCACTTCCTTTAGCATTTAAGTCTGAAGCGTAAAGACATCTTAGTATTTGTTCGAATCTTCTTTGTGACATACTATATGGAAATATTGGATGATAATACAGAATGTCTGAATAGGTGAACAGTTTTCGTTTTTTAGGAACAGATATTTGTCCTTGTAATAAACACAGTCTGAGAAATTTAAGAAATTCATCTTCTTCAACTTTCCTGAATGAGTATCTACGACTATGTCTCGTCATTGGTCTATTTTTATTGCAAAGAGCCTCACCATATTTATTTGTATGGTCGATAACTTGCCTAACAATATGAGATGGAAATAATTGTCTGAATACATCGAGAACCGAAGTATTTTCATCCATATGAAACTGAACGCCTGTTGATGTAGAATCGAAATTGAATTCTGGGATATCTAATGTTGTGTGTTCCCAATTTACAGTTGTAGGTGGTGTAACGGGCCTGTTATGCCTCTCTGATACATTGCTTGGGCCTGGTTCTGGGTCTTGCATAGGTATATTCGAACTATAATCAGCCTCCTGTTGCTCTTCGACCGTTTGGGTAGTATTAGACTGGATTATTGATTCCGATTGCACAGATTCACATGAAGTAATAGAATCATCCTGACTACGTGGAACATTTTCAGTTAGTGTCACATCTTGACACTCGTCAGAGACAGTCTGTAGCGATTCGGTTTGGTTCACATCAGATGATGACGATGAGCTCGAACTAGAGGTACGATTACGCAATGGAGCTGTATTTACGGGTTGAGACCTATTAGAAGAACGATTACGACGATATAACCTAGTTTTGTTTACAGAAGGATTACTGCTGTCACTACTAACTTCATCATTACAAGGATTATAGTCACCATCAGATCCATACTGATCATCATCACTAACACTAAATGGGTCTGGTATCGTGCTTCCCGTCGACGACGCTTCTTCGAAAAGTTTCATAATACGTTCTTCTTCCTTATCCATCTATAACAAAGCAATATTATACCTTTACTAAAGCAAATAGCAATGTAACTATATGTTACGTTATTATAAAAACCTTTACACCATATATGATAAGATTATTACCATGTTCTCACTGTTCAAAATAAGCAAATGCAAAAAAAGCACAAAAAAACCGTTACGAACTTCTCTTTCAAAATTATATCAAATTCATGTTACTTATGACATTGTTTGTTACTCAAAAATATGCGGATACTTATTCCAAATAAGTGTAATAAAGAAAAAAATAATATTTACTAACCTTTTATGATAAAATATTACGTAATCCAGAAAATTTGCACGGCGCTCACAACAAACACACGTTAGATCATCTCACTGCGCGCAGGTCAACTGGCGGTGGGGATAGCGGTACAAGGGAGGGCGTCATAAGACGTTGCGAGTTTGTGCGCGCGAACTTTGCATGTGTGCGTACAAAACTAGAAAGATGATTTTTTTTATGTCACGTGGCGGTGTAAGCTATGGAAATCGAATGTGTTGCGGCGCTAAGTAGATGCGCCATAGGAATTTGCCCATAAAATGGACGGCCAGAGACGTTCTGTCAAAATAAATATGACAATCTAGAGGACGTCATATGACGTTGCGCCATTTCATAATTATATCAACACGACGTTGTAAGACGTTGCTCACGCGAACGTGTTAAATGAAAACAAAGAAATTTGCGAATTTCAGAATGATTATAGTGAAAACAGTAATCAAAAGTAGGGATATTCGATATATATCGATGTATTGAAAACATCGATGTTTACAATGCGATACATCGAATGGATTCGATGTTTTGAAAATCTATTGATATACTCGATGTATCGATGTTTTTAAGTTTTTAGTGTTAAAACATCGAATCAACCAATTAAAACTTCATAAAACTCAAGTCTGACCACTAAAATTTTACTCTTACCGACAGCCCCACTTTTATTTTAAAAATGTTGGCAACACTGCGTACGAGTGCAGTGAGTAGTGTCTTCCTTTTGGTATTATTCTATGGTAGTGTCTCTAGTGACAATAAAAAAAAACTGTTACATATGTCAATGTCGGTCGCGTCACGTAATGTCGGTTGGCGCTTTTGTATAGGTTTAAAAATATTGCAATAAAGAATATTGAATGGTGATTAATTGCATTACGTATTACATTTACTGTTGTGGATTGAAGAAATTGAAGTGGATTTTTTATAAATATACCGTTATTGATCACTGATAATAAAATCTCATCTCATATTTATGTTTACTTCACATATTCGATTGGTAAGTAAAGTTTTCAACAATGTTGGAGTTATTAACATGTCAACAAATACTAAAATTAGAAATTTACTGTATGACACATTAAATAGTAATTATTAGATTAGTAAATTATATTACCTGTAATACGAACATTAATTATTAAATAACCTACATCTTAAGATACAGTTTACTAAACAAACTTATTCTCTAAATTGTATTCACGCCTATATTCATTTATTAGACAAGAGGTATATTATTTGATGAAATCAATAAATGTATTCATCATCTTATTAATCTGAATTTTGTATTTAATTTATTTGTTGTGTGTTTGACTTTTGTAGTGATGTAACATTATCAATTGACGAATTTATCGATTTTAACTACTAATTATAGATTTTGAACTTTTGATTGAATGCACTATTTTTGTTTCAGTCTGACAACAAGTACGATGGCACCGTCTAAGAAGAGCGATGTATGGAGGTTCTTTGATAAAACTGAAGAAAATAAAAATTCTGCAAAATGTAGACTCTGTCAAAAATTTATAAAATCTTGTGGCAACACAACGAATTTAATTGGTCATTTAAAAAATATACATAAGGCTGCCTATCAAGAGTTCAGTAATGAATGTTCGAAAAGAAATGATATTCAGAGCAACACCGTTAAGAAAAATACACACTTATCATTAGATCCTAATATCTCTCATCCACTCCCATCAACGAGCTCCGCTGGCATAATGACAATGGAACTGACTAGTAATGCTGAAAAAAAATGTGACTTCAAAAGACGATGTATGTGTTTCTATTCCTCCAGCTCCAAAACGTCAGAAATCTATTGTGACAAGTTTTCAAGATATATACGCTTTTTCAGAGGGAGGCGATAAAACGTTAAGAATAAACAACGCCCTAATATATATGATATGTAAAGATAACCAACCATTCACAATTGTTGAAAATGAAGGCTTTGCCAGTTTGATTAAAGTTCTTGCGCCACATTATAAACTTCCTAGTAAAACAACGTTGACACGATGGGTCGATGATAAATACGCAGCATTATCAACAGTCTTCAAAGCTAAGTTGGCAAATATTGTACATGTTACTCTTACTACTGACATGTGGTCTGAAACAATGAGTATGAGAAGTTTTTTAGGAATAACAGCCCACTTTGGTGAAGGTAATGATATTTTTGCAATAACTCTTGGAGTTTACGAGTCAAACGATCGTCATACTTCAGAACACATATCTGACATGCTGATGAACACTTGTGCTGAATGGAATATAGATAATGACAAAGTTTCAGCTGTAGTCACAGACAACGCAACTAACATGGTAAAAGCTGTTGATTTAGCTTTTGGAAAAAAGCATATACCATGTTTTGCACACACGTTGAATTTGGTTGCACAAAATGCTATACAGCAGTGTGCTGATCTGCGAAACTTAATAACCAAACTAAAAGAAATAGTGACTTGGTTCAAACAAAGCAATGTAGCTAGTAATGAGCTACGTAAAGCAACCGAGAAAGAAACAAAATTAATCCAAGAGGTCCCAACGAGATGGAACAGTACTTATTACATGATCGAGCGATTTTTGGAGCTTCGCACCGTCGTCAATAATATAATAATTCGTCATAAAAATGCACCACCGATGCTAACTGCGTCAGAATTATCTGTTCTTTCTTCGGTTTTACAAATCCTGCGACCGATTGAAGCTGCAACTAAGGAAATATCAGGTGACAAGTACTGCACTAGCAGTAAAGTAATACCCCTTATTCATTGTCTTCTTTTAAAAGTTAAACCTCTTAAAGTCGAAGAATCTCTTGCCCAAGAATTGCAGGCATTGGTCCTGAAAGAGATTGATAAGAGAATGGGCGCTATAGAGAGAGTAACACCTTTCGCTATAGCCACAATCTTGGACCCCAGGTTTAAGAAAATGCATTTCACAGACCCGCTCGCTTGCTCCACAGCTGTTTCAAAAATCAAGGAAATGATGAAAAGTAGAGTACAAAACGAGATCGTGGAATCTGATTCTTCAGATAATTCTGAAAAACCAGAGGAAAAATTTTCACTGTGGGATGATCACCACAAATTAGTTCATAAGAGCTGGAAAACGGTACAATCTGACGATTCTATTTCAGATGAACTATCGATTTACTTGCGTAGCCCAGTAGCCAGATTAAGTGAAAACCCTTTAGAAATATGGAATGATCTTAAGAGTCAGCTTCCTAAACTACATTCAATTGCATACAAATACTTGACTATGGTAGGCACTTCAGTCCCATCTGAACGTTTGTTTTCTAAAGCAGCACAAGTCGCACACCCAGGTCAACAAAGACGTAAGTGCTGTTACGTCAATTTTTTTTTATTGCAGTTTTGGATAGTTTAAGTAAAGATACATGCGCTCAATTTTTTCCGTTAAATTTCGACTTAAAATGAAGGTTTTATACCAAAAAAAAAAATTTTGACGTCAATTAAGTTCTATATTTTTTCAATTAATAAAGTCGATAAACCAACATAAGCACGTAAAATTTCATTAAAATACACCTAATCATGCTTAGGTTTTTGTTTCATTAAATAAAGCAAAAATGTATAATTGTATCTCGTATTATGCTTTTTAATGCCTAATAAATAAACGATTTTCATAAAATAATACCGATTACATCTCATCACAAATAAAAATAATCAAACAAATAAAGGCGTATTTCCATGTTCACGGGTGCACTCGCAACCAGTTTTGAAATAATCATGCTTACGCCTTTTTTCCATTCACGATTTGATCTAGTTGGCGGAAGTAATCACGAACTCGTCACATAAACAAGTCAAAAGGTCTGGGTACTTACCCTTACAACGCATGCGCGGGTGGGGATTGTTTGTTTAGTTTTCATAACTCACGCGCCGCTCAGAGATAACAGCACGTAACTGTTTGTATTTCCGCATTAAAAAGTCGTTTGAAGAAGTGTTTACTAATAATTAATCGTAATTATACCTAGTATTGACAAAATTTGCTTGTATTTGAATTGAAAGTGTTATACCTAATAGTGTTTTGGCGATGTATAAACGACTAAAAAGTAGTCGAGCGAGGAAGATGCTGGATTTTGTATGTAAGTACCTACAGTTTATTCATTGCAGTTTGACTTAACTGTGGCGAATCAAATTGACAACGTAGAAAATAATAATAACCCACAAATATCTAGTACCACAGAAATTACGCAACCTATTACTAGTATTGCTTCTGAAATATCCTATTGTAATAATCATAATGCAAATACTAATACTACTGCTGGGTCTTCTCGTGTTTTGCTGTCGTCGGAAAGTAATGTTAAATCTAGAAAGAGGGCAAGAAACGTAAATGAATGGGCTAAATGTAAAAATAAAAAATTAAATAACAATGGTCTCGAATATCATAGTGTTAACACAAAGAAATTAAGGCAGTGTAGAGCATTAGGTAACCCTTGCGTATGTAAGATGAAATGCTTTGACAAATTTACTCAAGCAGATCGTTCTGACCTATTTCAACATTATTGGAATATAGCAGACCATGAAAAACAATGGCTTTACATCCTGAACAATACAGAAGTTGAACAGCCTAAAGTTATCAAAGTTCAAAGAAAGCGGGATAGGTCTCGTACACTAATTTACTATCTACCATTAAATAAAGATGGTAAAGTTACAAAACTTAGAGTATGCAAAGTAATGTTTTTGAATACTTTAGGTATCAAAGAAAAAACTGTTTACTCTGCTATGAATAAATATACAAATAACTTGCAAATAACGGATTTACGGGGCAAACATGCTAACCGTCCCCACAAAACAAGTGATGAAACTGAGCAAAGTGTAATACAGCACATAAAATCATTCCCATGTATCGAATCACACTATTTAAGAAAGCAAACTAGCCGTCAATATCTCGCCTCTGATTTAAACTTGGCTAAAATGCATCGATTATATGTAGTTTGGATGTCTGAAAATTTAAACGCAGTAAAAGTAGCAAGTTTATACCAATATAGTAATATTTTTAATTCCCAATTTAATCTTTCATTTTTTAAACCAAAGAAAGATATGTGTCAAATCTGTAGTCTTTATGAAAATGCTGATGTTAACCGTAAAATTGAACTAAAGGACAATTACGAAAGCCATTTGAAAAATAAATCCCTGATACGCAAAATTAAGGATGACGAAAAATCTTCATCAAATCCTGAGACTAAGACTGTCGCTGTGTTTGACTTGGAAAAGGTATTAAACTTGCCACAATCCAATGTGGGTATTTTTCATTATAAAAGGAAATATCCAGTCTATAACTTCACGGTATACAATTTATTATCATTACAAGGATACTGCTATTTGTGGCACGCACAGATAGCCAAAAGAGGGGCTAACGAAATCGCAAGCTGTCTCTATGACTTCTTTAAAAAAGAAGCTCTCAATGGTGTCAAATCAGTGTCTTTATATTCTGATAATTGTTCGGGCCAGAATAGAAATCGCTATGTATTTGCGATGTACATGCACGCTTCTCGTACACTAAATTTGGATATAGTTCATAGATTTTTACAAACAGGTCATACCCAAAATGAAGGGGACTCTATGCATGCCTGCATAGAGAAGAATTTAAAAAATAAAACCGTTTATACACCTGACCAATTATACGAAATTATTATGAACGCTAAGGTCCATAAGAAATTTGTTATGACTGAGATGTCCCAGAATTTGTTTTATGATTTTAAATCACTAGCGATTTTGAACAAAAATTGGCTGAAAGACACAAGAGGCGAAAAAATATATTTTACGAAATTAAAAGAAGTTAAAATTACTGCTGAAACTCCTGATAAATTATTTTACAAATATGATTTTGAGCAACCTGATTACTTTGTGTTAGATACTATAAATTATAGTTCATCTAGAACGCGCAAATTTAAATCAACACGATCGGATCCTGAGCTCAAAACTGCTTATGACCAATTATTACCAGTGTCAAGTGCACTGTACAAAGATTTAAAAAGTCTGTGTGACTCAAATGCTATTCCGTTACATTATCAAGGTTTTTATAGAAATCTAGTGGCTGAAAACGATACCCGTAACTTTTTGCCAAGCGATAATTCAGATGAAGACTAAATTATTATTATAACTGTATTAGTAATTATAGTTTTAAAACTTTGATTTTTATAGTTCTGTGTAGCATGTTGATTGTAATATCGATGATTGTACGTGTGTTTTCAAGCACAAAGTTAGAGAATACCAATTAGGCTTTTTACTTTATTGTACGAGTACTTAAATTTCGGTATTAAGTATTATCAGTTAAAAATTAAAAAAATTGTTAACCCTGGTTCAAAGTTTTAAACTTATAACTATTATTAGTAGGTACTCAAGTTTTAACAACGAGTTAATTATTATTAGAGAGATTACTAACCATTTTTACAATAATTAAAATTCTTGAAAACAATTTATTAGAATAAATATTTCATACTTGATTGAGATTGGCACACATAAAAGAAGTCACAAAAAATAATCTCATACCTAAAAAAAATAATAATAACTTTAGTACCTACCTATAAGAAGTAAGTACGTAAACACCAATAATTATGATTAATTTAAATTTGAAGATTAATATTTTTTTTTCAATACTATTATTCTTTTGTATGTTTAGTAATTGGTATAATAAATAATTTTAAGGTTTTTGTTGTGATTATTAATTTTAAGATTTTGAGGTCTTTATAAGAATTTGTATTTAGTTACCGTTCTGAGTTCAACTTTAATTTGATTATCTTGTTTAGTTTGATTACACTGTTAATTTGATTATCTTTTATCAGGTTCTGTTATGACTATTATTATAATAAAGTGCAATTTTTTAAAAACCTTTTTTATTACACCACTGAAATATATTTTACCTAGAAACTTAATATTACTTACAGTTATGGTTTAATTGAACATACTGTACAAAAAAACCCGTATTTAGACTTAACACTATATTTTAGTTTTATGTTTTAACAAACAAAGCTGTAAATGCGTCATACAATTCGATTTGTAAAATAAAATTAAGCGAAAAAGGCCTTAACAGTACTTAGCCTCTGTACTTTATCATAGTATAGAACTTCTTAACAGACGTAAGCATGAGTAGTTACAGTATAAAAAATATTTAGAAAGCGATGATTGGAATAAAAATCATTACATTTTAGGATTGGTCTTAAATAAATAAGGAAAACGTCTGTAAAACATTTAACATTAAATACTGATTACCAAGATAATTTAAGGTATTTCGAATATAAACAAAAAAAAAGGTGTTTTTTTTTACTATTTTTTGGTATATAACAATACATCATAGAGTCAAAAACAAAAGAGATATACCTGGTTAAACAGTTTTTTTGCTACCCTGTAAAGTTAGTGAATTCCTCTTACGCCTTTATTGGCCTGGGTGTGCGAAGTCATCAATCAACAAAGAAATAGGCTGAAAGGCAAACGTTTAAATAAACTGTTGTTTTTGCAAAGTCTTCCAAAAGAACACTGGAAATAGGATAAAACTAACTTATAAAAATAAATGCAGATGTTTTTTTTGTTCTTACTTTAATATATAAGTAATAAAGATTTTTCTCATGTATGGCTTTTACTGTTTTTTTTAATAATACAATGCTTAAATTAGTGGATTATAAAAAATCTTTAAAAAGTACTCGATTTATACAAAACATCGATGTTTTCTTCCAATACATCGAAAGTAATCGATGTACAGTTTCGATATATCGAATCGAAAAAAAACATCGATGTTTTTTCAAAGTGGACACCCCTAATCAAAAGAGGAAAACAGTCGAAGAATCACATGAGAACGTTACAGATAATGATGAAAAATGTATTCACTGTTTTTTTGACAAGGAGCTGGATAAAATAAATTATTATTTTGGAAAGGAGATGTTTGATTCTGGGCTACCACTATGTACACTACATAGATAAATAGGAAAAAAATAGGGGATTTTCACAAAAATACAAAAAAAAATCATTTGAAGAAGAGTAAAGGCGTACAAAAATGATTACTAGGGAAGATTTTTAATAAGGTAATTCTATTTTTGGGGCAGTCATGACAGTTGTGTTTGACATGACGTTTGGCAGTTTGAAGTTTCGTGACATTTAAGTCTTTCTTTGACGTCTTTGAGTCGCGTTCGCGCGTGTTGGATTGGATGTGTTTGTTTTTTTTTGCGACCCAGTTTACTACTACGGATATTGATTGATTGCTTCTCTGTTGACCCCGGCTTTGTTATATAGTTTCTGTTTCGCCTGTGATTTGGATTCCGTCGTGTGTACGTGTACATTATAGTTCAGTTTCAGGTATGTACCCTTTAACCCGTGCATTTACTTGTTGTTTGTTGAAATGCTATTTCTATGTGATGTTTCCTTCCCTTGTTCCACTCTCGTCGGCCGGGCTCTAGGAGGCCGATGTCAAAAAGTGCGCATCTGTCGCGGCGCCTCTTAGAGTCGTGATCGGCTCTGTACTTAATGAACGATCTTGTATTTATATTCTAACACATTTTAACTCATTATTATTCCAGTTTATTGACAATGGCTGTGTGCACGACGCACTTTAATATTAACCATTGTGATTATTGTTTAGCTTTTAAGATAAGATAACATTGTTTATATCGGTTTGAGCGGGCGGTAGGCACAACAGATACAAAGGAAGTATTTTTTGTGCCTCCGCACGTGCAAGCGTTCTGCGCAAAAGGTCTGACCCAATCATGAGCTTAGACGCGAGTTTGCCAACGTACTTCCAAGTTTTTGTAGTAGTTTTTTTGTGATTTTTTTATAATACAGTGAGTAGCATAAAACCAGCGACGCACAAGTGCGAGCCGCTGTTCTTCCTGCGCATTACGTGTGACTAGGTCTTACTGTTTTACTGTTGTTGTGATTAAAGTCGTACTATAAGACAAGTAGTTTCCCTATCGAATCCTTACGCACCCGCTAAGCTCCTGACTATCAAGAACAGGCTGGCGTGCCTACAGTGCACCTCTGTAATAGATGAAAATGAACAGTATTATGTTGCCAATGATATAGGTCCAGAAATAATTTCGGTCATTGAGTGGTATCTTGGCCATCAGGTAAAAACATTTTATTTATTTCTATACTGTAACCTTTTATATCTATAAACACTATAACCTCTTTTTGTTTTGTTTTAGGTTGATATAAATGGAGTAATGTGCTCACGATGCTTTGGCATCATAATGCAAGAAATGTCTTCTGATAGAGCTCTGCCACATGATAATCACGAACTCCAGCATTCCCATGATAGCAACGTTTGTGTTAGGTGTAGGACATCTTTGTTTAGGAGGTGTGCTCACTCTATTCCCGAGGGTCCCGAAAGACAACATATTGCTGAAACAATTGCTCCAAGAGAGGTAAGCACCTCTTTTCTTTTCTTTTTTATTCATACAAGGCAAGTATAAATATAAAATAAACGCAGGTGTTTCTTAATTATGATCCAAGACAGTTATCCGAATAACTACCTATATGCTACACTTAGATATAGTAATATAATAATAATATTTCATATTTTTTGTTTTAGATACCGGAAGACGGCTTAGTATGTTTTGCTTGTCTGGTACATACTCAGCGTACAATTCAACACCAAGGAGTCATAGCAGCACCTGCTGTTAATATGAATACATGTGTATGGTGCCGTCGGTCTCTTGCCCAAACACGCAGACACTCCATACCTGAAGGACCTGAATGGACTACAACAACTGAATTAATATATCCAAGACAGGTAACATTAACAACTTACTTAACTACCTATTATTAGAATTAAATGATTGTGTAAATACCCAATACGTACATATTGTATTCTTTTGTTTTATTCAGATTCCATCAGGAGGACTTGTTTGCTATAGTTGTTGGGTAGCAGCACGTAGACATGTGGAGCGTGCTACAAGTATTGAAGATAAGCAGTAAGCTCCAGACCCGTCTAACCTTCACCAAAACTCTATGTGTGCTTGGTGTAGAATGTCGTCACATTGCTAGTGGTCCTGTGTGACCTGAAGTTGCAGCAAGAATTTATCCCAATGAGGTTATATTTTATTTGATTTATTAGACCGCTATATAAAAGTAACATCACTGTGCACTTGGTATACTCTAACTAGTGACTATAGGTCAATTGTAAATCTTAGAGCTAAGCCTCACCTGTGTCAATTTACTTTTTCACATAGTAATATGTAACTATAACCTTTTCTGTTGCCCCTGTAAGTAAATTGTTTTCTTGTATTGTTTCAGATACCAGAACATGCGCTTCTGTGTTCCAACTGCAGGAAAATATAGAAATGGAACAGGAAGTTGTGCAATAACATCATATCCAGCCACCAAGTGCATTAATAACACTTGAGAAAAATTATATTAAAATCAGAAAAAATATTTCTAACAGATAATGCAAGAGTATATAATGAACATAGATCATTATACAACTGGGAGTTTCTGGACCAGCATCAGTTCTCCAATACATTCTCAAAAAATGAGATAGAGTCAATGCTGAGGCAGAGTGTCCAGGGCAATAAAATAAATCAATTAGATTTTAAGGCAAGGGAAGGATCAAGTTGGGATAATAAAATAAGCAGTTATTATTGCAGTTGTATATCGGGAAAAAGGACTGTGCGTTGCTGTGCTCACATAATGACCATTGTGTGGTATTTGGGTTGGGCGCGGTACCAAGAGAGTATAGAAGCACCGGCGTCATTCCTGGATGGAATATTAATAAGGGATGATGTGGAAAATGAATAAAATCATAAGTCCCAACAAGTTGTTTTATTGACTTACGAGGGGTGTTCAATAAATAGTGAGAATGAGTAAGACGTAATTATCTTTTATTATACACGGTTAATTTTAGCTCGTTCTGGAACGAAAAGCCATAAACTCGATCATCGAACTCGAAACGATTGGGACTATTATTTTCAATAAATTACAATTTAAAAAAAAACACGAGAAATCTAATTTATTGTTTTTTTGTGAAATAATGAGAACTCGAAGTAACTGCAATCAATGCATATGTGTGTAAAACGTATCGACGAACGGCAACACTTGCGAACGGTGCCCATTGAAAAATCCATTCATCGATCAGACAGCATAAAAACACATACGCAATAGATAAATAGGTACACAAATAAAAATACGAAAAGCGAATTCAGACTTTGTTTCTAAACCGTATACGGTAACAAATAGAAATTTCACCAAACTAGGTACAAGGTAAGTAGGTACGCAGTTTACTAAAATCATTCTGAGAAGTGTCCGACCGGACTTTAAAAGAATGCACAACCGAATTCCGCGGTTACGTGTATAAAAATAAGGTCTTAATTCAGTCCAATATTTTCATAGAAAAGGGCACCACCATCTTATAATGAACTCTATTCGACAGGTAAAACGATTCATTTTTCTGTTTACATTGCCTGCCTTTGTAGAAGCCGCCGCGCCGCGGCCGCAAGCAAGCATTGTCGCATAAAAATTGGTTTAGGCAGTATTCTTTTTATTTATCATAAATATGGTAGGCAGGTATGCTTATTAAGTACCTATTAGCTCGATTGGTTGACACTCGATTCAAGGCCTTAAATACAACTCCCAAGCGTACTCGTCGTGTCTAGTTGAAAAGGTACGAGTACTAGTGATTTCGTGATGCGAGAGTGGTGAATGAAATTTCAATTAGTTTCTCTCGTTTACGAGGAGATGTGATAGTTGTAAACACCGTGCCGTGCTTTCGATACAAACGAGAGATAACGGAGTTGAATGAACTTACACCAACCTATCGTACCAGAAATGAAATACCTACTTGCAGGTAAGTACTTACTTGCAGCCGGTTATTCGTCCAACGTCCGTTGACCCACCGCGAGCTCGGTGTCAACTGATTCGCACACGCACAGCTGTGCCGCGCTACGTCATCACCGAGCGGATCGCGTACGATCTTGCGCTTATGAATGAAATAGTGAAAACGCTACTAAGATTTAACTCGAATGACAGAATAAAAGTGATAAGTTTCTAACTTCTATATTAGATGTCTTAAAAAAACAATAACAATGCTGATAGTACCTATTAATCGTCTGGAGTCACTGTGTTTCGGCTCCAGAACGATTTAAAATTAATCGTGTATATTATTTTATTTTTCGACGTAGTCACCTTTCAGGTTTATACACTTTGTATATCTTTTCTCTAATCCTAAAATTCCCTTTCTAAAAAAATCTTCTTCCTGATCCCTTAAAAAATCATTTATGGCGGCGACTACTCCGTCATCATCTTCGAATTTCTGGCCCCTGAGATGTTCCTATAAGCGCGGAAATAGGTAGAAATCACTAGGAGGAAGGTCCGGTGAATATGGAGGATGTTCCATCAATTCGAAGCCAGCTTCTTGAATGGCAGCAATCGCAACTGTTGCGCAGGGGCGTTATCTTGGTGAAACAAAACAACTTTAGCGAGTTTGCCACGCCGTTTCTTGCGTATTTCCTCACGCAACTTTGTTACTTGTCCTGCGTACATAGTCCCCGTAATAGTGGCTCCATAATTAAGATATTCGATCATTACCACCCCTTGGCTGTCCCAGAAAAGAGAGCCCATGATCTTTCCGGCGGATGGAATCGCTTTAAATTTCTTTGGAGTTGAAGATGACGGTCACTTCCAAGTCATGGACTGTTGTTTCGTTTCCGGGTCATAATGGTGAAGCCATGTTTCGTCCATAGTTATCAATCGAGCCAAAAATCGGTCAGAATCTTGTTGTAACAAATCCAAACAGCTTTGTGAAATTCTCAGTCGTTTTTGTTTCTGCGCGTCAGAAAGCATTCTGGGCACCTAGCGCGCTGACACTTTTTTCATACCCAAATGGTCGTTTATAATATTATGGCCACTTCCTATCGAAATCTTTACTTCTTCAGCTATAAAACGAACAGTAACACTACGATCCGCCAAGACAATATTTTCAACTTTTTTAATCATTTGTTCAGTCACTGCCGATATGGGGCGTCCCGTTCGTGGGTCGTCGTTAGTGGAAGTTCTTCCTCGCTTGAACTCAGCACACCAACGCGCAACCGTAGAATATGGAGGAGCATGAACCCCTAATGTTGCTCTAAGGTCTTGATTTACCTGCTCCGTAGTAAAAATTTTCAAGCAGAGATATTTTATTACCGCGCGAACTTCAATTTTACCCCTTTTTTAAGAACACGTTCCGAAACGACGCAAACAATAGACTTCTACTTTTAAAAAACAAAAGAGAATGAATTGCTTTTTTTATTATCATCTTAACTAATGTCTGGGCTATGCCTGCCAGTATTTATTTTTTTTCTTTAAAAGGAGAATGTATCGCATTCTCACTATTTATTGAACACCCCTCGTACCTATCATGACTGATTTCTCATCTGCTTAGGCTGCCTGTAGACTGGAGCGGAGAACCCCTGTGGAACGGAGATATGCCAATGTGGATTTGTGTGTGTGTAATATTGGCACTGGTTTCCGCTCCAGTGGACAAGTAGCCGGAATAGTTAGTTAAATTGCCAGCAATAGCGTCTTTAACTGCGAGTTGCAGTGTGTATGCCACACAGAGCATAATACGTGGTTTGAATTTATTTCTCATTGCGTTAATAAATACATCAACGTTTAATTCCAATGGTGTATCCGTTTCAAGTCCAGTAATATCATTATCATCATCACCATAATTTTCATCGTCGATCTCACAATCGCTATTCATGTCGGTATTAATATCTCCTGTTATTGTAGAGCAATGAGCTGTTAACAATCTTGACATTCTTTTAAAATTACTGCCGTTGTCAGGAGTAATTGAATATATTTGAGCCGTCGGTATCATAAAATCATTTAAGACCTCTAAAACCTTTTCTTTTAGGAATTCGCCAGTTTGTCATTCAAACATTTCCAAAACAGCTAAATTTCTAACTTTTAACTGGCCTTATTTTATATATTGTAAATTAATGCCTATGATTTTTTTATCCAAATATGAAGCTGAATCAAGTACCGGTCACGTACTATTAATGTATCCGTGCCGACCGAAACCATACCGGCTTATTAAATTAGTTCTAATTTCTAACGCGATTTTTGATTTTATTTGGTATGCTTTTTCCGGTATCATTCCCTTTATTACTTTTATATTTATGTGTTTAGTTTGAATGTTAGAAGGAACAGCTATGTTAATTATATCTTGAAATGCTTTATCTTGTATCAATGCAAGAGGTCGCCCATGTACTGTAACTAATTTCACACAATTGTTTATAACTTGGTCTGATGTTGTAGAATGTCGAGATGTACTTGCTGTTGATTTTCCTTATTTATATTAGTTACTAGCTTTTGCCCGCGACTTCGTCCGCGTAAAAGTCGAAAATGGTTCTAATTGGATTTTTTATTGGTTTTATACGTATTTAGTTTTGTTATAACATATAAATTACTATGTTAAAATGTTTGAATACTTATAAAATATAACAATCTTTATTATAGTGTTGAGATTTAAAGGTAAAATAAACATGAAATAAAATAATATTTTGTTATATTTTATGAACACGAAGCTCGGCCTTTGATCTGGTGAAACGTACACGGGGGTATTATCTTTTTACAACGAAATCGACATACTACACCTACCGCAGTATTTCTTTGTAAACAATATTTTTTGTTTTCCTTCGGGTGCTAGAATCACCAGGCCACTCTGTGCGCTTACTCTGGAGCATGCCATATACAACTGGCCGTGAGAGAAGTATCTAGACCTCAAGTCTACTCCCGCTATCTTAAGAGTTTGACCTTGAGCTTTGTTAATGGTCATTGCGAAGCAGACTTTGATGGGAAACTGCACTCTCTTGAATTCGAAGGGGTAATTTGATGGTGTTAGGGGAATCCTAGGAATAAATACAGGCCTCTGTAAAGCTTAGAAACCTTCAAATGCGGTACTAATATAGTACGGTGACTTTCGAGACATTCCAATTATAAAGAGTATTTGCATTGCACCAAACTTTTATGTGAGTTCAACCTTTTTTTAATAAAATCGGATTGAGAATTCAAACATGTGTCAAAATAAAATGTAATTTAAATCAAAAGCACTAAGGAGTATTCAAAATTCAAAAGTCATTTATTCAAAATAGGCTGAGAATCAGCACTTTTCAAACGTCAAAATTACATAATACAGTCCTCCAAAAACGCCCACCCTTCACCACTTCCTAGTGCTTAGCTGGGAAGAAGAAGTAGCGCAACAAACTCCCCAGCAGCACAGCTTTCTGTTCAGTTAGAAAACTTGATTCAATACAATAGTAGGCAGGGTATGCAAAATAATATACATTATGCAACATAAAACATTACAACTCATTAAAAAAAAAAAACTGTAATGAGTAGATAATTTCAATAATAAGTTAAAAAAATCAATTGACTTATACAGTCAAATAAAATGAACTATGTAATTATATGAACTCATATAGTGTCATCTAGTCGTTGATTTTAAAACACTTGTTTGTTGCTTGGGGGGTACATTTGAGTAGCTTAATTATTCCCAAGCCTTTTTGTCGTCTAAGTAATCTTTAACTTTATAGAAACCTTTTTGACATAGTTTCTGTTTCATAAATGATTGAAATTTATTGAAGCTCAGTTCTTAACATGGCTTGGGAGTTTGTTGTAAAAACGTATACTTTGGCACTTAAATAATTACTATTTTTTTGGAGCCTAGTCCTGGGCACAATTAATAAATCTTTGTTGCTAGTATTTATGCTATGAATGTCGCTGTGTTTAGAATATAGATTAATATTCTTTTTTACATAAATCAGGTTCTCATAAACATATTGAGATGCGATTGTCATTATGTTTATTTCCTTAAGTTTATCCCTCAGTGAGCCTACAACTAAGGTTATATATTGCTCGAATAGCTCGTTTCTGCAGCACAAATATAGCCTGAAAGTCGGCTGCATTTCCCCATAACGAAATACGACATTACACTATGGAAATAACTAAAATATACTAATCGACCTGTTTCTACATCAGTCAAATGACGGATTTTATAAACCGCGTAGGCTGCAGAGCTTAACCGCTTCGACAATTTGGTTATATGTGGGCCCCACTGAAGCTTCAAATCCAATTAGGTGAAGAAAGTGTTAGAAAGCTTTAGGTGTCAGAAATCTAATACATTTAGTCTTTTTCCGTTTAAAAGTAAATTATTAACACTAAACCAATGCACTATTTTAGAGAGAGCATTATTTACATCGACGGTAGCTGTCTGTTGTCACTTAAGTTTAAATATAAGTGATGTATCATCTGCAAATAACACTATTTCATGTCTGTTCTTTATAAGGCAAGGAAGGTCATTAATGTATACGAGAAATAAAAAAGGGCCAAGAATTGAGCCTTGCGGAACTCCCATAGTGACAATAGAACCCAGGGATCGCTTGCCATTAACGTCCACTCTTTGGATCCTATTATCCAAATAAGAAATAAGAAGATCCAAAGCAGTGTTTCTAACACCCTAGTGATGCAATTTCCTGACCAATGTATCATGAGAAACACAGTCAAAAGCCTTAGATAAGTCACAAAAAATACCTAGGGCAACATGCGACTCCTCCCAGGCCTCAAAAATATGTGCAAGAAGCTCAACACCAGCGTCAGAAGTCGAGCGAACCCTTGTGAAACCGAATTGTTTACTGTTTAATAATTTATGACTATTAACACACATAAATTGGTCTAAAGTTCAGGTCAGCTGTGCTGCCCGATTTAAATAAAGGTATTATTTTACTACTCTTCATTAAGTCAGGAATTACACCACAGTCAATACATTTATTAAAGATAATTGCTAATTCAGGCGCTACAGTGTTGATTATTCATTTTGAAACCTCTACGGAATTCCCCCATAGATCAGCAGTTTTTTTTACATTTAGTGTATTGAAAGGTTTAATAATATCTCGAGCAGTAACATAGTCGAAATTAAATTCATGGTTACAATTATCAACATTTTCTTTCAATAAGGACTCGGCAACAGTGGGTGAAGAATTTAAAGATTTAGTGGTTGCGACTGGAATATCTGCAAATAAATTTTCAAAAACTTTGGCAACTGAAAAAGGATTTAGAATCCTTTTCAATAACTATATTGTTAATATTAAGGCTGTATTCACTACTACGCTTACTGTCTTTTCCAGTCTCATTGTTTATAATTTCCCAAGTCGTTTTTATTTTATTTTGACTTTTTTTAATTTTTGCCTTAAATATCGATACTTAGCTTCGCTACAAACTTGTTTGAGTAATTTGGAATAATTCTTAACATATTGATAAAATTCTTTACTTTTATTATAATTTCTTTCTTCGTACAGTTCAAAGAGTTTGATTCTACTCTTAAATATCCCTTTAGTTGCCCATTCACTGAAGGTTGCAGAACCATTAACTGAGATCTGCTTTGGTATAAATGTTGAGTTAAATTCTGTACAATACATGGCAAAAAAGGATTTGTACAGTTCATTAGGATTATCACAATAAGGCAAGTAGGGTAATTTACTATTAAGTTTGTTTTTAAAACTCTCCAAGCGACCTGCAGTTTTTGGCACAACCGTGATAACTCTCTTAGCCACTTTTTTATCTTGTTTACTAAATGTAATCAGCTGGCCACAGTGGTCAGAATCCAGTTGACTTATATTTTTTTTATTAATAAGCGATATGTCAGTAAATATATTATCTAAGCATGTACTTGAGGTGGCGGTTACTCTAGTAGGCTCCAAAAATAAATTATTAAGGTTATATGACTGAAATAAATGTTTTGGCTGTTTGATGAGTCCTCTAATAAATTAACATTAAAATCACCACATACAATTATATTTTTCCCTAATTTACCAAGTTTTTGTAATACATCATCCATGATACTCTCAAAGCAATCATAAATCGATGACGGAGGCCGGTACACGCTCCATACAACAAGCTGCTCCAACTCTACACAAGCTATTTCTATAGTCCGCTCAACAGAGAGGCTTACAATATCCTTACGTTCTTTGAATTTAAATTGTTTAGTTAAAAGTATGAATGAATATCATGTATTGTATTTTCTCTGCTGAATGAACTACCAACCTGGTGATTACTGAAATTAAACATGAACTGATGGCTTTTTAACCAATGTCCTGTAATACATAAAATATCAATGTTGTTACAGTTCATGAATAATTCAATTTCAAGGTCTTTTCTCAACATACCTTGAATACTTTAGTGCACCAGATGAACTGTTAGAACTTGTTCTGACATTTTGATGATTTAGACTAGTATTTAAATTTAAATTATCTCCATTAATTATGCAAGAGGTTATCTCTATTGTCTCAATTTCTAATTAAAATTAATGTCAGCTTGTGTAGCCAAGTTATTGGCTGAATCACTGAAAATGTCAGATAATTGCCCAATAGAAGCAACAGGTTTATTAGCCAATTTGTTGACTGATAAATCAGTTTAAAAAAAGTATAGCGATAAAGCTATTTGTCTTTTTAAACATGTTACTAAATACAATTTGTATTTTGTCACATAAAAATATTTACTAACATACTTGTTAGTGTCAATAACATGAAAATTATCAGTGTTAATTGTCATATTACTTAACATTATATCTGTGGCCCTAGTGAAATTAATATTTCATTTCAAATATATTTCATTTCATTTTTAAATTATGCAAATTTACAGGAGACACAAAAAACACTTCGCGAGCTTCAATTTGCGTGCAAATGAAATCTGTGCCTCCTGTGACAAGTGATACAAGTAAAAAATCAACACTTTACAGGAGAATAAAAACAAGATTTAAAAAAATTCTAGTTTGTGAACTAGGTGGGCTAGGTTACACATAACTACCTTATTTTGTAGGTAAAAACATTCACTTTCACTGTACATTTTATTTTTTTGTTTTTTATTATAGTTTTAAAGTAATTCATGAAAAACCTGTAAGTTGTACCTTTTTTATTTCCAATATGTGCTAAAATTACGTCATAAATGATACAAGTACAGTTAAATTATGTTTCACCTATAAGTTGTCTTTGTGTAAACCGATATACAAGAAGTAAAAAAATCTAATAAGTCATTAGAATATGTTCCTAACACAACGTTGCTCAAACAAATTATAAAAATACTACCCCTAAGATTATATTGTTTTACTTATAATATGGGTATTTTCATAATTTACCTGAATTGTATCAGTTTGCTAAAATTCTAGTCTTTTAAATATGTGTTAAATGATACAATTCAAGTTATTCCCCTAATGAAAATACATAATTATTGTGTAAATAAATACAAGTCTTAAAAAAAATATTAACGTTTATTAATCTTCTTCAAAACCATTAATTCACTTTCAAATAAGGCACAGTTTTATCAAAATTATTCTTACTTTATTTTTTATTATTACTTCTTTAGAGAGAGGTAACTTGAGATCTTTTCAAAGACAAATAGGTTTAAACTTAAATACTAAGAAATGGCACAGATCAATCTTACGCAGGTATCACAATAAGCCATGTGAACCTACTCAGTACTAAATATAGTATCACAACCATTGTCTGAATCTTAAAAAATCTAGAAAAATAATAAACATAACAAAAGTTGCCAACACGTTAAAACTTACACAGCGCAGTTAACAGCTTAAAAGCTGTCAACCTATCCTTTAAGCAGTAATTCCACTCTTTGAGATGGACAGTTCGTAGTAAATAAATAAAGAAAACAAAAAAGTTACCTACGTACTTTTTTGTTTTCTTTATTTATTTACTTACACTTAAATCAAAACAAAACATTAAAAAAAAACCTAATAAGTCTTAAGAGTTAGATGAATTTTATTAGAAATTACTCATCATCAGAATCATCATCATTATCTGGAGGTGTGTCTTTAACATCATTCTTGCAGCTCAGACTTCTGTATAACTCATGAGCGCTCTCATGAATAAAGTACAGCAAATCTAATAGATCCTTCTTCTTTTCGGTTGAAATAATCTTGGAGGGGTAGGCTTTCGGTACCGTATTTATTGTAATCATATCGTAAGCTTTACCCCGTTTAGACTAATCCACGGTCATGTACTCAACATACTTGAATTCTATTCTGTAAGAAAAACGGGATATGTTTTCTTTGGTATACAAAACAGATCGAACGTCGCACCACAGAAACTTTTCATTGGCGGTATTGGTTTTTCTAATAGTAAGAAATTGTTTTGAAAAAATGTTAAAATCATAAAACATATCACGAGTCATCTCAATAACAGTAAACTTTGCTGTTTTGTTTGAAGCTGTACGTACTAGCTGGTACCAATCTCTTGGCAAGTGAATATCCATACACGTGTACTTCTTCTTACGCTCAATCAACGCATGGTCGGTGTCAGCCTCCATGTGAGTATGACCGGGTACGAGATATTTATGTTCAATGGATTGTAATTGTGGGGATAGTTTAGCAACCAGCATCAACATTGTTGTAACAATCGAATTCTTGTTTTGACCCGGACAACTATCAGAGTACATGATCAGCTTCTTGGCGTTTGGGTTTAAATGCGGTAGTTGATTTATAACAAAATCGTATAGACATGAAGCTATGTCGTTCGCCCCTCTATTCCCTTCACACTCCGGCCACATGTAACAGAAAGCTTTGTTTGTTTTTAAATCATGTATGGTCAAATTGAATGTCCAAAGCTGTCTCTTGTAAAACGCTATATTCGTTTGCAAGTGCGGGGTGGGCAAACATTGTTGCAAATCAAATGTTATGACCATTACATCTTCGCAAGACTGAGCCAGTTGTTTGTCTTTTTTCTTTTCTTCGTAAGCAGCCTTAAATGTTTCTTGGTGCTCTTGGAGTGTCTTCGTCAAATTTGCAGCCTGTGCCTCGGATGCGTACTTAAGTTTCATATTTATGCAGTCACATTTTGAACAAGTATCTACTGATGGCTTTTTGAAGGACAAATTCATGGTATCAAATACCTTTTTGAAAATGGTTTTGCTAACTGGAGTATCGCTTTCATACTTCACTTTATACAAATTATAAAGAACTTGTAAGTTGAGCTCAGAATTCAAAAACTTTTTAGTCGTTTTGTTGCGGCCGTAGTGGCTTTCTGTGCAAGGGAAACAGGAAATATGAGCTTTTACTTCCTCTAGTTTAAAATCAGGAATCGACTTACCAACTCGACGTTTACGTGATGGAAGGTAACCGCCATTGTTCCGTAGTTTTTTGCAAACCGTTTGAAGATATTTGTGACTTTCGTCGAAAGTCTTCAAAAAACATCCTTTGAATATTAGATGTTTTGTATGATCAGAACTATGGACGAAGTATCTAAAGCTGACGTTGCGTGTTTTCTTCGGAGAAGACTTTGAAGTTTTCTTTCGGCAAACTTCAATACATTTCGCCATATATCCGGTCCTACTTTCATAACTTCCCAAACTCCAATATGTATCGAAAAGATTTTTCCTTAAATGCAATGACAGCCTCTCTTTGCACTTCTTACGACAGTTGTCTAGATCACGTAATTCACGACTGTTCTTCGTTTTTCCTGACGTTGTCGTGTATTCCAAGCCAGTGTTACGAAAAAGTGTTCTCTTTACTCTATCCTGCCTTCTTTCTTTCTCACTTTTTCTTGTTTTTTTCGTTTTTCCGTCACTATTCATACCGTTACTTTTCCAGAAAGAGCATCCAGGGGGAGCATTCTCTGCTGTGCTCGCATTAATTGGCGACGGTGTTTCAGGAACGGTTACATTATTTCTCGCTGATGTAGCCGTTCTTCTCTTTTTAAGCGGTGTTCTTTCATCATCAGTGGATGAGGAAGATTCATCAGTACCGCAAACGTAATCATCACTGCTAGATGCTCCAAAATCACCATCAGGGGATGAATCTGTCGTGAGGCGGCGAGCCTCCTTGCCGGACTACCGCCATGGGATCTGGAGGCGAAAGTCCTCGCGCACATGTGGGAGTTGCGCGAGGAGGCGAAACGCCGGGGTGTAACTCCGCTGCCGCGAGAAATCACGGCACAGCGGACAGAGCTCCGGCGGGATCTCATGGCGGCATGGAGTGTGCGATTGTCGCAACCCAGCGCTGGGCACGCCACAATTGCGGCGATAAGTCCTCTCTTTGAGGAGTGGCTAGAGAGGTGCCATGGCGTCCTCACCTTCCGCCTGACGCAGGTCCTCACCGGACACGGTTGTTTCGGGAGGTTCCTGTTCCGCGTAAGGCGGGAGGAAAAGCCCGGGTGTCACCACTGTGTGGATCGCCCGGAGTACACGGTGGAGCATACGGTGGAGGTCTGCCCGGCTTGGGCGGAGCACCGCCGTGTCCTCACGGAGGCGATCGGCGGCGGCGATCTCTCGCGTCCGGCCCTGGTTCAGGCCATGGTTCGGAGCGAGAGTGCATGGGAGGCCGTCACCTCCTTCTGCGAAGCAGTTATTCTCGCGAAGGAGGAGGCGGAGCGCGCGAGGGAGATGCAAGCTGCACGCCCTCGCGGCCCTAGTCGCCGCAGGAGACGCCCCGGGCGTCGGGAGTCGAGAGCCGACTTCCGGCCACCGTAGGCGCGGGCTTGCGGACGGTGAGCAATGGGCAGCTCGCCGTCCGATAAGGACCAGGCCCGTGTCGACGGCGCGTTGTGTTCCACGCGCGCCTCAAAGAGATGTCAGCACCAACCGACGGGGTCGAAAGACCAATGCCTGCTGGGGTTGCGGGTTTGTCCGAAAGGGATATCGCGGCCCCGGCACACAGGCAACGGAAGGAACACGGGTGGGTTTTAGTCAGTAAAAGTCTGACACGCCCTCTCGCTCTGCCCAGAGCGGGAGAAGTCATTTGATGATTTCCCATTCTGAAAAAAAAAAAAAAAAAAGGGGATGAATCTGTAAGTCCCAAATCATCTAACAGGTTTTTGGAAGCATTTACATTTGTGTTGTTCGCCTTTTTATTGTCAATAACCATTTCTGTTGAATTCTCTGAAGATATTGGATTCTGGTGTTCGTTAATAGTAGGAACTGGACTTTCTATAGACTTTTCTGGCAGCGATCCTTCAATTGGTTCTCTTACAGAAAAAAATTATAATACCAATGAAGACGGCTCCGTAGCCGTCTTCATTGGTATTATAATTTTTTTCTGTTAGTTAAATTTCAGCTTCAATAGGGTTTTGAGAACTCATGTTTGCCATGTGACTAGTGGCTAAATCCATAATTTTAGCAATTCGAGATTTCGAAAACGATAACTGAAACAGAAATAAACATCTGTAAGAAGGTACGTCCCTACCCGTTTCAATTTAGTGATACGTGTATGAAAACTCTTTAGTATCATAGCACGGAAACAAAACACCTTAATCAAATTAATAAGTAGGTAAACCAAAAAAGCGGAAAATCACTTTGAGTAGAGGAATCAAAATAATAGGAACAAAATTGCACAATTAAAGATCAATATTCTTAACTGTGACTGAACGTTTACATTACAATAGGTATCTATTTTGTGTCAAGTGGTGTGTGATGTGACGATATCCTCAACAAACTGGCGACCAACGTGGGGCCCAACAAAGATCAGCAGAAGTACGTCACGCGTTCAGGCAGATTAACGACGTTACCTGTGAAGACCTCACCCAAAGAGATATCAGTCAACCTGTCCGACACCCAGTTCCAAACTTTACTGGAGAAGATCTCGCGGTCTAGGCCAGGATCCTTCACGACATGCACCGCACGCATTGCAGCCGAAGAGGAAGTGTAAAAAAGTGTGCGCAAGGTAACCGTGGAGCAAATGAAATAGCCAGCTGTGTCCTGAAATACTTGCAAAAGAAATCTTCTTTAGCGGACGAAGACTTAGATGTAGTTTTCTATTCAAACAACCGCTGCGGCCAGCAGAAAAATCAATTCATCATCGGTATGTACATCTACGCAGTACTTAACTTGAAAGTAAAATCTATAACACACAAATTTTTAATCCGTGGACACACACAGAACGAAGGAGATGCAGCACATTCAATGATTGAGAAACAAATAAAATCAATACTTAAATCTGGACCCCTTTTATGTGCCTTCCCAGTACGTATCTGCTATCAGAAGGGCAAAAAAACATGGCACACCATTCATAGTAAACGAAATGGCTTATAATGATTTCAGGGACATCAAACATCTGCCCGTTCCTAGATTGAACAAAAGTGTTGAAAGTGAAGTTGTAAAGGCTATCTATAAGTCATCAAAGTGGTGAAAATTGAAGATGATAAGATAATAGTAGATTATTAACCAAGGGGATAAAGCAGTGTCTTCTGTCGCGGGTGACGATTTAAGTTCACCCAAGACTAAGACAGCTTTATCACCGAGGAAAATACTCTACTTTTCGTACCATTTGCGAACAAAATTAACACAATAATAATATGAGATAAGCATTTATTAAAAATAATGACAATTAAAAGTAAAAGTTAACATTCGAAACATTGTCCAATTATTGATAGAGAGAGTTTACATTTTTGTTTGGTACATTTATTGTTGATGAGTTGATTTGAGTATTTCTCTGTTCTTGCGTCTGAGGAACTTGCGTTTCATTGTAGATAGTATACGTCGGAGATAGTGGTGGTGGTGCATCGTGAGTTACGGACGAAGATAAGCGGCATCTTATCTGACTGGCGAAGTTGATGGTTGTGGCTCTGATGGATTAAGTTTTATATTTTTGTTAATTTGACTGCTTAATATGGTTTTATTCGCCATTGAGCTTTCGATATAACCCTCAGCTAGTCCATCAGAGCTCCAACCACCGTGTCTTTTTATTGACGTAATATCCGCCCCTGAATCCGCCAAGAAAGTCGCCGAAGTTCTTCTAAAGCAGTGACCGGTGTAGAGTTCAAAATTTTTAATTTTTAAATATTTAGCAATTTCCTTTGGCATATTGCTAATTTTATTTTTGCCGATGGCTTGTCGAGTACATTTCCCATTCCGATAGTTTATAAAAAATCTATTGTTTTCCATGTTGGTGGGACGTAATGCTTGGTATTTATGAATGATTTTAGTATATTGTCCTTGTACAATGAATGACCGATTTTTCTTTGTCTTAGTTTCCTTTACATTAATCAGCAGCAACTCATTGGAATGATTTTCAACGTCCTCCACCTTTAAGTTTACAAGTTCACATCCGCGGCAAGCACCATTGAGTCCAAAAATTAAGGCCACCTATAACAAAGATAAAAAACAGGTAAATATATAGAATAATTACCATTACTAATTTCGTCAGGAGCTTCATTAAGAAATTTTTCCACATTTTGAGTCGTAAAAATTTTAGACTTCTTTGCGCAATGCCCTTCTCATTTTCTTTTTAAAAAAGCCAGTCATTTCGTGAATCTATTTATTTCAATGCTGTGTTTGATGCTTATTGTAGCTTTCACTTTTGAGTATATGCACCAAAGTGTATTCGGATTCTTTGTCTTGGATAAATAATCAAAATAGACAAGAAGTACTGATTCTGAAATTGATAGGCCTTTCGCACTTCTCTACGTTGAAAATTCTTCATAAGTTTTTAAATAATTTTCCTTGGATTTTGTTGGAAGAAAATTAATGACAATGAATGAAAATTAATGAGCAATGTCAGACAGAGCTTTGAGCTTGTTTAATGGATACTTTCTGTTGTGTTTTCGTGTGCTGTAATTATTATTCGATTAGTATTCTTTAGCGACTTTGGCTACGTATAAAGGATTCTGACGGTTATTACTTTAACGAACGACCCACGCATTTCTTACAACGGACTTAGATAACTTGCCTACTCGACTTACCTCAGCCTCATCTATTGGATTTCGAAGTTTAATAGAATGAGTGATCAACGTCATCATTGTAACTGCGGCATAGCTCTACTTGGCGACGTAATCCTTTTGTAGGATTACACCAAATAAGCAAGGCATTCTTTCAGTTATTCAGCAATAGGTTGCACCTCAAGCGGTAAGTAGTTTATTTTATTAAAAGTTCACATTTTGCTGTACCTTACTTCATTATTATTCTTATATCACTATAATATCTCCCATGATTGAAACACAAGATTTACTGGATGGTTTGATCATCAATTAAAGGCATTTATTTCAAAAAAGTTCTATTAGTTAAAAGACAGGCAGCCAAAATCTTTACGTACTTAATAATAATACCAGCCTGTTACTGTCCCACTGCAGGGCAAAGGCCTCTTCTCATATAGAGAAGGCACGAGCATTGATCAACACGCTTGCTCAAGACGGGTTGGTGATTTCAGACTTATACTAACTATAAGTCCAGGTGTGCTCACGATGGTTTTCCTACGTACTGAAGGTTTTATATTAATATCAGGCATTGAGCAATTTACTTAAGCAACAATAGGGTAATTGTGATTGTATGAAAGCTTATCAATATAATAATCTTAATGTAATCACAAATATACTCCACTAATGAGTTTGGCTTGCTTCGGTTTTATAATCACTGTCTTCTTCTCACTGTTGTTTATACCAGTGCATTACAGTGGCCAGTGCTTTGTGCCACAAATACAATGTTCTAGCTGAGTCTCACTACCATGTACTTATATTATTTCTATCTGAAAACTGTAAGTAACAAACTATTGTTATTGTTGTAGGTCAACAGTTCTCATCACATTTGCCAAGGATGCAGGGATTTATTCATAAATTCTTTGGGCATGGATGAGCAGCTGTCATCTTCAACAACTGGACATTGTTAAGTGTGTGTCAACTGTGGACGTTTAGTTTTACGTGCATGATCTCATTTATTGCGTACTCAGTCTGCACGAGAAAGAAGGATTCATACAGTTATTTGTGAATGGTTCTTGCCTCGTACTGTTAAGTGCTTATTGGGCTCAGTTACTTTTTATTATTTTTATACGTACTACTGTATGGTAATGTCATATAATCAGGCAGTGTTAATAAACACAACTGATCACTTTGGCCTTGGTTGCAATGCTTTATAGAATACAACATGACATCATTACTGTATTCTCCGAAGGGATAGGGCAGAGCAGCATAGTACACCTTCATTCCGCACATTATATTCTTTCTCAGACAAAGGCTTATTATAAAATTATTTATCCAGATATAAAGTAACAGAGCTCTCATATTTCACAGTTGCTGGGTGAGAGCTGATAGAAATGCCCATCACTATGTATCTGCACTATCTGGATCCTCAGCATCTGTATATAAAACAAAGTGAGCACGAGGAATTGACTTTACAGTCTACTTCACAGGCTAGTACACAGCCTAGTTCACAAGCTATTTCACAGGCTACTTCACAGTCTACACCCAGGCCGAGTGAAGCTATAGTGTTACCTGACTATATAAGAGCTGTAGAAACCGAATCTCACTTTTTCATTGAATTGCCGGCGACAAGAAAGGAATAGAGTTCCTGTCACAACTAGGAAAATGTTGTTAGATTGTTATAACTTCTATATCCCAAAAAACAATAGATAATGCAATCACCATATTAATACGCAATCTTGGGATTTTCTCACTGGAGCTTTAGAAAATTAAGTTAATGTGTTTACAGCGTTGCACATTCAAGACATGCTTGAATTAAAAAGTCACTCAAATGCTGACCTTGATTTTTATCAATATCCAAAATATGGAAGACCGCTTGGTGCATCAGAGAACGATCAATATCCAATCATTCTTGCTGGCTATTAAGAGGTCAAATAAAATCGAGATGTGAGCTCAAAAACATATTTTACGATGAATTGGATGATCAATAAATCAATTAAAGAGAAAGTGTTTTTAATTCATACTCCCTCGGCTTTTTATAATCTCAAACCTCTAGAATGTAGTTGGATGGCGTTTGAGTCCTCAATGTGTTAATGTCCTACAGTAAATTCTGTTATATTATAGTCTACAATAAAGACTAATAATTATTTTCATAAAATATAACGTGAGAGCTTGGTGTAAGAATAATTTTAAGGATTTATATTTATACGTTGTTTTTAGACTAACCAATAACACTCAATATTTTTTTCTACCATGGAGCAATCGTAAATATTTTAGTTTTTTTGAAATGGTATTAATATCTAAATTAAATAATGCAGTAATTGTCACTGTAACGTCAGGCCCAACTTTATATGAACTTTCGCCCGTCTCCTTTCATAAATATAGAGGGATGGAAGCGTAAGTATTATTAAACTAACGAAAAATGGTTTGCAACTTTCGTTGGTTTTTAACAAACATGGCTCGAAGATATTGTTTTTGGGCCTTAAATGCCATTTCTCTATTGGTAGGGTTGCCCCCAAATATTATGCCGTAACGAAGAGTTGTGGAGACATATGCATGATATGCAGTAAGGACAGTATTACGATTTTCAACCTTATTCAATTTGTGTAAAGCATAGCAAAATTGATGATTTTTTTTTATCATAGTCTCCATGTGTGTTTTCCATGTCATGTTTTCGTCTAGTCAAATACCTAGAAACTTGGTTCGTTCCGTTTTAAAAATCTTATTTTGGTCATAATTAAAGTCAAGAATTTTAGCATTAGCTCTTTGTTTAAATGCCATTATTTGAGTTTTATTAAAATTAATCTGTAAGTTGTTATTATTTAGCCATTGAATTATTAGACTTAAGCTACTGTTTATGTCATTTTCATATGAGTCATTATTTTTACCAGAAAATACTATAGTACAGTCATCAGCAAATAGGGTCATAGGATGTGGTATGGTTTTCGGAAGGTCATTTATATAGTATAAAAATAATAAAGGGCCCACCACACATCCCTGAGGCACACCATAGTAAATTTGTCTCTCTCTCGATTGGTAATTAATTTAAATTTTAGTTTGAACATCGACTGCTGAAATACTAGTTACCTGTTTGCTGCCAGTAAGGTATGACTTTATTAAGTTTAGAATTTTGCCCTTAATGCCATATTTATATAGCTTATTTAGAAGGATTCCATGGTCAACATAATCAAAAGCCTTAGTCATATCCATAAATAAGGCTGTTACGAGGAGCTCGTGGCTAAGTAACAACAGCCGCACCGGTCGATCCATCAGGTTAAGCTACGCTTGCCGGGGTTGGTCAGTGGATGGGTGACCATCTTTACATACCGAGAATCCTCCGTGCCTCGGAAAGTACGTTAAGCCGTTGGTCCCGGCTGTCATTCGTGGATCTTTGACAGTCGTTACGAGTCGTCAGAAGCCCGAAAGTCTGACACCAGTCTTACCAAGGGGTATCGTATTACCCAGTTACTGGGTTGTGGAGGTCAGATAGGCAGTCGTTCCATGTAAAATACTGGTATTCAGCTGCATCCGGTTAAACTGGAAGCCGACCCCAACATAGTTGGGAAAAGGCTAGGCAGATTGAATGTCAGTTAGATTTGTTATGTATTTATTGTCAATAAGGACTGTTCCTTGGAATGTTATTTTTTGATGAGTTTATAACCCTCCAGGTTGCTTTAGTTTTATTTACAGCGTTATTGGAAAATGGCTATTTTGCGATTTTTGGGTCAGTTGGATAATTGTTTTTAAGCGCTTGGAATAGGAATTATATCTTTGTTTATTGACTACATTCGGTTGCGGCCTGAAGGTCCATAGCATCTCACGTTTACGTTTAGAGCACAGTTTAGTGCCTTTTGTGATCCATTTCTGTGGTTTAGTAGTTACATTTTTTATTTTCTTTAAAGGGAAACACAGATCGTAAAATAATTTGAATAAGTTATGAAGTTCTTTAAATGCATTGTTTGGATCTTTGCAGCTATAAACACTATTAAAAGTAAGACTTTGGAGAGCCTCTTTAAATTGTTTGATATTTTACTGGCAAAAATCGCCTTTATAAGAGAACCAGTGTGTGATCATGCAGGTCTTTTTGACGGGACATTTTATAATTTGAGCTGTATAGTCAGAGACGGCTAGCTCCATTACCTCACATACACTTCCTCTTACATTGTGTATAATATTGTCGATGCATGTACTTCTATCGAGCCGGGTTGGTTCACGCACACCCAATTTCATATTAAAGCTATGGAAGAGATTTTAAAATTGCATTGACATTTACGTGTTTTTTAAAATATCATAATTGGAATTGGGACATATTTTCCTTAAGATTCCATCAAAGTTATAGAAAAATGAAGTTAAAGAGTCGATATTATTCTTAGGAGATCTATAAATACAGACTATAATTATTTGATGCTCGATTAATTCAATTGCACATTCAATTGCACAAGATTCTAAGATACAAGAACTGCAATATTCTTTTAAGTCTAGAATTTTATACGGATATTTATTATTTACTAAGATGCATGAGCCACCTCTCCGGGACTTTCTTGCATAGAAGGTAGCAAGAGTATAATTTGGAATACAAAGATTGCAATTGTCATATTGTTTTCTGTAATACAAAGTACATCCAAATGTTTATCAAGGCTAGCAAGATCATTTATATGTAAGCTTAATAAGTCCGATTTACTTATTAAACTGTTTGTGTTTTGATGTATGACATGAATATGGTTATACAAGAAAAAAAAAAAGATTGTTCCCAGCTTTAGGAGCATCTATTTTATGAGAGACATTGTCTATAGTATTAGAATTGGAAAAACAATTATGAAAGGTCATGTCATATTCATATTTTACATTGCAAAAGATATTGTTCATACCAGTATTATTAATCACACCATTTAACTTAGAAAACATTATATAATCAAAGGGTAGATTGTAATTAGATTCATAAAGAAATGCATAGTTGTGTATCTGAATGTCATTGTATAACAGGTTATTGAATAACTACCTACTCTTAAGTTGTACATATTAGAGAAATAGCTGTATTTATAGGGTCATGTATTGTACCTATGGACATTTCAGACTACCTGAACTTTCGAACAAACTCTCTCTGTATATATTCAAGGTATCTATATGAAAATGACTTTATTTTGTACGCTATACGATCTAAAGTTACTGTATTTTTTGTACTAGCTCTAATGTTAACCTTTTATTTAATATAAAATAATTATTTAAATTTGCAGTTTTGTCCAAAGGTACGTTACATGTTTGTACCTTTGGACAGCCCTGTGTGTACCTTTGGACAAAATAAAACGGAACATTATTAATTTAAATCAGTCTATAATCATCACAATTAATCGCTTATAATTAACATAACACGTAGAATTAACGACCGTAAAGCTCTTATTGAGTAAACAAATAAATTCTTCATAATATAATCTTAAGTATCAAGTAGGAACATTTCAGTTAGACAGGTATACCTTAATGAGATCAGCGTATTTTGCGAGTTTTATTTGGATGCACGAACCATATCAAATAAATCTTCAGCAGAAAGGTCATTATCACTATCATCTAATGAAAAACAGTCCGAACACATAAACAGTTCAGAATCCTCTTTATCTGGAATATGCTCTAGAAACTTTTTGGGACAACACTTTTTGTGGTAGTAAAATTTGCATGAACTGCACTGAAGCACATTTTCTTTCAAATCGGTTCTATTACAAGATTGGCAAGTTACAAAAATTCTCTGACTTAAAACTACAATCCGCTTTTCAGCAGGAACATCAATTGCCGGACCTTTAGGAGCATCAAAATTTAGCTTGGGCTTAGTCGTACTTTTTCCTTTTCCTTTTCCTTTCCCTTTCTCCTTGTTTGCCTTTTCTAACATTTGTTGCAAAAGAGCCTCCTTTTCTGGTGTATGGGTTAAAATACGGGAACTTCCTTTCTTTCTACCTCTTTTACTTTCTTTTCTTATTAATTTTGGAAATGGTCGAATCATTTCTGGAGTAATTGAGTTCTTGCATGCAATATTTTCTTCTGTGTTTGATACAAATGCTTGAGAAGTGGATGGCTGATTTTCAGGATGAATCAAAGCTTTATGGATGAGGTGAATATCAGAACTAGTTGGTTGTATTTCAAAACTATCTATTTGTTCAAGATTTCTATCATCTGTGATTATATTTGGTGGTTCTGGACGCTCGGTGACTGACGATGGTGCAAAATCATCCTCCGAAAACAGATCGTCATTGAATGGATAAATCCCGGTTGATACGAATCCGTTTATAATATTTTTAGGTGTAAAGGATGCTGCATACGCCTTGCTGATCAATTCCGCTGAATCATAAATTGTTATTGGCACACCAGGATGGTTAACCATATGCAGATCAGCCGCTTTGTTATAAGCAGTTTTAAAAGGGCCAAAAACGGTCTTATCTAGTGGCTGTAATTTATGAGACGTGTGTGGAGGTAATGTCAACATATGAATCCCGTTTTCTTTGGCCTTTACGATAATTTCATATGATATGTGGGTCTCGTGATTGTCTAAAATAAGAACCACTGGTTGTTCAAGTGACGGTTTCACGCAATGGATAAAATGGTCTAAATATTTCCGGAAAATAGGCTCCGTAGACCAGCCTGAACGATTTGCTTCGCCAATAGATCCAGGAGGTGCATTTTTCATCATATTATCCTTAAAATGAACTCTTGGGAATATAATCATTGGTGGTATAGAGTTTCCTGCGGCGTTTATACAACCAATCATAGTAACATTTTCGCCTCGTTCCCCTGATGTCATTTTACCTAGCAATTTTAAGGATTTTGGCGCTAAAACTTTCTCAGGCTTATGCACTGTGGAACATCCAGTTTCGTCCAGGTTAAAAATGTTTTGTGGAGCAAATTCGCTGCGTTGATACAGTTCTTTTAAGTTATCATAAAACTTCTGAACATGAACTTTATTAAAGCACATTGCTCTCGCTATACTAGTTGCTTCTGGTTTGCGCAATGACAGTTCCGTATATTTGCTGCGATATCTGTATAACCATTGGCGACCGGCCATTCCATCTCTTACCCAGGCCTCGGGAATGTTAGTCAGTTTTCTTGCAACGGCAAACTGATAGGCTAAAGTACATGTTTGTCTTGTAGATAGTCCGTAATTCATTTTGGCCGCTTTTATTAAATATTCTAATAAAAGCTTTTCTTCCTCGTCAGAAAATACCTTTTTTACTGCGTAGTTCGGCGTAAAAGAAATTAAATCTGGTGTAATACTGCTGCGAATGGTTTTGACGTATTTATGTAAAGTTGATTTTTTCAACCCAAATTCTCTCGCAGCAGTTCTTATTTTCCCTCCATTTTTTAATGAATCTATTGCCAGTTTTAACCTCTCCGGACTTACTGCACCTCTCTTCACACCAGCTTTACTCCTTGGCACTATGGACAACATAAACGAGATGTCATTCAGCAGTGTCCATAGGTAAAAACATTGTTTGTACCTTTGGACGTGTCCACAGGTACAAACAAAGACATGTCCAAAGGTACAACCAATGCAACATTTAAAAAAAAACGTTATTGTTTTGCTTTTTAGGTTAGAAGCTGTTTTCTTTCCTTTTTGATTTGTAAACTAAAACTAGCTACAGATAAATGAACGATATCAAATTGTAAAATATATCCATCATTATTTAAGTAAAAAGTCAGAAAGATCCTGCAAAAACTTACTTTTCAACACAATAATCTTCAAAATGGTCTCACACTGCACACAACACCAAAAGCGTCACGCCACTCACTAGTGTTGCTAGAAAATAAAAATGCCAGCACAGAGTTGCAATATTATATTTTTAAAGCTGCCAGTTTTTTCATTACAATCAATGTCCAAAGGTAAAAGCGTCCATAGGTACAATACATGACCCTACGTAGGTAAACATTATAATATTTGTGTTAGTCACAGCTACAAGTGTTTCACACAAGTTAAGAATTAGATCATAATTGTTGTTTGTTGTGCTGAAGTCCTCTTCGCCGATGAGAATTATGCAGTAATCATCAGTCGTAAAAGTAGTTAATTTTTTATCGATGTCGCTGATGAGATGCCACAATTTGGTTTGAGGTAGTGACAGATATTATAGTTCGGGAATGTTGTTTCTGCTATAGATAAGATCTTGTTTGTCTTATTAGAATTCAGAATACACAATTTATGTTTTTGTTGTTCATCCTGAATAAATTCGGACGCTCGCACAGGTTTGGCCGTATGTGAAGTTCGTCTTACAGCAGTGCAGTACGTTGAAGAGATCATTCAAGAATATGTTTTACCTTACACGGGGTTAATTGGTAGTGAGGATTTTTTTAAATGCAAAATAATGCCCGCCCGCACACAGCACATTTCGTGGATAATTATCTTTTTTTGCTAAATTGAAGTGGCCAGCAAGAAGCCCAGACATGAATCCCATAGAACATGTATGGGACATGCTTAAAAAGCGAATCAGCTCAAGCTTCCATGATTTGAAACCCACTCTGTTAGCTGCCTTGGACGAAATTCCCCAAGTAAACATTAAAAACATCATCCAGAGCATGCCTGATCACATCCAAGCGGTGATCTGAGCCAGAGGTGGAAACACGTTATGAATTTTTAGTAAAATGTCTTTGTTTTGTGATTTTTTTGTAACAAAACCTTATTTTAATGTTTGTGTTAATTGCCATTTTTGTAATTTAGTGAAGTTTTAATACTCGTAAAGTGTTCCATTTTTTTTCGGAATTAGTGACTTTAATTTAGGTATCAGATCATCCTCTTAGTTTTATAAAATATAAAACATGTCCTTCGTGTTTAATTTTGACAATAAACTACATAATACGCCTGGGCCAAATTCCGTGCCGTTGAGTGTATATTAGGAAAAAAGTTACTAATATGTGAAGATGGTGATGTGAAAGTTAATTATTTTAATTTTATTTTTTTAATAATATTAGTTTTAGCTTAACAGTTATTTTATGTATTTTTTACTATGTTAAGCGTATAGTGCAATGCGGGTACCTGTCGGTGCCATCGCTCTTTTATTGCTGCCCTCCACACCTACATACTACCAGACTCACACATAAACAACTTTTGTGCGTAAGGCAAAGGTACAATGGGACAAAGTTCCGCATGTTCACCTTAGAGGCGATAATTGCATAGCACGGCTCGCATTTTTATTTAGAAGGAATGTTTGGAAATCCGGTTAATAGAAGGCAATAGGACGGCTTAATAGAAGGGCCGTTGGCGAAAAAATAACCAAATATTTTTAAGGTATATTATTTTATTACCTTAGGAGTATCTCAAATGTTTTTCAGTTTTGATTTAGGGCGACTTGCAGCAAAATTATACAAATATCGGTTTAATTAAATCTCGATTTTGCCCTAAACTCGACTTAACTTAAATCTTATTAATGGTTGTTGTTGTGTTCTCCTGCTATTTTCTAGTTTTCTTTAGCGCCCGTCATAATATATACGTAATTAACATAAATTACAATGAAGAGATCTAGGGCACCTAATTTTACCACAGCAGAAATAATGCATTTACTACGACTTGTAGAAAAATTCCCGAAAATAAAACAAATAAAACTTTTTAAATACATGTATTATTTATTTAATTTTTATTATTACTTTTTAATTATTATTTATTTAATTTTTATTAAAATAAAAATAAAATAAATAATTATTATTTTCTATTATCGAAAATTTTTGGGGACAAACAAGAAGCATGCGAAAACTCGACCACCGAGTACAACTAGCTAAACTACAAGAACACAGGAAACAGCGAATTAATTAATTTTAAAACTAGGTATTCGATAAACTAGACTTTAAAAAAGTTGAAAGTAAAGGTAAAGTAAAGGCGCAACACAAGACAAGTAGCTGCACCGTAAAGAATACTATATAAAGTAATAGGCATGTAGGGGAAGGTGAGGTAATACGATCCCTGGAGGTCAAATGATCCCCCGCCGTAAATCAGAGACAACTAGTGCCATCTATCCAAATGCGCATGAAACATGCTTCCCGCACCCCTGCCAGTTGCCTCTCCAAGTGTCATGGCGGTGCGAGCGCTTGGCGTGATTTTATTAAAAAATAATCAAAAAGTGTGGCTCTGATCTAAGGTAAGTCTGTTTTTGAACTTTCATTACTTTTTACATGTTCGTGTTTATTGAAATTTTGTTTTATTTGCGGGTATTAATAGCAGTTAGCTAATATTTAAGCAATGTTCGATCTCCGCACGCGGTATTTGAAGGTTATGTTTTGATCGATATATTGGAATTTGGTGTTTGGGGCGAAATTATCCCTTTCTGTGTGTTTAAAATGATCTCTAGAATCATTTTACCCCATTAGTTTTTCACCTATCTCACACAAAAAATTTGAATGTGGTATTAAAAGCCAGGGATAATCACGTCACTATTCTATGCCTGCCGCCTCATTGCACCCACAAACTCCAACCCTTGGACGTTGGAGTCATGTATCCGCTAAGCGTTTATCACAACCAAGCGTTGGAGAAGTGGATGAATAACAATCCTGGGAGAGTGGTAACCGTCTTCCAAATAACGAAAATTTTTACAGAGGCCTATCTAAAAGCAGCAGTTCCACTGAATAGTATGAATGGATTCAACAAAACAGGAATATTTTCGTTCAACCCTGACATTTTCACTAATGTGGACTTTATTGCAGCTGAAACGACTGAAATGGATGTTGACAATGACACGGTAGAACCTCCTATTCCGATCCCTGGGACGTCAAGTCCTCCATTAGCAGAGACCGTGCAAATACCTTCTCCTCAAGCGAGTTCTCCAGAAACTGAAACACTACAGCCTTTACAAGTGGATGTCCAAGAATCCCTTCATTTAACACCTCAGCTGTCTCCACTTCAAACTTCGACTCCAAATACCTCAACGTCTGAATCTTCTGAAAGATTACCTCCAGCTTTGGCTGTTGGTCTTCCATCCACATCTTTTGGTATTGTTCCACCCAGGGAAGTACGACCAACACCACAGATAGTTGGAAAAAGAGCGAGTGTAAGACGAATAAGAGTAGACACATCAGTACTGACCAGCACACCCTACAAAAATTACCTTGAAGAGGAAGCCAATAAGAAAACAGATATAGAACAAAAGAAAGCCCTTAAGGAAGCGAATAAAATAAAAAAACCGGTGACCAACAAACAGAATGATAAAGGAAAAGGTGGTGGGAAAGGAAAAGGAGTCGGGAAAGGAAAAGGAGTCGGGACAGGAAAAGGAGTCGGGAAAGGAAAAGGAGGCAGAAAGGGAAAAGGCAAAAAAAGCAAAACAGATCAGATTCTTCGGAAGAGGAGAGTCATACCGAATGCCTCTTCTGTACTGAAAGCTACTCCAAAGACAATAAAGGTGCAGGGTGGATTAGGTGCGTTGTGTGTCTTAAATGGGGACATGAGGCTTGTGCGAGAGTAGATAGTGACGATGAAGGCGACTTTACTTGCGATATTTGCCTTTCTAGAAAACAATTTAATAGCGCGAAAAAAAATAAGCCTATAGATTTTTTAAATTTTTTTAATGAAGAGTTGTTTTTTCTATTGCATTTTGACATTGATAAAAAACCTTTGATCCCTATCATATTTTATGAGTATAATTTGTGTTTTTTTTATTTAGAAGAAGAGTTTATTTGTTTACCTACCTTGACTAGGTATGTTGTTAATTTTGCAAAACTTTTAAAAGTTTGTTGCAATGTTTAATGTTTAGTTTTGTTAGTTGAGTAGTAGATAATTATAAAAAAAAAATCTCTAATGAAACTAGAAGACTCGAAAAGTTTTGTGTAACTTGCTTATAGGTATACTTAAATTGTTATGAACAATACATATGATTAGAATAAACAGCTGAGTGTTTTATTTCACTGAATTTTAACTTATGGTATAAAATGATCCCTGGGATTATTTTACCCCTACCCCAGGGATCATTTTATACATAGGTGTGTATAAAATGATCCTTTACTAAATGTTTACAAAAACCTCTTGTACAAAAAAACTACATACATATAATGAAAAATAAGTATGCAGTTACAAAGTTAAGTAAATTCACTACTTCTAACGATAGAAATCTTGCGACTTTGCTTTCAACTTTAGCCACAGTTAAGTTTTTCCCTTAAGGGGATCATTATACCTCACCTTCCCCACGAAAAACTGTATAAGCTAAAAATAATATTATTAAGAGAAAAAAAAAGATTCATAGTATATTCTTTGCACGAGTTTCGTTTTTGGTGGCATACAATAAGCTACTGTCATAACACTCATAACCTCGAGGACACACATGTTAAGACTTATAGATCATAGCTCTCTCCATAAAACTTTGGATGGATAAAATAGTCTAGCTAAGCATACCCCAGGATAATTGCAAGGCAATAGAGGTGGACAATGAAACGAAAATGATTTTTTTTTCTGAAGAAAAATGTAATCATTCGTAGCAAATGGAAGAGTTATAATTTTTATAAGAAAAAAATGTATGGAGCTGACATGAAAAATGAGGATATCTCTGGAATCGCTAGGATAGCCATTATATCCTTGCACACTGTTATAGTACTATTTATTTGTGAATTTTTGACATACTTAATGTTGCGGCATCTCTTGTGATTTTTTTTTAAAAAATCGACAAAATTAAATAATAAAAAATGTTTATGATATGTACATTTTAATGCTTAAATATGGCTATACCAAGTGTAACTTACAATATTTTTTATGCTTAGACCAAAACATTCTAAGAAATCACAAAGTCGTATTACCAACTTATTTGAAATGACATGGTAATTATGAATTACATAATATGTAATCTTGTCTAACGCCTCAAGTCCACATTAGCTAATGATTAATAAAACTTAATACCTATATACCTGTTAAAAGGATATGTACCATAATGAGGGTAATTAGATAAACGGTGATCATTAGTCAATAACAATAAATGGTAAACTATTGTATGATTAAAAATAAAAGCAAATAATTAAAAAAAAAAAATTAACTTAACCTAACCTAACATAAACAATAAAAGTTAACTTATTTTATACTTCGTCACCATCAGAATCCACTTCAGAATCAGGCTCTACAATAGATATAACTTCTAAGAACTCTGTCGGAGCTTCCTGATCCTGAAGTTTCAGTAGTTCTACTGTTTCCTTAAAGTATGTCTGCCTCTTGTGGGCATTTAATTTTGGTCTTGTGGAAGAAATTAGAGGATCAGAAGAGACGACAAGCATATTGAGGATATCCTCGTTTGATGCTTGTCTACTCTTTTTCCTAGAATGGTGTTCTCTGAACCTCCTAAAGTCTTTGTTTCGGGCCTCTGAAGCTTCTTCCGAAAGACTTCCAATTGGTACAATAGCATTTTCTGCAATTATGTCCCCTCCGTGAATCAACAATTTGTGGACGGTTGATGACATGTAGTACCAATCGTACAGTTCCACGTATTTTTCAGCGGTTGTTCTAGCGTATTCTTTAAATTTCGGCACGTCTACAATCTCTCCAGATGTGATAGCTTGCAGAATCACAGCAAATCTGCGTATTAGGTCTTCATCTAATTCAGTGATCGCTGCAGTTTTATCAGGAAATTCAAAAAACCGCCTTGCTGTGTTCCCGTCGTTAGTTGTGCCTGATCCTTGCTTAACGATGTCAATCAAAAGGTTGAGATCATCTTTGAATCGATCTTGAATGAGTTTTTTTCGTGAATGCAATAACTCTTGATGACCTTCTCCTCTTGCAGACCACTTTTTGAAGTCGAGACGATACGCTATGTGTAGAAAACATTCCATCACATTAATGCGGGCACACACCAGAAGAAATGGTTTTTGACGCAATGACATCTAACTTATTCATTTCTGTAGGCTTAGCCAAACACAGGTAGTAGGCTGCATTTGACTTAGCTTCAGACAGATATGTACAAATTTTGCCATCAATCATCGTCATCATTAATTTGTGACTAATTTCATGTCCTTGACATTTTGAGGGAACGAGAGCTTCAATTTCGTTATTCATTGCAGTTTTTTCATTTATGACAACGTCTTTGAATTCTTTCACAAAACTAAACTGGACTGGACGGCAATACCTAGGTGAGCAGGGTTTTGGATTCACCCATACGGTATCACCGTCAGCTGTCAACTTTAATGGAACCAAAGAGGTCATAAATATGCTGGAATCATCTTGACCACTCTCTATGTTTTGCTTATATCTACTTTAGTATTTGCACATTTGGTATGCACCGTCAAATCCCCACTTTGATATTAGTATCAATTGTTTATCTTGTATCGCATCAGGACTACGAATAATTTCAAAAATTCTGTTCACTGTTAAATCTAGTAACGCTTGTAGTGCAATCTTAGCAGATGAATCCGTTACAGTCACAAATGTCTTCGGAGGGTAGCACTGTAGCTTAGCTTTTTGCACTTTATAGTTATAGTAAGACGGATATATCCCCTTTGAACCTTCTCGAATAGTCGTTTCCCTTAATGTGATATATTGCCATTTCGATAGTTTTAATGAAAGTAGCAAACTAGAGATGTGTCCCTCACTCATGAGGTGCCTCATTTGAGGTCCTCGTGATCGCAAATTGAAAGAGTTACTCGAATTTCAACATTGAACCAACTCACTCGTTCACTCGTCCTCACTTAAAAATTGACATTGGCATTATTGACGCGAGTACTCGCGAGTGATTATTGAGTGAGCTTAGTGAGTGAATGGACCGACTTTCATAATTGTACAGAATTTATAGAATGAGTGAGGTGAGGGCTCGAAATTTTGAAAACACAGTAAACATTTTGATTTTGGTATGTACGTAATGATGAAATAATGAAGTTGTATGTCTGTGATACTGATGTTTGGTAGGATATTACTTATTTAGATTATGAAGAGATATAAAAGATTTTGTGAAATGAGTTGCAGGGTAAATAAAACACACGGAACAAATAAAAAAAATAGTGTATTAATTGAGATCAAAGGATAAAAAAGTAAAATAAAATCGTATGAAATAAATAATCACATATTTGCGTGTAAAAATAAAATCAGGCGCACTTTTTTACCATCCAATCGGTTGCGCCTGTCAGTAACAACATGTCCTGCTTTCGAAAAAAACTCTTTCGGAAGGAGTTGAAGTAGCTGGAGTACAAAAGTGTTTTTTGACTACATCATATAGGCGTGGATATGTGTGCCTTTTCGTGTACCACCATAATATAGGGTCGTGGGAATTCTTCCTGCTAATAAGAGGCTCATCGAAATATTTATCTACTTCTATGATTGCAGCTGCGGTCGGGTTTTGCTTTTTAACTGCATCTACAACTTTTAGATCGAATTCATCCCATATAGAAGGCTTTTGTATGTTTGTATCGCTTTGTGAAATATTTTCATTATTTTCTGTACCAGTTTCATTAATCGATGCAATAGATTTAGCCGCTATATTAGATAAATATTTTTTTGCATTATCAACACTACTTTTTTTGTCATCAGGAAAACCATATGCCTTAAATCGTGGGTCTAGAAGCGTACTTACGGCAAATAATTTATTATCCTCTACATTTCTAAACCGTATTGATATATCAGTAACGAACCGCTTGGCCATTTCCATTACTGTTTGGGGAATGTTTGAGTCTTCAGTGACCGCCTCACACTTTTTTTTCAGTAAATTAGCTAAAACTATTATTTGCGATACAGTAACATGCTTTTCTGCACTCATAATTTCTGTGACTGATTTAAAGTGTCGTAGCAAATCACAACATTTCGACAAAGTTTCTATGTCGTCGGGGGTTAAATTTGGCGTATTCGGATAATCGGTGGCAATGGTGGAAATCACACTTTTTTTTATCTCTATAATCCTCTCGAACATATCGAACGTGGAGTTCCATCTTGTTATCACGTCTTGTTTTACTTTTAGCTGTTTCTCCCCTAGCTGCTTTTGCATGGCTGTTAGGCGCTCACTAGCCAAAACACTCCTTTGGAATAGTTCCACAATGGTTTTAACTTTATTTTGAATCACCTTAATTTCTGATAAACCTGCTTGAACAATCAAGTTTAAAGTGTGTGCGAAACACGGTACTTGCTTCCATTTTAATAAAACAGTGGCAGCTTGGATGTTATTAGCATTGTCAGCAGTAACTGACACTACTTTTTCATTGATATTCCATTCGGTGCAATTTTTTTTTATTAAATCAGCTAAATTCTGTGCGGTATGGCGTTGTGCGTCTGGAATGCATTCTAACATTACCGCCTTAATATTGCTGTTTTCAACAAAATGTGCTGTTACGGCCACATACTGATGATGAGAAGAAGAAGTCCAGGCATCCGTAGTTAGGGCAACATATTCCGCTTGTCCTAGTAATTTCGTCACATCTCCTCTTACGATGTTATAAAATTTTAGTAATAACGCTTTTGATAGCGTCTTTCTTGATGGAGCAGCATACGAAGGACACAATTCTTTTATAAATGCTCTAAATGAATCGCTTTCGATGAGTGTAAAAGGCAAATAATTTTTAACAATCATTAGTAGGAGCAACTTATTAATTGTTTCCGTTTTCTTTAATGACAGCGGTTTTGCAAAATATTGGTTGATTTGATTATTTTGATTACTAACTAGAGGACGATTCGGAGCAGGAGTTGCTGGTACAAATTGAGTGGAACCATCGGGGCAGGCGGAAGACGACTCCCCTTGAGACCTAGATGGAATCACAGGTGAAAGAGGTGTATCAGGTGTAGCAACACTAGTATCGTTATTTATAGCCATACGATCTTCCTGAATCCCAGCTAGGACAAGGGGATGAGCGGATTTTAAATGTCTGGTTAAATTATAGGGGCCTGCACCCCTGTGCGACAAAATTTTCATGCAAATTGTACATTTGGCCTTATATTCTCCCAAATCCTTGAAAAACTCCCAGGTTTTAGATCTTTTTACCGTTGGAGCCATAATCCCGCCAAATATGTAGGAATGATAAAGGTTAAACCAACACCACCAGCAATAAGTATCTCCACCATACCACCACCAAAACCAAAACAAGCAAAACAATCCGATTATTAGCAAACACAAAAGTCGATGTAGGTACTTAATTGTCACTATAATGTCAACAAATCACTTCACGATTCACGACACGCGCACTTCCAAGGTCAACTTAAAGTAAACTAACATTATTAATTACTCAAAACGAATTATATTTTAATTCTGCTATTACTATGTAACTCTAAACGTTAACTATGAACTCTAAAAACATCAGCATTAGATGGGTAATCAAGTGTCATAGATTCGTTTATTTTGGCGGTCAACATTTTATGAGCGAAAGAAAATGATGTGTGTGAGGGAGACGTAAATATCGGAATCGGTAATACTTATGAGTCGACGCAATACGCGTCGGACTATCGGCTGCATTTGGCTCGTGAGGTGAATACATCGACGTACGACTCCTCGCCTCAAATGAGGGGTACCTCTTGAGGACCTCGCGAGGCAAAATGAGGTACTCCCTCAACCTCATATAAAAATGATGAGTTACCCATCACTATAGCAAACCCAGTGCTTTTTCTGGTGAAAATATTGTTGAAGGAGCTGGTTTGTTCAGCATTTCCTTGATTTTTTCTGCTGCTTCTGGATTTTGGAGCATATGTTCAATAACAGATGCAATATCCTCACGACCATCTCCTTTCAAAAGTGCTGCAGCTGAATAAGCTCATTAGGGTCATCGCCTATATGTTCATCAGATCGTCTCTTCTTCTGCTTGTTACTTAGATCTTCAAACGGCTTTCGAGATCTTTTTGTCATCGTTGAAGTTGATTTCATTGTTGAAGTTGATGGTACAGGTTCAGGTACAGGTTCAGTAGAAATATTTTCACTTGTTGATTCTTGAATGAGCAAATTGGTTTGCACGCAGTTTGGCCAGTCAATATTTGCCTCAAGCCAATTACTGTAATCACGTCTAAAAACTTCACTTTTCCTGTGGGATCGTAACCATCTCTTTTGAACTGCCCGTGTAAATCTTCGACAAAATTCTTTCACGGTAACACTGTCTTCATCTGAAAGGCTTAGAGCCCAGTCGAATAACAAGTGTGTTGAACAATAGTTCATGATCGAAAGACGAAGCATCCTGATTGCTCAGAATAACAAACAAATCCAAATTTGTAATAATGCTTTCCATTATTCACGATCACTGAGTAAAAAGACACGGTAGGATAGATGTTAGTATTAGAAATGCTCTAAATGAACTGAAGTTGTGAATCCAATGTTTGACTATTTATTGTTATTGATGATGGTATCACATTTATCTAATTACTTTCATTAAGTTAATCCTGCATTAATTGCTAAATTAGCGAGTACCCCAAATTATTTTGGTACGTATCCTTTTAACTAGGTAGGTATATAGGTATTAAGTTTTATTAATCATTAGCTAATGTGGACTTGAGGCATTAGACAAGATTACGTATTACGTAATTCATAATTACCATGTCATTTCAAATGAAAATCACAAAGTAGGTAATACGACTTTGTGATTTCTTAGAATGTTTTGGTCTAAGCATAAAAAATATTGTAAATTACACTTGGTATAGCCATATTTAAGCATTAAAATGTACATATCATAAACATTTTTTATTATTTAATTTTGACGATTTTTAAAAAAAAAAGCACAAGAGATGACGCAACATTAAGTATGTCAAAAATTCACAAATAAATAGTACTATAACAGTGTGCAAGGATATAATGGCTATCCTAGCGATTCCAGAGATATCCTCATTTTTCATGTCAGCTCCATACATTTTTTTCTTATAAAAATTATAACTCTTCCATTTGTGCACACAATTACTTCATATGACATTTTATAGAACAGTAATGAGCGGCAGAAGTCATTTCCAGCAAAAAAAAATACATTTAAGACATCGAGATCCTATGTCTTCTACAGCCGATTTTCGATCCACCGTGCGTCGGGAGTCGAGAGCCGACTTCCGGCCACCGTAGGCGCGGGCTTGCGGACGGTGTTCAATGGGCAGCTCGCTGTCCGATAAGGACCAGGCCCGTGTCGACGGCGCGTTGTGTTCCCAGAGCGGGAGAAGTCATTTGATGACTTCCAATCCTAAAAAAAAAAAGAAAGAAGGGTGATAAACGACTATTATAGTGGTAAGTTTATTATACTCGTATTTTTTGTTTACTTACTATGCTCTTTTTTATTTTTGTTTACTTACTTTGTTATTTTTTGTATCATCTTAACGAATAAGCTCACTGTTTGTGCTAAAAATATTTTTACGAAAACCACGTATTTACATACGTGGTTTACGTAAAACTAAATTATAATATTATAATTATATATAATTTTATAATTTCTGAGGTTATAATTTCTCAAATTTTATTCTCATTTTCGTTAAATTGCGTTACGTTACGAAACTGATAAATTGTTAAGCTTAGTTCACATAAACAAAAAGTACGTAACTATAATTAGCGGCCCGTAAGTTGGCTAAAGATTTTCGTAGTGGAGGAATTTCGCGCATGTAAAAATGTACGAAATTGTGTGTGCGCCAACTTCCCTATGTAACTATACCTATGGACATATTTATAGGTATGTCGATGTGGTAATCACAAATATCCAACTAAGTTTCCTGTAGTGTCTACCTTTCCTTTAAAAATAAAAAAGTAAAACAAAAGCATTATTTGTAAGACAAGCTATAAACCACCTAAATTCGTTTCAGTAAAACACCATGGCACCTGTGTCAAATGTTGACAGAAGACAGAAGACAAAAGTGTAAAAGTAAGAGAGACAAAAGTGCACAACTCATAATTTTAAAACAAACCGTATTTTCATACGATTACCCATTTGTACGAACCCTATAACCGGAAATAAGTTTAGAATCTGCTATTGTGCAGCGATCCCTCCAATAACAATGCGCGAAGTTATCGCGTCGAACTCAGGTAGCCGACCGCTCGGTCCGTGCAGTTGTAAACCTTGCCGTTTGTGATTGTTTCGAGTTTTTGTGTGATTTAAAGTACTTTTTAGTGATGGATTCTGTAACTAGAGGTAATTATCTGCATATAAATTGATTTTAATCCACCAAAAATTTGTTAAACACTTAGTTATAATGTATCTAACTAGATCGATTATAAAAGAACAAAAAACAGACATAATATAAGTTTACGTAATCTTAAAGTAGGTAGTCAAGATGAGTCAAGGTATAATTATGCTCTTAACATATTCTCTTAAGGTTTAAGTTTGTTAAAATCATGATTTGCATATGCGACTTACTGCGATTCTAAATATTTCTTATTATTTCTTTATGTTGAATTCAGCGAAAATTTTTATTTGTCTTTTGGCATTCTACACCGCCCAAAGGCAAACCAGATCAGGTTTTGACGTTTGTCAAGTCAAGATTTGTTGATTTCATCCTCCCGGACGATCAGGAGAAGCCTCTAAAGGGTTATTTGAAAAAGGAATGTGAGAAGATTCGTCTCAAATGGCTTCGCAAACAAAGGCGATTAGACTTTTAAATGCCAACGAAGAATGGTTAAATGAAGAGTTGGTGCTCACAATGTTCCATGAACAGCCCCCAAAACCAAGTTCCGGTATTGGCAGACCAAAAAAGAGTTTTGAAGATAGTTCCACAAAAACAAAAAAACGTAAAGTTCAATATTTGTTGCAAGAATATGACGCTGAACAGCTATCTTTTGCTGCTCAATTAAGTGTGCGAGGCAGTGGAAAACGTGATGTGGCTAATTTAATTCAGGAAGTTTCAACAGCTTCACCGAGACGAGCTACTGGATATAAAAAAGCACGTTGAAGAATTAATATTAACAAAGAACAACGGCCGTATACCCCGGAAGAAGCATTGGCTTTATTTATATCGAATCATTTATCTGTGAATACTTATAAGACTATACAACAGGATTCAAAAGAAAGAGGATTCCGTCTTTACCCATGCTATGACCTACTGTGGAAAAAATCAGTATGACAGACACACACGCTGAGGTTGAGCTGCAAGTTCTTTTGAATCATACGGCAAAAAGAATATGTGAAAATATTCTTGGAGAAGTATTGAGACCTGACGTAAACGGCTCGAACTACAAAATGATCCACACGTGTGGATGTGGCGGCTCTTCTGGGCACAGCTTATACAACCAGTCCTTTGAAAATTCCAAAAATTCCGATGAATATATGTTTGTAGTAACATTAGTGCCGCTAAGACTTGTGAGAGATAATGACGATGCCCCTAAGTCAATCATATGGGAAAATCCACGCCCATCTTCTACAAGATTTTGCAGAATTATAAAGTTTATATATAAGAAAGAAACAGAGTCATTAATAAAACAAGAATGTGAAGCTGTCGAGAAACAAATTCGGGACTTGGTGCCTACATGTGCACAAATAGATGGAGTTGCTATTTCGGTAAAACACGAATTGATTTTGTCGATGATAGACGGCAAGGTATGTAACGTGCTCGCCGCAAACAAGTCTACTCAAACGTGTTTCATCTGCAAAGCTACCTCCAAAGAGATGAATTCAAGTGCAATTGCAAGAGAGCTTAATCAAACTATGGATCGGTTTGGGATATCTAGCCTCCATTACATTCGCACAATGAAATGTCTATTAAATATTACATACCGAATGAATATATGTCAGTGGCAAGTTAGGGGAGACAAAAACACAGAAGTCTTTAAAAAAAACAAACAAGAAATCAAGACAAAATTTAAAGAAATCGGTCTCATTATAGACAAAGTTAAGCCGGGTTTTGGAACGAGCAACGATGGAAATACCGCAAGAACGTTTTTTCACAAACATAAAGAAACTGCTCGTATCACCGGTCTCGACGAAAATCTGCTCTTCCATCTCAGTACAATTCTTGCAGCCATAGCTTCTGGCTATGAAATTGACCCGGCAAAGTTTAACACGTGTTTAGTATTGCCATACTAATTTATAATATACTATTCACATCTATCTATCCCTTTCTCACTATCTCTCTCTCTCTCTAGTACAGCCATTCGACATACACGCGCTCTGTACAATATTATTTAAAACTGTGGAATTTAAGCACCCAATATCATAGTGAAGTGTGTAATAGTAATAACAAAGTTATATTAAACAGTTTGTGTTTGTGCATATTTGTTTCTATAAAACAACCTGCTGACGTCAACAAAACTCATGAACACGTACTGCTCAGAAACGAGAGGCTTCTCCTTATACCCGTGGTATAACATGCCAGCTACATTACATAAGATATTAGTTCATGGAGCCGAGATAATAAGACATTGCATCATACCAATAGGACAAATGTCCGAAGAGGCTTCGGAAGCCAAAAACAAAGAAATTCGCAGTCAGATTGGGCCACACTTTGAAAATTTGTCGTTTCCGCACAAATTTTGATTTAATTAAGTATTTACTCGTGCCATCAGATCCTTATATTTCATTGTTGAGAAAATTTATCTAAAAAAACCGGCCAAGTGCGTGTCGGACCTCGCACAATGAAGGGTTCCGTAATTGGGATGAATTTATCCCAACAACAAACTTAACATTGTAGTTGAAAAACATGTTCTCCCATACGAAATGTATGGGAGATCATGTTTTTCAAACCGCAAATTTAAGTTCGTCGATCATTACTCGTTAACCTGTTAAGCCTACTTAGCTCTGATAGTTTTCCTTTTAATTTCGTTATATATACTACTGCTGTGAATTTTTTCACAAGTCTAAGTACAACCATTTAGGTAGAAGGGGGGGGGGGGGGGGACACATGACTAACAAAAGCTTTCAGTTAAAAGTTTAATATTTCGCAAACGGATCCCTGAATCTAAAAATGGTTTTTCACAAACTCTCAATATTTTTGAACGACCTTTCTAACGATACCCCACAAGATGGGGTAGACGAGAAAAAAAAACATCCCCACTACGTGTAGGGGAGGTACCCAAAGAAATTTTTGACGTGACAACGTCTTATAAATTGGTTTGCCGGGTGACACTTCAAGAAACTGCGTTACGCTCCGCTCACGTTATGCGCTCACAATGAGAGCGAGTGAGAGGCACGCGTCCCTTCCACTCGGGCATGGTTAGCCCGCCTAAGAGCGAGAGAGACAGACATAAAAAGTGAAAGGCACGCGTCCCTTCATTTGTTCCTACTATACGAATGAATATTCACATTAAAATTATTTTACCACTCAAAGTCGTTGTCACGTAAAACTTTCGCCCGTATACCGACTTTACAGGCAACCAATTTTTTTTTTTTTACAATTTTATTTTACCACTTTGTCGGCATGATTAATATGTATACATATGCCAAATTACAGCTTTCTAGTACTAACCGTCTCTGAGCTAACCCGCGGACAGACAGACGGACAGACAGACAGACAGACGGACATGGCGAAACTATAAGGGTTCCGTGTTTACTACGGAACCCTAAAAAGCCACTTAAAACATTGTAGTTATTTAAAATCCCTTTTAATGTCAGAATAAAGTTCACATAATTGAGTAAAATGTGTTTTATTTGCTACCACATCATAATACTTATAAATAATAACGTTGAGTCATTACAAACCCTTTAATTATCTTATAGATTTTTGTCTTTCTAGTTTGGGCAAATCGTACACTGTGGAGCGTCTTAAACATAATCCAGTATAATGAGGAATGCGAAAAAAACATTTAGAGAGAGTTAAATTAAATAAATTAAAAATTAAGGATCAAAACCAAAGCCATAAAAAAAACAAGACAGAAGTGGAGAGAATACTCTGATCGCTACTATAAAAAGAAGAAAAATAAATCTATTAGTGACCCGACTGCAGCAACAATTCCAAACGAGCATATTATAAGGTTGAAACTTAAGACAATCAAGCTTCGAAAAGAATTAAAACGTTGCCAAAATGCATTAAATATGTCATTAAAAAAACAAGAAACCATGAGAAAGCAAATCTATCGGCTAAAGCAAGAAAGGTTTATTAACAAAAACCAGTCAAGATTACAAACAATTGAAGAAGAGCAGCCATCGACACGACACCTACTGAATTTGAAATTATATCCGAGTCTCTCAGCTCAGTATACAAAGAGTCTGCACATAAAGAAAAAGCAGTTACTAAAAAAATTGTTAATAATTCTTTAACTAAGAAGTATCGTCGTTCTTTTTTTCCCTAATTATACGTATAATTATCATTGAAACTTTTGTTTTAATTATATGTTTATTGGTATCATAAATATAGATTTTATGTAATTTCACGATTATGGCAACTGAAGCGTTATTTCTAATGAAATTATGGCAATAAACAAGTATGATATATAAAATTATTGCATTTTAAATTATGGCAAGCATTAGTAAACCGGTGACCAGTAATTTCACCAAAACTTATATTACAAATTTTCATTTGACAAGTAACGATTGACAAAGATATCATTTGTTATTTCATCATTACACAATAACAACTTTGCTAATTAATTCAATTAAGAAAATCATTATCCGATAAACTTTTTTTTAATAACCTATTATTTGACAAATTATTCATTTTTTATTCATGTTATCTCATATAACACAACGTTTGGAATAAAGACGTTTTACATATTGAATTACGCAATTTCCTAATAATGAAACTCATTAAATAAGCAACAGGGTAATTTTATTATATAAACCATAAAAAATAAAAAAATGCCAGATACAACTTATACATTAGTGCATTAGCAGAGATATTTTATTACCGCGCGAACTTCAATTTTATCCATTTTTAAGAACACGTTCCGAAAGGACGCAAACAATAGACTTCTACTTTTAAAAAACAAAAGAGAATTAATTGCTTTTTTTATTATCATCTTAACTAATGTCTGGGCTATGCCTGCCAGTATTTATTTATTTTCTTTCTAAGGAGAATGTATCGCATTCTCACTATTTATTGAACACCCCTCGTACTATGGAATACTGATTAAAATTATCAATGATACTTACTACTTTATTTTTGTTCCTACTACACGTTCTAGAGACCCTCAGATTTTTCTCACCTGCAACAAGCCCGTCTCAGAATTCTCACGGAAATGTTAAAAGTTGGTGATGTGGCGGGTATGGCGGGCCATCTCTATCCTAGATTTACTATAGCCCTATAAAATTTCTTGTGACTGTGGTAATTGATATCTCTCTTTACATTATAAGTCGTCGTTGCTTACCACCGAAGTTCCTAGAATCCAGTAGGGACGTGATAAAATAATAGATTATGGAAAAAATCGATTAAAAATCGGGTTTTCCCCTAAAATTATTAATTTTAATAAGTGATTTTTATATTACGTAAAATCGATTAATAATCGATTTTTGGTTTTAGCACTGTCAATTGTTTTTTCATCCGCAACCCCCCGAAGTTACTCAGGACTGCGTAGCTAGAATTACTATTAGGCCCATCACTCTACATGACATTCCTTGTGTGCTTTGAAAACAGTTAGGCGTTAGTCAACGAACTGTATTATTTTAGCGGCATTCGTTTAAGTCATAATATGTCATTCATGATTAGCTTCGCGGTAAACGACAGTTTTGAAAGTTTTTCGTAACAGTGTTTAGTGTCTTACAATATCAATGACCAAAAGGCATTAACTGGCGAGTAGCTGGCGTCAACATTTTAGTATTGACAATAAATCTGGCAAAGCTCAGTGTAAATATTGCCCTAAAATATTGAAAACCTAGTAATTTAAAATAGCACATGGAAAGGAAACATTCTGGTGTCATCAGTAATATTGAAAATAACCAGGTACTACCTACCTACATTTTTTTTAGTTAAAACAAACATTTTTTTTTCTTCTCTTTGGCAACTGAGCCGATGTCGACTATTCTGCCAGCGTCATGTTAAAAATATATTTTGTTGATATTATTCGAGAATTCGTCAAAGTCAAATCATTTATTTCAAATAGGCCCTGGCTGACTGGCTTTATGGTCTTAAAATCTTCAGCAGCTCTAACAGTATTTTCAAATGTTAATTAATTAGTTGTGGTTGTGGAGCAGGCCCAGCATTGAACCAAGCATTTTTATCAGCGATGTAATCCACCAACTTATAATATGCCTGTGTTAGATAATTCATTTTAAGATTATTAGAATATTGTTTGTTGGATAATGGCATCTGTCATATTTTCAAAGCTTGGGACCAATGTAGAAGTACTTAATTTGACTAGGTATTGTTTTTACAGAAAAGAACACGCTTAACTTGTAAAAACCATTTAGATGTTATTACTATAAATGTTGACGTAATATTTAATGATACTTGTAGTTTATCTTTGATTTTATATTGCTAGTTTAATAAAAATAAGTTGTTTTAAACTATTGACACAAAACTGTCAGTTAATGTTGATATTCTATTGAATTATATCTAAGAATAACAAATCGGCTGTTATTAAATTGCTTAATTACTTTATAATGTTTTATAACGGTTTCACTACATAAGATTTATTTATTATTACCTGTATTTGAGGTTATTAAGCCTTAGTATGACATCTGTGATTTATTTAAAATGGCGGTAGATGTTTGACATAAAAAGGATTGTAATGACGTTATCGAGTCAGTTGCTCGGGGATGTTCAGTTGGTTGGTTCTAGTGCCGTTGTTATATGGAATAAACCGACCAGGTGTCACGTAAGTTAAGTAATTTGATATTATACCTTAATTATTGCTTATTATGATTGTGTGTTGATAGAATACTGTCATACTGTTTCCATGGAGTTTCTTGTCCTTCTTCTCCATGAAGACCTAGTTTTGCGAACGGACAACTAGCTTTCTGATTAAATAATGACAAGTCTAATTAAATAAATGTCTAGCCTTGTCTTTCTGTGCTTTATACAATCCTTTCCCTACAAAACGTATTCAACAGAACTTACATACAGTGATCATTCCGACTTTTAAAACTTGCTAAATTAGGTAATACTTATACATACACTTATAGTGCTTACTGCCTCTTCTAACACCTGCATAGTGTGCGTTTTATACAAGATTTCAATTTCGTCTCATTCAGTTGATGTTGTGGGGAGGAATTTTAGTATTCAATCATTATGTTAGCAACTCCTAGGATATGGATGAGGCAGACTGACAGATAGAGAGAGTTTATAATTAACACCTAAGATACTTTTTATTCCAGTAGTACGTTTTCGTGGGATAATTTCCGACTTCCACGCGAGCGAATAAAGCTAGTCATTAAATATACTCAAATAGGTCAAGCTTTGCGCTTGTTATGAGAAGCATGTGTCGCACTGGTGTTTTCAGGGTAACCATATCCATGAGCCCTTCCGCGAATCAATGTCCTTCTCTTTCGCTATTATGTAAATATGTAGAGGCAATATGTTTGAATTATTATTTTGCAGCTGCAACTTACTGATAAGGGTAATTAGGTTACTTCTCGGTTAGTTCTTCTATGACAATGTCGGGTGCAAGTTGTTGTAGTGGTTCGGTTTAAAATTTTAAAATAATTGGCAGTAGACGTTGTGAAAGACCACGCCGGGCACAAATACCTCCAAAGCTCCGCGAAACTGAAAGTAAATGTAAATATGTATAGTAAATGCACTGAGAAACTGATTCTGGACAGTAAAAGTCATGCAACAGTTCAAGAAAATAAACATAGCAATCAATGCGTGCCAAATTTTGAAGACAATGAGGTTCAAATACCCATTAATTAGCGCGTGCAAGAAAGAAGTTAGTACAAATTATGTATCGCTATATGCTATTTTATTTACGCCCTTTTATATTCTACTAGTTTTCTGTCCGCGACTCCATCTATATGTTAATCCAGGATTTGAACTATCTGTGTAACAAATTTCATCCCGATTCGTCCAGTCGTTGAAGCATGAGTGCGTAACAAATATTCAAACATCGTAAGTTTCGCATTTATATGTAATATATAAGTAAGATAGGATTTGTAACGAAGTCTACAGTTTGGTTACATCTTGTCGGTCCAATATTGACTTACAGCTCTATTCATAAACATTTCCTAATTTACAATTGCTCTGAAATCTGTTTGTCCTTATCTGTCATTTTGACTTTTTACTGTCAGAACGAGACAAAACAAATTTTAACTTACAGACGCTTACGCAAAGCTTAAGTTAAAAAAATTATAGCGCTGTTCGTACGAACAGCGCTATAATTTTTTTAACTTGAATTCAAACACTTTTCTTTCCAACTGTACCTTCCATTGTTTACGTAGAATCGAAGAATTACGTGCATAGCGAAACTTTTTAGTAGGTATTTTTCGAGTCGAGCATAGCGGGACTAGAGCTAGGGGGACTAACCGATGTTAACAGAGGAATACCCGGAAAAAATACTTGTGTTTATGTAACAAAGGTTCTGGAAAGGGCACTTCAAATGCATACTGCCTAATTGATCATTTATTTGACAGAGTTTTTGAAAGATTGTTCATGGACAGGATCATCAAAGAAAGTGACGCATAAAAAATTATATAATAAAAATATATAGAATTTGTAACGAAGTCTACAGTTTGGTTACATCTTGTCGGTCCAATATTGACTTACAGCTCTATTCATAAACATTTCTTAACTTACAATTGCTCTGAAATCTGTTTGTCCTTATCTGTCATTTTGACTTTTTACTGTCAGAACGAGACAAAACAAATTTTAACTTACAGACGCTTACGCATATACGAACAGCTCTATAATTTTTTTAACTTGAATTCAAACACTTTTCTTTCCAACTGTACCTTCCATTGTTTACGTAGAATCGAAGAATTACGTGCATAGCGAAACTTTTAGTAGGTATTTTTCGAGTCGAGCATAGCGGGACTAGAGCTAGGGGGACTAACCGATGTTAACAGAGGAATACCCGGAAAAAATACATGTGTTTATGTAACAAAGGTTCTGGAAAGGGCACTTCAAATGCATACTGCCTAATTGATCATTTATTTGACAGAGAGTTTTTGAAAGATTGTTCATGGACAGGATCATCAAAGAAAGAAAGTGACGCATAAAAAATAGTTTCAAAGCTTTCAACAAAATTATTAAATTTTTCTTTGAAATTGTTCTCGAATTAGGCAAAACATTCACAAAATCTTTTTTTTTATTGTATTGAAAAATGCTCGCCAGCGCTGTGAGAGCAATAAGAGGACATCTGCTTCAAGACAGGGTTAAGGGCAAAAAAACAAGATACCATTGCAACATCTTCTGTACCCGCCATAATTGCAGAACAGCCAGTTCCAGTAGATCATGCACTTCCAGCACCTGATCCCTCAGAAAATCAACGAGGAGTTGCAAATATGGAGGTGGATGTGGAGGCACATCAGTCACTTAATTTCTTGAAAATATGGTCGTAAAGTCTCATCACATCTTTCTAGTATTTAGGTACTTTTAATTAGTTTTTTTTTTAGTTTTTGACCTTTGGGCCTACGAGTACTTCTTTATAGTTTCTTTAACCACGGCACGGGCTAAAAAGCCTGAAATATTTTTGAAATGATTACTAGTTTAAGCAATGATTGTGTTATTGTCACGTCGTCTTTAATTTGATTGCCATTGTTTTGTTAAATATTGTTATCTATTTTTTTTAATGTTAACTGGATACAAGTGTTGCTTATCCCCTTGATAAGCAACACTTGTCAGCACAGAAAAACATTTTTCCGTAGCCCTGTCCTTTTCTGTCATTCAGAACCGTTATTCGCTAAAGCGAGATTAGCGTGCGCATGCATAAGCATTCGGAATGCTTACGCCTGAACGACAGAACAGGACAGAGCGATGGAAAAAATGCTTTTCCGTGCTGACAGATGTAGCTTGTCCCTACCTACGGCTGCTTATCCACTGAGGCGGAGCGGAGCTTAGCGGTAAATGATTTGACCAATCACAATACTCGAAATCTACACTCACCACTTTTTACTGCTCTTCAGTGCTCCGCGCCGCCCGTACATTTGAGAGATGTCACGTGACTAGAGCTGTGTCGAGCGGGCTGTCAAATGTAGGTGTGGAAACGCCTCTCCACAAATAAAAAATAAAAATATCTTTATTTCGGACAAGCAACATCCATATGGCTTAGTAAACAAAATGATTACTTATACCAATGTTAGTAAACTTATTATCTATTTGGAGACAAGGCTGGTGTTCGAAATATATCATCGAACAACATCACCTAACAAAGGAGAATCGTACCTTCCCGCTACAGTCTGCAGGATGGAGTTGGAGCTTTCCCGCACTCTGCAGAGCAAAGAGACAGATTTATGTCTAACGATAGCGTGGAAGCCATCGACGCGTGCTTGTGCAAACATACCTGATGCACTTCAGAAACGGGGCAACCCCATCAACATCCTGAACCCGTTATTATATTGGACCCGTAGGGCGCTGATAGCCCGCTGAGTATAGTTGGTCCACAGGCTGCACGTGTAAAACACTTGGCAATAAGCTTTAAAAAGCGTTATCTTTACTGCCCTGCTACAGCGTACAAACCGGCGAGCCAACATGTTACATCGGACTGCCAACGCCCTACGTGTCTCGTGTACGCCTCTCAATGTCCACTTGGTCATTAAGGTCGTCGGTTACATAATGCCCCAAGTACTTGAACTGGTACACTCACAATATGTCATTCCCATTCAGTTTAATCGGGGCACGTACTCAGGACATTTAGCACCGCCAGCCTTAAAGACCAAGAACTCGCTTTTCTTGACATAATAGACAAGGCCGTGTTCTCGAGCATAGTGCTCACAACAATTAAGCAGCTCTCTCAGCGCCCTAACCGTAGGGCTCAGCAGCACCATATCGTCAGCGTAGCTGATGTTGTTGACACTAACGTCATCAATGCGACATCCGATTTTTTTGATGCTGAGCTCAACGATTAGATCGTTTATACAAGGTGCAGTTTTGGATCTGCAAAACATTTTAGGAGGTAATTATGTTAGTGATCCTCGACCCGAATCAACAATAAAATGGGCAGGTATTTTTTTTTCATTTTATTCTTATTTACGGAAATCGGTAAGTGTGAACTCCCCTTTTTAAAACGCGGCCAGTCTGTACGTGCTCTTAAACTGCACTTTCACACACACAAACAAACGCAACCGACATTTCTTTCATAAATCCAAAGCACCAACCACCGCCCACACCCTCTCCCACTAGCCACGCCCCCGCGGCCCTCGCAACCGCATAAATCGGGTCAATTTATTAGTGTAATTGATGACGCCGGTATGTGCATACGCTTGTAAATTCCGCCCCTCAAGTGCGCCTTCGATTAACGGTCGCGATAGGTACCTACTACCTAGTTGTAAAGATGACGGACCAATACTCCAATGTAGAGGTGGTGGAGATGGTCCGCTTGTATGCCATCAGTGGAGACAATGTATCTCGAGCCATCGAAATGTTCGCGGAGTTATTCCCCAATCGGCAACGTCCCTCACACAGGGTAATGCTGGCTGCTACGCAGAGACTGCGCGATCATCGGCAGTTCGACGTTCCCCAGCATGCTGGAGGTCGCGGCAATGAAGGCCTGCCTGTCGCCTTGCAGGAAGATATCCTTTCTTCCGGCGAGAGCCACGGGCAAGCACGCGGGAGGCTGGTCGACGGTTTGGAGTGCACCACTCCACAGTGTGGCGGCTACTGCACAAAGAAATGCAGCATCCTTTTCATTACCGCAAGGTACAGGATCTCCACCAACGTGATAACGCCGCGCGAGTTACATTTTGTCGCTGGTTGCTGGAACACCAAGACGCCAACATCCTGTGGACGGACGAGTGTTTATTTACTCGAGTTGGCGTCTACAATGTTCATAACGAACACTGGTGGGCTCACCGCGAACACAACCCGCACGTGACTAAAAGGCATTCTTTTCAAGTGAGGTTCAGTTTAAATATGTGGGCTGGCATAATAGGAGACCAATTGCTTGGACCCCATTTTATCGATGGTCACCTCACTAGTGCCACATATCTGGAGATGTTGCAATACGTCGTCGAGGAAATTTGGAAGAAGTTCCCCTGGGAGTGGAACGCAACATGTACTACCAGCAGGACGGTGCACCTCCTCACTACGGTAGGTAAGTACGTGAGTACTTGAGTGACAGGTTTGGCACCCACTGGATTGGTCGCGGTGGTCCAGTGGCTTGGCCTCCGCGTTCTCCGGACCTCACGCCCTTGGACTTTTATCTGTGGGGAGACGTTAAAAGATTGGTGTACACAGACGAAATCACCAGTGTTACCCAACTACGTGCAAAAGTGATCAGTGCTTTCGACACAATAAAAACGAATGTGTTTGTGTTACGTAAGCTGAAGGAAAATCAGCAACGTCGTGCTAGACTGTGCCTGGAGTGTGACGGTGGAAACTTTGAACAATATCTCCAGGTAACATAAGTAGGTAATTTATTTATTTATTTGTACATAGTCAATAATTTGTGAATACGATGTTAACTAAATCAACTTGATTAGTGTAAATGGTCAACGATCTTACAGCCCTGCCGTATAGTCGTTGGTACGGGTAGTCAAAAGCCAGAAAGTCTGACAATTAGTCTAACAAATGGGTATCGTGTTATCAAGTAACTGGTTTGTTGTGGTCTGTTACGCAGTCGCCCTACGTGATTCACTGGCACTCCATGTAATGAGCTGCATACAGTTAAACTGAAAGCCGACCCTAACATAGTTGGGAACAGGCTCGGCAGATGATGAAGATTTTCGCATTGTAATGATGCTTAACCCTTAAAGTGACTTTATATAGAATACTATACGTCTAACTTTAAAAAAATATTGTCCAATTTTATTTTATTTTATCATAAATTACATTTCTGAACGTTTTTTTCTAAGTCAATATGACAAAACTTTTTTAAACTGTGGTAAATTCAAATCAGTTGTGAAAAATAACGAACGAGTCGCAGCCAGAAATTATTATCAAGGTGAGTTTTGGTAATTTTAGTGTTTTTATTACTAATTTCCAGACAGATAACAGATTTCCAATGCATAAAATGTAAAGGTGAATAGTTATTCTACTAATTTTGCTAGATGACTAACTTGGAAAATGTGGTGTTTGTATTATTTTGACTAGTTTATATACATGTATAGTATACTATACAATGCTACAGTTGCTTACATTTACCACTATTTTTATTTGTATAGTATAACTATACAACGCCACAATTGCTACTATGTGATGAAACTATTTTTTTTTTTGATAATTTGATATGAAACGAGTTCTATAGAGTGCATAAATAACGTCTTGGCTTTTATTTGGGTGGTGGTTGACTTACATGTTTGCTTTATGTTGTTTTAGACCACAATGAACGGAAGAGCTAAACGAATATTAGCTTTGGTTCCTGCACTAAATGCTAATTCTGATGCTAGTGATGAATCGAGCAGTGGTGATGAAGCGAGAACAGCTGAGAGTTCACCAGCACCGTCACTAGAATAGTCATTTGAAAGGCTCGACATTCTAGGCTGCCCAGTTTCGCCAGCCAACCCTTCAGATGGCGATGTAGAATCAAACGCAGAAGCCCTTTCTGATGTTGAACAAGAAAATGCTCAAGTTCCCCTCACACCAATTCTGAATGCTGTATTTCCGAGCCCTACGCAATGCAACTATGATGCAATTCCTTCAATTTCTTCAATTGGTTCTGTGACGTCTGTTCAACCATCTCCTGCCATGGCAACTAACACACCTTTGAGGACACGTGGACAAAGAAAGCGTTAGAAGAAAGTGTCATTTCAACACAGGGCTGTATAACATATCTAATCCTACTTTTGAAGATGCAGTACCTACTGATTGGTCACCCTTAGACTATTTTTATCGATTTTTTCCCAGAGTAATGATGAGTGATATAATGACGAATACCAATTTGTACAGCGTTCAAGAAACTGGCAAATCAATCAAAGTTACAGAAGAGGAAATATTAGATTTTTTGGCCATCAACATTCCTATGGGTATAGTAGTTTTACCTTCTTACAAAGACTATTGGAAATCGTCGTTTAGATATCCGAAAATTGCAGATGTCATGTCCTTGAAGCGTTTTCAGCAACTAAGAAGATATTTACATTTTACTGACAACACCCAAGCTGATGTTTCTGACAGGTATTATAAACTGCGACCTCTAATTGAATGTATTCGGTTTCAATGTTTATCCCTCGAAGAAGAAAATACTTTCAGTATAGATGAGATGGTTATACCATATAAGGGTAAAAAAGCAGGCAGTCGTCGTCAATATAACCCAAACAAGCCAAGTAAGTGGGGCTTTAAAAATTTGGTTCGAGCTGGTGTTTCTGGAATCATCTACGATTTTATACTCTACGGTGGCGATGATACGTTTAGAGGTGTGGAATTTACCGATGAAGAAGAATCCTTGGGGGTTGGAGGAAAAATAGTTTTAGTGTTATGCAAAACTATAAGAAATCAAGCATGTAGTGTCGTTTACTTTGACAACTATTTTACGTCTTTAGAGCTTTAGTTTTCTCGTATATTACGAGAAAACTATGGTATATTTAGTTTAGGGACTGTTAGGAAAAATAGATTGAAGGATGCAGAGAGCAAAATGATTGACGATAAATCGCTACAGAAGAAAGGAAGAGGAGCTTTTACTCAGGTGGTTTGCAATGAAAACAAACTGAGTGTGGTCAAGTGGTTTTATAATAAGCATGTGAGGTTAGTAAGCTCTTATGTTGACGCTTTTCCCCTTGAGAATATCAAACGTTTCAGCAAAGAGTCAAAAAGTCGCGTCGATATACAATGTCCACAAATTGTGAAGCATTATAATCGCCACATGGGAGGTGTAGATTTGGCGGATATGCTAATAGCATTATACCGCACAGGTATAAAATCTCACAGATGGTACATGAATATTTTTTCCCAGCTTTTGGACATATGTGTAAATAATGCTTGGCTGTTACGTCGTAGACATGACAGACAAATAAATAAGAAGAGGAAGCAAGATCGTTTGAAAGACTTTCGATACGAAATCTACGCTGGACTTCTGAAGCGTGATAGAACCGTGCCTGTGAAGGAAGTTGAATCTGTACAGTCAACAGCAAAAGTAGATGATCAAAATCAGAAATTCAATACTAATGAACGGAGTTCGCGTCAGAACTGTGTGGCGTCGAAGTGATTCAAAAGTATGTGATTGTAAATTATACCAAACATTTACTACTAGTACAGCTGCCATATATTCGTGATCAGTTTTGAGTCCAAAAGTTATAAACTCAATTCGCATCAGAACTAAGAAGTGAAAAAAAAAATCAAAACTAGTGAACAGTTAAAATCAAAAATTAAATGATGAAACTGAGGCCTAAGTGGCCTCAGTTTCATCATTTAATTTTTGAGGCAAATAATTCATCCATCCTTTTTTTTATTTATCCGAGTAATTTGTTATGTTTTACGGAAAACAGCTGAATTGGATAAAAATTTGCATATTTAATATATGCCAAATTTTATCCAATTGAACCCCGAAAAAAGCATATGTTCATTAAAAATCATATAATTGAAAAACCTTACTATTTTAAATGTTTTTTTTTTGTAACTTCTGTCAAATGTTTAAAAGTAGCTGCAAAACGATAATTCAATAAATATTATTATCTTTGCATGTTTGTGAATTTATGTCAATGTTCAGAAGTAGCTGATGCGATACAAAATCATAACTCAATGATTGCTTTTGCCCAGTCGGCTACAATATATTAAAACCGGAAGGTAGATTGATATTTTTATCTTTAGGGCATTATTTATATTGACTTGTTGCGCTTTTGTCGCACTATTAGCGTTGAGTGCGTGCGTCTGTTATCTATTGCATTGATTTATTATAACCAAAAACTATTAGATTAAAAATATGACGCACCATTTATCAGAGCATGAACGACATAGAATTATATCATTGCATGAAGACGGATTGAGTGTTAGTGATATAATGAGAAGAGTAGGTGTCATGGTAAGCAAGTATTCATTACTTCTTTATTGGAATATCTCCTAACACTTGGTGATTGGAAAAAAGTGAAGACATTTTAATTTAAACCATTTTTGGTTAGTTTAGTCTACTAGTCTAGATTAAACCTATAATTAAAATTATTATTTTTCTTAGTTTAAAAACGATTAGTAATATTTAGATATATTTATAAACGCCACGTCAGCCCATGGACAGGAGCAGTGCCAAACGGTTACCAAGTAATTACTGTCCGCCCGCCACACCGAGACAACAGTTATTAGGTCTCTTATACCCAGTAATTACACTATTAATATTTATGACTCCATATTTAAGTATTTCCCTCTGAAGATGTTAATAATATTATCCTCTTTGATTTGTTTGAAAGGCTGACGAAGCTTCCCCCACACTGCACAAAACGAAAATTCGTAGGGGGATATTCTGAGTGCTACATCTTTACGTAATAACGTATATCTACATATATTTCCAATATATATATATCCAATATATTATGATAAATATACATTATATTGTTCATTTCAGAGAAATACTGTGCACCTTTGGATAAGAAGATGGGAAAATGAGGGTCAAGTGAACACACAAAGAAAGTCCGGTCGTCCTCGTTGCACAACAACTACGCAAAATCGAGAAATTGTAAACAGGATGAGAAATGATGGGTTTAAGCGAATCAGAGATATCGCCACTCATATGAGCGTGTCTATGACCACTGTTCGTCGACGCTTAAAGGACGCAGGATTACGGCACCGTCAGCCAGCACGGAAATTATCATTATCATCCTTGCACAAACAAGAGAGACTAAATTTTGCGCAAAGATATTTAGATTTTGATTTTCAAAATGTAATATTTTCGGACGAAAAAACATTCTCTTCGAGTGATCAGGGTCGCCTCACACTATGGCGTATAAATAACACGCGCTACCATGAAGAAAATATTGTTCCTAATAGAAGTAGTGGACGAAATAATATTGGCTATTGGGGATGGATGTCCGCTGCTGGACCAGGAGAGTTAGTAGAAATGGGTCATAAACAAAACACACAAAAAAATGTGACTTTAAAAAAAAATGTTATTAAATACTTCATACATTTATATTTTTGTTTAATAAATTAACTGTTGATTTATTTTAATGATTTAAGATACAATATCCTGATAATATTTAATTGACTTTAAAATATTAAAACTATAGTGAGACTGTGGTCCCCTTCCGTGGACCGTGCCCAACCTAGGTTCATAAGTTTGCGTTAACTAAAAAAATACTTGAAAATAAAAGTGTGAATATATTTTCAAATGTATTTATTACCAACATCTTAAAGTTCTTATTTTACGTTATTATAAAAAATTAATACAAAGGACAACGGCATTAATAAGACTTAAACATGTTGTTACCGATTTGACGACCCCTTCCGTGGTCCAACTAAATTGTATATTCAATATTTGTGAAATGGAACGCAGCCGTAGTTTGTTTATTTTGGTTGGCAATACTGTCGAGCTGTCAGTTTGAGTAAAAAATTTAAGTGGTGAAAGTTAACGCTCTGTGAAAATTTATTTGCAAAATTCTATAAACAAGTGTTATTTTACTTTTGTGTAAAAGATCGTTGCAACTTTTCTGTTCCATTCATATTTAGGTAAGTACTGGCATGAAAAATACATTGTTGGTTGAACTTGGTGTAATATGGGAGGCTATTTGCAAAAACCAGGTGCACCATATTGTAACCTCAAAATTTTGTGGTTTGAAAGACAATTTTAGTTTGTTAATCCCTTCCGTGGACAAACTTTTCGGTGGACACAATGTCCACGGAAAAGACCATGTCCACGGAAGTGACATCTATTGCAACTTATACTTTTTATGACACAAATAAGAATTAAAAACCCGTGTTGCTAGTGTTGGCTTAGCACCTGTGCATCGCCCGCACTCCATGACGCTAAATAGAAGCTATTATTATGTTCGATTTCGTCTATTAAGCATTTTTAACATAATCTGTTTTGTTAACGCTTGCTGTTGCTCAAATTGGTTGTACATGTGGGTTATGATTTCTCTTTCAGCTAATAATGCCTAGAACAAGAAATATTAGGCAACTAACTGATGAAGAAAAGAAGATTAGGCGACGTGAACAAAAAAAAATGAGTATGCGACGAGCGCGTGCAAAACTGAGCGATGGTGCTATTGAAGAGATACGCAAGAAAGATAGAGAAAGGTACTATAAGAAGAAAGAAAGAGGTGAAATTATGACGATTGATCAATTTACTCCGAGAAAGCAGCGTCAAATTAGGAAAATGTGGCGTGAGAAATCAAAAAGGCGTCGTGAATTATTAAAAATGCGAAAAGCCACCGCTGCCCTATTAGAAGAAGATACTCCACCGTCAAGTCCTACTTCGTCATTTTCACGTGCTGAAGTTGGAAGGGCAATTGCTGCTCGTAATAAGAGAAAATTGAAAGCAGAGAATGTAACTTTAAATTTAAAGGTCTTGGCAATGAGGAAACAAATAAGAAAATACAAGATGCGTATAAAAAGGCTAGAAAAAAAGAAAGAAAACAATGGGAAAATGGATAGTTCTAAAAACACAGTATTAAAAAAGGATATGAGACAAGCTGTGCATGATTTTTTAATACAAGATGAGTGCAGTAGATTAACTTCTGGTAAAAATGAAACTATAACCCGAAAGAAAAGTAAACGTCAAATTCGATTATTAAATGACACTTTGTTAAATTTACATGTACAGTTTCAAAACAAAACGGGGATTAAAATTTCTTATCAGACGTTTAGAAGATACCGTCCATTTTGGGTGTTGTTTCCGAAAGCATCTGCAAGAAATACGTGTTTGTGTGCGTTACATGAAAACACTGATCATATTGTCCGATCACTTCATAAGGCAAAAATTATATCTCATGGTTCTGCTTCACGTGTGGCTAGAGTACTTTGCTGCAATGAAACATTAAATCCAAAATGCCTAGAGAGAACATGCGAGGACTGCCATGATAAGAAACTCACTTTTAACTTAAGTAATGAAAATGATCACATAACTTACGAGAGATGGATTGTCAAAAAAGTTGATGTAGTTATCAAAGGTAAATTGAAACAGTGCAACAAATGTGTTAAAGAAACTGTTAAAACCACAAATGGATCTCTTATCAAAATATTCAACTCTAATTTACCAATTTACATGCAGCACGTTGCTAATATGATTCATCAAATCAAATCAATACAAACTATTAAACAACAACTATCTTCTTTTCAAGGGTTGTTACATATTGATTTCTCGGAGAATTATAACTGCAAATATGGTGCTGAAGTCCAATCCGCCCATTTTGGTGGTTCTAAGCCTCAACTGTCACTTCACACATGCGTTTACTACAGCAGTGGACCAGAAACTCAAGAAAGGTCTTTTACGACAACTTCAATGTGTTCTATATCAGAAAACTTGCGGCATGATCCTGTAATGATATGTGCTCATCTTAGACCTGTCTTACAAAGAATTGAAGAAATAAGTCCAAACTTGTCAGGGTTACATATATTAAGTGATGGACCCACAACTCAGTACCGTAATAAATTAATGTTTTATTTTATTGCCAAGTTCATAGGCAGAGAATTAAATAACGTTAATACTATTATTTGGCACTACAGCGAAAAAGGTCATGGAAAAGGAGCTCCTGATGGAGTAGGTGGATGTATAAAAAGGCTGTGTGATCATTCGGTTGCAATGGGCAAAGATGTATCGGATTATGATTCTCTTATGTCCTGTTTAAAAGATAACTGCAAAGGAATAGAGATTTATGGAATTGGTGACCCGAATATACAAGATATTCAATACATTGCTGATGAGAGTAGAATGAAAGCTTTTAAGGGCACATTAAAGATACACCAACTGTCTTGGAGTCGAAGTGAGCCGAATACATTACATGCAAGAAGACTAAGTTGTATGTCTTGCGCACCAACGAAAATATGTCCTCATTTTGAAATCGGACAAATAAATCTTCAAGCTGCAGGAAGTACAAGATCAAACACTCCCGTTAGTTTTGTGTCTGAGGCCGTAAATTTATCTCCAAGAAATATAGCCACACCTGATGCTTCTACAGTATCATACAGATCAATTCCAGTCACACCAGAAGAAGGAGTTTCACAAAGTTTCCCTGCTCGTCCTAAGAAGAGATTGAGGCTTATTTCAGATTCCAATGACTCAGATTCGGATATTATATTTCCGCGGCGACATGTAAGACAGACGATTAATTATGAAACAGACACAGAAGACGAAGAAGAATTGGTTCTCCCTCCGCAAAAACCTAAGAAACCGTTCATTAATCCTTACACAGACAGTGAAGATGAAGAATCTATATTTTAAAGTGCTGTAGTATTTATTTTGCTACTAGCTTTTATATTAATTTTTATATAAATATAGTCCATAAAAAGTTTCTGAATTGCTTTTACAAGGTTCTGCACTACCTTGTAAAAACAATTATTTATAAATGTTTTTTTTTACGGGATATATTATAAAAGTAATTCCTCACGTACCTACTTTTATAATGTTCTGCCTGGACAATCTTGTAGGGATAACATAAATGTCAATTTTATGTCCATATTAAATGATTAGACTTTTGAGTCTCTAATAAAACTTCCACAAGTCAATATAATAATTATGGTATCGGAAAAGACGTCACTTCTGTGGACGTAAAAGTATAATTTTTTTTTGATTGATTATTTTGGATTGTTGTTTTATTTTTAATATGAAGAAGTAAAGTAAAGTTTAGTAGTTTAGTAGTAAAGTTTACGAAGTGATAGAGTTTATTTTGTTGATTAAAAGCTTGATTTTAGACTTTCCTGTGGATTATGTAGTCTTTTCGGTGGACACATAAGAACTAAAATGTCGCATATTTTCATGAAAATAAGGTGTTGATCTCTGATTTTGTGGACGGGATAATTATTTTGATATTTCCGATAATAAATGCTGATTTTTTATAAAAAAGTTGACATTTTTATTTTTTTTAATTTTATATCCCTGTTTTGTTTATGACCCAAATAGGAGGGCGATTAAACAGTCAAAAATACTTGGAAATTATTCGAGACACGCTCATACCCACTGTTAATATTTCCCATCCAGATCTTGTGCCTTTCTCATTTATTCATGACAATAGCTCCGTGCACACTGCACGAATCTGTAATGTGTGGATTCAAAATAATCGTGACCTCATAAGAGTTCTTCCCTTTCCCCCAAAAAGCCCAGACATAAACCCTATTGAAAATCTCTGGGGCCTCATGGTTCAGCAGTGGGACTCAGATACACCCCGCACCCGGGTCAATATACAACGTCATGTGGTTGAAATATGGGAATCATTTAGAGGTTCGAATGTATGCCAAAATATGGTGGATTCAATGAGGGCAAGACTACAAGCGATAATAGATAATAACGGGGGACACACCCGTTACTGACTTTAATCCGTGATTTGGATTATGATGATTATAAAATTGTTCTAATATAAATTAAAAAATAAAGATCATATTATAAGTGGTAAAATTTTTGTTTCATATTTACAATGAAAATTGTTATCTGTTTGTTTTTTAGTTACGTAATTTTTGATTATAATAAATATGTGACGATTATTTTTTTTCTTGAACCCGACGTCAAATTTCTGTCCCACAGAAAACAATATTACTTATATGAGCAGATTAGTTTTAATATAATCCTGAATATTATATACCTACCCTTCCCAGGGTTCAAAATAAGTATACTGAAGCAGATTTCCGTTAAAAACGTAAGAAAATTATATTTCTTGAACATTTATAATATTTGAATGTATGAATTATTTAGTAATCAATAAATTTACAATAATATTACCGTAAAGTGGGGCTTTTTGAGACTCCAGGGGCTATGCAGAACTTTTGTAATAAAAGATTTGATCGAATATATTTTCTCTTCTAGTAACATTACATTTTTTTTTTACAAAATGGCAATACTACAACTAATGTCAGAGTCACCGGCGAAATTTAGAGGTTCTCAAAGTGTATACAAATGGTTAGATAAATTTTAGTAAAAAGCTTGGTAAATCGAGTTAATTTGTACGTAGTTTACTTCCAGTTTATATACCAACATTTTAAAGGTAAGTTGAAAATGAGTTCGTTCATGTAAACATATGTTTTCTTAGGATTCTATTCGTGTTTTCCATTGTCTTGTAGCTTGATTTAGACGCCATATTTATTATGTTTTGTAAAATGGGGCTTTTTGGCACAAGTTTGAGGCTATTTGGAACAGGATTCCAAATAACCCCTGTTTTGTGTGTTTCAGTTTTACTAAGTTTAAGATCGCTGTCTCAAATAGCCCCAAATATGCGTTATGTATAAATCGAGTATAAATTTAAGGGGAAGTTTTTCATTAATTTTTTAATTTTATATTATAGTTCCGGAAATATGGTGCGTACTTATCAAAGAAAGTACACGAATTCCAGAAATGGTCAATCTTTTGCTCCGTATCAGAGTTATTCGAAAGAAAATTTGGAGAAAGCGATAGAGGCTGTACAGTCTGGAAAACTTAAGTTAACCGATGCTGCCGATTTTTATGATATTCCAAAGAGCACGCTATGTAGAAAATATAGGAACATAAATTGCACGCAAGATAAAGCTGGACATCCAACGTTGTTTACTCCCGAAGAGGAAAATTCATTTATACAAAACATACTAATATTAAGTGAATGGGGATTTCCCTTCGACTGTATGGATCTTCGAGTATTAGCTCAAAAATATTTGAACAAAATAGGTAAAAATCTGTATGGGCTTAAAAATAACCTACCAGGGACTGATTGGGCACGCAATTTTCTTTTAAGACATAAATCAGCAATTTCAAATCGCAAAGCGTCTAATATTTCGACTGATCGAGCCAAAATTACAGATGATATAATTGATAGTTTTTTCGAAAATTATGTGAAGTCTGTCGAAGGTGTCACTCCAGACTGCATTATCAACTATGATGAAACCAACCTCACTGATGATCCAGGTTGCAAAAACTATATTTATAAAAGAGGCACAAAGTACCCAGAAAGAGTGGTAAACAATTCGAAAACAGCAATTTCACTCATGTTTACGGGTACGGCAGATGGTGACTTGTTACCAATATATGTGGTATATAAATCAGATCATTTACGGGATACGTGGCTGGAGGGTGGACCTGAAGGGACGAGGTACAATCGATCAAAGAGTGGGTGGTTTGATGCAGTCTGTTTTGAAGACTGGTTTAATACCATTATAATACCTTACGCACGAAAGAAAGAGGGGGGGAAAGTTCTAATCGGAGATAATCTCTCGTCTCATTTTTCAGAAAACGTGCTGAAGACTTGTGAAGAATTAAATATTGCATTTGTGTGCTTACCACCGAAAACTACACATCTACTTCAGCCGTTAATTTTCGCTCCGTTAAAGACCTACTGGCGAGATGTCTTAACTCATTGGAAGTTAAAGGAAGGGCGAAAACATAAAACATTGATCAAAAGTTCATTTCCAAAATTATTAGGTCAACTAAAAAACAAATTGGTTGAAAGAGGTGCAGTATCTCGTAACCTCAAAGCAGGTTTTAGTAAATCGGGTCTATACCCAATCAACCCTGAACCTCCTAAGTCACGGCTGCCACAAAGGACAAATGTTACGGATGAACAAATAAATAACACCACATTATTAGTAGTAACGGAAATTTTACAAGAAATAAGGAATCCTCCAGCCCTTGCACAAATAAGACGAAAAAAAAAGTGTAATGTACAGCCTGGGAAAAGTATAACCGCAGCAGATTTGGTTCAAAGTGAACTTCATACAACCAGAAAGTCAAATAAAAAAAAACCCAAGGGGAAGAATAATAATAATAATAATAATAAAGTTTATTTTCAAAAAAGTTGTTACAGAGGTGAATACTACAAATAGAGAGATACAGCACGAGGAGCATAAAGTTTATCTCCTGGCTCCCAAACTAGGTTTATAGCCTGTGACTTGGGAACCAGTGATTCCATTAGGGTAAACAGTTACATGGCTCATAGGGATAACACAATAATATTATTATTTTTCTAAGTAGATAAAAAACGTGTTTGAGTGAAAGAGTGTGTGTGTTGGGGTAGGTGTGGAGTGTGGTGTGGGTGTTGAGTGTGGTGTTTGTGTGAGTAGATGATGTGAATGTGTAGAGAATATATGTGGGTTATAAACCTAAATGAGGGGAAAATCTGTCTTAGGAATGTGGGACAAGCAGGATTTCGATTTCGTCATATGATTTCTCAATTAGCCATTTTCTTACGGAGCTTTTGCAGTGGTGATGGTTTAAAGTGTGAATGTGGAGGGATTTGTTCAATTTATTGTACAAAATATAGCTGAGGTAAGTAAATTGGTGTTGCGCAAAGGTGGTTTTGTGCCTTACTGGTGGAAGGACAATATCTGCGCGGCGTTTTGTACTTACTGAGAATGGCAAACGATGTTTCCTTAATACACATTGTAAGATATAAAGTCCTCTCACCGACAGAACCTTGCATTCCCTATAAAGTTCCAATGTAGCGTACCTATATGGCTTGCAGAACATAACTTTGAGGACTGCTCTCTGAGCTCTCTCTAATTTCAAAAAGTGTGTTTTGCAAGCGCCACCCCAAGCAGGCAGACAATAAAGGAGAAGAGACTGACAGAGTGAATAATAGACCAGCATAAGTATTTCTGAGTCAGCCGAACAACGAAGTTTCTTAAATATGGAAATGAGTTTGCGTATTCGGGTAACTACACTATCTACGTGACCATACCAGTTTAGGTGCTTGTCAATTTGCACGCCCAAGTATTTTATACAAGGTGTAAGTGTCAGAGAGGGACAAGCACAAAAGGAATTACGTGAACAAGTATGAGCTTTAATAGCAAGAGTTATTTTTGGCTGAGTCTTATTACTTATAGAAAAAGAAACAAACTTTGTTTTATCCGCGTTCAAGGTTAGCAAATTTTCGTTCAACCAATTCATCACCATATCCAGCGCCAGCTGAGCATATTTTTCAGTATCACACCAATCCTCACCATGAAGAAGAAGGGCTGTATCATCAGCATAGGTAAATATGGAGCAGTTTGTTAATGGAAGAGAACACAAATCGTTAATGTAGATGAGGAACAAGGTTGGCCCCAGGATGCTACCTTGTGGGACGCCGTATTCTATCCTGGCTTTATCGCTTATCACCTCATCCAGTTGGACGTGCTGGAAACGATTCTCTAAATAACTTGCGAAAATATCTAGAGCAGCACCACGAATTCCCATGCGTTCCAGTTTTGACAAAAGTATGGGCGCAGAGACAGTGTCAAAAGCTTTCGAAATATCTAGAAATATACCAAGACACCGTTGCTTACTATCCAAGCGCTTAGTCACTTGTTCAGAGAATGCAATAACCGCATCTTCTGTTGAAATTCCAGCTCTGAAACCGTATTGATTACAAGAAAGAAGGTTATAAGTCTTTAGGAATTTATGCAACTGGTTGTTCAATATTTTCTCCAGAATCTTCGAAATGGTTGGTAAGATAGATATAGGTCTATAATTATTGACACTGTCTCTGTCCCCTCCCTTGTGAATAGGGTGGACTAGAGCGGTTTTGAAAGCATCTGGGAAAACACCGGTAGATATAGCAAGATTGCAGATATGAGTAATACAAGGGATTAAAACTTTTCTAGATAACTTCAATAAGTGTCCCGAGATACCATCAATTCCAGCAACTGAAGTAGACTTCAAATTATTTATAAGTCGTTCTACTTCCGAATCGTCTGTTTCCAGGACACACATTGAGTTACAAGTTGAGTCCAGAGAAGAAGTATGAGCTGTCACATTCGGACAACGCCTTATATTAGTAGCTAGCTCTTTACCTATATTGACAAAGTAGTCATTTACTCTATTTGCCGATGCATGTGCATCGGGTTCGAGGCGTAACAACTCCTTCGGAGGAGCGGGTGAAGATTTGGAGTGCGTTATGATTTTAATAAGGTTCCATGTAGCTTTGGAATTATTTTTTCTCTTCCTGAATTCTGTCTTTTCGTAGCTTATTTTCAATTTCCGCAATAAAGAATTACAAAAGTTACGATACCGAGAATACGTTAGTTTGAGGATAGGATTGTCATCTTGAACTTTTAAACTAAGATGCATTTTATCCCTATTTCTAATGCAGCGAAGTAAGCCAGGAGTGATCCACGGCTTGATGTTACGGTTCTTTCGTGAAACATTGGAGAAACGAGTATGCTTGACAATAATTTGAGTCAGTAAGTCTGTTAAGAGGTTAGCTGCTTCGTTAGCGTCGTTAGATAAAAGGATTGCGGAGAAATCAGCACTTTCAATATCTTTTTGAATATTAGAAATGTCAACAAATTTAGCAGTGCAGGTGGGTTTGAGCTTAGGAGTTTCCAGGTTGACACACAAGAGTACAGGTAGATGGTCGGTAATTGGTGAATCGATCACTATGGATGTTCCTGGTTGTTTGGTTTTTAAGAGAATATGATCTAGGCAGTTATTTACTCTTGTGGGATATAAGTGAGCAGGTAATAAACCATGGGACGCAGTAAAAGTGAGGTATTCATACGAATGTCTATCTTTGTTGTCGGGTTTGATGTCAATATTGATGTCGCCGATTAACGCAACATGTTGGAATTTTGAAAGGGGTAATAAAATGGGATCCAGACTGTTTATGAAATTATCAATGTGAATGTACGATGGTGATCTATAAATAGCCACGATAGCAAAGTTACTGTTGACTTTACAGAGAAGACAGTTTGCATCAATTATGTCCGGTTCAGAAACGGTGCAATGCAATGAAGACTTTGTATACATAACCACCCCATCATTCTGATTTTTTGTATTTTTTGTGAGATGTACATTATATCCATTCATAGTAGGAATGACGGCAGACCTTAGCCAGCACTCAGTCAATATTATAATATCACACTCAGTTTTAAGGAGGTGTAAGAATGCTATAAAATTATCAAAATTTTTGTTTAAACTGCGAATGTTGAGTTGTAGAATAGATAAATGCCTATGCATCTCCGGTATTTTAGTTATACATTCGCCCAACGGTAATTTATAAGATTTGGATACTTGATAGGTATCCAGTTCTTGTTCAAGGGTATTAATGTGGTGAGCCATTAAAACATAAATGAGAAGTGACAAATTAAGTGGCTACACACATTAAACCGTATATGAGAAAATATGGCAACTTTATTAGGCAACTGTATTAGGCTCAGATTCCAGCAAGGGGCGGTCAGTGTTGTTGCAAATTGTGAAAGTGTGTAGATTTTGAAAAGTATGACGTAGGACACGATATCGAGTATTTCGTATAGTGTAACCAACGAGGATATGTGTGTGAAGTACGATTGTGATTGTATAAAGTGGTTTTTGTATAGAAAATGATCGCAGTGAGTGTGGTGAGGATTATGTGTATGTGAGTAAGTATTGTAGAGGTGGATAATTCTTAATACATGAGCAAAACAATTTAAGTTGAGAATTTTGGACATACGATAGAACTTATTTTGCAAAATATAACTATAAAAATGAACAATAACAATTGACAGTATAGTAGTCATTGGTCAGCTTGTGCAAGATCCCTTAGCGTCTGCTCAGATTTTACCAGTATACGTCTGGCGCCCTCTTCTTTCCGCAACAGTATGCTACCATTCGCTGTCCAACAAAACTTATACTCTTTGAGCTTTGCATATTCTCTTGCAGCAAAAAACAGTTTCCTAGAGCTGGGCGGGAGGTACTCGCTGACATATATAGGTCGGTGGTCCCCAGGAACACCTATGTTTAGAGTACTGAGGCGAGACTCCTTCGGTTTCTTGTTGTTAAAGATGCGCACCGAGCTTAGCAACATGCTTTTAGCCTCCACCGTAGTAAATTCGGCAACGACGGGCCGGGCGATACCTGGTTTGCCAGGTAGGCGGTAAACGTCGCGAATATCAGTCACGTTTAGTGGAGCATTGACGGCAGCACTCACCTGGGCAACAACTGCAGACAAATCTTTGGCAGACTCATTTTCCCTGAGTGGTACATTGCGAATCTCAACGCAAGAAGAACGTGATGTTTGTTGCAAGTCTTCGATTCTCAACTCCAGATTGTGTATGCATTCCCTGTATATCTGTTTATCTTTTTGTAGTAAATCAATTTGCTTCATCAAGTCGTCGTATTGTTTGTTGATGAAAATTAACGTCTTCTCCATTTCAATATTGGACTTTTGAATGACCAAGACCTGCGATTTAAGCTCAGCTACCTCCGAGATTATTTTAGCGAGGGACGAGCTTTGTTCTTGTGAAAACTTCTGGAAAGTAGCCTGTTCTTCCGCCTTCCAAGCACTCAGCATGCCCAAAATTTCCTGCTTGAAGTCTTGTAGTTCACTCCCAGGAGAAAAAGGTTGTCGTGGACGTTTATAGCGTGAGGTAATATTGCCACTTTCATAAGGACTGTTTGTTGATGCCTGAGGAATGTCGGAATCAGACATTGTCTGACTCAATCCGCTGATAGACGCGTGAGTAGCTGGAGGACTCCGGTTTAGGCGAGGCATTATTCTTTGCCAACCAAATTCCTACCTTAGTCCAGACGAAATAAACAGCCAGACGCAATTTCAAATCACGTAGCGGCACAGCTCGTAGTCGATGTGCAGGTTCGTAGGCGCGTAGCCGTCGCGCGCCACGATGTAGCACTCACGATGACGTCAGCATGAAGCTCGTAGCACTGCTCACGCACAGGGACCGCTATTTCGCCGCTCGATGAGTAGTACAGTTGGCTCGGGACGGGAGCGCGCGACCACCACTCAGACCGCTGCAGGTTCAAATCCGCCGCGCGCACGAACAAATTAGAGCACCACAATTCCAGACGATATGACACAAATATATTTGTTTCACTCTATGACCGCCCATAAGGCGGAGCCAGCCCGTAAGACCCCTCAAGGAGTAAAAGAGATTTCAAATTTTAAACAACAACCAATCAGATTAGGGCCACAAAGTCAATAATATATCTGGGGAACACAGTCACTGGACACGACCGCACGGTGCTGCGACTCAAACGGAATCCGATTGAATATATCGGAACCCATGCCAGGACCTTCAGGAATATGCAAGAACTCGATAACAGGAACTAAAATTTTAGAAAACCAAGAAATAGTACCATTAAACATAGCTAAAGAAAACGAAATTTGTGATCAAAATGTATTCGAACAAAAAGATTTAGACATAATTACAGAGTACACAGAAGAAAATTATAATAAATTAGATATAACCCAAAAACGATTCAGAAATGACGACATACGACCATTGGAATGTACGATTCAGAAAAATATACTGAATGAAAACACAGGATTTATGCAAACATTTATAACTACCACCGCCGTTATAGAAAAACAGAAGTCTCCTGTCTTGACTGAAAATTCAAAATTAAAACCAAAAGCTCATAACGATTTTGAACGAGAAAAGATTGAAGTTGACTATAATGATATTAACACTGGTTCTAAGGAAAATATTGAAAATTTATCAGATAATGAAACCATAGACATGATTCGAAAGCTGAAAAGTAGGTCACGTGCATACACTTTTAGTAATAAAACAAAAAATAAACCTGCCAAAAGATTTAAAAAATTGATAAGTGCTGATTCCACAACCACTGAAGAAATTTCAATGAGTATACATAGTGATAGTGATTTATACGATGTTGACCTTGAACAAATTGAAAATTTAAACGACATGGACTTCGAACAGACAGATCTAGATATTATCGATCTCGAAGATGATGAGGTAGTAAAGAGAAAGAATGATGAGAGAGAAGCGGAAATATTTAATGACATTATGCGTATGGACTCAGAGAATGACACAGATACAAAAACCCAAGATAACAAAACAGAAGTTAAGACGAGCTTGAATGAATATGGATATTTAGAAACCCTTCTAAGAATTGAAGAAATAGATGAGGATAATACTGAAGAACAATTACAGACTGAAAATAAAACTCTTCTAAGAATTGAAGAAATAGAGGAGGATAAGACTGAAGAACAATTACAGACTGAAGAAGAACAGACTGAAAATAAAACTCTTCTAAGAATTGAAGAAATAGATGAGGATAAGAATGAAGAACAATCACAGACTGAAGAAGAACAAACTGAAAATAAAGATAAAGCTAACTGCTTGAAAAACAATATTGAAAAAAGAGAGTGGAACATAGGAGATAATGTTCTAGTTAGATATTACCAGAAAAAAAAATGGCATTATTACATCGGCTTAATTACTGACATTAATGACCGAATTGAAAAAAAATACAAAATATCCTACTATAAAACCATTTCCAAAAAAGGTGATGTCATATTTAAGAAACCAAAACGTTCAGATGTAGATTATATACCTGATGATATAATTGTAAAGCAAATGGATTTGTTGCAAATTAATGAAAATAACGAATTTACCTTGTTCAATGATGAAGATTTATTATATTTTTGATTGACTTTTAATAATGTCGTAAGTAAAACCTGAATGTTTGTCAAAGTAGTTTTCATAAGTTTAAGTGACGTTACCTAGATTTGTATTGTGGTTTACTCCTTGCCAAATATTTAATATTCAATGTTTGTTGATTTCATGTTTTTACTTATTTAATATTTTTATAAAGATCTCATTGTTTAAGTTTATTTTTAGCCTTACCCTTAATTGTTCCAAATATTGCCTTTAAATCTCATATGATTGTTAGAATACAATTATTTTAGATTCTAATTAGCCCCCAAGTGGCGCTTCGCTATTTTCATAATAAATTTTATGATACTAAATATTTGGCTTTCTATTTGAAATTAAACTAAAATCATACGATAAAATGAAAGGCCATATACCCTTCTGTTGGTCCAAATATCGCAAGATCTGCAGTCTAATTACGCAACACATTTTATTTCAGTTTACAATTCTGAATCGAAAGCAAGTCCAATTTTAAACGGATGCCATAATTCGAATTACGATAAACATTTTTTATCGGTCGACCGAAATTGGATAGGGATGTTCTAATCAATTGGCTATAATTTGTTTGGATGATGTGTTTTGTTACACCATATAAGAATGATTAATTTCCAAATTATTGTCCTATATTTTTTTTATTTTAAATTATAACTGATGCTCTACTAGTACTTATAAACGAAAATGTACAATGATTGCCGAAAAATTAAAAACCAATTTTTAAAACACTTTCTACCAAAAACTACCATAATTGAAGTACGTAACAAAACGTATTTTCATCTGACATTTTAGTTCTGTGAACTTCTGTGGTAACTTATCTTTCTGCCGCCAAACTTCCCGCTGCATAAAAACTTTTAGCAAGTATTTTTTTATGTGAAAACCAGTAAATAATTAACAATTTCTTACTGTAAGTGGTCCCTGCCTATGTCTAGAATACAAGCCCGACTCTAGACGAGAGTATTTATTGAGTTTGTGTTTCATTTTTATAGTATGTTCCATTATCGTACTTTAGTTCTGTTGATCTATTTATTTCAGAAATGCATGCCAATAGAAAGATATCTGAGCGGCAGTGGGAGCTGCTGCTCCAACTTATGGAGCAAAATCCCGCCTTTGCCAAGGGAGCCATGTCAAATGAGGGGCCCTTGTCAAAGATTGAAACTGAAAATAAGTGGAAGGACTTAGCATCCCGCCTCAACAGTGAGGGCTCGGGCTGCACGAAACTATATTCGAAATGGCGTGACGTAAGTGTAATGAACAATACCAATAATATTTGCGAGTGTGTGTGAATGTACGCACGACGACATATCAAGCACATTTCCATTCTGAACTGCCGTCTGCGAAAGTCTATACAATGCGAGGTCCACTTATACTGTAAATTTATAGCTTGATATGTTATTGTGTGAACATATTTAAGGCAACAAGTATGGGGTGATACACCTGTGCCAAGTGTATGTGGTATATTCGATCAAAGAAATAAGATCATCACATTAATGACATGCGCATGAGAGTCTCGTCATATGAGAATTAAGTAAATTTTTGACAACTAAATTTTATTTGTGGCATCCCACCCTTACTAATTAATACTAATACTGATATTGCGCTATAAAAGGACTATAATAATTTTCTTTATTTAATCAATTATTTTATTTTATCATTTAAAAGTAACCATTTTATGATATTGTGTGAATATTTCACTTTGCTAGTATTGGAACCAGCAGAAATACCATGCTCGTAAAAAAGCCACCGTACTCAGGCTACAGGCTACTTCTACGGGCGGGGGTCCTCTGCCCCCTAATTTGCTACCGAACTCGAGGGAGGAGCGGATCCTCGCTTTATTAGGGCGTGTGGGCGTGTATGGAGAACCCAGCGTTCGCATCCCTTTCCCTGTTAGAAAAGACCTAATTTTTATTTTAATAACTAATTGTAAAGAAGTAGTGCATGAAGTAGTTAGTGTAAGTAGTTTCTGCCTATGTGTGATATAACATAGTCTGTAAAATGATCAACTTAAATGAAAGTTCAAGTAATTTCATTTTTATAACATGAGATAGATAGAAAGTAATCTGTAGATTTATCTTGGTTAATAATGACAGTGTCATGTAAAGTTAGTAATAGTAGAGCTTGAGATACATAAATGTGATGGTTGTAACAAGCAGAGTATTTAGGAATTTAATACAAAGGGAAAGTGGATGATTGATATGGTTTTAATGTTGCAGGGGGATAATGCGGCTTCTTGGCCGACACGCTCCACGTCACCGGCCGTGGCCCCGGTGGCGGCACCGGCTCATGACTTGTATGAGTCGGACTCGCCATCGGTGCTGCTGCCGCCGCCGCCTTCCTCAGTCCCGATGACTCCACCAGGGCTATGCTGGCTGGTTGATGGTTCATCTGAGGTAACCCTGCCGCCAACGCCATCACCGCCACAGAGGCACCAGTCACCACTGCCTCCATCACCACTGCCGCCATTACCTCTGCCGCCATCACCTCTGCCTCCATCACCACTGCCGCTATCACCACCACCGCCGGATTCTGCAGCGGTGGTGATGGCGACACCGCCAGCTGGTAGAATACGTGGGAGGGGAGGTAGACAAAGAGGTACATACAATTAACCTTATTTAAATAGCAAGATTGGACAAAATATAATTATAATCATAATAGAACACATGTCATCTATCTATACATATTATAAATTGAAGTAGCTCTACGTTTCTGTCTGTGGGACTGTGTTGTTCTTAACTATGCAATGGGTTTTGACGCGGTCTTCATAATTTATTCCGGAAGGTTTATGTGTCTTTATTATATCTAACTTAAATATTAATGCATTATATATTTAAGTTAGATATAATAAAGACTGACACTCATTGGTCTAGTGATCGCAAGCGTTACTGCTGTGCAAAGTGTGTAAGGAGTGGGTTGCTAGTTACATAATAATAGAATTATGGTTATTTTGAATGGCACAGCATGGCACCTTTCCTTATTGATGATTTAAACAGTTGCATTGTTTTCTATTTCAGGAAGTACGTCAGCATCCAGGAGACCATGTATGTGTTACCTATTTATTTTGTACATAGATTGGCCAGTTACGGATGTTAACGAAAAAAATATCAAAATTTAATTATTATTTCAGATCATCGAGTGATGCCTGCCGCTCCAGAGTGGGTGCTAGATTTAGAGGAGAGAAGACTGGTAACCGAACAAGCCACTGCTGCAACCCTGCAGGAGCTTACTAGAACCCTGGACTCCATGCGGGTGGCGATGGAGTCGGTGGCGGAGACTGCAGGGAATTTCCAGGAATATAATATATCCTTGATACAATTTGTTTTTGTTTTTCTTTATGGCTTGTGCAAACTGGCAGTTGAACGGCAAATAATTTTAAATTTATTAATTGAGTTTAATACTTATTCCATCGATATAAGGTATATATTTCAATGCTCGGTGATCGAGCTTGGAGCATCGCAACGCAGTTTTCCGTCGATAACCGAGCATTGAAATAATATATACCTTATTTCGATTGAATAAGTATTAAATTCAATTGATTAAATTTAAAATCCTCTGCCATCCCGTCCGCCAATCTGCGCAGGCCTTTACTGCCTTGTCTCAAAAAATCCATCCTCTATATTCAACGTCCCAACATCAACCGTCGGGCAGTAGCCCACCAGATACAACACCCGTCTGGTCGGACGATCTTCCCTTTTCTATGGGGGACGAGGAACAATCCACCTTCCTCATACCTAATTTTTTTTTGTAATACAATACAGGGCAAATCCAAGAAGTTAATATCACCAAGGAGTTTCCATCAACTTTTGTAACAGAACGTTAGGCTGCCTGTCCACTGGAGCGGAGAGGAGAGGAGCGGAGTAGCGGTGTGCCACTATTAACCAATGGAATTACATAAAACCTCCGCTCCGCTTCAGTGGACAGGGATTTGCGAACTACTTTAAAAAATCATACAAAACCGGGAAGCGGAACGGGGAAACGGAGCGGGGAACCGAGGACGCGATGCGAAACAATACGTGAACTCGGTCTAGCTCCGCACATTCCGCAACACCGCTCCGCTGCCTCGCCCCGCACATTCCGCAACACCCTCCGCTACCTCGCTCCGCACAGTCCGTAACTCCGCTACCTCGCTCCGCAAAGTCCGTAACTCCGCTCCGCACCAATGGACAGACACTATCCGCAACTCCGCTTCACTCTGCTGCCTTTCTCCTCTCCGCTGCCTCGCTCCGCTTCAGGCGCCATTCATACGTGAGGCTGTACTGAATTTTGTATTCTTGATCTTTAACTTTGATCTTTTATTTTGAAAGTATACTACGAGTATAATGTTGCTAGTGTATAAGCAGCTATCAGATAAGTGTATGTTTGTGTATTGCCTGGGAGGGATAGAATGGATAGAAAAAAAACACAGAAGAATAGAACAATAACATTGTGATTTAGGATTAATTTATAGGAATATACAGTAGATAACTAATAATTACAATAATACAGGACCACAAAGAAATCGCTCTACTGCAATAAAAAATACGTTGTACAATTTAAAAATACACTTTTTTAAATTAGTTTTTGTTTTATTTGTTGTTGAAGGTGGTTGGTGAAGCGTTGGCGAGGCCTATACCCAGCAGTAACAATGTTCGATTTCGCTAACACTAAGCGAGAAGCGCTCTGTAGGATTTTCAATGAGTTGTAGTGTTCGAAAAAATGGGCATAAGTCTTGGCTGCGAGGGTTATATTTCATAAAAGTCTATGAAGGCAGACTACACTCCATAGAATTTAACGAAACATGAGCAGTTTTATTTTTCAACATGCTGCATAACAAAACTTACCCTGTATACTGAGCAAGCTATGTACAAATTAATGATTCGTTATTTTGATGAACCCATCGCAAAACTCAAAGTTATTTAAATGTCAGCAGTAAGCTTTCAGTATGCAGGTTTTTTTTTTTTTTTGCTCATGGGGAAATCCATCATAGATGCTCCTTTGCTTGGGGTAAGCGAAGGATTATGTCGGACTTTTACCGACTAAAACCCCACTAGTGTATCATCCAAAGAGAGAAGGACCCAGACCCAACTCATCTTCGGTAGCCTATGAGTGGGTCACGGAAACACTCGCGACACCATCTCGGGCCTATAAGTGTACTTTCAATTTCGATGAGCTGTAATCACTGCACAGTAGGAAAAATTTAAAAGAGAAGAAAAAAAGATAAGTTAAAACAAAACAAAAGCACACTTAGGCCTCCTACTCGCACTAGCGAATACTTCACTAAACGCCTATAGACTAACGAAACAAACAAGGAAAGCAGGAAAGCATTCGCCATTGCGAGTAAGGGGCCCTAGGGAATGGACGAATGACTTCCCCTTGTCATTGGACCATTGGCCTTCCTAATACCTATTGCCTTATGACATGGACGGCCTTGACACAAAGTGCCTTTGCAATGAACACTATGCAGTAACCCATAGGTCACTGTAATGTGTCCTCGCATACCGAACCAAAATCAATGCAACCTTAAACCCTACGACTACGCCATAACCTGTCTACGACAGCTTGTCTACCCTCATCAGCAGAGCCATGCCCTTCGTGAGGTAGATTTATTTGTCGAGATAGATCAAGATGTATAGCGTCGTCAACGGGGAAGCGTGCATTATTGACTAAATTGTGCAAGACTGCACAGGCATTTACAAATTTTCCTGCTTTTACAGGAGAATAATGCAATACCCTATGAGCCAATAAGCACCGCCAGCGGCCCTTCAAAACTCCAATGCAGCGCTCGACCACATTGCGAGTGCGCACATGACACTGCGTGTAGTACTCCTCTGGTGATCCCGGGGCAGCACGAAGGATCGGCGTCATCAGAAACCGCTTTTGAGCGTACCCGGAGTCTCCTGAAAATGGAAAATTAATAGTAGATAAATTATCAACTATAAGTCAGTATAAAGATGCACGTTTTAACTTAATTTACGACTAGCTGCACCCCGCGGTTTCACCCGCATAAGTTTCGGTCCTGTGGGAATATCGGGATAAAAAGCTTAAAGCTAAAATATTCTATGTCCTCACTTAGCCATGGTCTACCCATGTGCCAAATTTCATCAAAATCTGTGCAACGCTTTTAGCGTGAAAGCGTAACAAACAAACATACAAAAAAAATCTAATTATTTCTCTTTATAATTTTACTAGCTTTCGCCCGCGTGGAGGTCGCAAATTATCCCACGGGAACGAACTATCGGGATAAAAAGTATCTTATGTGTTAAACAAGGTTATAAACTATCTGTGTGCCAAATTTTATCCAAATTCGTTCAGCCGTTTTTGCGTGATTGAGTAACAAACACCCAAACATACAAACTTTCACATTTATAATATTATTATATATTATATTATGTACAGTAGGAAGTAGGATTATTTAGACAATATATATATACGTCTATATTTAAGTTTTTTTACCCAGTAGCCAGCACACTTCGCCTTGGTCATGTAAGCGCTGCATAAAATTTTGAACAGGACACTGATTCCAAATATGGGAATCATGGCTGGCTCCCCCGAATGACGCATCAATATACTGAATGCGTAGGTCACCATCACAAACCTGAAAGTATTATAAAAGTTCTAATTACATATTCTATCAATAAAAACTGTAGGTAAGTGATAGTGCAGTTAAAATTGCAATTTTATTACTTTTAGCATACATTTTTACATAAATATAGTTTCAACACTGATCTTATATTTGTAAGTGGAATTCAAATTGTAATAAGAATGAGGTATAATTAGTCACAACAAGATTATGATTCTACTTACAATCAGTACATTCAGGCTATGGTACAGTTTTCTGTTGAAGTAAGCTTCCTCATTATCATGAGGACAGATTATGGCAACATGGGTACCATCAATGCATCCCACCACACCGGGAAATTGAAAAATATCCATAAATTGAAACCAAATAATTTGATTATTTATTTATAATTTTGAAAGAATCTGTACTTACCAGCATTTTATATTAAACCAATTGAAACAAAGGCAAAATAAATAATAGTCATAGATATATATGTCTTATAAGTGCATTACCCTTTCCCACTTTCATACTCACTTCCTTTTTACAGCATCCCTCTCTTCCTGTGTCAAAGGAAATTTTATGTACTTTTTTAGAATTTCAGGGGTGTTGAGAGCCTCTGTTACCTAAAACAAAAAGAAAATTATGTTTGTAAAGAATGCTAATAATATTATATAGGAATATTTAGTGGTAGCACTTACCTCGCAAAGACAATTATGTACCGTTGCTTGTGACAGTCCCAGGTGGTAGTATGCTCCAATATTTTTCTGATATGCCCCATTGGCATAAAAGGCTACTGCTGCTAAGACCTGAAATAAAATCATTATGATGATTAGAAAGATGTTATTTCTTTGGGCACATTTTTTGAAGACACTTAAATTTTTACAGTGCTTGGTCTTTGTAATAATTTTATTTCAACATAGTGTCTATGGAGTTGCTTGCCCGTATTTCTCCATTAGGATCTATGTTTTGGAAAATACAACTTGCTTCAACTATCTGATGAACTGACATTTTCCTTGTCTTTTAAAAAGTGCCTGATAATTATTTAATTGAAATATAGTGCTTTTGTAATATAATTGGCCAATCTACCTAAGTATGTTAGAAAAGTTACCTTTAGCTCGGGGCGTACAGCACAGTTACGACGTCGTTGCAAAAGAGGAAATACTTCCTCACAAAGCATCAAGAATTGAGGCTTTGTTAGCCTAAAGTGGGCCACGAAGTTATTTGTGGGCAAATGAAGCGGATTGCTGGCATTCCTCAAAAGTCTGCGGCTTATAATAAGCCCGTCTTTGAGGCGTTGCTCTTCCGCGATATGCAACAAATAACCTCGTGACATTGTGGAAGCTGAAACAATAGTAAAATTAAATTAGGAGATAGCCAAAAGTGGTTTACTAACACTACTTAAGTGTTGCTACCGAGGATATTGCCGGTATCTAAAATACCAAAAACATTAGATTTAGCGTTGCGGTTCCACACAAAAATACATTGACAATTTATGAAGACGACGTTCACTTACATAATTTTGTAATAATTAAGGAGATTAAACGAGTAAATCCCAAAAATATTGCAAAGAAATTCGAATGCGACCAGTAGGTTGCCTTCTCTATAAATTGATAGCTCAAAGCAATTTCTAGTTGATTTTAAACAAATTTTCAACTGTCAAAATGATTGCGTAATTCGAAAATAGCCTTTTTAGACGATTATCGTTCACTCTTTAGCCTCTGAAACAGAGTGCAGTTGCTATCACAGATTTTAGAGTTACGTAATTCGAAACTTGTAAATTGAAAGCAATTCTAGTCAAAACGAAACAAATTTGACTCAATTGTAAATCGAAAATGTGTTGCGTAATTAGATAGCTGATTTAATTGATACAGCTCCAAATAGAGGTGAAAAACGAAGTTAAGATTATGTCGTTTTTAAAAAGCCCCAAACCGGCGGTATTTGGAAAAGCACTTTTGAAAAAAAAAATCTCTGCATCGAAGTTTAATATTTAAATACTACCGCATTCCTCTAGAAGGTATTGATGAGGTTAGTCGTAAAAAAAATTGTCTAAGCTCATAACCTTAGTAGTTTTTGTGTACAAGACTGATTATTAAAAAAATCATACCAAATAGCCCCACTCTACGGTACTAATTAATAATAATAGCAATATTTTTTCATATTAATTTTTTATTTTTGTCCTCTGCTCCGTGCTCCGTGCTGTTTTTCCGTAAAACATAACAAATTACTGGGATAATTAAAAAATAAGTATGGATGAATTATTTGCCTCATGATTACGTGGCCTCAGTTTCATCATTTAATTTTTGATTTTAACTGTTCACTAGTTTTGAATTTTTTTTTCACTTCTTAGTTCTGATGCGAATTGAGTTTATAACTTTTGGACTCAAAACTGATCACGAATATATGGCAGCTGTACTAGTAGTAAATGTTTGGTATAATTTACAATCACATACTTTCGAATCACTTCGACGCCACACAGTTCTGACGCGAACTCCGTTCATTAGTATTGAATTTCTGATTTTGATCATCTACTTTTGCTGTTGACTGTACCTGAGAGGCAAAAGATAAAGAAACCATTGGCCGAGAAGCCTTTTGATGATGTGAGGTATGATAAATACGATCATTGGCCTCAGTTAACCGGGTATCAGAGATGTAAATATTGTAAAGGAGGTCAAGCAAGTACAATGTGCACTAAATGCAAAATACATTTATGTTATGTCAAAGGTTCACAAGGTTCACAAGAAGCCCTCGATATCATTAATTCCAAAAAATATGCAATAGGATTACTGCTGGATATGACGAAAGCTTACGATAAAGTACAATTCACCATCTTATTAAACAAATTATATGGTATAGGGATCCGTGGTAAATGTCATGAATGGTTCACGTCGTATTTGCAGCATAGAGAGCAATTAGTGGAAATAGAATATTTTAACCAAAAAACTAACGAAATAGAATTGTGCCGATCCGAAAACATACCAATAAACGCTTCAATCCCACAGGGTAGTGTTATAGGCTGTTTTTTATTCTTAGTTTACATTAACGATCTCCCGAAGCACATCAGTGAACCTTGTGTTTTGTTTGCGGATGATATATCCATTCTCGCCTCATGTGAAACTAATCTCAACCTTAATGATAAATTAAATTCAATATTTGACGCTACAACTCATTGGATGATGGAACATAACCTAGAAATTAACTATAATAAGACAAAAATAATGACATTTCACCCACGACAAAAAACAATATGCATATAAATTTCAGTTTTAAAAATTACAAGTTAGAAATAGTAAATAAATTCACCCTATTAGGACTAGACATAGACACACACATAGATTGGAAGTCGCATATCCAAAAATTGAAGGCAAAATTATCAAAATTTTCATACGCCCTTCGGGAAATCAAAAAAACTACAGACATAAATACTGCGTTGGTAACATATTACGCATATGCCTATGCATGGCTCAAATACGGTGTCATATTATGGGGTAATAGTATAGACTCACCCACACTATTCACCCTACAAAAAAAACTTATTAGAATTGTAGTCAATATCAAACAAACGGATAGCTGTAAGCACCACTTCCAGGAACAGAAAATTCTAACCCTGCCGTGCCTCTACATCTTTGAGATCCGTAAATTTGTACGTAGATACCCGAAATTCTACACAAAAAGGGAAGACATTCAAACTAATATTACTTTAAGACATAAAAATAGATTAAACATACCTACATCCCGTTTAAAAATGCACTCCTCAAGTACCTATGTCATGTCGATAAAAATATATAATAAGTTACCGGATGAAATAAGAAATATAAATAAATACAACACCTTAATTAATAAATTAAAATTATTTCTATTAAACAAAACCTATTATAATGTGAACGAATACTTGAATGAAAGACTATAATTACAATGAATACATTCTTAAATATATACATGTATATTACAAAAAGATTATTTAATTAAACATAAAATTACTACTAAATACACAATGATTCAATTATAAAATGCTTTCCTACTGAATCTATAAATTGTCTCAAATTGTGATACACTTAAAACTTACCTCTTTGTTAGTACTTTGTAACCATAACATATGATCTGTCATTAAATGTTTGTGGTGGTATTGCCTAAGTAAATAGCTATATTTACTTAGGTAATATTACTACTTAGGTTATATTTGTTTATCTAAATGTAATAATAGTATTTTAAGAAAAATGGCTACCTACTTATTGATAATAGAATTATTTATGTTATTGTTGTTGACTTTTATACGAATGTAATTATCAAGTTCTCATGTACAATTTTATTTTATGTTTATTTTTAACTTTCTTTGCTGTGCCCTGACTGGGTCTACAACGGCTCTTAGCTCTAAGCCTTTTGTTAACATCTTGTTTTACCTTGTGGAACGCAAATAAATGAATATGAATATGAATATGAAGGTAGAAACTGTTTTTTGGCTTACCACACGAAGCACTAAAATAGCGCAACGTATAGTATGCTATACATTGCTGATTTATTATTGTTTCGAGCAAAAGTGGCACCGTATAGTATAGTATACCATACATAGGTTTTTCCAAAAAAAACAGCAGGTCTAGATTTTTTTTTTGTCTTTTTTGTAACTTTTTTATATGCCTAATAAACCATTAAAATGAATTTTACTTGTTTTCATTAACAAAAATCATCATGCGACTTTAAGGGTTAAAAATGAGTTATTATTTAGCGAAATTTAAAACAATAATGTAGCTACATTGTGATTTTCAAATTCGAACTACATCTAAGGTAAAATTATTTGCTATAAGTTGCTGTAGCTACAACAACTTGTACAGATCGCGGCACGTTGGTTGAACCTTCGATGCGCAGTAACAGATTTTCGAGTCTTAATCGAAATGCGGTATGACGAGCATAGCGGGGGCTCCCCGTAACCATAGCAACGACCTTCATTTTAGTTCAACGTACGTGTCGCGTTCGTTTCGTAGAAATGTGGGCGGAGACTCGTACAGGCTGACGTCACTGGTCATCGGATTCACGCAGACAGTGACATGACGCGCGATACATCGCAATGGGTGATTCTGTTTTTTGGAAGACGGTTATTAAGAGAGTTATTCTGAAGAAAAAAAAAATTGAAAAATCGAAAATAAAAAGTATTATTGATTATTGACTTGGTATCGTATTGTTATATGATTATTTACGAGTCTCATAACCGGTTAGTCCCGCTATGGTATGGTCCCGGTATGGCACCCTCTTAAAATACCTATCAAAAAGTCCCGCTATGGTACCCTTCAGTTTTTGGTACTGTTGTAAAGAAAAGTTATACAATGCGTTAAGAAAAAAATAGTATTAATAAAAAATATCTTTTCTTAACTATTATAGTTAAGCAAGATAATATTTATTAATACTATTTTTTAAACAAATCACGCTCGGTAATTGTCGTTTCACTTCAGGTAGTTACCTGACCAACCGGTTTTTTCGTAAAACAATAGAGACGAGCCCTTCCTCGAATTCGTATCTAGCTCTTCCCTTGTTGCTTGTTCCTTGCTTGTTTTTATGAAAATAGAGAGAGACAGTATTATTCCGGGTTTAGTTTGCTATTTGCAGCTGTACTTTTGCGATATGAGTAATTAGGATAGCTTGTTAGTTTATCTATTGCAATGTCTGGGTCAAGTAGTTCACGTGGTGTAAATTTAATAATTATTGACAGTCGACGCGGTGGAAAAACTTTATTACGTGCCGGACATAAATATATTAAACGCAGAGAAAATAAAAATTCAAGTACTTGGCATTGTGTAAATAGGAGAAATAGTATTAAATGTAGTGGATATATAACTATTGAGAATACCAATAATACAATAATTAAAGATTATAAACACAGTGATCAGTGCGTGCCACATTTTGAAGACAATGAAGTTCAAATGGCTATAAGTGAGTGCAAAAAAGAAGTAAATTCAAATTACGGATCAGTACAGAAAATTTTCGAAAAACACATGGGTAACTTAAAAGACAAAGGGTTACACCTTACAGGAAATGTTCCTGACTATAAAAAATTAAAAACAGTATTATACAGACACCGAAATAAGTCGTTGAACGTACCAAAAACACAATTTAAGAATGTGGAAGAAATTATAATACCAGAAGAATTTAATAAGTATGTATTGGCTGATTATTGTAATGAAGACTGTAATCGAATAATTATATTTTCCTCGACAGAAGTAAAGGAACATATAAAATGTGTAACGCATTACTTTGGTGATGGCACTTTCGACGGCTGCCCAAACCCATTCGAACAAGTTTATGTCATTCATGGAGACATGGGAAGCACTGAGTTATCCACGAATGTAGCACCATTATTTTATATTCTGTTAAAAAACAAAGAAGGGAAAACTTATGAAAAAGTTTTCGAATTGATTAAACAAACTTTGCCTGAATGGCGTCCATCGAAATTTACCTTCGATTATGAAATAGGAGTAATAAATGCAGCAGCGAAGATTTTTCCTGATATCAAAATAAATGGATGTAACGTACATTTTCAAAAGAACGTTATCAAAAAAGCGAAATCTTTAAATCTCATGGAACACGAAGAGTCCTCGAACCATGTTAAGCAATGCATAGGCTTGGCGTTTTTGCCAAAACAAGATATTGAAGACGGCTGGCTGCATATAATGGAAAATAGGTATAATATCTTGGTTACTTTCCAAAATGATGTTTGAGTACTTAACTCTAATTATATGGCAAAAAAGTAAAGAACAACAATATCAGTAAGGACCTGTTAATTTCATTGCTTTACAAGTAAGTATTTTTTTCAGTTTCGACGATGAAGCTATGACCAAATTCAATGACTATTTTGTCACTCAGTGGCTTGAATATCCAGACCTCATTTGGTGTTGCCATAATGAACGCCATAGAACAACTAACTTGGCGGAATCATGGAATGGCAGATTCAACAAAATTATTGGAAAAAATCCCAGTTTATTATTGTTTCTGCAAACAATTGGCAACGACACATGTCACTTTGATATAAAACAAGCCAAGTAAGTTGTATTTTTTAGACAATATTTTTAAGCAGATATAATATTTTTAAAAGCAGATATATATTTTTTTACATAATACGAGTACATAGAAGAATTTGAAAATGGATTTGATTTTATTTATTTTGGTAGATATTATTGGTTGTCGCCTTCTATTACAGACGGTTACTGAAAAAAATATAGCTTAACTTAAATAACTGATGATTTTTGTTATAGCTTTCGACTAAAAAGATCACCTATAAATTCAAGAAAAAGAACAAGTATAGAAATCGACCGCCAGATTCAAAAGCTAACAAAAAGTTACGAAAATAAAGCTATCTCCATTGGTGATTTTCTGATTAACATATCAAAGTCAATATTTCGATCAGAACATTTAAAAAAATAGTTTATTTTAATTTTGTTTTTAGCCTATTAAAATGTTTAATACTTTTTCTCGATGTTGATTATTTTTTGTAGTTTATGTTTACAATTTGCGCCTTTTTCTCCATGTTGATTATTTGTAATTAATATATTTGTCTAGTTGGTTGTTGATTATTTTTGTAGTTTATATAAATTTACAATTACTGCCTTTTCTCAATGTTGATTATTTGTAACTAATATTTATGTCTGGATGTTGTTTTTATTTGTAGTTTATAATATTTTCAGTAATACTTTTCTGAGATGTGGATTTTTTATATTTTTTTTATTGTTGATTATTGGTAATTAATATTGTTGATTATTTTAAAAATTACATTGCAATTAATATTTCGTTTTACTGTTTGATATTTTTTTATAAATATTTTGAATTAATAAAAGACTGATTTAATATCGCAAACAGACGTTTTATTGATACACTCCTAAAAGTATTTATTTATAGATACACTTTTCTTTTCAGTTGTACCTTCTATTGTCTAACGTAGATCTAAAAGATGGGTACCATAGCGGGACTTTTTGATAGGTATTTTAAGAGGGTGCCATACCGGGACCATACCATAGCGGGACTAACCGCTCATAACAACCTCCTGAAATGTTTTGCAGGTTCAAAACTGCACCTTGTATAGAGGTTAAACAGTTTGGGTGACGTTATCCCTCCTTGTCTTACCCCGCACTCGATCCATTTCACACTGTTCGTTTGGTTGTAATACCAATACTGGAAGATACGCAACAGCTCCGCCGGCACTTTTGTCTCCCGCAGCTTTTCCCACATAACCTCGTAAGATACAAGGTCAAAGGCATGGGAGAGATCTAAAAAGCAAGCATACACGGGTGTTCGACGTCTTGTGTAGTACTGCACCGTATGTTAGAGGCCGAGAATCGCACTTTCAGTGCTAAGATTATGTTTTTTTTTTTTTATTCCAACCGTGCGTCCAGCTGACGATAATTAAGAGTTCAATTGTATTTTTAGCTATATAACCAATCTGTTACGTCAGTTATAGCGTAAGGTAATAGATACCTCATTAAATAAGACTGATAAAAGTATATCTAAATGTAAGCAAAAGTAAAAAAAAAACCGAACTCTGTTATTGATTGAATAATGAATAAAAAATAAATGTAAAATTTCAATAACTTAATTTTATTTTCTTAAATCGTTAACTATAAAGTATGTAGTGATGGCACCAAATATAAATTTGTATTGAACAACAAACTTACAAGCTTACACTTAATGTCTGCAACTTTATACACATTTTTGATCTTGTTAAGTTCCCTGCAATCGCATTTGCAAATGTTCAAAAATGAAGAACTTATATGTTCTTCAAAGGCTTTTCGAGTGCTTCCGGTGTGATAGCCATATATTTCTATTTCTTGCTCTTGGTTCTCCTTATTTTTTAAATTCACCGATATAAACTCTACCACATGTTTTGCTTTAGTTAGAAACCATTTATCTTGTTTCTTGGCTGATAATATAAACGTCCCCAATTTTAAAACCGCGAGTACTTGCTATGATTTTAACCTATGTCTAAGTCATAGTTACTTACTTGTGGAACTTAGTAATACGGTCGTTGTGCCAGTGATAAAAAATAAGACTGGTGACGCCTCCGATATCTCCAACTATAGGCCGATATCGCTTGCCACTGTCTGTGCTAAGGTATTGGATAGTCTGCTTGATAAAATTCTAGCTAAACATATCGTTCTCGAGGATAGTAAGTTTGGATTTAGGCCGAACTTGTCAACGGAGTGTGCAATTTTATGCGTCAAGCAGACTGTCCAATATTAAACAGACATAAAGACTCTTGACTCCTTTAATAGCATGTTTCTTGGATTTATCGAGGGCTTTCGACCAGGTCAATTATGATCTGCTCTGGCATAAGCTCAATCACGACACTTCTATCCCGGGTGATGTGATTGATATCACTGTTAAGATATTGGTACAGTAGTCAAAAGAATACAGTTTAATGGACAGGCTCATATTCTGATATGTATGGGCTGGAATGTGGGGTGAGGCAGGGGGGTCTGAGCTCCCCCCGTCTTTTTAACCTGTACATAAACAAACTGATGGGTGAGCTCGGTACCACTAAAATCGGTTGCCACGTGGACGGTGTTTTAGCTTGAAACTTGAGCATTACGGACTTGGAAAACTTGCGCTCAATTTAGTAAAATCTTATTTAAATGATAGGCAACAGAAAGTCAAAATAAACGGTATCAATTCACTAGGTTTAAAAGTTAAAATGGGTGTGCCACAGGGCTCGATATTGGGTCCATTCCTCTTTTTAGTTTATATCAATGATCTACTCCATTTATTAAAAAATAAACCACAAATGGTGTTATTTGCTGACGATACTTCCTTAATTTTTAAGGTAGGTACTACAAATTTTGACGACGTAAATAACGACCTAATGCAGGTCCAAAGTTGGTTTACTGCTAATAATTTAGTATTAAATGGGAAAAAAACGAAATGCATAAAATTTTCTTTACCAAATGTCAAGAGTAGTGATTGAGAGATAGTATTGAATCAAGAGAAACTAGAATTCGTCGATAAAACTGTTTTCCTAGGGATCACGCTCGACTCAAGGTTACAATGGGGTCCTCATTTAACATCTCTTGCAGGACGGCTAAGTTCAGCAGCATATGCTGTCAGAAAAATCCGTCAATTTACTGATGGAGATACCGCGAGGCTGGTCTATTTTAGTTACTTTCATAGTATCATGTCTTACGGTATTTTACTGTCGGGACGGGCTGCAGACATCGAGTCTATTTTTATTCTGCAGAAAAGAGCGATCAGAGCCATATATTATCTCCGCAGGCGTGACTCTATAAGGGAACTGTTTAAGGATATTAACACCATGACGGTACCTTGTCAATATATCTATGAAAACATCATGTACGTAAGAAAAATGTACATCTTTTTAGTAAAAGAGGTGATAGACATAATTATAGTACAGGAAATAGGGACTTATTAGTTCAACCAGGTTTTAGACTGGCTAGAGTGGACTCATCCTTCATGGGATACTGTTTAAAATGTTACAACAAAATTCCTCCCCACATACTTCAACTGAATGAGACGAAATTCAAATCTTGTATAAAACGCACGCTATGCAAGCAGTCATATATAAGTTGGGGGATTACATCGCTGATAAAAATGCTTGGCTCAATGCTGGTCCTGCTACACAACCACAACTATTTGATTAACATTTGAAAATACAGTTGGAGCTGCCGAAGAGTTTAAGACCATCTTTGCATTGTATAAAATCAATTTCCTTTGTATTATATAATTTCAGAGCACAGGTGTGAGTACTATGTACTAAAAAGCTAACATTTACCGGGTAATACATCTTTTATTGACTTGAATGTGCCCTGGCGGCTGTATGTCATGCTCACTCAGATGTCTCGCTGATGGTGGGTAGCGAGTGTGTTGGATCATTTAGCTCCCTTCAAAATGGTTGAGCTGAATGGTGCTAATCCATGCGTCGTGTTCGTGAACGGGCGCCGTCAGTTGGGACTGGTCAACTCTTAGCTGCCTTGGCTGATTTAAATTTCTGAATTGTTCTTTGTTTTATCTTTTTATTATGGACGCTTCTAACGTGCACGTCTTTCTACATTGTTCTCACATGTTTAATTTCAAAATGAATGATGTAACCAATATTTTGTAACAATTTATTTAAAAGAGTGTCCGTGGAGTTTCTTGCCCGTTCTTCTCCATAGGTACCTACTACGCTTTGGAATGGGCAACTAGCTTCATATTTCTGACTGACCGATTCCTTGACTATTCAAAAGAGCCTGTAAATGGTTTAATTGAAATAAATGCTTTGAATTTGTGTTTAAAATAATTAGCAACACCCACTGAAGTTTACCATTTACTGACGGGGATTTCCCTAATCCTCGTTTGATTTATGTCTTGGGTGAATTGCGTCAGACTGCAGAAAGCTTGATACAGTAAGAGTTCGTTTTTGCTGAGTGTGCTGTGTGAGTGTTAATTTAACACTAAAATCGTATTGAGTAATTTTATGTAAATTATTATATTTGTCAATATGAGGTAACGAGTCGGTTCAGGTCGAAAGACATCAGTCGTGGCAAATCTTTTTAACAATAGTGTTTACACTACGAAAGTTCCTAAATTAGAATGTACATTCTGCTCAAAACGTCTTGAAAAAAAACCGGCCAAGTGAGTGTCGGACCACGCACAATGAAGGGTTCCGTAGTTGGGATGAATTTGTCGCAAGAAAAAACTTAACTCTGTAGTGTCTCCATCCACGCCGTAATTACGGGTAGACCTACCGTAATTTTTCTAGATCTACCATCTACCGTAGACATGTTCGTAGGGTAAAATTGGGGGACCTGGATCACTTGATCCAGATCACCCCAATTTTACAATTATTACACTCATATTAAGTTTTATTTATAGGTTTGACTATTCATTCATTCATTCATTCATTACATCAATGTAAGTATGATTATTAAACACTTTAGTAGCAAATCAACACTAAATACCAAACAATCATACGATACCTGCCACATTCATTCAAACTAATATCATGAGGAGCTCATCGCGATCACTTTTACGTGTAAGATAAAAATTAGACACTTGATCTGTTCAATGCAGCTATGATCTCATGACTGTGAGCGAGCATTGTTGCTACTTGACATTTATAATTTATTTATTACCCAATGTTTGCTTAAACAGCAATTCTTATTTTAATGATATGCAAAGTAGAATTTTAAATTATAAGTTTAGACTCTAAGCTACTGAAATGAAACTACAATTTTCTTGAAATATATAAGCAATTATTTATTAGTTCATATTACTTTACAATTAATAGAAACAATATGATTGAATTAACATAATTATGAATGTTCCATCCAGTTTTCTTTACAAGGATTGATAAAAAGTATTATTTAAATATGGTAGCAAGTCTTTGACACGTAAGTAAATGTTATCATTGTTAATGTCCTTCACAATATGTTGAACACATATTTCCGCACTGCACTGGCACATAGAATTATTTTCAAATTGGTTTGCGTCGTAGGTTTCGATCCGTATAACTTTAGCACCACCGATGGAAATTGTTTTGTAAAAACTTAATAACTCTTTCTTGTTATCATTAGTTGTATTTAGAGTAGGCGGGGTTCGCTTTCTTGAGTTTCAGAGTCATTCGTTTGCTGTTATAATTATTTTTGTTGAGTTTTTGTTATCGTTACGTTTGGACCTTTTATTTTTTTATTGTTATTGGATTTTTGTTATTATCGTTACGTTTGGACGTTTTCTTGTAACGGTTGAGTTTAAAATTATACGATGGGAAAAACCATACACAGCAAAGAAACGGTCTTAATACTCAAGGTGGACGCATCAACACTATTCATACTACAAAAACGACTGATTAGAATACTAGTTAACATAGAAAACACAGACAGCTGCAAACCCCATTTCCAAGAACATAAACTTCTAACCCTACCTTGCATATATATCTTGGAAATGTGCAAATTTGTTAGAAATAATCAAAAACTCTTTACTACACGCGAAAACATACAGACTCGCTACACACTACGACACAAAAACAGACTAAACCAACCAGGTTCAAAGCTAAAAATTCACTCCACAGCACTTTAGTAATGTCAGTTAAAATATATAATAAACTACCTGATGAAATTAAAAATGAACAAAAATTTAATATCTTTATAAATAAATTAAAACAATTTCTAATCTGTAAATGTTATTATAATGTACACGAATATTTAAATGATAAATTTAATACGCAATAATAATTTATTTATAATTACCAATGATAATAATAATATATGTATAATTTAAATAAATATTAATGTTTAAATCCAATATATGTAGTGGTAAAAATTATATGTACACAATTAGTTATCAGCCTACCTACCTACACAAAACGAAAGAGTAGATTAATATTAAAATTGTTAACAAATATCTATAATAGCCCTCCTCCTAATTTTTATGTTGTTATGCCCGACAGGGCCCACAATGCTCCAAAACGAATGTATGTCTTTATGTACCTAACACCTAAGGCTTCGTTCACACGGCATTGTCCTGCACGTTTTTTTGCAGTATACGTCTTAACGTATAAATAGTGACCATACAACGTACATAGATCCATTCACACGTCGATTGCACTGCAAAAAAACGTGTACCGCTTATACGTTTAAACGCATACTCAACGGACTTGTCAAGCAAATCGAATAAACTTTGACGTATTCGGTCCGCAGTGGCATATGGTATAGCTTTATCTCTTTCACACGACACGATGTTATACGTTTTTTATCGAATAGCAACCGAAGAAGCGTTTAGTACCTGAGCGTCTTTTGGCGGGGTGGCACGTATTTTATGGTTGGATTTGGTTTGATATTCAAAATGGTTGAGGAATCTTCTATAGATAACGAACTATTAATTTCTTTAGTGGAACAAAATCCCGTTTTATGGGATAAATCTTTGGAACTTTATAAAAATCGCGTCGCAACTCAAGCGGCTTGGAAGGGAATCATGGTAATAATTGATCCTAATTTTGAAACAAAGGAAGAAAAAACAAGACAAGCCATAGGTATGTATCTTTTATTATTAATAATAAAAATTGCGTTACAACATATTTTAAATTACTCTGCTTAGTTCTAAATATATTCGTTTTGCCATGGGACTGATCCTTCGTTTGATAAAAAATAGTGACTAAAAATGGACCTTACGCTGTTTGCTTGAACATTTCTAACTGACGTACTTTGAATATTTTCAAATAATGGAGGATTTGCCAAATCTTCAAAATTGTGTCCATCATTTTCACGAACGTAATTGTGTAATACAATGCATGCTTTTATGATTTCTGTCAATAAACTTGGTGAAACATCAATAGCCTTATGTAGAATTCTCCATTTTCCCGCTAAGATACCAAAAGCACACTCCACGTATCTCCTTGCTCTGCTCAGGCGGTAATTAAAGATTTTTTTACGAAAATCTAAATGTGTTCCTCCAAAAGGGCGTAGTAAATTATTATGTAGAGCAAATCCCTCATCACCAATAAATACGTAAGGTGTACTTTCTCCACCTTCTAATAATGGCATTGGTTTGGGTATATTCAGCGAACCATCATTAACTTTTTTCCATAAGACGGAATTTTTCAAAATGGATGAGTCACAATCTTTTCCGTATGATCCTATGTCTACATATATAAATCTGTATTCCGAATCAACCACCGCAAGTAGCACAATTGAAAAATAATCTTTATAATTGAAGTACATGGATCCACTATGAGGAGGCTTTAAGATTTTTATGTGTTTCCCGTCAATTGCACCTAAACAATGAGGGAAATTAGTCTTTCTTTCAAAACCTTCCACTATTTTCATCCATTCACTTTCTGTAGAAGGCGTTTGAAGATATTCTCCCTGAAGGACATGCCACAGAGTCCAGCAAACATCCCAGATGATACCACTTATAGTCGATACTCCAACTTTGTATGAATAGTGTAAATCTTTCATGGAACACCCCGATGCTAAATATCTGAAAAAAGAAATGTATATGTACCGTATTACTTATCATGTTTGTCTTTTACAGCTAAAATGATTATTCAACGGTGGACTCATATAAAAGATAATTATAATCGATCATATAAAAAGATAAAACATCAGAAAAGCTCAGGAAGTGGCGCCAAAACAGCAAAGCCTTATGTATATAGTAAACAGTTATCTTTTCTGCAGAAAGTAATACAACCTAAAGAGACAATAAATAATGTTAGTACCGAAAATAACAACACGGAATCCGAAAATAACACTGAATCCGAAAACCAGAAAAATTATTCTGAGGGAGGAAAAGAAACATTGGAAACAAGCTCTATAGAGACACATGACACAATGGCGGCAAAGAGCCCAATACCTAATCGTGTACCTAAAAGATCTCTAAAGAATACGATTAGTTCTGTAGATGCGAAGATGATGAAATTTATGGATTCTTATTCAAATAAGGAACCTGAAACAATGAATCGGCATCTTTCATTTTTTAATGGGATATTACCATCATTAGATAAGTATGACGATGATGAAGTCCTCGAATTCCAAATGGGTGTGCTACAATTAATGAAAAAAATTAAAAACAGTCGCCAAATTCGTGAATCGTCGTCTTTCAATCTCTCATCAGTTCACAGAGGATATTTTACACAACAATACCAAAATAGTAACATTACACAAGAAGCTACAAATTCTATCATTACAAACATGACTACAACGACTTCTCAAAGTCCAGCCTCTGTAGAATTAACTACAGCAGCTACTCTTCAAAATCCGTCCTCTGTCGAATCCTGCTATTCTAACTACACGGATATGGATTACAATGGCTTTTAATACGAAACACGAATATACTATAGTAAAATTGGTCAAATTTGAATATTTTTTTAATTATAATAATTAGCATTAATAAAACTTAAATAATCACAACCTGTGTATTTTTATTTGTGTACTCACCTTAAACAGATGGCTAATTTCATTTTAGTACTAATGCATTTCCGCATATTCGTATTTGATTTTGTTAGGCTTGAATTTTCCAGTCGGGTTAATAACTTTTCAAAACTTTCAATAGACATTCGAAAGTAATTAAAAAACATTTTTTCATCGTTTCTAAGATTTTCGAATAATTTTTCAAATGTGATCGTACGCACAGATTCTTGATTAATAGGATGTACCCAAAACCTTCTGTTTTGTCGGCGGCGAGACCGCCTTCGATACCAATATAAAAGTACAACCAAGCGTGGATCCATCAGTGACGTCTACTCACTGTGACAACTGGTTGGAAACTGCGGCTATTCGTTTTTACACGAATGAAAATTTACCATATGAACACCCGGTTGACTATACGTTATAAAAACGATTACAAAAAAAACGTGCAGGACAATGCCGTGTGAACGAAGCCTAAGTTCACATTGTGGAATGCAATAAACGTATTGAGTATTGAGTATTGGGTGTTGGCTTTTTTTGAACGTGAGAAGGAAGTTAGCAAATTCGTGCTTCCTGTGGACCCTACCAAAAGTGCGAATGAAATTGGTGAGCATGAAAAAGTGAATAAAAAGTTTATGATTCCGGTGGATCAACCGATAAATAGAACTTGCGCTGCTACTGGTATATCTAAAAGTACATTATTAAGAATAAAAAAGCAAGTAAAACCAGTGGCACCATCAATTACACCGGTGCCGAGTACTTCGGCGTCTGCCCAATTACCCGGACCGTCACTGAACCGTCAACATCTGGCAAGAAGAGAAAATCACGAAAAAAAAAAATCTTGACCATTTTGACATAGTCGCTCTGAGAAACATAGTCAAAAGTCCCTACGTTGAAGAAAATATTGACTGCTGACGGATTTGAATTTTCCAGGTAAGTGTCTTTCTTTAATATTATTTTTTTATCCAACAACTACCTATGCCAGTAACATATTATTACGTATATTATTATGTGTCAAGGTGGTCTTAAATTTGTTTTCTTTAGAATTTTTACGGCTGACTCGGTTTAACTCGGTTATGCTATGCAGTTCTCGGAAATATTATACAACAGAATTCCGAGAACTGCGAGCCGGCGCGGCGGGTTGTGTTGTATTGTGTTTTGGCTTCACTGTCTCGCTCGCTCGACTACTTTCTTGCATAAAGCCACCACTCACGATTTTATTGTCTTTTTATTACTATATAAATAATACCTGGTCTAAAATTTTGGTAATCGAACATTTTTAGTAATACGACGAGTAAATGAACTTAAATTATAAAACATACTCTTTTTTTACAGGTGCGAGGACTACTTTGCGGCTTATCTTAAAGAATCAGTTGGGATACAAATTTAAGAAATGCAAAAATGCCCGATTGTTTCTGATACAAAAGCCTGATATCGCTGCCTGGAGGGCTCGCTACCTGCGGCGAATGAAAGAAAATAACGATCTCGGATCGGACAAAAAACCGGTGACGTATTTAGATAAGACCTGGATACATTCTCATTATACAGTACGAAAATGCTGGCAGAATAGTAGCGACGCTAGTATAAAGAAAAATAGTAATCCCGGCCAACGTTGGATTCTCGTTCATGCGGGTGGCGAATATGGTTTTATCCCTGGGGCCGAGTTATTATATAAATGCAAAAGCAAGACAGGCGATTACCACGACGAGATGGACAGAAGAGATTTTGTTAAATGGCTCAACGAAAAGTTGTTGCCAAACTTGCCTCCAAACGGTATAGTTGTAATTGATAACGCGCCGTACCATTCAACGCAATCTGAAAAAATACCGTGCCAGTCATCACTCAAAAGTGAGATGCAAAGCTAGCTTACCAAACATAATATCAGTTTTGATCAAAAGATGACGAAGCCAGAATTATACCACATCATACGAGTAAATAAGCTAGAAAAAAAAAAATATGTGGTAGGCGAACTGTTGAGGGAGCACGGCCACGAAGTTGTACGTCTGCCACCCTACCACTGTGATCTAAACCCAATAGAATACATCGGGAATTTAGTTAAACAAAGGGTGGCAGACAAAAATATAGATCAGTCTGGAAGACTTATTGAAAAGTTGACTAGAGAAGCAATAAAGTCAATTTCAGTTGAAGACTGGAAAAAAGAAGTGATCCATGTCCAGAGACTGGAGAAAGAATACTGGGTCAAAGATCGACTGCAAGAACACCAAGAAAGAGAATTTATTATATCTCTTGGAGGAGAAGAGAGTTCTTCTGAAAGTGAAAGCGAGGAAGAGGAAAATGACAGCGATAATAATAATATGTCTGGTATAGAAGGGTTAAGTTACGATTCGTCATAATTTTAATAATAAATGAATATAACATCCTTTTTTGTTTTATTTCCGTAAGAAATTAATTGTTTTACCTACTTAATGTATAGGTACTAAGTATGAACTTGAATAAAAAAAATAATACATTTGATTAACAATATTGAAAATTAATCCCAAAATAGACTCTAAATAGTTTATTACTGCTCCAATTCGTAATTAAGCAATAAATACTACATTAGTTATTAGTATACGGCGGAATTTCAATGGAACAAAATTTATAATGGAAATTGTTATTTTAGTTAAAATATAATAAAGCCTGACCAGAAAAATAAAAAAAACCTACTCTGGGGGCGCTACATGTATGCGTAAGTTTACATACAAAGGTCAATTGAGCCAGGTGTCAAGTTATTGCGCCCGGGTTGTAGCTGCGCGTTGCGGGCAGGATGTGGTGACGTGATGCGAGAGCTCAGTGATTCGTTAACTTGTTACAACTGTCACCTCTCCCGCACCGCGAAGCTACCTTAGGAAACGTGTCCATCAAAACGAAAATAAATTTATTTTCTTTAGTATTATTAGTTTGGTTTCTTACGTTATCGAGTGCGTTTGTGTTGTTTTTGCGAAAAACATTACTAACCGTAGATACTGTGCTGTGACTGACTACGTATTCGCTGACACACGAAGTCTCTGTGTGTGAGTACGTACCTACTCGTTTGTTTGTTAGTGCTTTTGTTGTGATTTAGTTGCGAAGATCGGTTTCATGATTATTCTGCGCGCGAGTATGTTAACATGGTGTTGTACTGCTACGGTATGGCCCGAGGAAATGCTGCGCCGCACTGTGGGCTGTAAAACGAGCTTCATAGTCATTTAAAATGTTTGCGCTTTTTTTTCTTTTTTTTTCTTGTGATAAGGTTCTAATGCCTTCAGCGGTCATGAATATATATAAGGAATATCATTTCATAGGTAAACTAAATTATAAAATAAAAAAATAGAAAATTTTGTATGGCGCCAAAGTAATAAATCCAAATATCTTCAAAACCGCTGTTTTAACGGTAATATCCTTACAGATGGCGATTCTACAAATTATTTGTCATTTTTTGGTGTATTTCGTATATTGGTGATAACTGCGGTTTTTTTATTGAAGGAAAACTGCAAAACTTTACGCACTCAGACTATTGTGTTATTTACATTGGAGAGGAAGACTTTCGGAAAACACACAACTATTTGGAATTAGTCATGTTTGTTAGAGAAAAGTTAATAGAATTGAGTCATACTAATTTTATAATTTGTTTACCAACCTTTAAATATATGATAGATGCTAACATAATGTATAACAGCCGCGTAGAAACATTCAATAACCTAATTTACTTGGATATAAACACATGTAAATATGCATATTTACTTGACTCAAATCTGAATCTATCTTATGACTATAATACTTACAGCAAACGCTATGGAACCTTAAATAACAGTGGTTTAAACATCGTTATATCGGATTTACAAGACCTGATTCATAGCCTATGCAACCTGAACGATACGCACTCAGATGTGAACTGCCACCCTCAAATTAATAATAGTAAACACGATTTTTCTAATAATTCACAACAGTCAAATTCTCAGTTTTTTTCGTTAACTACCTTAACATCTTACACCAAAACATAGCTGGTCTAATTAATAAATCTGATACACTGACTGTAAAATTAGTAGAATTATTTAACAAGGGAACTATAATAGATGTTCTTTGTGTCACAGAACATTTCGTACAAACTGGTTATGAGAATTTATTGCACATTCCGAATTTTTGTCCAGCTGCTTTCTTTTCTAGAACTACAAAGAGAGGAGGAACAGGTATTTTCGTAAGAGTAGGATTGCAGTTTGCAGAAATATCGGACATAGCAAAGCAATCAGTTTCAGGCATCTTTGAATGCTGCGCTGTAGAAATAATAGCTTATAAAATTGTTATTATTTGTATTTATAGAATCCCAAAATATAACTACGAAATATTTTATGATAAATTGGATTATATTTTGAATAAAATCTGTCTATCTTCAAATAAAAAAATCGTCTTGTGTGGTGATTTTAATATTGATGTTTTAAAAAGAAACAAAACTACACTAGAACTTGAATACTTTCTTATGAAGTACAATTTAAAACTAGCACTTTGTACTCCCACTAGGTTAAAAAGTCAAACCTGTATTGACAATTTTGCTCATAACTATCGAAAAGAATGTAAAGCTGAAGTTGTAGATCTGATCCTTTCGGATCATACATCTCAAATACTTAAAGTACCAATAAACAAAACTTGCAATTTAAAATATTGGAAAACAAAAAAGCAGGATACATGTATGGAAAATTTAGTTACTTTTAAAAGACATCTCAGCTCTCTATCTTTTATGCGAGTATATGAAACTAACGACGCGAATGAAGCTTTTGACAATTTCATGGAAGATTTCGTACTTCTATATAAATTATGTTTTCCGGAGAAAATTATAACCATTAAAACTAGCGAGAAAACAAAATGGATATCACGCGGAATAAAAACATGTAGTAACAAGCAAAGGCAGTTACTTTGGGCATATCGATTAAAATCGGATTCAAAAAATAAATTAGTTCTTAAAAACTACACCAAACTTTACAGAAAAATTATCAACTTAACACAAAAAGCACAAAATAATCATTTTATAAATACCGCTCGAATTAAATCAAAAGCTACCTGGCAAATTATAAATAAATCCAATTTCTGTCTGCCATTAGAGCCTGTAACAAGCATGAAAAGAGATAATTTGACATTTACTGACCCCGTTGACATTGCAAATGAATTCAACGATTACTTTATTGACACAATTGAGAATAATGTTAAAGCTGACATCACATTAAATAATAAAAATATAAACAATCAAACTTTAAATTCTCTATTCATGCAACCTGTAACAATTGACGATATAATACAAATAATTTACGGCCTTAAAAACACAAATACGGTTGGATACGATGGAGTTTCCACAAAAGTATTGAAGTTTACCAAAGAACTAGTAGCACCTCCATTAGTTCATATAATTAACCTGTGCATAGTTGATGGCATTTTCCCGACCAAGCTCAAAAAAGTAATAATAAAACCCCTGTATAAAAAAGATGGTAAAACAGATTTTAAGAATTATAGACCTATTGCAAAAATTCCAATTATGTCTAAAATTTTCGAGAAAGTAATCTATAACTCTTTTTATGCCTATTTCGAAAAGTATAAATTATTTTGCACAGAACAAAAGGGTTTCCGAAAGAACACAACTATCAATATGGCACTATTTGACTTGCTAGCTAACATCATGTCGTCTGTCGATAAAAGAAATCCAGTCTGTGCAATTTACACTGACATGACCAAGGCGTTTGATTTTGTAGACCATAAGATACTGCTGCACAAATTAAATAGTTATGGTGTAAGAGGGAACATCTTAAACTTAATAAAATCATACCTGAGTAATAGGCTTCAATGCACGGAAATTTCTAGGATATGTCCAAAAACTAAATTAGAAACCATGTATGTTTCAAAACCAAGACATGTAAAATATGGCGTCCCACAAGGTAGTGTATTGGGTCCGCCACTTTTTTTGATCTATATAAATGATCTCCCGAAAGCAACAACCAACAAAATGGTTCTTTTTGCAGATGACAGTACCGCTATAATAAAATGTACAAATTCAAATAATTATGAGAATGACATTAATACTTGCTTAAGTGACATTATAAATTGGTTAAATAATAATAATTTGGTTATAAACCTGAACAAAACAAAAGCCATGCATTTTTATCAACGCCGTGAATCCCCAAACGTTAGCATTTCCTACAAGGGCTGTGATATTGAAGAAGCTAATAAGGCTAAGTTCTTAGGCATTATAATTGATAGCCAACTTACATGGAAACCTCATATTGAAGAACTATGTAAAAAACTTAGCAAATCCGCATATGCTCTTTTTCAACTCTCAAAGAAAGTTAATAGTCAGGCTCTTTTAACAGCGTACCATGGACTGGTTGCCTCTGTTTTGCGGTATGGCATTATTTTCTGGGGGCAGTCCACTGATAGGGAGCTGGTATTTAGACTGCAAAAGCGATGCATCAGGTCAATGTGCGGTCTTATGACAACTGATAGCTGTATTCCCTATTTTAAATCGTTACAAATTTTAACTTTGCCTTGCTTATATATAATGGAAACGGCTTTGTTTGTGAAATGTAACCCACATCTATTTAAAAAATTATCAGAGGTCAGGAAAAATCCAATACGGACTCAATACATCAATCAATTATGTCAAGTAAAGTGTAAAACCGCGCTTATGCAAAAAAGTTTTTTTGGTATTGCCCCACTAATATATAATAGAGTACCTAATATTATAAAAAATATGACTACATTCAAATTTAAAAGGGCGCTAAACGACATTTTAATTACGAAAACTTATTACACGATTGACGATTTTCTTAATGACGATTCACTAACTGATTGACATACTATTACTTTGATTGACATATTTATTGTGATCCAGGTTCACTTAATTTTTGTTTCCATTTGACATTATATAGTCTTATTTTCTTTTATATTTTTTATTGCTGTGACCACACTGACATTTTTAATATTATTATTTGTTATGTAATTTCCAATGATCTGCAGCTTATTTTTGTTTTTTTATTTAGAATTGTAAACCTTTGCATGCCCACGTGACGGTAAAATATGGAGAACTTTATTATAAAAACACCTATGTACTATACCCATGTTTGCAAAGAAATAAATGATTTGATTTGATTTGATTTGATTTATAAAAAATATATACGTTATTTAAAAAAATCGTTTTACAAAATTTGTACTTACTTCCGGACCAATGGGTTTATAAACTTGAAATTTTGTAGAGAGGTCTTTGTATTTTAGAAAAACACTACTACATTAGCAAAATTAAGAATATATTCCATGACATCGACAAAAAAAAAATGAAGTGATAAATTTAGTTACGCATTCTAAAAACTCGTTTTTAACACTACGTATATTGTATGATCGTTAACCTATTAGGAATTATCTAATTACTCAAATTATATAATTACTTTAATGTTGATGACATAAATTACTGTAATTAGTATCTAATTATTAGTATTACGACATTAGTAAGGGTGGTTAAGCTAACTATATATTATAACATTAATGAGGGTAGTTAAGCATAATATTGCATATAAATTGAACTGCAGTATATACTATTACTTAGTTCATTTTGAGCATTTCAATCATTCACGTTGATATTTAAGTGTAAAAGTATGGAGGGCCTTGTTACAAACCTAGATTTGTTTATCATATTAAAAAAATCTGATAAGAAGAATGATAGTGATAAATTGTTTGATACAGTGGTATCTTGCCTAGATCATAGTCTTTCTGACGAAGACAGTTTGACTTTGAACATCTTTTGCCAAAGATTCACGAGAGCTGCGATGCTGAGATGGAAAAAATGCCAAAGGAACTTCACGGATTTAAAAAAATATTACGGAACTTGGCTTGAAGCATCGACTGGCCTAGTTGTATACGACTAACTGTTGAAAGTTCTGAAACAAGCTGTCCTGAACCTGAACCTTCGACATCAACAACATCATCGGTTGGAACGATGACAAAGAGAAAATCAACACCTCGAAAACCTTTTGAAGAACTAAGTACTCAACAGAAAAAGAGAAGAACAATGGACGAGAAAGGTCGCGATATCACTGAATTAGCATATGCAACTGCCGTTCAATTGAGAGAACAAAGTCAGGGAAGTATTGCAACTGCAATTGAGTATATGCTGAAGCACCCCGAAGCAGCTGACAAATTTATGGAAATTATTAGGAAACCATCTAAACCTTTGTTTTCCCCCGAAAAAGCGCTGGGTCTACTTCTTTCTTTAAAGCTTTCGAAATGGCAATAGGTAACTTTGAGGGAAACAGCCATGCGAGAAGGTGCAAAGGATCTATATCCTTCTTATTACAAAGTACAGAATTCAAAATTACAGTGCTATCCCCCACAGGCAACAATCACCGTGACGGATTATTCAGCCAAGATCACATTGCAAGGTTTGCTTGACAAAACAGTGCAAAGAATCTTAGAAAGTTTGCCTGAAGTTATAAATGACAAGTGTATGACTATGATATGCAAGTGGGGATTCGATGGTGCTTCTAATCAAAGTAGATACAAGCAGAGTATGACCTGTGACCAAGACGATTCAAGTGTTTTCATGACTTCGATGGTACCACTTAAAATCACATGTGAAGAAGATACTATTTGGATAAATCCAAGGCCATGCTCATCGTCATATTGTCGCCCAGTGCAATTCATATTTACGAAAGAAAGTAATTTTGTTGTTACTGAACATCAAAAGCAGATGGAAGACGAGATAAACGCACTTAGCCCCTCAGATTGCGGAACTAATGTGGTCAACCATAAGTTAATGATGACTGTGATTGATGGAAAGATTTGCACCTATCTATCAGATGCAAAATCTAGTTCTAGCTGCTACCTTTGTTTAGCAAAACCTTCAGACATGAATAAATTGGATTCTGTGAAGGAAAGACCAGTGTCGACCTCTTTAAATTTGAACTGTCAACATTACACGCTCGCATCAATACCATGGAATGCCTCTTACATATAGCTTATAGGCTTGACCTCAAGAAATGGGCAGTGCGAGGAGATGATGACAAAGTTGCCTTTCAAGCAAGAAAAAAAGTTATACAAGATCGTTGCAAAGCTGAGGTAAACCTTTTGATAGACATTGTTAAACAAGGATCCGGAACAACGAATGATGGCAATACAGCCAGAAGATTTTTCGAGTTTCCTGAAAAAACGAACACGACGAACAGTTAATTCGTAGACTTGCAGTGATTTTACAGGCAGTTACCTCAGGACAAGATGTTGACGCTGTAAAATTTAAAGAATATGCGTACCAGACAGCTGCTAGGTATGTGGAACTATATAATTGGTACCATATGCCTGCTACTGTGCACAAATTGCTAATACACGGGGCAGATATCATTGCCAGTAACGCAATTATGCCAATCGGGATCCTATCAGAGGAAGCGTCCGAGTCACGCAACAAAGACTTTCGTAGATTTAGGGAACACAATTCGCGAAAGAAAAGCAGACAACATTCGAATGAGGATATCCTCAACATGTTACTTCTTTCATCAGATCCAGTTATTTCTGCAACAAGACCTAAGATGAGTTCGAAGAAAAAGCAAGAGCTTTTCAACGAAACCCTGGATTTGTTGAAACTTCAGGAGAGCGATTTCGAATTTTTTGATGTTTCTCATTTAGATCCTGACTCTGAGTCAGATTCTGATTCCGATGACGATTTTGAAAACTAATTATAGTTAGCTTAACCACCCTTATTAATGTCGTAATACTAATAATTAGGTACAAATTACAGTAATTTATGTCATCAACAATAAAAGTAATTATATAATTTGGGTAATTAGATAATTCCTAATAGGTTAACGATCATACAATATACGTAGTGTTAAAAACGAGTTTTTAGAATGCGTAACTAAATTTATCACTTCATATTTTTTTTGTCGATGTCATGGAATATATTCTTAATTTTGCTAATGTAGTAGTGTTTTTCTAAAATACAAAGACCTCTCTGCAAAATTTCAAGTTTATAAACCCATTGGTCTGGACGTAAGTACAAATTTTGTAAAACGATTTTTTAAAATAACGTATATATTTTTTATAAAAAAACCGCAGTTATCACCAATATACGAAATACACCAAAAAATGACAAATAATTTGTAGAATCGCCATCTGTAAGGATATAACCGTTAAAATAGCGGTTTTGAGGATATTTGGATTTATTACTTTGGCGCCATACAAAATTTTCTATTTTTTTATTTTATAATTTAGTTTACCTATGAAATGATATTCCTTATATATATTCATGACTGCTGAAGGCATTAGAACCTTAACACAAGAAAAAAAAAAAAAAAAAGCGCAAACATTTTAAATGACTATGAAGCTCGATTTACAGCCCACAGTGCGCCGCAGCCCTACGACTTTACGGTACTGAATATCCTTCCGCGTTTCAGCCCTCTGATTCACGTATTTTCACTCGGGCAGTGCAACGGTTATTGGACAACCAGCCGATCGTGCCGGTTTCATAGGGAGGAGGCAGGCAAATAAGACCGGCGGCAGAAATGGCCATCCTATCTGTGATGCGGGAAAACCCACGTTTGGGAGTGCGTACAGCAGCAAAGGTATTGCGGAGACGGCATGGCAATCGCGCTAGGTACGTGGTGTCTCATTCCACTGTGCACAAAGTTCTTAAAAGGGATAGGCAACGGCCTTACAAAATTCACCGCGTGCAAGCGCTCGTGCCGGGCCACACAACACGCCGTATAAATTACTGCAGGTGGCTGCTAAGGCAGGACCGAGGATTTGTGAATAACATTATTTTCACGGACGAAAGCACCTTCACAAATAATGGTATGTGGAACCGCCGAAATTCACACTATTGGTGTTCCGTGAACCCGAATCAAACTCAGGAAACGGGCTTCCAAGTACGGTGGAAATATGTGTGGGCAGGCATTGTAGGAAACCAGATCCTGGGCCCCGTTTTCTTGCCACCCAGAATGAACAGACCAGTGTACCTCGACCTGATTAATGGTTACCTGACCGACACGTTGCAAGCAATGCCTCTGATCCAGCGGCGAAAAGTGTGGTACCAGCATGACGGCGCGCCGCCACACATCGTAAGACCAGTTCACGAGCAGCTGATTCGCCGCTATTCTTTAACGTGGCACATTTTATGTTAGGAATGCTATCCCTGCCACATTCAAACGCAGACTGTGAACGCATTTGTAGTCATATTACTGTCTTGAAGACGAAGAAAAGGAATCAATTGTCCACAAAATCTATTGCTGGGAACCTGTTCGCGAAACAGGTTATTAGGAGACATGGCAAAACCTGTGTTAATTTCCATCCCACCTAGAATCTATGAGAAGATAAAAAAAAAATGTGTCAATGAATAAAAAAACGGATCAGTAGGTATTTAACTTTAGTTAAGTGAGAGAATTGTTATGATAAATAAATAATAGTATACGTATTTAGAACACAAACAATTCAAGGGTTTTTTTACAAAAAACTACGTAAGAGCCAGTCCACACGGCGCGTTGCGTTGCGTTGCGTCGTCGCAGCGCTGTCCTTGCGTTGTTTTACATACAAATAACCAAGGTGTTCACACGGCGCGTTGCGTCGTCGCAACGCACACATGACGGACAGCAGCCCCCGAGACGAAGCGAGAGGGGGTGTACTCGTGCGACGTCGGAGCGGCAGCGCTCAGTTGCTTGTGCGTTGACAGAGAGGATACACGGAAGCTCATTTCGTTTTACGTTTACGTTTTTGTATTTAGTTTTATTTGCAGGGTAAAATGAATACCATTGAAGAACTTGACATAGATTACTTGATTACATTGATACAGGAAAGGGAAATTATATGGGACAAGTCAAACGTAGATTTTAAAAATAAAAATTTAAAAACAAAAGCCTGGGAAGACATATCAAAAGTTTTATTTCCTGATTACGAGAATTTCACAGCTGAACGAAAAAACAAAGTTGGTGAGTTCACAGTACAGATATTTATGTTTTTTTTTATTTAAGAGGGCTTTCAAGATTTTCTTGCACCGCCAATTCCGCGATCAGTACAAAATTAATATCTCGACACTCTAAAATTTTAAAACTAAGGGAATCTAGATTGGCGTGAGTACTATTTTATTACTTAGCTCAAAACTAACCTAGACTACGCTGAGTAGGTATAAAATATTAATTTTTTACTGATCGCGGAATTGGCGGTGCAAGAAAATCTTGAAAACCCTCTTAATACAATTATACCTTATTTAGCTGCCAAGGCAGAGTTCCTCTAGTCATAAAGTAGGTCGCATATTGCTGTCTTATGACATTCGGTGCTGTCTGTTCTTCATGTGCGGGTTGTATTGGGAGAAATTCATCAACACTTATAGCAAATTTATCTCTTTGTCTAAAACCATCTCGATCAGCGACAAAATTGTGTAATACACAACATGCTTTTATAATGTCAGTAGCGAAGTCATAGGACACGTCTATCGGTCTGTGAAAAATGCGCCATTTGTTAGCCATAATCCCAAAAGCGCATTCGACATATCGCACACCCAGGTCAACAAAGACGTAAGTGCTGTTACGTCAATTTTTTTTTATTGCAGTTTTGGATAGTTTAAGTAAAGATACATGCGCTCAATTTTTTCCGTTAAATTTCGACTTAAAATGAAGGTTTTATACCAAAAAAAAAAATTTTGACGTCAATTAAGTTCTATATTTTTTCAATTAATAAAGTCGATAAACCAACATAAGCACGTAAAATTTCATTAAAATACACCTAATCATGCTTAGGTTTTTGTTTCATTAAATAAAGCAAAAATGTATAATTGTATCTCGTATTATGCTTTTTAATGCCTAATAAATAAACGATTTTCATAAAATAATACCGATTACATCTCATCACAAATAAAAATAATCAAACAAATAAAGGCGTATTTCCATGTTCACGGGTGCACTCGCAACCAGTTTCGAAATAATCATGCTTACGCCTTTTTTCCATTCACGATTTGATCTAGTTGGCGGAAGTAATCACGAACTCGTCACATAAACAAGTCAAAAGGTCTGGGTACTTACCCTTACAACGCATGCGCGGGTGGGGATTGTTTGTTTAGTTTTCATAACTCACGCGCCGCTCAGAGATAACAGCACGTAACTGTTTGTATTTCCGCATTAAAAAGTCGTTTGAAGAAGTGTTTACTAATAATTAATCGTAATTATACCTAGTATTGACAAAATTTGCTTGTATTTGAATTGAAAGTGTTATACCTAATAGTGTTTTGGCGATGTATAAACGACTAAAAAGTAGTCGAGCGAGGAAGATGCTGGATTTTGTATGTAAGTACCTACAGTTTATTCATTGCAGTTTGACTTAACTGTGGCGAATCAAATTGACAACGTAGAAAATAATAATAACCCACAAATATCTAGTACCACAGAAATTACGCAACCTATTACTAGTATTGCTTCTGAAATATCCTATTGTAATAATCATAATGCAAATACTAATACTACTGCTGGGTCTTCTCGTGTTTTGCTGTCGTCGGAAAGTAATGTTAAATCTAGAAAGAGGGCAAGAAACGTAAATGAATGGGCTAAATGTAAAAATAAAAAATTAAATAACAATGGTCTCGAATATCATAGTGTTAACACAAAGAAATTAAGGCAGTGTAGAGCATTAGGTAACCCTTGCGTATGTAAGATGAAATGCTTTGACAAATTTACTCAAGCAGATCGTTCTGAGCTATTTCAACATTATTGGAATATAGCAGACCATGAAAAACAATGGCTTTACATCCTGAACAATACAGAAGTTGAACAGCCTAAAGTTATCAAAGTTCAAAGAAAGCGGGATAGGTCTCGTACACTAATTTACTATCTACCATTAAATAAAGATGGTAAAGTTACAAAACTTAGAGTATGCAAAGTAATGTTTTTGAATACTTTAGGTATCAAAGAAAAAACTGTTTACTCTGCTATGAATAAATATACAAATAACTTGCAAATAACGGATTTACGGGGCAAACATGCTAACCGTCCCCACAAAACAAGTGATGAAACTGAGCAAAGTGTAATACAGCACATAAAATCATTCCCATGTATCGAATCACACTATTTAAGAAAGCAAACTAGCCGTCAATATCTCGCCTCTGATTTAAACTTGGCTAAAATGCATCGATTATATGTAGTTTGGATGTCTGAAAATTTAAACGCAGTAAAAGTAGCAAGTTTATACCAATATAGTAATATTTTTAATTCCCAATTTAATCTTTCATTTTTTAAACCAAAGAAAGATATGTGTCAAATCTGTAGTCTTTATGAAAATGCTGATGTTGACCGTAAAATTGAACTAAAGGACAATTACGAAAGCCATTTGAAAAATAAATCCCTGATACGCAAAATTAAGGGTGACGAAAAATCTTCATCAAATCCTGAGACTAAGACTGTCGCTGTGTTTGACTTGGAAAAGGTATTAAACTTGCCACAATCCAATGTGGGTATTTTTCATTATAAAAGGAAATATCCAGTCTATAACTTCACGGTATACAATTTATTATCATTACAAGGATACTGCTATTTGTGGCACGCACAGATAGCCAAAAGAGGGGCTAACGAAATCGCAAGCTGTCTCTATGACTTCTTTAAAAAAGAAGCTCTCAATGGTGTCAAATCAGTGTCTTTATATACTGATAATTGTTCGGGCCAGCAGGCTTAGCCAAGTTGACAATCTACAATCGACAACGCTAGTAGAAAACTAATCAAATGTATAGGAATGACATCATCACTACGCTAAGTCACGTGGTCAGAACAAACGAATAGAAAATTCGTAGCCAAGTTTACAATCGTTCAAAATGTTAGAATGAAATGTAATCGTTTCTACAACGTAGATCGCTACACCCATAGAAATGGTAGCCAAGTTACAGTTTTGACAAGCGCTAACGAAACGATGTCGAAGTTTTTGAACGATAGCTAAGCGATCGCCGAGACCCAAGAGTAAACGATAAAAAAGTGGCGTCTTTATGATACAGCTGTGTTTAGACCGAGAAGTGTTTTGTTTATTTACCATATTTTTGGACTATATTCTCAATTTAGCATTTAAAATGCATACTTTAAATATGTTGTGGTGCGCTCATAATGAAGAAGTGTTACTTAGGCGTCGCAAAAGAGACATAAATCGTCAGTGCATGGAGACAATACGCGAAATGCCGGAAACTTTATTTGTGCAGCAATTTCGGCTAAACAAAACGACTTTCCAAGCCCTTTGTCAAGAACTCCGACAAAAAACTTCGCTAAAAGGAACCAACGAGATTCCTCTAAAAGTTAAAGTAAGTGTTTATTAAGCTGACTGACATATATAATAGTATTAGCATTTTTTTTATTACTTAGCTATCATTTAATTTCCTCAATTTTTGTGTTTTTGTAGGTGTTGTGCGCTCTTAGTTTCCTAGCCACAGGATCCTATCAGCGTATTGTTGGAGTCACTCAGCATCTTGCCCAACGCACAGCTAGTAGGTGCATCAGACAAGTTGTTGATGCTTTGAACCACCCTGCTGTCATGGCAAAATGGATTGTGTTTCCAAAAACACGACAAGACAGAGCATTTATAAAACAAGAGTGAGTACTTAACAAACGATTAAACAATGTTAAATTAATAAGTGCATGTAATGTAATTTAAATTAACAATATTATTGTTTCAGGTTCCAAAGAAGATTTGGCCTGCCTGGTGTAATTGGGTGCATAGATTGTACCCATGTAGCTTTGGTAAAGCCCAGCGATGAAGAACATCTTTTTTATAATAGAAAAGGGTATCATTCATTAAATGTTCAAATGGTAGATATTATATTTATTTATACTGTACGGCATGTTAAAGCTAGATAAACCACTTCTTAATAATAGTTTTGTTTCAGATATGTGCTAGTAATCTTCAAATTTTAAATGTGAATGCAAAGTTTGGTGGAGCTACACATGATTCACATATATGGTCTTCTAGTAGAGTTGAATCATATATGCGTGAACTTCATCAAAATAATGAACAAGTATGGCTATTAGGTAGGTATTTATAATAGTAATAAGATTTAATCTATAGTTTTCCTGTGTTTTGTCTAAAGAAACTAATCTTTCAGGTGACTCTGGATATCCACAACGCCCTTGGCTTATGATACCTATCATCAATGCAGTTCAAGGTTCTATTGAAGAACGATACACTCAAAAGCATGTGCAAGCCCGTAACTGCATTGAGCGCTGCTTTGGATTACTCAAAGCACGGTGGAGATGTTTGCTTAGAGACAGGGTTCTTCACTATCATCCTAATGTAGCTAGCAATATAACAATGGCATGTTGTGTGTTACACAACATAGCTTTGAAAGCTGGTTTACCACCACCACAACCACTTCCTGCTGCACATGACGATGGGGATGATATAACCATGCAAGATCCCACACCCACTGCAACTGTGGGTACTCAAAGTGAATTAATCCAAGGAAGAGCCATGCTGAGATGTTTATTGAATAGGTTATAGTAAGATTATTTTAAGCTTTTAGTAATAAGATTTTATTTACATTTCCTTATTATAAAAAGTCCTCTTTATTTAATTGATCATATAAAAATGAATAATAAGTTATTGATAGTATTTTGAAGATGTCCAGTTAATTTTAAGTTCAATGTTCCTAATGTACTTAGATATTAAATTATTAATAAAAAAACTTTATTATTACAAAAAAGTTTAATATTTGTCATTATTGAAACACTGACATCCATAATAATTTGGTGGTGGCTGCAGAGTGGGTAAGAAGGAAGGGTTTTATAGTTATCCAATACTTTGTATTTACAATTGACGCAACACCTACATTTTAGGTACCTATTATCGTTATCAAATACTTCACATAAAAATCAATTACCTACAGTTACTGTACATAAATATTGGTTTCATTCTCACATTTCAAGTCTTTAATTAAAAAAGATGTTGTTTAATACTTTAATGAGATCAATTATACTATTAAATAAAAGAATAAAAATGATACATACAATTTGTACATATAAAATATTTGGAGAAGAGAAAGGTAAACTAGGTTAGAATATTAAATCATTGAAATAAAAATTAATTGATAATCTAATATTGTGGGCAATTTGAAATGTTCATAGCCATCAGCTAAGACCACTGTCACTACATTGGACATTTCAAGGGATAATATCTGTCGAAGGTAGTGATGATGGTCTCAACTGTGGTAACATTTCTATCAAATTGTCTACAGTACCAGCCAAACGACTTAAAATTCGATTTTGGTTCTCTTCCATTTCAATTCTTCTTGATTCCAATGTCAACCTTTCCATCTCCCTCTCGTGATATTTTTTTTCCCGGTCCGCCTCTAGTTGTAGCCGGCGATGCTCGACAGCCACGAACTCGCTCGTGGCTCGTTCGAAGGGTGTTTGTATACGACGTGTGCGCGTTCGAAACAGCCCGCTGCGCCGCGGCGTCGATGTGGTGGGCGACGGGCTTGCCCGATATCGCCGCCGCTGAGGAGCCCCCCGTGACGTGGACGTGGTAGGCGACGTCGCTGGCGGCATCAGCGCGGAAGCAGTGCCGGGAGGCGGAGTTAGCACTGTTGGTGGAGGATGGCGTGGAAGTTCACCAGCGGGAGGTGGTAGTGAAGGACGGGCGGTAGATGCTGTTGTTGCTGAAAATAAATAATTACAGTCATATATTAAAATGTGTCCAAATTAATTATTTAGCCAAAACATTGTATCTTAAAAAAAAAAGGTACCTTGTATGGAATCAGAAGAAATATAATCCAACATAATTTCATCTGTGGCAGAAATTTGGGACGGACAGACAGTGTGCACAGAATCTCTGGTTGGTGGTGGTAGAGAGATTCTCTCTGATGTTGGCTCCTGAAAAATATGAAGAATTTAAATTAGAAAAAATCCAGTTTTTTATAAAAGAAAATATAGTAATAAGCAAAGAAAAAAAAACTAACATCAAAGCCTCTCTCCTCAATTCCAGCTTGACCAATGACAGCAGTCAAACCCATTATGCCCAACACTCTCTCTTCTGAAGCAGTGAGAGTTTGTCTGCTGCTTGGACCACCACCAGTACCAGAAGCCTCACAACGTATTGCCAAGGCTTTTTTCTTTGTTTTTGTTTTCCAGTCTGCCCACACCTGAACATATTTGTGTTAATTTATTTCATGAATGTTTTCATCAATAATTTTCTAGTTTGTGAAATAAGCTGATTGTTGTATGTATGTAGATGTACTTCAACTTGTAGAATATTAAATGTTAATAAACCATAAAATAATATTTTTACAATGGGTTTTGTGAGAATCTTACTTTTTTCCATTTGTCCAATGGCTTTATTACTCCTCCACCAAGGGAATTAAGTAACTCTGCCAGTTCCTGCCACAGTCGGTCAGCTTTTATTCGCCCTTGAGGACCTTGCTGGGGCCTCGTTATATCGCCATGGCTAGAACATAAGTTAAAACAATTTCAAAGAAACAAAGGGTCTATTGATTACGTATTAGTTCATGTCGCGTATCACGTCATTGTTTATGTTTCAAACTTTCAAGTGCCCAAGTATGATAGATTTTCAAACAACAAAGGAAGATATTTCCGAAATAACTAATAATTTACGTACCTTTCCATGAATTCCAATAAAGCTGCGAACTGTTCTGGGCTTGCTCGAGATCTAGATTCCATCCTATAAAAGTTATCACTTCATTTAAAAGGTATCTTTCATTCATATTATGCAGGATCATAATCATAACATTTCGAGACACAGTGATGTTTAAAATAAAATTGCGCACTGTGATATTATATTACACCAATTATAAGAAGAACTTTACCTTATTTCGCTTACTTTTTTATCACTTTGAAACAATTATCTGCCCGCGCACAAAGTAAACAACTGTGTATTTGACGTTTGTAGGAACGCTCACCATAGACTAAAGTATAGGTTTTTTCTAAAAACGTTGTAGAACGAGCGATCGACGCAGTCGTGTCAACTTGGCTACCAACTTATCGTTTTCTACAATTGCTTACGCTAAGGCGTTAACGATTGTAGAAAGAGATTCGATACGAAACGTTTGTAACTTGGCTAGGCCTGCAGAATAGAAATCGCTATGTATTTGCGATGTACATGCACGCTTCTCGTACACTAAATTTGGATATAGTTCATAGATTTTTACAAACAGGTCATACCCAAAATGAAGGGGACTCTATGCATGCCTGCATAGAGAAGAATTTAAAAAATAAAACCGTTTATACACCTGACCAATTATACGAAATTATTATGAACGCTAAGGTCCATAAAAAATTTGTTATGACTGAGATGTCCCAGAATTTGTTTTATGATTTTAAATCACTAGCGATTTTGAACAAAAATTGGCTGAAAGACACAAGAGGCGAAAAAATATATTTTACGAAATTAAAAGAAGTTAAAATTACTGCTGAAACTCCTGATAAATTATTTTACAAATATGATTTTGAGCAACCTGATTACTTTGTGTTAGATACTATAAATTATAGTTCATCTAGAACGCGCAAATTTAAATCAACACGATCGGATCCTGAGCTCAAAACTGCTTATGACCAATTATTACCAGTGTCAAGTGCACTGTACAAAGATTTAAAAAGTCTGTGTGACTCAAATGCTATTCCGTTACATTATCAAGGTTTTTATAGAAATCTAGTGGCTGAAAACGATACCCGTAACTTTTTGCCAAGCGATAATTCAGATGAAGACTAAATTATTATTATAACTGTATTAGTAATTATAGTTTTAAAACTTTGATTTTTATAGTTCTGTGTAGCATGTTGATTGTAATATCGATGATTGTACGTGTGTTTTCAAGCACAAAGTTAGAGAATACCAATTAGGCTTTTTACTTTATTGTACGAGTACTTAAATTTCGGTATTAAGTATTATCAGTTAAAAATTAAAAAAATTGTTAACCCTGGTTCAAAGTTTTAAACGTATAACTATTATTAGTAGGTACTCAAGTTTTAACAACGAGTTAATTATTATTAGAGAGATTACTAACCATTTTTACAATAATTAAAATTCTTGAAAACAATTTATTAGAATAAATATTTCATACTTGATTGAGATTGGCACACATAAAAGAAGTCACAAAAAATAATCTCATACCTAAAAAAAATAATAATAACTTTAGTACCTACCTATAAGAAGTAAGTACGTAAACACCAATAATTATGATTAATTTAAATTTGAAGATTAATATTTTTTTTTCAATACTATTATTCTTTTGTATGTTTAGTAATTGGTATAATAAATAATTTTAAGATTTTTGTTGTGATTATTAATTTTAAGATTTTGAGGTCTTTATAAGAATTTGTATTTAGTTACCGTTCTGAGTTCAACTTTAATTTGATTATCTTGTTTAGTTTGATTACACTGTTAATTTGATTATCTTTTATCAGGTTCTGTTATGACTATTATTATAATAAAGTGCAATTTTTTAAAAACCTTTTTTATTACACCACTGAAATATATTTTACCTAGAAACTTAATATTACTTACAGTTATGGTTTAATTGAACATACTGTAATTAGACTAGTAGACCCGTATTTAGACTTAACACTATATTTTAGTTTTATGTTTTAACAAACAAAGCTGTAAATGCGTCATACAATTCGATTTGTAAAATAAAATTAAGCGAAAAAGGCCTTAAACAGTACTTAGCCTCTGTACTTTATCATAGTATAGAACTTCTTAACAGACGTAAGCATGAGTAGTTACAGTATAAAAAATATTTAGAAAGCGATGATTGGAATAAAAATCATTACATTTTAGGATTGGTCTTAAATAAATAAGGAAAACGTCTGTAAAACATTTAACATTAAATACTGATTACCAAGATAATTTAAGGTATTTCGAATATAAACAAAAAAAAAGGTGGTTTTTTTTACTATTTTTTGGTATATAACAATACATCATAGAGTCAAAAACAAAAGAGATATACCTGGTTAAACAGTTTTTTTGCTACCCTGTAAAGTTAGTGAATTCCTCTTACGCCTTTATTGGCCTGGGTGTGCGATATCTTCTGGCTCTGCTTAGACGGTAATTGAAAACCTTTTGTTGTAAGTCGAGATTTTGACCGCCATATGGACGCATAATATGTTTGCTCAGTCCAAAAGCTTCGTCACCCACAAATACATACGGGGTTCGTCAACAGCTAAAAGGACTATAGAGAAAAAGGCTTTGTAATTAAAAAAAAGCGAGCCACTATTAGCAGGATTACGCATGCGAATATGCTTCCCATCGAGGGCACCGATGCAGTGAGGAAAATTCGCCCTTAAATCGAAACTAGATGCAATATTTTTGAGTCTTTCTGTTGTTAGTTCGGGAATGTTGTCTTGAAGAAGATTTTTCCATATAGCACGACAAACTCTCCTAATCATATATCTAATCGTAGATTTTCCCCGTTTGAATTTGTACTCCAAATCTTGTAGTGAACTTCCACTTCCTAGATACCTGTAACAAAAACGTTTATTTAAATAATAAAATCTCATGTAATCTTAATGTTAATATTGTATTTTTAGGTAATGATATAGTGAAGAAATGGAGAAGTGTCAAAGATAACTTCTATAAATATTTAAAAAAGTTAAAAGAAGCTTCTAAATCTGGCTCAGCCGCAAAAAAACTGAAAAAATATCATTTTTACAATCAACTTTTATTTTTAACAAAAGTGGCACAAAATGAGACAGACAGTAGCTTAGACGTAGCTGGAGAAACCAACACCGATTCTACAAGTGATATTGCACCGGAGTCTTCACGTTATGTTCCTATCACCCGCAAAAGAACAATGCAAGCTGATGATTTCGAAAAGGAAGCATTAAAAGCCCTTAAGGAGCCCGAAGATCGCCACTTGTCATTTTTTAAGGGTATTTTGCCATCAATTCAAGATTTCACAGACCTTCAAACTCTCACCTTCCAAAGCAAGGTTTTACAAATTATCACTGAAATGCGGTATGGCTCAATGTCCCAACAATCATCATCATTTAGGTTTGAACAAACGTCTCAACAGCCTTCATCACACGGGTATCATACAAGAAGTTACAGAAGTACATACACTCCAACAGACTTGAGCTCAGATTATAATTTATTGACATCTCCAGGTGAAACATATCAAGACAGCGTAGAGTACGATTTTGCAAATTTGTAATTAAGATTTATCAAGATTACTATTAAGAAGATTAATAAGATTGATTATGATTATTAACATTTCCTTTTTTGATCGTTTTGAAAATTAAAAAGTATTATTATTCAAAAAAAATAATTTTCATTACTTACCTCAAAGTGATGCCCAGCATTTCTATTGGCTCCACTGGATTCCTCATGTTAGTGTACTGTTTCCGTATATGTGGTTCTAAAGATTTCAATAAACATTCGAAACTTAACACACTCATTCGAAAGAAATTGTAAAACTTCTTTTCGTCTAACAGCAACTCTTTATATTCTTGGAGAAAAAACTGTCCATCACTGTTCCTTAGTGCAATAAAAGGACAGATCCAGTATCGTCGTACGCTTCCACGTCGATTTCGGCGGTGGCGTAATAGTAGGGCCAACAATAGACGTCTTTTACGATCCATTTTCATTAACAGACTGTCCAACGGTGCTACGGCGCCGCTGCGACATAACAACGTTACGGCGCCGCACCGCTCGTGTGCCCACTGACACGGTGAAATCTTTGCGGTGCGGCGCCGCAACGCATCGTGTGCCCCCCGCTCTAACTAACAATTTTAAGGTTTTTTTTTAAATGATGGCAATATGATCTATGGAAAAAGTTACACTAGACTGTTTAATTCGATTTTACAAAAACAGCATAATTAGCACAGAATCACACTGTAAAAAAACACATATTTTACAAAAACTACACAACTGCGTGCAAATTTTACAAAAACGACGTATCTGAACGCAGTTATGTAGTTTTTGTGAAAAAATAGACGTTTTATTTTTTCACAAAAACTACATAACTGCGTAAGTTATTTTTGGAAATGTACGAAATAAACGTAAGCTATGAGGTATGCTGGTCTGTATTTAATAATGAGTTCAATCTGAAATTTGGGCTACCTAGAACAGACACTTGTGCTGTCTGTGATAGTTATCGATTAAAAATGAAATGTGTATTACCAGAAACAAAGAGAATATTGGAAGTTGAGCATAAACTTCATCTAACTAAAGCAGACAAATTTCACCAGATAAAACAAAAATATAAACTTTTTGCTTTATTTTGCTGTGCTTTAGCACGCAAAATAATGTGATGGCTATTCGTTTCGACCACATGCAGCCCTGCCGCTGCCACATATTCGCACAGGGGATGTTTTCTATGCTCGTCAATTATGGATGTATGTATTCGGTATACATGATATTGGTAAAAATAAAGTATGCATGAACTTATACCTCGAAACAGAAGGAAAAAAACCGGCGAAGTGCGAGTTGGACTCGCACACGAAGGGTTCCGTACCACCGTACAATATTTAGCAAATATGACGTATTAAAAAAAAGCTACTTACTAGATCTCGTTCAAACCAATTTTCGGTGGAAGTTTACATGTACTTACATAATGTACATCATATATTTTTTTTAGTTTTATCATCCTCTTATTTTAGAAGTTACAGGGGGGGGGACACACACATTTTACCACTTTGGAAGTGTCTCTCACGCAAAATATTCAGTTTAGATTTTTTTTAATTAGAAACCTCAATATAATTTTTGAAGACCTATCCATAGATACCCCACACGTATGGGCTTGAAGATTTTTTTTTTTTAAATTTCAGTTCTAAGTATGGGGAACCCCCAAAATTTATTGTTTTTTTTTTCTATTTTTGTGTGAAAATCTTAATGCGATTCACAGAATACATCCACTTACCAAGTTTCAACAGTAGAGTTCTTATAGTTTCGGAAAAAAGTGGCTGTGACATACGGACGGACAGACAGACAGACAGACAGACAGACATGACGAATCTATAAGGGTTCCGTTTTTTATCATTTGGCTACGGAACACTAAAAAGGGCATGTGATGTCACATCTCTTTTATTAAAATATTTTAATGAACACAATATTACCAATGAGCATCTTATAATATTCAGTGATGGATGTCCTGGTCAAAATAAAAACTACCTCATGATAATTTTTTATGTGTATTAGTTCAGGTATTTCGCGTGTTTAAATCTATAAAATACGTATTTCCTATACGTGGCCACTCTTACCTACCAAATGACCAGGATTTTGCCTGGATTGGCAATTTGAAAAATAAACACACCGTAGAAAGCATCACCTTTTGAAGTGAAAAGTATCACTCATGACATGTTTTTTGACCTGAAAAAGGCACTAGAGCCTTATTTAAAAAAAAACTTGTAAACCAGCAATGAAAATTAAAGCTGCAAGAAAGATTAAAATAGATCAAGAATCACCATTTGCCTTGGTTAAGTATAACTTTATTGGAGAATGGACAAGAATCCATGTACGGACAAAGCGTGAGCCTTTGTAACTGAATTTTAGTCCATTGTACAAGGCTCAAATTCCATTAAATACTAATAAAGTTAAGGATATTCAAATGTTGAAACATTTTTTGAGTGAACCCCACAAGATGATTATTTATGATAAAATATGTGAAATTGTAGCAGAGGAAGAAGATATTGATAATGAAGATGTAAATGGAGAAGAATAAATAATAAGTTAATTAGAGTGTATAATGTCTGCAAGTGTTTTGTATGGCACTACTTAATTATGATTAATTAGATGTCTTTCATTGCAAAACTTTTACTTTTATTTTTACAAAAATAACATAAATGCATTTTTTATACAAAAAGAACCCTAGTACAAACTACATTTTATCATTATATTCCATAACAGTAGGTATAAATAATAATAAAAAAATACATATTCAATACAATACATTAACATGAATAAATGATCAAAAGTTCTAAGTTACTAAATGAAAAATATGGATTATAGAACGTTTTTTTATTTCCTGTAAAATTGTTACTAAAAAGTTGTGCTGTTTTTGTAAAAAACCCTTCTTCAGTTTTGTTGAATAAAAAAGTTACCGTATTTTAACCGTATTTTTTTGTTTTGCCTACCGTAGTATTCTACCATTTACCGTATTTTTAGACCAGCAACACCGTAATTTTGATAGAGAGAGTTGGAGACACTTTGTAGTTGAAAAACATGTTCTCCCATACGGAATGTATGGGAGAAATGTTTTTTTTTGCAACCGCAAACGTTAAGTTGGTCAATTATTACTCGTTAACTTGTAAAGTCAACTTAGCTGTGATAGTTTTCCTTTTAATTTCCTTATATACACTAGTGCCGTGAATTTTTTCACATATCCAAAATGAACCATTTAGCTGGCAGGGGGGGCGGACACTTGACTCTGACAAAAATTAGCACTTTAAAGCTTAATATTTCGCGAACGGATCCCTGAATCCAAAAACGACCGAAACGAAAATATTTTATACTAAGTATATACCAAAATATACCTATATCCCTAAGGATATAACTATATCACGGCTTCAACCATCTTAATGTATTATGGCTCCTACACACTATGCCGGCGGCATGGCGCGCGGCACATACCCCCAGCTTTTGCGCCATCATTTCCTTTGCGATTCTTTGTGCGGCTTTGTGCGGCAGGGCCGGGCGCGCCGCGGCTTGCCCGGCGGCAGTGTAGTATATAGTGTGTAGGAGCTATAATACTATATGGTTCTGTATTTTCGTTTTTGCCACCGACTTCCGAAATTAAAGTTATTTTTCACTTTTAAGTGTATTGTTGTGGAATTCGGTGTTTTTTGTTTTGTAAAAAAAGTTAGTTTAGTGTTTTTTTTTTTTTTAAGTCGTTTGTTTTTTTTTGTAAAAAAGTTTTTGTTTTTCACTTTTTAGTTGTGGTACCTACCCCATACAAATTAGTATACCATTCGAATAATGGAAATAAATCAAAATATTTTTTTTTTAATTACTCCTAGTGGCGTTACAACTAGTGGGGCAAGTAATCCATCAAGATTTTAGACTATTGGAATCTGCTCCACCAAATGGAGCTAGTGGGGCAGGTTTATTTATATTTCTATGGGAAGATTCCACTGAAAATTTTAGGCATTCCATTTTGAACCAGTGGGGTACTTGGAGGGGCAAAGTGGAATGATTTAAATTAACCCCTTTGTGGGGGAAAAGGGAGATACATTTTGTATGAAAGATCTTATTCATTTGGATTAGAAAACGTAGTATAAACTTATCTAGGTAATAATAAAGATTTAATCATACATTTTTCAAAACTGGCTTGAAATTGAAATGAATGCATTTTTCTACATACAATTTAGCAGATATAATATTTAAAAAAAAATAATTACAGTCCTATTAAAATTGTAAATAGAATACAATCACGATGTAACATTTAGTTTTTGTTTCATTGCAATCGTCTCATCCAATAAAAAGATATGCTAATTTATAGTTTTCAAAGTGATACCCATACCACCAACAAGCACTACAACGGAGATGTGGAGTGTCGTATGCTACCTCTAATATTAAGCTGGGCGGTCACAGTCCATAAATTATAGGGTTACCATCCTCGAAAGATCTGTGATCCACCTCAGTTAAAAAAAAAAAATACGTCAGCAGTTTGGGAAGCATAGTTTTATCAGATTTGGACGCGAACGAATTATTAAAGCGACCACAGGATCATTGACGAAAATAATGAGGCTACGAAATCTGTCTTCTAACAATCAAGGCCACACATAGCAGATGACTCAAGTAGCGCAATTTGATGCCAGGATACTACCATTAATCATTTATAGGCAGAGTGCACCCCATGACAATTCCAATAAGCCCAAACACGGCTAGGATACATTGTTTTATGACGGAGTTCCGGTGCCTTCCTTCCGGCTTCATCTTCAGATAAGTTCAATGGTACCATTTTCATTAGAATGTGCTTCATAGTCGCTAACTATTTTATCGAGATATCTTATCGCCACCCGTAAAATACTTATCATTGAGTAGTTCCGGTGGCCATCTGTGGTCTTCTTCATCAGTTCCACTTCACCAAATCATACTTTCTGAAAGCAATGCGTTCGTTGCTGAAAATACCAAAATCACTATGTGTATGCCTATAATATTTGAGGCGTTCCCTCAATTCCTCATGGATTCCATCATCAGAACTGAATGTAGATAAAAATGGGCCTAATCTGGAAGTATATCCTTTCAAATAAAAAAATAATTTTCCAAATCGGTTCATAAATGACGGAGTTCTGAGGTAACAAACATTAAATTAAAAAAAATATATATACAACCGAATTGATAATTGACTTCCTTTTTGGGAAGTCGGTTAAAAACCACGAATGGCGCAAATTCCTCCTATTTCTTAACTATTTCAACGAATTAACCAAAACTAAGAAGCCGTCGATACTTTGGAGCGTAAATTCTATGCTAAAAGCCACAGTGAGAATCAAACACGACATTGATATTTCAAACTTTTCAAAGTTAGTGACATACCTAAAACGGCTATCCGAGGGTAATAAGCCAAAGAAATCTAGAGTGCTAACCTCCCAAAACATTGAACGTTTTCTAAATGATGCACCTGACCACAGTTTTCTGGCCGTAAAAGTAAGTACTTAGTACCTATTTATCTACAAACCTATTGTTATTTTAAAAGTGTTCCTGTATATACATATTTTTTTAATTATTGTTCACAAACAATAATTAAAAAAATGTGTATATACGGTTTTATGGTTGTGCTAATTTTCGGCGTGAATGTAGCCTGTCACAGTAATGAATTATTAAAGATGAACTATGAACGACATTCAAAAACACTCGGATAATTTATTACTGATCGTTTTAACTTATACGAAAACAAAAATTTGATAGAACGTTCGTAATACGGCAAGAATACGTAAAAATCGTCGAAAAATATCAAGCTTTACGGCCCACTAAAACAAAAACCAACAGGTTTTTCATACAATACCATGGCGGTAAATGTACTCGGCAACCTATTGGAATCAACAAAATAGGTGCGATGCCAAAAGAGATTGCCACATTCTTGAATCTATCAAATCCCGAACAGTACACAGGACATTGCTTCCGTAGAAGCTCTGCCACCCTTTTAGCGAATTCAGGTGCTAATCTTACAGAACTGAAACGCCACGGAGGGTGAAGGTCCAGTACAGTAGCAGAAAGCTATATCGAGGATTCGATAGAAAACAAAGCCAAAAGATGCAGCCGAATAGGTGACAGTATTAATCTAAAACCATCTACTGTTGACCCTTGGACGCCGCTATATCCGCAGCACCCTTCAACATCGAAAGGAAAACCTTGTGAAACGACTACATTACAGCTTTCTCAGCAACAGCAACCACAAAATACGGCGACTTTGCCAAATACCCAAGTCTTATCTAATACGACCGTTTCAAAACCAAACAAGAATATAACACTGAATTTCGAAAACTGTTCTAATTTCACTATAAATTTTTAATGTTTATATTTAATCAATACTCTCATTACCAATTGAGGGGTCTAGAATCAAAAGCGCCTCTGTCCAGTTTTTTACCCAACATGGTTTTTGATTATTGGCAACACATTGCATGTTTATCTATGACCTCACAAAGTTAAATACGTGCAAAAAAGCCTCTATCCCATACTAAATACAATTCCAAATACTCGGTTAGGTGCAAAACCGCTTCTATTGTTTTAGTTCAGACCAAAAGCGCCTCTATCCCGTCTCGACCAATCACAGAGCCAGGACCAAAAAAAAACAACAGCATGGCGTCCGTGTGTGGTTTCTTAGGAATTGTGTCCCTTGTTTTATTAAATTTTAATAGTAAAAGAACACAAAATGGAAGTTAATATTGCCCCAGTGCAGCATAATACAGGAAGAAAACGGATTCGCAATGAAAAACATTGGAAACGCAACGTGCAAAAGCGTGCAACGTAAGTTTCCCTGGTAATTATGCTTGTAGGAGAAGATGATTAATGGATGAGTCAATACAGATATGAACCAAACAACGACGAACATCACATCGCTCTTGCAATAAAATTGACCAAGATGATTGTTTAACTTTACAAAACATTTTGCACTTTAGAAGTAATATTTTTTCATAAAAAAATGATTTAAAAAAAAATCTTCCAAAAAACTGAAAATATATTTAATTGTAATGAATTACTTTTATTTAAAATATCAATATTAAACAGACTAAACATTTGATTGATGTAAAATTTTACTTTTATTTTTTTAATTACAGGTATTCTGCCAAAAGACCACCGGATAGAATCATTCTACTCGTTGCTTCGGACCGGTGCGAACGTGTGTTGTGTGATTCTCCTAACTATTTTTCTATTGGTTAATTAGTGTAATCTCAAATCTCTGTCGCACTTCGAGTGTTCTTATGGCTTAGCCACGCCTTTTGGGAGGGCCTAGAAAGAGACAATATTTTTTGCATCTTTTTGCTCATAATTTGAGACTTCGCGATCGTTCCGACTGGTGTGTTTGCAAGCAGTTGGCGGGGATCGATCCAGCGACCACTGACACGCAGTGGCGGGTGCAGCGCGCTGAGCCAATGACCCACGCTACTACTTGACGTACGTGACGAAATAGTGAATCACCTACGAGACTCCGGCTACGAGTGCTACGAGTGCTACGACTGGTGTCCTCTGCTACGAAATCGTACATTGGCTACGTGCTACGCAAGTATAATTACTTATTGCGATATTCTATTGAATAATTACATTTCGACCATGCAGCGTTCTCCGCCGAATAAATTGCAAAAAAACCCGAATACACCGATGGATCAGACGCAGTCAGTACCGAATATAATTCAGGCGGTTAATGACCCTGAATTTTCCAATGTACAAGTACGTCATAAGCGCCCGCGACGTGATTCTTCGAGTGATCAGTTGGAGGATTTCAAGCAGGAAATTAAAGATATGTTGGTGTCGTGGAAATCTGAGCATGATCAAACTATATCAAATTTTATGGCGGAACAAAAAGCGTTAGTGACAAAATTGGTTTCTGACATGGCTGATATGAAACGTCAGAATTTGGAGATCCAAAAAACAAATATAGAAATTGAAAAATCAATTGCGTCTATAAGTGATCTCTATGACGATATGAAATGTCAGGTAAAGCGGCTCCAGGATGAGTGCGGTGAATATAGGAAACTGTCGGAGTCACTGGAAAAAACGGTAAGAGACCTACAATTTAAGTCTCGGTCATCAAGTATTGAGATCCGCAATGTCCCCAGTCAAGATAAAGAGTCAAGCGCTGACCTCATGAAGATTATGACTGCTATTGGGAATACAGTGGACCTGCCGATTGCACCGGGCAACATCCGTGACATATATCGCATCCCAGGGTCCTCAGCCACCAAACCGATCGTCGCTGAGTTTGCAAGTGTACATTTTAAGTCTGATCTCATATCACATGTTCGAGGCTTCAACAATAAGCAACCAAATAAGGACAATAAACTGAATACAGAGCTGTTGGGAATAGCTGGCCAAAAACGTGCCGTGTATATCGACGAACACTTGACTAATTCCACGAAAAGATTATTTTATTTAGCGAGAGAATACGCAAAAAAGCACGAATTTAAATTTTGCTGGGCCGCAAACGGTAATATCTTTTTGCGCAAGCAACCAGGACTCCAACAGATACTCGTCAAATCTGAGGCTACCCTTATGGAGCTAGAAGAGAAAAAATGACTACTCAAAATCTCCGCATCACTAAGTCATTATTCCCGCTGGAAGTCACGTAATTTACTTCGATTAATGTGCATGAACCCTAAATTGTTAATTTTTAGCCTTAGTAGTATTATGTTTTTTACTTTTCTTAATTTGCCTTATAAACACATACTCAATCAACACTTACAAATTTTTAGTCTAAGAACACAAATAACCACACTTACACTTATACATCATATTTCTAACAAAATACAAAAAGTTAAATGTTATTATACAATTCGTACAGTAACAAATTTTTGTAGTGTCGCATTTACTGTACACCTTCTCGGCTATACTAAACTCTCTCTTTATCCCTGTGGGCTTCCATTTTGTTTGTGTTCTCTGTTACTCAAATGGCCAATTTAGTAGATAATATCGTATCGGATTTGGACGATATTTCAGTTGCAAATTCCCAATACTGTTCTCCGGAAGAGTGTACAAAATTCTTGAAGACATCAAATACCTCCACTACGATTTTACATATTAACATACGCAGCATAGGGAAGAACTTTGACCAACTCTTAGCATTGCTATCCTTAATCGAGGTTGATTGTGATATTATTATACTGACTGAGTGTTGGTTGAGTAAAATCGGAAACCTTCCTGGGTTAGATGGCTACAACTCCCACTTAACATACAACAATACGAATCAGAATGAAGGAGTAGTAATGTACATAAAAAGCCATATTCAGTGTACCGTTGAGGAGCCCGTTTTCACTAGTGGTAACTGCCTAACTTGTCAAATCAATAACGAGTTAGCAATCATTGCCGTTTACCGTTCGCCGTCTTTTAACTCTAAAGAAAATTTTGATAATTTCCTAGACAGTCTGGACGGTGTTCTTAGAACACTTAATAAGTGTAATAGTACATACCTCATCGGAGATGCTAATATCGATATTAAGCCGTCTAATACAGATGACCGAAGTGCTAATTACCTGACCCTCAACGCCACTCATGGTCTTTTACCTGGACATTACCTCCCCACTAGAATTAATAATTGTATTGATCACGTTCTCCTAAAATCCGATAAATCTACTAGTATTCTTGTCTTGGAGTCCCACATCACGGATCATCTTCCGTTACTAATATGTATGGATGGACCAGGTTCAGTGAAACAGACGACTCCTGCTTACAAGATCCCAAAAATAGATTATACTAATGTTTTAGAAGATATGGAAAGTCAGGATTTTACTCAAGTCACTAACACGGACGACCCTGATGTGGCTGCCTCTTGTCTGGTAAACATAGTTCAATCAATTCAAAAAAAACACACTCGTATAATTAATGTTCCTAAAAAAGCAAGAAATCTAAAGCCCTGGATTACTCCGGGTTTATTACGTTGCATTCGACATCGTGATAAACTCCATAAAAAAGCCCGAAACTCACCCAATAGTGATATCGTTCAAATCTCATACAAACGCTACCGGAATTATTGTAATAATCTTCTCAAGAAGCTTAAAACTGCATATGAAATATCAGAATTAGAAAAAGCTAAACGTAACCCTAGAACACTCTGGAATAAAATAAAAGAGATAACACATACCAAAAAAAGATGTGATCCTCCTTTAGAGCTTTTAAAAACATGTACGGACCCATATAGTGCAGCCAATCAAGTTTCTAAGTTCTTTGCCAACATAGGTACAGATCTAGCCTCTAAAATTGTAGCCCCCTCACAGACATTTTCTCCATCAAAAGCTTCATCGCCTAATTCTTTTGTCATCCTTGACGTTGACTATTCTGAGGTTGAGTCAACCATCATGAATTTAAGACATGATTGTGCCGCTGGATGGGACGGAATATCTTCTATTCTCCTAAAAATGTGTCGCAAACCTCTTGTACCCGTTATCACACATATAATTAATATATCAATAGCCAAAGGAATTTTCCCAGAACCCTTTAAGAGGGCCTTAGTCCATCCAGTATTTAAGGGTGGGAGTAGGGACTGTGTGAATAATTACAGACCGATCTCGGTTCTTTCAGCAATGTCGAAGGTTATGGAAAGGTTGATAAATGGTCGTCTACTCAACTTTCTATACAAACATCATGTCATTGCGCGGAATCAATATGGCTTTAAAAAAGGTGTTTCTACTGAAGATGCAATTGCCGACCTAACGGAAACTGTTGCTAAGAATCTAGATGATAATCGTAAATGCCTTTCGATATTCCTGGACCTACAGAAAGCCTTTGACACAGTCTCTATTCCTACTCTTCTGTCAAAGTTGGAAGCCATAGGCATTCGGGGAACAGCGCATGACCTTTTCAAGAGCTACCTCCAAAACAGGAAACTCCGTGTCAAGATTGATTCATACTCTAGTGATGAAGAAATCATCACATACGGAGTTCCGCAAGGCAGTGTGATGGGGCCTACGCTCTTCCTAATATACATAAATGACCTTTGCACATTGGCTCTCCCCAACACCAAGTTTTTCACTTATGCAGATGATACTGCGATCGTAGTTTGTGGAGATACATGGACTGACGTGAAATATTATGCAGAACAATCCCTACAAACAGTCATGAGGTGGCTGCAATATAACCTTCTATCACTTAATTTGTCAAAAACCAACTACATTCCTTTCTCTATTAGTCACAGGACCAAAGCCCCATCTGATTTGAAGATTTTTGCTCATTCCTGCCTAGGCTCCACCTCATGTTCATGTACGCCACTATCTCGTGTCAGTCAAACCAAATACCTGGGTGTAGTGATTGATGGCGGACTAAAGTGGTATTCTCACGTTGAAAGCCTAACGGCAAGGGTGAGGAAACTTATTTATATCTTCAAGTCTCTAAGACACTGCGCTGACCCCAAAACACTAAAAATGGTTTATCTTGCACTTTGCCAGTCTGTCGTCAGTTATTGCATTCCGGTTTGGGGAGGCACCGCGAAGACTAAACTCCTTGGGTTGGAGAGATCCCAGAGGGCTGTGCTTAAGGTGATGCTCAGCAAGCCGTATAGATTTCCCACAAGTGAATTGTATGCGAAGTGCAGAGTACTTACTGTGCGACAGCTCTTTGTGCTTAACGCCACCCTCAGAAAGCATAGTCAGGTTCCTCTGTTAGATTCAACCACTCGTAAAGCCAAATCTTCATGTCCATCTGTCCCTCACAGAACAGCCTTCGCTGGCCGCCAGCTTTATGTAATAAGCTCGCTCATTTACAGAAGGGTGAATAAGCATATCCAAATAAACAATTTAAACAAGCACGAACTTAAAACCAAACTACAGAACTGGCTGTATGATCAGGACTATTCTCGTACAGAAGATCTTGTTCATAACATAAAGTAGGCACGTAATAATAATCACTACTCTACAAAGCCGAATACAGAAACCCATGCAACACCAAAAGATCAGAACATACCCCCACAAAACACAACCCCAAAACTCCCTTTCATACACCACACCACATCACACCACAACACAACAGAATATACCACAACACAACACACCACAACACAACACACCACACCACAACATGACATACCACACCACACCTCACAACCACATCTCCCTCCGTTAACACACATACCTACACATTAATAGCCGTAGTTCATTATGGGATCATAATGCTATCACACATAGATTAAGGATTTTTGTACACGAAGTTACAGTAGAATACTGACTCCTAAGGCACAGGGTCCCCCCTAGTTTAGGAGGCAGGGTTTTCACTATTTAAGCAACCTTTGTTTCCCAAAGTTTAATGTTCCTATGTGTATTGTATGAGCTCTGTTTATTAAGGTTTTTGTGTTAATAAAGTTATTTTATTTATTTATTTATATAAATGATATTAAAAACTGTACACATAAAAAAATAGGTAAGCTTAAATGCAACCATTTAAATCCGCAAGATATAAGAAAATTTCACCAAGCATTTTTTGCCAAGCCGGATAAAATGTATCAAGACAATTTCATTTTAAAATTCATGAAGGTCAGTACACCACAGAGACGCAGACGTAAAGTAAAAAACCGTGCTATAGCTAAATTTTTCACGACATACCATATTCATACATTCACATACATTGGGCATTGGCATACACATTGGGCAAATAAATATATCTTATCATATCTTACAAAACCGTACAAATTGGTTAGTAGAGTTTGTCAAAAAGCTTTTGAAAAAATATTAGGCGTTGGTACCCATAGACTCCGAAGGATAGCAAAGATTTTTTTAGTATCAGGCCAAATGCCACAAGATCGTCGAGGCGGAGATAGAATATCTAACAAAAATTTAGCTAAAAAAGAAAATGTGATGAGATTCATCGAGACATTTCAATGTATAGAATAGCACTACTGCAGATCAGCCACGTCAACAAGAAAATATGTATCTTCAGACCTAAACATAAAAAAAATGTGCAGACTTTATCAAGAGAAGCAGGATGATGAAAATCTTAAAGTGCGTCATTGTTTTTTTCGAAGAATTTTTGTGGTACACTACAATATTGGTTTTAAAACACCTCAAGTTGATGTTTGTTCAAAATGTGTTGAGTTGTCGGAAAAATAAAAAACGAGAAAGTGGAAACTGAAAAAGTAACTCTCATGACGACATTACGAATTCATAAGCTGAAAGCCAAATGCTTTTACATGTTTTTGCGGGAGTTTAATGACGAAACATTCACGATTTCGTTCGACTGCCAAAAAATCAGGTTCTGCCTAAAGTTGCAGACCAGATTGCATACTACTCACGGCAGTTGTACAACTATAATTTCACTATCGTGATAGGCACAAGTACAAATAAATTTCCGAAAGAAAACGTACGCATATATACGTGAACTGAAAATGTCCACGCTAAATCATCAAATGAAATTGCATCGGCAGTTTTTGATTTGCTCTCACAGACAGATTTGACGGGAAAAAAAAATCCGAATGATGGCTGATGGATTCGGTTCCCAGAACAAAAATAGCACAATGATAGCTATGGCTGCCCATTGGCTAACAATTTGTGCTCCAACAAATATTAAAACTATTGAACTTATTTTTCCTGTACCCGGGCATTCACTCATCCTCAGCCGGCAGATCGAGTGTTTGGGTTGATTGAAAAAGAAGTAAAAAATAAGGAGGTCATAATCGATCCATCTGAATATCAAAACATTTATAAGAGTTATGGGGTTGTTACGAAATTGGGTGAAGGCTGTAAAGTGAAAGATTGGAAGACTTATGGTAGTGAAGTGATGAAGCCTCCAGCACAATATCACTTTAAATTTAACGAGTGCAAAATATATTACTTGAGAAGAGTCAAAAATAAGCTGGGGCGGTTTTTACTTCTTAGTGAAAACCGCCCCGGCTTTTTTTTTTTTGGCGAAACAAACTATAAAAATGATATGGGTGTTCCCAAAAGTATAATGAAACGAGGTGTAACCTCGATGTCTGATTTTGAAGTCAGAGACGTGCCACCATTACTTGTTAATGTGTCTGCCTTAAAGCTTGCCGGCGTGAATAAATTGTTATGCAAACACTTCGGTGATGATTGGAAAACAGAACTTGGTTCCAGCCAGCTAAAGTTTTACAAGAATGTTTTGGACGAAACCACTCCTGGTGAAGGCGAAAATGAAGAACCCTGTGAATATTTAGAAGTTGGAATTACTGTTTAATTTTTATTAGCTTTTAAATGACATTTTTGTTAATTCAATGACATTGTGTTCATCAGTTTTCAATAAAGATCACATTCCAATCTATTATCTGGTTGTCTGTTTTGTTCCTGTTGTTGAAGGACCATTATTAGGAATATACATATATTACATAATTAATAATACCTACCTTTACTCATACTGATAATGCTGACAGTTTTGCATAAAACCGTCCACAAGGCCAGGTCGCATGAAACCAAAACCGCCTCTATCCTTAGTAATACAATGCAAAACCGCCTCTATCCAACGTTTAAATGCAATACCTACTCTATCCAGATTTCAAAATATAATATTAATATTATTATTATTATATATATATATATATTTTTTTTTTTTTATTATTAAAAAAACAGTTTGCTATGCTTTTAGATAATGTGTATTTATTTAAACATTAGACTATTTATGATCAAATGAAATCTAGTTGTTAGATATAACGTTACTCTAGTAGTTGCAACAGGTATTAGGCGTATTATGAAAAAATAAAAAACTGGACAGAGGCGCTTTTGATTCTAGACCCCTCAATTATATAATAAAATGTGATAAATATAAATACTATACTACTACTTATTTTATCGCAGTCAATGATAAAAAGTAGAGTACACAACTAGTCAAAAAAAAACTGAAGATCAAGACAAGGCAATGAGCGATGAGCGATGAGCTTCTCAGCAGGGCAATTTTTGCGAGCAGATCACCTCTCGGTTTGGTAGAAAATTCTCATTGGAGGACATTGATTTAGTTTCTTCGGCCAGCGTATAAACTACCTTCTAGATACATGTTGTCTAGCCAGTTTTTGGAAAATGAGTACAATAATGTGTCTGCGTTGGTAGCAGAGGCAATTGCCGCTGCTGATTATGTGGGATTGGCTGTGGATGCCTGGAGCAACATTAGAAATGAACCTATCGTAAATTTTGCTGTCACGACGCCGAAATCTTTTCTTTACAAGGTTGTACCGACAGGAAGATCATGTCAAACTGCAGAATTCATGGCTCAAGAAATGAGTAGTGTCATTTATGAAATAGAACCTCAAAAGGTATTGTAACTTTGTCGTTACAAAGATATTGCTATGAATCTGACAGAGGTGCCAAATTACGAAATAAAATAAAATTTGAAAAAGTGTGCACAATTCAACACACAACGACAAAGACTAGGCGTAAGTTTAATACCAATTTGCAAACCTTAGTAATTTTACAAGTTTTTAAAATAATGGTACACTTTGGTGTCATACATTTTTTTTTACAGGAGAATTTTTCCAATTCTGGTCTTTTCATCGTAAAAACAAAACTTTTCAATTCAAGATTTTTTTTCTAAGGCAAATAAAATGTTATTTAAAAAAACTGGTATCTTATAACATTAGTAAACTATTCAGAAATGTTTGACAAAAATCACACCTAAATATGATACCATTTGCAGCAACAGCATTAAAAACACTGAATGCTGGTACAGAAAATAGTAAAAATCGAAAAAAGAAATATCTTGGTTACCTTATCGGTTTTTTTTTACTGTTCAAATTAGTTGTTGGAAATGAGGTAAGCTACCTACCCGTTACGTTTGATCCATTATTTACGGGACACCCTGTATACTCACACGTCAATGTACCTACTCACACACTACATACTACACACTACATTATTTTTACACGACTTGTAAGGGAAGCACAGTAGTGCGAGTTTAAATCATAAAATCATTGTCGACATAGCATATAAGATAAAAGTATTGATTACAGACATGATTCTTGCTAAAAAGGGTAGTGTAACTGAAATTATGACTATTCCATGTAAAAAAGCCTTATATACCCTTATATACTAACTAAAAAGCTCTGTAATATTTTATCCTTACATAGTACTATATTTTAAAGTAGACTATAACGCTAGATAGATCATTTCCCACCTGTATACCTATTTCACATAAGGAAATCGAGTCACTATGTCGAGAATTAAGTAAATTCCTTTGTTCACTAACGTAAACAATGTTATGTGCAACTTCTACTGCGCAGTTGAGTCCCCTTCATACGTTTCAGTTCCCCCGGAACGCCCAAATATGTTAGTACCCCGCATTCCCCGCGAACGTGGAATCCCCTCAAATACAAACACACTGACGTAAGTAGGCGATGAAAAAGTTGTGTAAGTAGAGACACACACACTGTGTGATAGTGTGTCACTACTATAAATCGATGGGTCCTACGTATAAGGGCCAATGCAACATTTTGAGCATTTTCACTTTTTTGTATTAAATGCTTCCTTTTACTGTAGTTGATAACGTGCACTAAAAAAAAATACACATTTATAGGTGAAAATACTATTTTGTGCTACAGTAAAAGGGCCTATATGGCACAATTTTAAACGTATAAAGGCCAAACGGATATTCGAGACTTGTACGCGGGGGGATCCCCCGTCTTTGTTTACTGCAACGGCTGATCGGTCAGTTGAGCACTTCTACGTCACACGGAACGATGTCGCGCTGTGATAATAAACAATTATTTTAGTGAATAATATATGTTATTAGATGTAACTTTGTGAAACATGACGTCCAAATATCATTCTAAGTTTAGTAGAAGTCGGAATTTAGTTAATTTAGCAATTGGTAATGTAAATAATAGTGACTCGAGTGATGGACTAGGTTATAAAAACGACGAAAGTACACACACCGAGCTTTGTAAGTATTGAATTGTTTTACAGTATTATCGTATGTTACTATCATTGATTTTTACGTAATTCATAGTTAATTATAGTGCACGTCATTTAAAAAAAAACACGTATTCTGGATAGAAGGGCCAATGTGGTACTTTGGCCCTTATACGTGTTTTATTTTAAAAACAGTTACATTGGCCATACATGTTTTTTTATTTTTTTCAGTTTGTAGTTCAAATTACTTGATTGGTGTTACATTATTTGTGTAGAATGACAACTTGTTAATTGATTTATTTGTCGTTCTTGCACACCGGAACGGGTTTAAGTAACTTAATGTTTATTCTTTACTACCCATATTACCTACGGCCCGATTCAAACTTTATGGCGGCTCGGAACATGAGAGAAGTCGCTGCGCAGTAACAAATTCATGGGTCAACGGGAGTGAGGGGTGGGGTTACTGCGCAGCGAGTAGTGCACTTCAGAGCCGACATATTTGACGCGAACTATACCAGTGTAAAAGTACATTTTTTGCTTTCAGCTTCTCCGCTGCCATTTGAAGCTGATGACATATTAAACAATTATAGCAATCTGAATTTGTTGCAAGACATCTTTGATGACGATGAAGAGTTAAACCAAAGCAATCATAACAACACATTGCAGCATAATGTTTCCATGGCACCTATTCAACTGACTCAACCCCTGGATAAAGATTTTACTGATTCACACCTAAATGACCATGAGCTAAATGAACCCATTATTGAAAATGTGTCCTTGAATAGTCCTATAATATTATCAACTAGTAACTCATTACATGAAATTACCGTCAGTTCTCATGGGTGTGGCAGCCAAGAGTCAATTTGAATGACAAATGAGCCGGATCTTCAAGATATACGTAGCGAACATACCCCTATGCCGTCACCCAATGGCAGTATTAACCTTTTTGGTGATGAAGAACCAATCCCATCAGTTGCGTCTTTGCTAACGGATGACAATGTGTCCTCTCCAATTTCACAATACTCATCAGGAGAGGTTTCTGTTCCATTAAGTTCCAGGAAAAGAAGATTTACAAAAAAAAGAGACAGCGGAAGATTGCGAGAATTGTTTTGTAATGAATGGATAGATTCAAAGAGAAAAAGACTGAAAAATACGGGAAAGTCATACTATAGTCGAAGTGGTAAGATAAGATCTGGAAAAAAATTGGGTGAACCATGCCAAAACACATGTAAATTGAAATGTTTTCAAAAACTAGATGAAGACACAAGAAGTGAAATATTTAACAAGTTCTGGGAAATCGGCGACCATTCTAAACAGTATGATTTTATTAGTAACCATGTTGTTAAAATAAATAAAAAAAGAACAATTACAGAAGGTGAATCTCGGAGGTCATTTACATACATTTATCATTTGCCTTGTATTCAAAACAATCAAAATTCTAAGTTAATTGTTTGCAAACAGATGTTTTTGAATACTCTTAGCTGTGGACCTAAGATGATAAGAACCGCAGTATCTAAATCAAGTGAGACCGTTAACTTTGCTTTAGTAGATAATAGAGGTCGGCATAATCACCATAAAACATCGATCGATTCAGAAATGATCAAAAGTATTTGTGATCACGTGAATTCATTCGAACCGGTTGATTCACATTATTGTCGTAAAGACAGTACTAAGCTTTATTTAGACGGAACGTTAAGTTTTACACGAATGTTTAATTTATATAAAGAGTGGTTTGATCCAACTAAGTATAGTACAAAGTGCGAGTCATTAAGGCAATATAGAGATGTAGTGAACAAAAATATTAATCTGTCATTTCACCAACCCAAAAAGGATCAATGTCATGTCTGTCATTCTTATAAACACAGTCCCATAACGCCGGAAGTAAAAGAACACTTTGAAAATCACATAAACAATAAAAAATTGTCTAGATCTTTAAAACAGATCGATAAACATGACTCTCAAAATAATCCTAAGATATTTTGTGCTACCTTTGATTTACAAAAAGTGTTGCTGGCTCCTAGTGGTGAAATTAGTTTATTTTATTATTGTAAGCGACTGAAAGTTCATAATTTATCCGTGTTTGATCTTGGAAATTTGGTTGGTACCTGCTACTTGTGGAATGAACAAATAGCTATGAAGGGCTCAAATGAAATAGCTAGCTGTGTTTACGATATTATCAAACTTAAGACTAAAGAAGGCTGTGATGACTTTAGATTTTGGTCAGATAATTGTACTGGCCAAAATAGAAATAGGATAATGTTTTTTATGTACCTTTATGCAGCTAAACAGCTGAGTATTAATATTAAACATACTTTCCTTGAAAAAGGACATACACAAAACGAGGGCGATTCCATACATGCCACGATTGAGAAAGCTTCAAGACATAAGAATATTTATACACCGTCTGAGTGGAGTTCATTAATTAGATGGGCTAAAGTAAAAGGAGCTCCTTATAATGTTATAGATTTATCTCAAAATATAGTTTTCGACTTCAAAAAGATGCAAGCGAGTGCTTGTTTTAACTGGACTAAAAATTCAGAGGGACAAAAAGTGCCTTGGTCTAAAATCAAACAAGTTCGAGTCAGTAAACATGAACCATACATTCTGTTTTATAAATTAGATCTATCTGAAGATGCTTTCGAAAACCACATTAACATTTCTGATCTTTCTGTTATGACAAGAAGAAAAATGGCTGATAGATCTACGGAAATACCCTTAAAACTATGTTACAATCAGTTGTTACCAATACATCCATCCAAAAAAAAAGACTTAATTGATTTATGTCGCAAAAGTATTATTCCACCAGTTTATCATGAGTATTACGAAAATTTGGTAGCATCTAATGATAATTCAATGATTATTACTAGTGATATTGATGACAACGAGTGATTTTGTTTTGTTTTTAAAAATATTTATTTTTGTTGTTAAGCATTTCGTTATTTTTGTTTTATTAATTTTTCCTCTTAGATCATATTCTAAGAATCTTTATTTATGTTTAATAAGTTTTGATTTTATAAAAAAAGTGTATTAAGTTGTTATTATTTTAAACTTTAATTACTAACCTAGGTTGAGGTATCTACAATAAAAAGCTGATTGATCTAAAGTCCAATGTGATTTCGGGAGGTTTTTAACATTAAGTATTGATTATTTTGCCTGCGTTTCCATTACAGAAACTTCAATAATTGATTAGAAAACAAATAAAGAAGTCAAATTGTTTTATATTTGTTTTTATTTTTGTGACCTAACTGAGGTTTGAGAATATTACGTCACCAAGTAAGGTAACGTATAAGTGTCAATGTGCATTATATCATAAAATAATTATATTATTATTGTTTGTTTAAGTTATTTATTTATTTTAAATATTTTCTATTAATAATGGATTATTCAAAAGTGTTATTAACACGTTTTTTTCCAAATTAGCTTATGCCAAGTAAATCGTCTAAAGTGACACTTTGGCCTTTTTACTAGTTTTTTTCAGTATAATTAAATTTTTAAAAATGACGTATATAGGCATATCTACATTAAATAAAAAACTAATATGTATACAAATAAATCGATGTATCTAGAATAACGAACATATTTTTCATAGTAACTATGCAAAGTTTCACAAACATCAGTTGAAGCATCTAAAAAATATATCAAATTGAAACTTTGAGAGCCTCTATTGAAAAGTTGTCCATTTGCACATTTGCCCTTATACATAGGACCCATCGAAATAAAACCCACTTGTGTATTCGTTAGTTCAGTCGTCTCTCATCCTTTCATGAGGCAATACGAGTACAGTTCAGTCGTCTCTCAACCTTTCACAAGGTAATACGTGTTCAGTTATTAGTACCTCTGATCACCATCGCGTTCTAGCTTAGTCAGATTTAAAGTCTGTTCTATAAATATTAGTCTCTTAGTGTTTAAGGCTGTTTAAGGCGTAATTATTTTATTCTTCTATTTCTGTATATTGTGTGTGTATGTGTGTGTAAAAGAATAGAGGAATATATAAGTTTGTGCTCATCCCTGTGGTTTTCCTTTTAAACTCCCACCTGAAATAACCCAGCAACATCATTGACCGCCCCACATAAGTCAACATTTTAGTCCTTCGAAAGCCGATTTGGTTAGCATTTCGGTTTTTAAGGCTGCCGCATCAGGGTGGTCAACATTTTGGTCCTTCGAGAGCCGGATCAGGTTAACAAGTAACCATGAGTCAGAGGAGCACCATTACTACACGCAGCAAACTAAGAAGATTGGCTGAAGAAATGAGTGTGCGTCGCAGTGAGTTAGTATCGGACTCCGGGTTGCAGTCTGAAAAGGCATCGGGTTCGCCGTCTGTCGCACCGACTGTGGCATCAACGTCTGCCCTCAACATCCCACTGACGGGTGGTCGAGTAATCGACTACAGTGTAAGAAGTACGTCAGAGGGACCTCAGGGAGGTCAGACATTATTACAAGGTCGCCATACGTCGCCGCGAAACAGAGCCTCATCCAATACTAGCCACAAGAGCGTCGAATACATAAAAAAGCGAATAGAATATGAAGCTGAACGCGAATTAGTACAACTCAAGGAAAACCTCCTCAAGAAAAGAATGGAGGCCGACATTGCAGAGATAGAAGCGGCTGCCGAGAGCGACGACTCAAAGTCAGATAAGGGTACAGCACAACGCGTGGAACAGTGGATAGACACGACGCCCCAAGTAACTCAAGTTGATACAGTGCTGTGTACCCCGCCTATGACACGCGCGCCTGTGGATATGGCCGCGCGTCACCAACCAGAAGTCACACAGGGACTAAACGTAAGTAGTCTCAATCGTGACTCTAATATATACTGTGTACCGATCATGCCTAATAACAATAATGTGTCGCATGTAAGAGCGTCTACGTCAGTACCGTTACCTAACCTAACGGTACCTACGACGCAGATGTATACGCCAGTCTGTACCGAAAGTATAAGGTTCAGTCTGCCTCGTAGCTATCCCGTCTTTACCACCCCGGCCGCCAATGTACCTCGAGTATCGATTCTCGAGTCGGATACAAGGCAGCAGACATACCACGGAGTGGATGAAAAAGAAAGACGGCGAGAGGCATCAGGCGACAGGGACAGGAAAATTGATAGACTGGCGGAGGCAATCACTAGTATGGCACGACCGCGACCGGTACCCAGACAGGCATACGAATTGCCACACTTTAGCGGAGACCCAGCCGAATGGATTTCTTATAGAAATATGTATTGGGATACATCAGAATTGTATAATTTTAGAACACACGAAAATCTAGCACGGCTTAAGACATCATTGCATGGAGAGGCAAAGACCTCAGTAGAGGATTTGTTACGTTCAGGTACGGATCCCTCCGATATCATGCGTGCGCTTGAAGAAGAGTTTGGGCATCCAACCCTAATTTTACAATGCGCAATAAAGAAAATTAGGGACCTACCTAAAGTAACAGAGAGCGGCCGCGAGCTAAGAAAGATTTCTTCAACAGTAAGGAATTGTGTGTCTCTACTTAAAAACATTCGCGCTGACGGTTATATAAATAATCCGCAACTAGTAAGCGAACTTTTAAATAAACTTACACCGATACAACGCGCGCAGTACGGTGACTTTGCTATGGGAATAGATAACTCACAGGGGGTGGATTTAAGAATCTCACCTAACTTAGAAATATTATCACACTTCTTAATTCATTTAACTCGCTCGACGTCGTATTACGTACAACCAAGTATGACAGAGTCTAGTCCATTCAAATCCCCTGTGAAGAAGCAAGTCATCAGTCAAACACGACAAATGAATACCGCGCGTTCCTTTATCAATAGGCCACCGCCAGCACAAAGGATAAACAAATAAAGTGATGAACATACCGTACCTAAAGAATGCGTTATCTGCCGGCAGGAACATACAATAGAAGAATGCGAAAGTTTTAAAAAACTTAGTGTACAACAGCGTTGGGACACAATTAAAGAAAAAAAATACGTGTTTTAAATGTTTAGTTAGTAAACATCCCAAAAGATTCTGCCGCGCAAATAAGTGTGAGAAATGCGGTTACGCGCACCACCTGTTATTACACGCCGATAAACAAAGGAAAGAATACAAAGCGTGTGAAACAGATAAGATTGAAAGCGTAACAAATATTGGTGAATGGCGGGCTACAGCATTGTTAAAAATAATCCCTGTAACAATCAGTGATAATAACGGTGACAATAAACAAAGCTATGCATTATTAGACGACGGCGCGACCGTATCTTTAATAGACAGTGAAATCGCTACCAACTTAGCGGGTCCTCGTATACCCCTAACGTTGAAGACCGCAGGTGGCTACGGGGTCACGGACTTAACGTCGCGAGCGGTTCAAGTTCAAATAAAAGGTCCAAACGGGCAGTGCCATAACATTAAGTGTCGTACTATGGTGAACATGAACATGCCGATACAAACAGTGTCCGCCTCGATGCTTCGCGACAACGCTCACCTCCGCGACTTGGGTTGCGCGGAGATGAGGGGTGCCAAGCCGCTGCTGCTGCTCGGGCAGGACAACTGGGAGCTACTCGTCGGCCAGGACATCCGCCACGGGAAATCCGGTAAGCCAGTTGCCTCACTTACTAAATTAGGATGGGTCATACATGGACCGTTTGACATTAAAAGCAATATTGAAACAGTAAATTGCACGACAGTCTCCCTTCCTGATTTGCATGACCTAGTAAAGTCTCAGTTTGAGCTAGAGGCTATAGGCATTTCACAGAACGCTCGTAAACATAAACACATTGAAGGAGCGTTAGACGTATTAGATAACACTAGTCACCGTGTGCCCGACGGATCACAACGGGAAGTCGGGTTATTGTGGAAACATGATAAGATACATTTACCTAACAACTATATGGATGATTATCTAGATAGTACCTGTTCCGATGATGAAGCTAACAAACTGATAGAGGAGGTTACTAGAATACACGCCTCCGGTGGACTCATTATACGGGGGTGGGTAACCAACTCACCAGAACTGAGGGACAAGCTTAAAACAGACATGCCTGAAAAGGTAGCTCTCGAGAAAGGCATAGGCACAGTGGAGAGAACACTAGGCCTAATAAGGGCACCTAGAGAAGATAACTTAGGTTTTGATCTGTCGTTTAAGCGACTTCCAGAACATATTATAAATGGAAGTCTAGTGCCCACTAAGAGACAATTTCTAAGTATGATTATGTCCATTTATGACCCACTGGGTTTCCTGTATCCATGCGTAATTCAATCACGCATATTAATGCTGAAAATTTGGAAACCAGGAATCCAGTGGGACGAGCCATTACAAGATAAAGACGACGAAGTAATTTCTTTTCCCGGGTTAGAGTTGCAAGCAGCTTTATTAGCCTGTCGACTAGCAGACACGACAGAGAAAGCATTAGGGCTAGTGATATCCAAAAAGTTTTATTGGACTGATAGCAAAACAGTCCTCAAATGGATAAATTCTGAGGCACATGAATTTCAAAGGTTTATTTCACATAGATTAGCTGAGATAGACAAATTATCAGACCGAGGCAACTGGCGCTGGGTACCCTCGGAGGACAACCCTGCTGACACGGCGACCAGATTGTCTTGGCCCGATAACCACGCAGCGTGGCTGTCGGGCCCCTCTTTTCTTCGTGATCCACAGGAGCAGTGGCCAGCATGTCACGAGACTGATGTTGCGGAGAAGGACCTCGAGCGCATCCAGCGGGTACACGCAACGGCATCGCCGGTGGCGCCACTCCTGCAGTACGAGCGCTACTCTTCGCATACAGCGCGTCATGGCACGCGTCCTCATTTTTGTGGGCCGATGTCGGAAGCGGCGGACAACAGCCGAGCTACAGCGCACTATGGAAAATATAGGTCGGTATCGGATCAAAAATCTGTAACTTCATGAATTTTTGTTGTATCGTGATGAAATTTGGCACAAATATGCAGCAAGGTTCGGAGATTCGAACGATGTGTAGTTTATAGGGTTTTCTTGTATATCTATGTATGTTTTTTTGCATAGAATGAAAGAAATGGGAAAAAATCACGAAAAAATAGTTAAAAATTTATTTCAAGTGGAATACAAGTTTATAATGGCTAAAAAGATTAAACCATGGTTAATTACAACAAGCAAAGTAAACAAAATATATATATATATGAAAAAAAATACTAAATTAAAATCATATTACTAATAGGTACATCCTATACTCTGGCTTCAGGAAATGATGTAGCTAGGTACAAATATAAGTAATAACTAAATATAAATATTATTTTTAACTTATACCACTTCAGGATCAGGGTCAGTAAATGTGGGTTCACTTTCAGGTGCCACGTTTAAAAGACTTAGTGCCTCTTCTTCAAGTTCTTTCACATTTCTTACGTACGGTTTTCTCAAACTTGTTATATATGGATCTGGCGTGTATAAAAGCGTTTTAAAGACATCTTCATTTGTAGCAGATCGGGAACATTTTCTGGCATGATGAAGTCGTATGTTTCTGTAGTCTTTGTTGCGAGACTCTTGTGCGTCTTCCGATAGCTGTCCAATAGGAAGCACCGCAAAATGTTTGATAACGTTTTGCCCGTGTATGAGTATTTTATGAACGGAGGATGGCATATAATACCAATCGTAATTACTTACATAGATTCTTGCAGTTTCTATTGCATATTCCCCAAATTTTTCAGGGTCGATCATCATTCCAGAAGAAAGAACTTGCAAGATAATGTATAGGCGTTTAATCAATGCCTCATCTACACCTGTTATTTCCGATGAGCAAGTGCTATTATAGAAGAATCTTCGTGCGGTATTGCCATCGTTCGTATTCCCGCTAACTTGCCGAGGTTTGTCGACGATTAATCCCAACTCCTCCCTGAAACGTTTTTGAACAACTTCTTTCTTTTCTTTTTTTAATCTCTTATTTTCCTCAGTTGAAGCAGACCAAGTCTTAAACGAAAGATTATAGGAAATATGCAATATCATTTCCATGCAGCGAATCCAGGCGTGTAAGGTGGACAATCCGTATTGGTAGGCGTTTTCGTTTTCGGGTCTGGCAGTTACTTTCGATAGGTCATTCATTAGCCGTGGAGTAGCCCCACATATCGTGCATGTGGAACCAGATGGAGTATCTGTAAGGACCTGAGCCACCTTTCCATCGATCATCGTTAGAAATAGTTCATGCTTCACATTTACTACAACACCATCTTTGTTTATAAGTGATGCTTGTGCAGCCCTAATTTGTTTTTTAATATCATCAACAACTGCCTTGGTTTTTTCTGGAGTTTCCTTACAAAACTCAATAGAAATGGGTCTGTAAAAACGGACAGATGAAGGTACCGGATTTTGCCAAACAACGGATCCCGATTGCACATCAACTAATCTGATGGGGACTAATGAAGTGATGAACAAATTGGCATCTGAAATTGTTTCTGACTCTTCTGCAAGTATTTGCTTGTATTGGCTTTGACCAGATGAACCATCACATCCCCATTTAGAATAAAGGATCAATGTTCTATGTTGTTTTTGGAAAACAGAATCGATTTTTATAATTCTAGCAGCAGTATGATCCAATAAATCTTGTATATTAATCACTTTAGCATAAGTATTCGTGATTTCGATTGTAGAAGATGGTGGATAACAGGATCTTTTTATTTCTTGTATTTTGTAGTAAGGCGGGAATATACAACACTTTCGTTCGTTGGTTAAGTTTTTCAGGTACATATATTGTGCTTTTGTTAGATCTAAATCTATAAAAGCACTCAATGCTTCCGTATCGGAAAGAATCTTCATCTGGTCTGAGTCGTTCCACTTACTTGAGATATCTAATTTCTTTTGAGTGTCAGCGGTTCTTAATTCTTCGACAAGATGAGCTTCTGTGTACTCACGTAAAGCCCGTAGTCCCTGCAGATAGGCGTTTTTTATATGCTCGAAGCCATAGTCTTGGAGTAGAAGAGTGTTTTTCCTCTTCTTGGTAGATTCTGAGGAGTCTCCATAAGCCACGCATGCTCGTCCTCGTTGGCCAGATGTTGATGGCGTAGAATATTGTTCAGAATCCGGTAAATTTAACGAATACCTTGAGTCCAACCAAGTACAATACTTCTGTAAAAATGTTTCTATTTTCCGAGATGCCAGGGCCCAGCGTTTGTTGAAAATAGGAAGAATGTGCCTTTGTATATCACTAATTATAAAACACAAGTTGTTTTCAGAAACATTCAGCTTTTCCACTAAAACTTTGGATAATGATTCCATGGTCTTGCCGCCCTCTATATAGGGGATTATGAAGTCTCGTTTGGTACAGCTGAAGGAAGACATTTTAACACTTCACAATCTGCAGAAATAATAGGCGTAGATGAGATTTGCTTCACTTGAAGTTACACTGATGTAGATGGTTCGAATAGTTTTTGCTTCCCTTTAAATACTCATTTTACAATATCGAATTGGTACCTACATCATTATTATCTTGTAATTTCCCACGCAAACCGAGTGCAAATTTGATAAGGTCCCTTTGTTATCACGAAATAATGAAGAAAATATCCAAAAAGTTCTATATTGTTCATGTGAATGGTGTCAGTGGTAAACCGCAAAAGATACTAATTTTCGGGTTCTGACTTTTATCAGTTTTTTTCTCATATCTTCTAAAACCGCAAATATCCGCAGCTGATTTTTTTTGCATTCTATTTATGAATAGTTAGACTACTAGTCGACACAAAAAGTAGCGCTTGGGCAAACGTGGGTAATACTGAAAACCTTCGACGAAAAAACATACAAGTGAAAAAAAAGGTATGTCACTTTTCTCTTTTTTTAGTAATTACTGAAATATTTTTCTTTACTTTTAAAATCTGTATCGCAAAAAGCATAAAATAACCTTTCTAAAAATGTATAATACTGCATATCTGTACCAAGTATTTTTTTCACAATATGGTATTGAAACATGTATACGCAAAGACTTGAGTTTGGCACTTCTGTCTTCTATGTATTTCTATCTAAGAAAAAAAAAATAATTTCGCGTATTAAGAAAAAAAATCGTAATGAATATTATAATTTGACTATTAGAAAACCTAAAAGAATAGCCATATTAGCCAAATTATGATATTCGTAAAAAGCATTTTTGATATGCGCTTGTTCTACCATTTTCCATAGTGCAGCGGCTCGACTTAGAAGAAGCTCACAATCATCTAATAAAGTTGTGTCAAGAAGATAGCTACAGCAGCGAGCGGACCGCCATTCTTAAAGGGCTGCCTGTGCCTAACAATAGCAGCATCAAGGCCCTGGATCGCATGGTCACTGACGATGGGTTTCTTCGGGTGAGAGGACGTCTAAGTGCTTGCGAGGTGCTCACATTCGGTAAAGCACCCAATTATCTTGGAGGGACGTCACCCTCTGACAAGAAAGCTGATCGCGCATTACCATGCGATCGCTTTACACGCCAATCACGAGACCGTCGTGAACAATCTACGAGAGAAGTATTGGATCACAAAGGTGAGAACCTCCGTAAAATCGGTGGTCGCCGGTTGCCAGCTATGTCGCATCTGCAGAGCTAGGCCCGCCCCACCAAAAATGGGCGACCTGCCACTCGTCAGGGTGGAGACTTCGAGAAGAGCCTTCACTAGAGTGGGCGTCGACTACTTCGGCCCGATGGAAGTGACCATTGGGCGGCGTCGCGAGAAGAGGTGGGGTGCTTTATTCACCTGCCTCACCACGCGCGCCGTGCACCTAGAGTTGGCCGCCTCCTTGAGCGCCGACTCCGCCATATTAGCCTTGCGGCGCCTCATTGCGCGCCGTGGGCAACCAGCCCACCTGTACTCAGATCAAGGTACAAACTTCATCGGTGCCAACTCCGAGCTACGAGCGGCCCTGATAGACCTTGATCAAGGTCAGATCAAGACCGAGGCATCGAGTGGCACTTCAATCCCCCGGCAGCCCCACATATGGGTGGCTGCTGGGAGCGCCTGGTGAGATCTGTCAAGAACGCACTTCGAAGCACGCTCAAGGAGCATGCCCCCCGTGAGGAGGTCCTCTACACCCTTCTCACCGAAGCCGAGCTAATCATAAATAGCCGGCCGTTAAGCTACGTCTACGATGACCACAACCAGCCTGTGGTTTTAACCCCGAATCATCTACTCCTGGGGACTGCGTCCGGGAGTACGCCGTTCGCATCGAGTGACACCGAGGACATCGATTCCCGACGGCAATGGCGGCGCGTGAATGCGCTCGCTGACATGTTCTGGCGACGCTGGCTGCGGGAATATCTCCCAACGTTACAACGTCGTGAAAAGTGGACAAACAATGTACCAAATGTATGTGTTGGTGATGTAGTGATAATAGCGGACAATAATAAAGAACGAAGTGCGTGGACAAAAGGTCTAATTAAAACTGTATACCACGGTAATGATGGAATCATCCGTGTAGTTGATGTAAAAACCATAAATGGGGTCCTGCGTCGACCCGTAGCGAAGATTATTGTGCTTCCCACAGACCAGGATGTAATGCGGCTGAACCCTGTTACAGGGGGTGGAATGTAAGGGAAGCACAGTAGTGCGAGTTTAAATCATAAAATCATTGTCGACATAGCATATAAGATAAAAGTATTGATTACAGACATGATTCTTGCTAAAAAGGGTAGTGTAACTGAAATTATGACTATTCCATGTAAAAAAGCCTTATATACCCTTATATACTAACTAAAAAGCTCTGTAATATTTTATCCTTACATAGTACAAGGTGTCCAGAAAGGGTATCGGGTATTTGTTTTCGCGCCATATTCGAAACGGGGCGTCTAAAGGGTGCGGGGAGGGGTTCGTGGCGTCCGCCATTTTGTGGAGTTTTAGTCACGATGGAACAGTACTCGGGGACGCATCGCGCATTTTGCGTACGAGCGTATTATCGTAATGGTGATTCAATAGTGACTGCTCAACGTCTCTATCGTGCGGAATATCGTACACGCCACGCGCCAAGTGACGATAGCATTAGGAAATGGATCAGGATGTTCGAGAATACAGGTGCGACAGTTAAAATTCAAAACTCTGGTCGTCCTCGTACAGTTCGCGATGAAGAAACAATTGAAGAAGTTGAGGCGTCGGTTCGTCAAAATCCGTCTTTATCCATCCGAAAGCGAAGCCAAGCGTTGAACATAAAAAAATCGTCTTTACATTCGATTTTAAAGAAAGACTTACATCTAAAAGCCTATAAAATTCAATTGGTTCAAGAATTGAAGGATACGGACTATGCTAATCGACTGAATTTTGCGAACGAAATGCTGCAGCGATTTAACAACTTTAACAACATACTGTTCAGTGACGAAGCAAATTTTCACCTGAATGGTCATGTTAATAAGCAGAATTGTCGGTACTGGGCAGTGGAGAATCCGAGACGAAAGCATGAACGACCCCTGCATAGCCCAAAGGTCGTTGTTTGGGCCGCTATGTCTGCTAAAGGCATAATTGGTCCTTATTTTCATGAAGATCAACGAGGCCGAGCAATTAATGTGAATAGTGACCGTTATTGCGATATGTTGCGAAATTTCTTGGTCCCAGAGTTGCAGGAGTTTGCAGGTTTCAACTCAAGAACGTGGTTCCAGCAAGATGGGGCCACTTGCCATACCTCAAATGACTCAATGGAAGTTGTTAACGAATTATTCCCTAATAAAGTCATTTCGCGAAGGGGTAACATCAACTGGCCTCCCAGAAGCCCCGACCTTAGCCCACTTGATTATTTTGCATGGGGATACCTTAAAAGTAAGGTTTATCAAAACAATCCGACGAATCTAACCCAGTTAAAGCAAAACATCAGGTCAGAAATGGCAGCAATATCAATAGCTATGTGTCAACGTGTTATCGCCAATCTTCGTTTCCGTTTAGAAGAGTGCCAGCAACATAACGGTCATCATTTGGATAACATCATCTTTTCCAAATAATTCTCCAATTCATATGCTAATAATAAACAATAACTTTTTTATTGGATACAAATAATTTTTGTTTCATTGAACTTACAAATACCCGATACCCTTTCTGGACACCTTGTACTATATTTTAAAGTAGACTATAACGCTAGATAGATCATTTCCCACCTGTATACCTATTTCACATAAGGAAATCGAGTCACTATGTCGAGAATTAAGTAAATTCCTTTGTTCACTAACGTAAACAATGTTATGTGCAACTTCTACTGCGCAGTTGAGTCCCCTTCATACGTTTCAGTTCCCCCGGAACGCCCAAATATGTTAGTACCCCGCATTCCCCGCGAACGTGGAATCCCCTCAAATACAAACACACTGACGTAAGTAGGCGATGAAAAAGTTGTGTAAGTAGACACACACACTGTGTGATAGTGTGTCACTACTATAAATAAAACCCACTTGTGTATTCGTTAGTTCAGTCGTCTCTCAACCTTTCATAAGGCAATACGAGTACAGTTCAGTCGTCTCTCAACCTTTTATAAAGTAATACGTGTTCAGTTATTAGTACCTCTGATCACCATCGCGTTCTAGCTTAGTCAGATTTAAAGTCTGTTCTATAAATATTAGTCTCTTAGTGTTTAAGGCGTAATTATTTTATTCTTCTATTTCTGTATATTGTGTGTGTATGTGTGTGTAAAAGAATAGAGGAATATATAAGTTTTGTGCTCATCCCTGTGGTTTTCCTTTTAAACTCCCACCTGAAATAACCCAGCAACATCATTGACCGCCCCATAAGTCAACCATTTTAGTCCTTCGAAAGCCGATCTGGTTAGCATTTCGGTTTTTAAGGCTGCCGCATCAGGGTGGTCAACACGACTGCTCAAAAAAGGACTGTTATGTTTCATGGGTACTTATGCATGTATATATTAGTACGTACGTTTTATGGCTGGAACTGCGCATATCCATACTTACTGCATCAATGTTTAGCAAAATATGCAAGAGACGAGCGAGATACGAACTGTGCGCCTTTGGTCAAAACCTTACTGTACTCTTACAATTTAGATCATGCGCCTTCGATCATACATGGAAAAGCGAACGAGTCAAAGGCTTTAGCTCAACTTTCCTGCCAAATGGATATACATATACGGAAGTGTGGCATATTTATAAGTTCAGAACATTTCTTCTTAGGAGCAACACCTGATGGAGTGTTTGAAGACGGTGTTGTTGAAATTAAGTGCCCCATATCTGCTTTTGAGATGGATCCTAATACAGCTATTCTAGAAAAAAAAAATTAATGCTTCAAAATAAACCAAAATGGCGAATTAATTTTTAATAAAAATCACGATTGGAATTTCCAGATACAAGACCAACTCCACATTGCAAATGCAGTGTGGACTGGTACTGAATATCCACTAAAAGCTGTAAAAGTTTACAAAGATGTTGATTTCTGGAACCAAAAAATTTTGCCAAAATAATCAAGTTTTATGAGGAGTGCGTTCTTCCCGAAATCATAGATTCTAGGAAAGCACGCTCTATGCGACTTCAGAAAACATTATTTTAATTTATTTTTACGATTATACCTATTTTTAGTAGTTTGGCAAAACCCGAAACCTTGCTCTGCATTGTTTTGTCGTCCGGTGCAGTTTACTTTTATTAAAGAAAGTGAAGCAGTAGTATCATTCCCCAACTACGAAAGTCATTATTGCAGAAATAGCACAAATAAAAAATATTTATCATAGAACCTTTCTATAGCTGCTATGTATCGTTTATATAGAGAAAGTTGCCCAGATCCTTTTTCACTTAAATTGTATTCCCAGTGTTTTCACGATTTAAACTTATCATTCAAAAAACCGACTAAAGATACTTGCCACATGCGATCTTTTGAATAAAATTATAGCATTAACAGAAGGAGAGGAAAATACCAACTTTATAGTGGAGCTGAGTGAGCATCAATCACAAGCCGAAAACGCTTATGCAGAAAAAAGAAAGGACAAAGATGAAGCAAAGCGCAATTAAATTTTTCGAGCTTATGCATTTGATCTTCAGCAATGCTTACCTACGCCATTCCTGAAAACGTTTGTCTCTTTTTATAAGAGACAACTATGGTCCTACAATCTTACGATTCATAACTTAAGAGATGATAAAGCTACTTGTTACATGTGGGACGAAATCATCGGTGCTCGAGGAGCAAATCAAATTGCTTCGTGTTTCTGACACTTTTTACAAAATTTGCCACCTGAAGTTACGGAGGTCACATTTTATTCTGACACATGTGGTGGCCAGAATAAAAATAACGCTGCACAGTGGATCGTCCCCATACAAGAGGTCGGACATAGAATTAAAAATTGAAAAAGTATTTAATTGAAAAAAATGAAATATACAGTTGCATTACTCTATTATGGAACTACAAAAAAATTTACTACAATTTTTTTATTTGACCAGTACTTTATGAGCAATTCGATGAAAACTGTTATTTTTTTATGGAAATGGTCACAAAAATGTCTGTATCTCATGATTCCCTCCTTGTTTCGATTTGCGGTTTTCACTACTGTTATTTACCCATTTTATGCCACCTTTTCTTCAAGGACACATGGTGCCCCCAGCGACCCCCTTCCGAGATATTTTGCTTTTAGTAACTATACTTTTTATTGTATAACTGATGAAATGGAGGTACATTAAGTATATTCATTACTGAGAATAAGTCATCCCTAAGTAGTTCCTTAAATAACAGGTGCATTTGCGATTACTTTAATGACTTATGAACGCTTCTGTTGCCATACAACAAAAGCGTTAATGAGTCCTTAAGTAAAGATTACCAGTACTTGCTTAATCTAATTAGTTATTGTAATTACTATGTTAACAGCCCTTAATCTCTGCATTGTGATTGTCTAATGTCATCATTAGCTTATCAAATTCATTGCTAGTTGCCTACTTGCTGCCCTATATATTTGAGTGTGTTTAGCAAATGTAATTCAGTTGTAATTATAACTTCTATCAAGTGTTGTCATTATGGCTTTCCGTGGGTTTTCTACTTATCTAGATCTTTACGTTGCTCTTCGTAATCATAAAGATCTTCGTGACTATGACAATTTATTTAACACATTGAAGTCGAGTACTAACGTCCAGTTAAGTGAAAGTGATGTGACGGATCTCAAGAACTGGTGTCGACGATTTTGCTATAGGGTTTACACCAAATGGGTGCAATCAAGAAGGACAGTCGACAGGTTCATTAACAAGAACGGAGAGTGGTTAAATTCCGATATCGTTTGGCCAGATTGCTTTAAAGAAAATGTTGTTGACACTGAAGAAGCAAATGAAAATGAGGCAGAAGAGGTAGTCAGTCCATCAAAATCAGATGCATCAACTTCAACATATACATCTCCTCGCAAACGCTTTGAAGATTTATCGACTAGACACAAAAGAAGACGTGTTAATGAAAATGTTGCTAGTTGCAGTCGTTCGGATGAGCTTTTGCATACTGTTGAAAGTATACTTAAGTCTGCCGGAAAAAATTATATGGCCAGAATAATGAAAAATTTGCTGGAAAATCCTGAACACGTCTCAACAGTTTTAAATGTCCTGGAAACTAAGCAGAATCCTTCGCTTCGTGAAGTTCCTACTCACAAAGCACTTGCTCTTTACGTTTACTTGCAGTTATCCAAGTGGCGTTACATGACACTTCGGGACTTTAGTTTAAAAGAAGGTCATGCGAAATACCCAAGCTACTACTTGTTAATTAAAGAAAAGCTTAAATGCTACCCGGCAAAAGAAGACATAACTGTGACTGAAACTTCCGCAAAGATACGGATCCAAGCCCTCCTTGATCTCACAGTTAGGAGGCTGATCGATTCACTTGAATCAAATTTTGATGCTGGTGAACCACTTGTGCTTCACAGTAAATGGGGTTTTGATGGAGCTTCAAGTAAAAGCATTTACCATCAAACGAGAACAACAAGTGAACAAGACTTATCCAGTGTATTTATGGCAAGTCTTGTACCGCTTAAGTTAGTGACTTCTAGTGGAAGTATAGTGTGGCAGAATGATCGGCCATCGTCAACCACATATTGTCGCCCGATTTCATTTACATTTATGAAAGAAACGGAAGCGAATGTTAAGGCTGAAATGGAAATATTTGAGACCGAGATTCGTGAACTGAACCCGACTGATTGCGGCAATGCTACTGTTACTCACAATCTATGGCTAACCATGATTGATGGTAAGGTACATTCAATCATATCTGGTACATCGGCAGCAGTGTGTGATTTGTGCAAAGCTCGCCCAAGCGAAATGAATAACTTGGAAGAAGTGAGAGCTAAACCCGTGAATACAGATTTATACAAGCATGGATTTAGTTCATTGCATGCTTGGATTCGGTCTATGGAGTGTTTATTACACATTGCTTACAGAATGGACATAAAATCATGGCAAGCAAAAGGTGACGAAAATAAAAAAAAAGTTAAAGATAAGAAAGAAGCCATTCTAGAAGCGAAGAAGCACAGGCTTACTTCTAGACGTTGTTAAGCAGGGTACACCTGGCGCTGAGCACGTCCGGGCTGGACCCGGGGCATTGCCACGTCACAAATTTCGGACATGGCCTCCCGGAACCACTCCGCCTCGTCGTTTATGTTGGCAGGCCTGTCCGGTGATGTCACCCAGGCCTGCACGATCGAGGCTTCCAGGAGGAGCTCCCGGTCCAGCTGCTTCAGCGCCCACCGCGGACCACTCGGGGTCTGTCTGACCGGCGTGCCCGAGGTCTGGGCGGAGACGTCAAACCGGATGTACCGGTGATCGGAATAGGTCTCCACCCCCTCCATGACGCGCCAGTCAATGACACGCGGCGACAGAGCGGGGCTGGCGAACGAAATGTCCACCACTGACTCGCCCCGCATCCGCACGCACGTGGGGACAGAACCCCGGTTTAGGACGACCAGGCCCGACTCCAGAGCCCAGTCCTCCACCATCCTGCCCCGTGTGTCCGTTAACCGGGAACCCCAAGCCACGTTCTTGGCATTGAAGTCCCCGAGGACGATCACGGGGAGGGGATGGTACCCGACGACGACGACTCTCAACTCCCCAAGGGAGTTGTGGAACTCGGCGAGAGTTCGGTTCGGGGAGAAGTACGCTCCTACCACGACAATCTCCCCGAACCGTGCTGCCACGCAACCCGGTCCCCTCTTGACGGCCTCGAGGGACGGGGTACCGGCGGCGGCCGACGAAATTATGGTCACTGAGCCGCTCAGGTCCTCCACCCAGTCATCCCTGGGCGGGACAAAGTACGGCTCAGCGACCACGGCGATGTTAATCGACCACTGCGCCATGCTCTGGAGCAACAGATCCTGAGCAGCGGCGCAGTGGTTGATGTTCGCCTGGAGGAGGCGTAATGGGGCCATTAATGACAATCCATTTTAGCCTCCTCCCGGGCCCCCTGTGATGGCCCTGCCGCGGTGCTAACGGCGACAACAACGCCTTTAGAGGCGGCAACGGCAGCGGCAATGGTGGCGGCTGCGGCGGTGACGACGGTGGCGGAAGGCTTGCCCCTGCCCCTGGATTTGGCAGGTGGAGCGCAGGCCTTGCTCCCAGCCCGATGATCGGCCGGCTTGCCAGCCGCCGCACATGCATAACAGTGCGGCGTGGCATTGCACGAGCCGGCCTTGTGACCGGGCCGACCACAGCGGAAGCACTCCTCGCTGCGATCCACCTCCGAGGTGCACTGTGCTCCCACGTGGTGCCCCACCCGGCAGCGGAAGCACCTCAGTGGTCTGGGTTCCAGCAGCTTCACCTGCGCGGACACCCAGCCCACCCGGAGCCTTTGGCCCTCCCCGGCTATTTTTTGGGCCGCCGACACGGGGCAGCTCACCGTAACGGTTTGCATGCCCGTTGTGTCAGGACGGATGGTGCCAGCCCTCACCTGCTCGGCAGAGCACCCTCCAGTCCTAGCCACGGCGGCCACAACGTCTTCCGCCGTCACGCAGTCGTCCAGGCCCAGGATGCGCATGTCAGCGCACTTAGTGGGCCTGGAGACTCGGGCCTCCTCCGCATTGAAGGACGCCCTAAGCCTTTCGGCCAGGGCGTCAGCGGTCGGGCCGCTAGCCGCACCGGGGATCTCCAGCATCCGAGCCCCCGTCGCAGTGACCTTCATACGGAAGCCATCGGCGACGCCGATCTCCTCCAGGTTCACTGCCGCCCACGCCTTAGCGAGCACCTGACGGTAGGTCACGCCCTTCTTTTCCGCTTCCGGCTGTAGTGTGATCACTACAGCTGCGGACTTCGGGGCGCGGAGCCTAGCCGCGGCGCTACGCTTCTTGCGCTGTTGCCGCCTCTCCTTTCTATGGGCCGCCCTTTTAGCCTTACCCGCCTCCCTTTTCTCCCCGGCTACTTGCCATTCGGCATCGGCCAGAGAGGAATTAGGAGGTGGGGGCGGGGGCGACCGTCCTGCCGCCATGGCCTTCTGCGCAGCTGCCTGCGCAGCCGTCCCGCCCTTTTTGGGCTTGGACGGCGCCGCTTTCGCCGGAGGCGCCGCTTTCGCTGGAGGCGTTGGCTTGGCCGCGGACTTGGCCGCTGGCTTGGCCGCAGACTTGGCCGTGGACTGGGCCGCAAGCTTGGCCGCGGGCGCGGCCGAAGCAGCCACGGTGGCTGCAAAAGTGGCCGGCCTGCTCGCCGCTAGCGGAGGGCGCAGGACAATGCCCTCCAGTACGGAGAACCGGCTGCTGAAGGCAGCCAGCTCCTTCCGCACCAGGGCCAAAATCCGGTCCTCCGCCGGCAAGGGCAGGCCCTGCCCTTGCACCGCTCCACGCTGTAAAACAACGCGGGGGCTACGTAGTCCAGCCAGGTCTGCTCGGAGCTCCTCGTTCTCCTTTCGGAGAAGCTCCATAGCGGCCGTCAAGCGGCCGACCTCCGCCCGCATCTCGGACAGTGCGTCTGACGGAGGCCCGACCTGAAGGGCCCTCGCTGCCGCCATAATGGATGCCGCAGCCGCGGGCATGGCCTTGTCCTTTGATGACTGCAGCTTCTTCAAGGCCACACTCCTGATCGCGGCTGCTACGACCTCCGCAAACCTGGCTGTTCGCTCCGAATCGGAGCCCCCAGCGGCAACCTTGGTGGCCTCGTCGGTCGCCACTCCCCCACCGGCACGGCTCGCAGTGGCACCAGCCTGTGCCTTCGTGCCCTTTCGAGGGATGGTGACCCCCTCCGGCTCCTCGCTTGAGGCCCCGGACGAGACCTCAGATTCGCTCTCCCCGCCGATTCCTGGAGGGGTATCGGGCCGCTTGATGCGACCCCGATTGCCACGCCCTGGTTTCGAGGTCACCGACACGCGACCTCGGCCTCTCCTTACCGTCGGCACCTTAGCGACCGGCAGGCATTCCTCGCCCGAGGATTGACCCGCCGATCCTGCGCGGTCCGACTTCTCGTCACGCGACTTCTCCTCGCGCGAGCGTTTCCCCCAGAAACGCCCGCGTCCCGTGTCCTGGTCGGACCTAGTTTGGTCCCCGGAGGGACAGGAGTCTCCTCGACCCTGGTTGCCGTCACCGGCAAGCGGTTCCTCCGCCAATAATATTGGCACGTCATCGTTTTTGTTGTTTAAGATGTTATCCATAATAAATCCCACGAGTACAAAAATTTTCCAACCAACCAACCAAAAAATAGTGGTTCGCACTAGTGACTAATTAAGCTACCCATTAGTCAAGCTATCAACCTCCCTCACGGTGCGCCGCCGCTTGGAGGTTTGGGGTGATTTTTTATAGAGGTTTTCTGCCTCGCGGCCCGGGCGGTTAAGCCAAGACCCTCGACCCCCGTCAAATGCCAGAGACATGACCTTGACACTCTTCGGGGCTACGAGACCAACGGTGGCAAGAGAAAAGACTTCCTCCTGCCTGCCCGACGGCAGGGTTAGTGCACGCCGAGCCCGCTCCCACCAGAACGCTGCTCAACGTGTGCTCTTAACGAGCACACGTTAGAGCGTTCACTCCTCCGACAGGATATTGGCATACGGGCAACGAGACCCCTTAGGCACGCAGTACCTAATGGGGAGACATTGCCCGCACCCCAGGGTGCACCGTCCCGGAGACTGGCCTTCCCCCCGGACGCATCCGTAAGGGAACTCCAGCCTCCAGGCACACGGGGAGGTTTCCTGTCCTAGCACCCGTATTGGCCTGTATTGCCTATTGATAGGAGGTGGCTCGTTTTCAGAATGTACGTCTACGACACCCCCCCCCGACGCCCCGGGCGTCGGGAGTCCAGAGCCGACTTCCGGCCACCGTAGGCGCGGGCTTGCGGACGGTGAGCAATGGGCAGCTCGCCGTCCGATAAGGACCAGGCCCGTGTCGACGGCGCGTTGTGTTCCACGCGCGCCTCAAAGAGATGTCAGCACCAACCGACGGGGTCGAAAGACCAATGCCTGCTGGGGTTGCGGGTTTGTCCGAAAGGGATAACGCGGCCCCGGCACACAGGCAACGGAAGGAACACGGGTGGGTTTTAGTCAGTAAAAGTCTGACACACCCTCTCGCTCTGCCCAGAGCGGGAGAAGTCATTTGATGATTTCCCACCCTCAAAAAAAAAAAAAAAAAAAAAAAAAAAAAAAAAAAAAAAAAGCAGGGTAGTGGCAATACAAACACTGGAAATGCTGCAAGAAGGTTTTTTGCAAACCCTGAAACGACTGCGGAAATTACTAAATTAGACGTTAATTTAATTAGAAGACTCGCCGTTATTTTGCAATGCATTTCCTCAGGCGAAAAAATTCAAGTCCAAAAATTTAAATTATATTGTGATGAAACAGCAAATTGCTGATTCATGGATCACATATAGTGGACCACTTATCAGTAGTACCTATAGGTTTTTTGTCTGAAGAAGCATCTGAAGCAAGAAACAAGGATTTTCGTAAATTTAGAGAATATCATACACGAAAGCATAGTAGCATCGCCACTAATGAAGACATTCTTCATAATCTGCTATTATCTTCCGATCCTCTTCTCACCAGCTTACGACCGAAGATGACAAATAAAGCCAAAACGTCTTCATTTAGTGAACTAGACGATTTACTCATAGTTGATCAGAGTGAATTGGAGTTCATTGACGTTTCAACTGATACACTTGCTGCATGTAGTGACGTTGAAGAAGATGATGACGATAATAATGATCATGATGTCGTTATTGATGAAGATGAAGAAAATATAGTTTAAGTCTTATAGTACCTAATATTATTATTAACAAGCAGTTTCTTTGTTAATTTCTTGTTTTTGTGTATTTTTTTTTATTCTGTTCTTTTTTTGTTTTGTGTTATACCACCCATCGGCCAATAAATGTTTTTTTTTTCTTTCTTTTCTATTGTTGTTAGTAACTAAATGGTCGTGTTAATTAATTAATTTCCTATTATAATTTAGTTCTTAGTAGTTGTTTAATTTTTTAGTTTGTTTTAGGGTACATAGTTGTTTTATTTTTAAATTATTTTTACAGTGTTATATTATTTAAATAAAAAATATTTTTATACCTACATATTTTCTTATTGATCATAAAACTCAATGTGTGTGTTTCGATGTGTTATTGTAAATTCGACTCAGTCATTACTAAGCTAATGATGACATTATCCAATGACAATGCAGAGATTAAGGACTGTTAATATAGTAATTACAATAACTAATTAGATTAAGCAAGTACTGGTAATCTTTACTTAAGGACTCATTAACACTTTTGTTGTATGGCAACAGAAGCGTTCATAAGTCATTAAAGTAATCGCAAATGCACCTGTAATTTAAGGAACTACTTAGGGATGACTTATTCTCAGTAATGAATATACTTAATGTACCTCCATTTCATCAGTTATACAATAAAAAGTATAGTTACTAAAAGCAAAATATCTCGGAAGGGGGTCGCTGGGGGGCACCATGTGTCCTTGAAGAAAATGTGGCATAAAATGGGTAAATAACAGTAGTGAAAACCGCAAATCGAAACAAGGAGGGAATCATGAGATACAGACAGTTTTGTGACCATTTCCATAGAAAAATAGCAGTTTTCATCGAATTGCTCATAAAGTACTGGTCAAATAAAAAAATTGTAGTAAAATTTTTTGTAGTTCCATAATAGAATAATGCAACTGTATATTTCATTTTTTTCAATTAAATACTTTTTCAATGTTTAATTCTATGTCCGACCTCTTGTATGGAGACGATCCACTGTGCGCTGTTGCAATGATGTTCATGTATTTATTGCATGTGCATCCAACCCTGGCGACCATCAATCATAAGTTTTTGATCAGCGGACATAGCCACATGGAATGTGACTCGCATCATGCCCTAATTGAAAGAACTAAAAAGAAAACGCAGCTTAAAATAAACCATCTTAACGATTGGATGCACTGATAAGATCTTGCAAGATTAATAACGCATTTGCCATTGTACCCATGAAACTAGACAATTTTTTCAATTTTGCAGAACTGTGCTCGAAGAAAGGTCCATTTACAATAAAAAACCGGCTAAGTGCGTGTCGGACCACGCACAATGAAGGGTTCCGTAGTTGGGATGAATTTATCCCAAGAACAAAGTTAAATTTGTAGTTGAAAAACGTGTTCACCCATACGGAATGTATGGGAGATCATGTTTTTCAAAGGGGGGGGGGGCACTTAACTCTAACAAAAAAATTCAATTAAAAGCTTAATATTTCGCAAACGGATCCCAGAATCCAAAAATGGTTTTGACAAACTCACAATATTATATTGAAAGACCTTTCTAACGGTACCCCACAACATGGGGTAGATGAGGAAAAAGAAAACATCCCCACTTTACGTGTAGGGGAGGTACCCTAAAAAAAAAAAAATTTATTCATTTTATTTTACGACTTTGTCGGCATGATAAATATGTATACATATGCCAAATTATAGCTTTCTAGTACTAACCGTCTCTGACCTAAGCCGCGGACAGACAGACGGACAGACAGACAGACGGACAGACAGACGGACAGACAGACGGACAGACAGACAGACAGACAGACAGACAGACAGACGGACAGACAGACAGACAGACGGACAGACAGACAGACGGACAGACAGACGGACATGGCGAAACTATAAGGGTTCCTTGTTTATTACGGAACCCTAAAAAAGGATGCTTGAGGTGAAATTCATTTAATAATCTTATGCTATCTGAAAACTCAAAGCAAATTAATTATATTCCGACATTTTTTTAATTTAATAACATAAAATCAGAATTTACAGATAAATAAACTTAAAAATTTCTTCCCAGAAAAATGTGCATTTTCGATTTGTTAAGTTAGTCACGCCTGGTACCTACGGATTTTATCTCTTTTAACTAATAACATAGTTAGACATCCAATTTATTTGTAATATTTACACAAAGGTGATCTGTTATTTGTAGATCCTACGAAGAAGAGCATGCGTTGGTGAAGCAAGATGGTCAAAACAATTGGGCAATTTTTTCAAGCAGGAGTTAACGGCAAGAAAGCGCCAAAAAGAATTGGAGCGCTCACTCACGCCTGATGCGCCTCCTCGTAAGCGGTCACGGTAAGAAAGTCAAAATCTGTTATAACAAAAGGACTACTCATATTTGGTCTTATATGTTTGGTTTGACATTGGTTATTGTTAGAGAAAGCAATCACCGGACCGAGAAATCTGTCGGTTGAGCGCAGGCATGCCAACCACGCCGCCAGCTCCTAAACTTGGGAAATCCGGTAAAATATAATACCTATATTTTATAGTACCTATATTTTGGAAAATTTACGTGGCTTCTTTTGATCATTATAATGTCCTCCACAGATTGAAACAAGACAAAGGGCGCTGCCGTCAGCATCTCCAGTCCCAACATCTCCAGTCCGAACATTACCTAAGCCCGATTTTTCGACTCCAACACAAAGGGTCACCTTTGTGTTGGAGCAATGTAAAGCAATGCAATTTTTTATGACAGATATAATTATTTCAACACACTTAATACGTTTGTTAAATTGCTACAATTATTGTAGCAATTTAACAAAAGTATTAAGTTAAAGATAATTTGTTGCTTTCCAGCACGATCAGTTTTGACAGTATTGTCGAAGCTCCCGGATTTTCTCCGCTACACGTGGACTGGACTTCTGGCAACCTAAGTAACTTTGTTTTTCTACACACCGTGACATTTTAATCACAGTTTTACTACAACAAACGTTGTTGAGACCATGGTCTACTACCATTCTATAGCATCCAATAAAAAAAAACATAATTCGTTTTTGGAAAAACACAAAAAAGACAAAGTTAAGAAAGTCGGGATTACCGTTTCTCCCTGCAACACAGACACTGCGGCGCTCGCGTCTCAAAAGAAGACGCGGCGCGGCGCGCGAGCACATACGAGACACAGCATTGTCTACATACTGGGAAATGTACATACCTCCATAAACGAAATTTAGTAATAACTTATTTTTGTACGTCTTACTAGAAAATACAAAAGTTAATAGTTAATATCGGTAGGTATTTTATCACTGATAAGTGGGTACTTCAAAACAGTAAAAAGAAAAGGTATAGGTAGGCTTTGGCTATGGTAAACTTTGGTAGCGAACTATTTTCTAGCTAGGCACGATTGCACGACGCGACTAGCGACGCACCATACCGATAGCGCGGCGAGGTGGCTGACCTCTAATTTTATCATTTCGTTCTAGGTGCGAACTTACGGTAGGTACTATCAGACATGGTTTTAATTATTTCCTGTGGGTACTAGGTACGGGCACCTATTGTATTTAACGTGACATTATTACCTAGATATTATTTATTTATTGGGATATTACAGGAGTAAGACAAAAAAAACTTACCACAAAACTGGGTCAGTGGGTCGTCTTAGGGACGGATTCCGGGTTAGCTCCGTGTGCACCAAGACAACATTTGACTCCAAGAGCCTAGCTTCCACCAGATTGTCACCAGCAATTGTGTAAAAACGCACCATATTCAACCACTCGACATTCGATTAGCTAGAACTCATTTTCACAAAAAATGCGCGATGTAATACGGGTACCTATTGTATTGTATCTAACGTGAGATTATTAGGTATTATTTATTTATTGGGATATTACAGGAACAAGACAAAAACAAAATTTATACCACAAAACCGGGTAAGCTTCGTGTGCACCAAAACAACATTCACTTAAATTTTCCACATTTGAATAGTTAGAACTCATTTCACAAAAAAACCTGCCATGCGTGCCTGTGTCGTAAAAACATCGGATGCATACGCGTCGCCCACTCGGAAGATTTCGGTAGACTGACTGCCGCCCGGGCGGCGGCGCGGGTGGTGCGGGCGGCCCGCGGCAGTCAACAAAAGAAATGGGCGGAACGATACTTTGCGCAGTTGCATGTCATTGGCTTAATTTATTTGAATTTCGTCCCGCATTGGCCGGACATCCATGTAGTCCACGTGGACTCCTCATAATTCTTTTGAATGCTACATCGTTACCGCGATGAGTACTTTGATGTTACGGTTAATGTTTGAACACGTTTGAGCAACACACGACAAATTTGAGGACGCCTAGTTTAGTTTGTTTTAATAAGATATTTAATGCTATAGAATGGTCATGGACCATGGTCTGAACAACGTTTGTTCTAGCAAAACTGTGATTCAAATGTCACGGTGTAGAGTAAAGTGCTATGATTTTGTACATCTGAAACTATCAATAATATTGTATTCATTTTCATAGAAACCGATGGCAAAATGGCTGCTCCAAAAAAGCGCCTCGACGCATGAAAGTCCGTTGTGGATTGGGTATGTATATGAAATAATCGAAATCACTTTTTCTGGGCTTAAATTTACAACACATTTTAATTAAAAACATTTTTACTAGGCTCCACTTTGAACAGATACCTCGTGCACCAGCACTTCCTCCGAAACGCTAAAGCCAAAAGCTTTTTGCGTATCTGGTAAGCAGTCATCAATCATTAAACAATTGCACCGTTATTATTGTTTCGTCAGCAAAAATAATTTATTTATTTTATCTAGATCTGCATACAAAAAAGTCTGATGACATTATGGAGCAATGGCTACAGGAGGAGAACGATGACAGCTTGCACGAGGCAAACGATTTGGAGTTCAACGTAGCTTGTACTAATTTGGAGTCTGCCTACATACCTGACGACCTTAACCCCGAGGCCGTGGAGTGGTTGGCGCAAGAGGATACCGAGGCAGACCTTTTGATGCGCCAAATGGCATCGTATAATCACCTGTCTTTCGACTGGAGCAGCGGCCACAACACATTTGTTGGCCAGCGAGAGGTTTTTACAGGCTCCAACTTTTGCTGTGGTTTGAAGTTTTTTGATGACCAATTTTTTGATGTCCTCGTTGATCAAACAAACAGGCATTCGTCGCACGTCATTGATAAACATCTGACCACAGAAACATCTCATCTCATCATCACTATTGGGTGAACACGGATCGGAGTGAGATGGGTGTTTTCTTTGCCACTATGATTTGTCAAGGGTTAGCGCCGCTAACCGTTGAAAAGGATTACTGGCGAGAAAATGGCTATCTCACCTTGAAGTACTTTAAGGAACTTACGACATATAATAGGTACGTGCTCATAAAGCGCATGATTCATTTTGTGGACAACGGGACGGGACATAACTTCAGATGAATCGCCGATCGCCTCCGTGAGGACACGGCGGTGCTCCGCCCAAGCCGGGCAGACCTCCACCGTATGCTCAACACAGTGGTGACACCCGGGCGTTTCCTCCCGCCTTATGCGGAACAGGAACCTTCCGAAACAGCCGTGTCCGGTGAGGACCTGCGTCAGGCGGAAGGTGAGGACGCCGTGGCGCCACTCTAGCCACTCCTCAAAGTGGGAACTTATCGCCACAATTGTGGCGTGCCCAGCGCTGGGTTGCGACAATCGCACTCTCCATGCCGCCATGAGATCCCGCCGCACATACCGGTATTTGCACGATCTACGCGGTCAAAAGTCCCAATATCCAAATAACAAAAACATTAACAAAAACGAGTTCCACGAACAGAGGACGAACCAGAGAACAATACCCACCCTCGATCTACCTGCCACACGTAGCGTCAGTCGGAATTTGACCGTTTCACCTAGTGTACGTATCTGTTCTCGGCGCTTTTATAAAACCTTAACTTCGAAAGTGAATTTATATATGTTTAAGTTGATCTTACGAATTGAAAGTGATGGATTCGTATAGAGCAGGTAAGAGATTTACAAACTACATTAATACAGTTATGATCAACAAAAAAACCATTTTTTTTTAAAATATTTTGTGAACTCATTTCCATACCGTGATTTCTTTTAATATTTTTTCTTTGCTAGTGTGTTTCTTAGTGTATCGGGATAGATCGGGCTATGGTTATAATTTTAGGTTATTATTTGAACATTTTCCTTATAACTACTATCAAAAACATCTCCGGAAACGTCCGGATAGATCCAGTTTTGGGGGGTTAAAGATTTTTAGCAATAAAATGTATAAAATGCGATTTTTGTTACCGACTTTATTACATAGTATACGTTTGTTTTAGGTTCACAGGGTACGTCAAGAGTAAGGATTGTGACCCGAAAATACTTGTTTGACCGCATGAAGACAGAAAATTTGCCTAATTTAGATGCAAAATTAAACCATCTAAAAGATGAACTTTTGTCATGTGAAGGTTACAATGAAGATCAAATTGTTAATTTGAAACGTGGTTTTGCCCATTTCAAATCAGAACTCAAACAACGGTGGACTAAAGCTCATTACAAAGAAGATAATTTTCTAAAATACAACCGGTCATGGCTGGAAGGTACGTTTGAAATCCCTGTTGTTGATACCTCACAAAAGAGGCCAGGTCGACCACCCAAATTGTTCGAAGAGGCAAGTGAGAGGAGCAAAAGACGAAAGACTGAGGACCTTCGTTCTGGTTTCGAAAAGGAGATCATAATACACGCTGCGCAAGTGGAGCTGGCAAAATCTGGTAAAAGAGATGCATCAAATGTCCTTAAAGATATCACCAGTACTCCGACACGAGCAACTAAATATAAAAAAGCATATCTTACGAAATCAAGTAAAGAGCAACGCTCCTTGACGCCAATGCAAGCGTTACAAATGTTTGTAGATGCAGATTTGACGCAAGGACAATACGAAATTATAAGAAAGACCAATAAGAAGTTTTTTCCGTGCTACAGTGCGCTACAAAAGGCCAAGAAGAAATGTTACCCACCTCAAGAATCGTGTACGGTAACGAGTACCAGTGCCGAAGCTCAGTTACAGCCTCTAATGGATGTTACCGTTAGGCGTTTATCGGAGTACCTAGAAGAGGTATTGATAACTTTAAATGAGCAAGAGCGTGAATCCTTAACTATAATTAGTAAATGGGGCTGCGATGGATCCCAACAATCACTGTTTAAGCAAAAACTTGAAAGTGATACCGATTCCGATGCAAACCTTTTTCAAAGCTGCTTCGTGCCTCTTCAATTAGTTTGTGGAGATAATAATGAAAAAGTTTTATGGAAAAATCCAACGCCCTCTTCGCCGCGATTTTGTCGACCAATAAGATTCCGTTTTATCAAAGAAAATAATGATGTCACTGAAGAGGAAATAAGACATGTTAAAAGCGCTATTAGCTCTTTAGCCCCAACAGTGGTCGACATAGCAGGGAAAAGGTTATTTATTAAGCACACCTTTATCATGACAATGGTAGATGGAAAGGTCTGCAATGCAGCCACAGGCACAAAGTCTACAAGTAGGTGCTACATTTGTGGAGCAACATCCAAGGATTTTAATAAATTGGAATATACAAGAGATGTGAATTTTGCGGCCCTTGAATTTGGCATATCTGTATTACACGCCAGAATTCGTATATTTGAAAGCATCTTACATTTAGCCTACAAACTACAAGTAAAGAAATACAGGGAGAAAAAAACGCAAGAGGAAAAAGACATAGAAGAACGAAAAAAAAGACACATACAAGAAAGGTTTCGCACTGAAACAGGTCTATTAGTGGATATGCCAAAATCCAATTTTGGCAATACTAATGATGGAAATACCAGCAGAAGGTTTTTTGAGAAGCCGAGATTAGCTTCAGAAATAACAGGCATCAGCTACGATCTAATTTACAGACTAAAAGTCATATTGGAAGCGATTTCAAGCGGGTACCAAATTGATCCTGTAAAATATCAAAGATATGCTTCAGAAACTGCTCGTGTTTATGTTAACTCATATGAATGGCATCCTATGACGCCAACAATGCACAAGGTTTTAGTCCATGGCGCAGTTATCATCGAAAAGGCATTATTACCAATCGGGCAGCTTTCCGAAGAAGCAGCTGAGGCTCGCAACAAACATTTTAGATGTTACCGCCAAGATTTTGCGAGGAAATTTTCCAGAGAAAGTTGCAACCAAGATATTTTTAACCGCCTTCTTCTTAGTTCAGATCCTTTGCTAAGTAGTAAGCGAGCAGTAAAAAAAAGGAAAGCAAACACATTTTTGCCTGAAACCTTGGCCATGTTCGTATCTGCGGAACCAAATATAATAGAAAATTCATCAGAGAGCGATGAAGACAAAATTACAGAAACTTAGTATTTAATTATTTTTTCCTGTAATCTACGTACCTACCTCAATTTATGTGAATAAATATTTTTTTCTGTGAAAATAAGTTTTTTCTTCTTATTTGCGTTGTTTAGAAACCAATTAAACATCAAAACAATTTTGGCCGCGTAGATCGCGCAAATACCAGTATGTGCGCCGGAGCTCGGTCCGCTGTGTCGTGATTTCTCGCGGCAGCGGAGTTACGCCCCGGCGTTTCGCCTCCTCGCGACGCTCCACTCCAGATGTGCGTGAGGACTTCTGCCTTCAGATCCCATGACGGTAGTCAGGCAAGAAGGCTAGCCGCCTCACGGGAGACCGTGCGGTATCCTCGGACCAGCCTAATGGCCATGACCCTTTGGGACGCGTTCAACCGCTGGGCCGGTCGCAGCCTTAATGAACGCGCCCACACCGGAGCCTGAGCCATGGACCGCACGATCCCCGAATAGAGCCTCCGGTAGGAGGCGTTTGGACCCCCTAGATTGGGCAGAAGCCGCTTCAAAGCAGCCCCAGCCCTCTCCAGTTTGGGAGCCAAACGTCGGAAGTACTGCACGAATTTCCACCGGCTGTCGAGGACGAGTCCAAGGTAATTCATCGTCAACTCGACACCGATGTGAACCCCTCCCGCCGTTATCTGGGAACCCGACATTGGCGCGTTCCGAAGACCATAAAGACACATGGCCTCGGACTTATGCAAACCCACCTCGAGTCCCAGTTGCCGGATCCTATCGACGATTGTCGCAACCCAACGTGTCGCCAGTTCGGCCGCCGCCTTATGCGACCTCCCCTGCACCAGTACGAGCGTGTCGTCATCGTAGCAGACTACGCTGACGCCGCTAGGGAGTTCGGCGCACAGCACCCAGTCGTAGCCGATGTCCCACAGATGCGGCCCCAGGACCGATCCCTTCGGGACACCGCACGACATCTCTCGCCGGTTCCACTCTCCGTGGTGACCGGGGTAGATGACGGCCCTGTCCGTCAGATAGGCCTCGACCACTCGACAGAGGTAGGTCGGCATCCGGTGATACCGGAGTGCCTCCCTAATGCAACTCCAGGGCAGGGTATTGAAGGCATTGGCGATGTCAAGAGATACCGCCAAGACGACCCCACCCCGGGCAACAGCATCCCCCGTCGTGAGGGCTCGAACGCGCATGATGGCATCCACCGTAGAGCGCCCCTTGCGGAAACCAAACTGGCTCTCCGCCCAATCCGGCTCCACTCGCACCAGCCGCCCGACAAGGCGGTCTGCAATCACTCTTTCAAAGAGCTTGCCTACCTCGTCGAGCAGCACGATGGGCCGGTAAGCGGACGGAGAGTCCACCGGGCGCCCTGGCTTCTTAATGAGGACCAGTTTCCCCGTCTTCCAACGAAGTGGGAACTGGCCCCTCTCCAAGCATGCGCTTAGGAGACACAACCTGATCGACCTGGAGTTATATATTTATGCTGGCAAAGAAAAAGATGATCGTTTGCCTAATGAGCCCGATATAGGACTTGTGCCACAAACAGTAATAAAACTGGCAAAAATAATTCCCAGACATGTCAATCATATTATACACCATGACAATTTCATTGCTCTTGATGTACTATTTCGCCAAACAAGGGATACAATGTGTGGGAACTGTGCAAAGTCCCTAAGTCACTAAGTCACTAAAATCATAGTTTCGACCCACTGTGCGGCGCCTTTGTTTTCAAAAGTTAAGCTCAATGACAACGCACCGATGCCTTTCTTTTTATTTTTTAAACCTCCAGCGAGGGATTAAAAACCTCAATACAACACGTGCAGATGCGCTTTGTTGTTTTTCTTTTTCAAACATGGGAAAAAAATCAACATGTTTGCCTTCTTTTGTTTTAAATACATTGTTTACTCGGGTAAATATGGACTAGGATTTTGGGGTAGTTGTGCTTCCAAAATAACTTTAAGGTCATTAGGTATTTGTTTGCGCTTCCGGCCAGAACTATATCGGATACTCTGCTGTTTCTCCCGTGCCCTGTGTTACGTTTGTGTGTGATTGACGTGTAGTACTGGCTTTCCTACTGGAATCTGATTGTCTTACCCCCTGGCCACAGCCGAGAGCGGCGCGGATTGCGGCGCGGCGTGAGGCGCGGCAAGCGGTGAGCGGCGAAAATGTGAAGTCCCAGTTGCCCCCACATGGATTGCCACCAGGTGGCAATTGGGAGAATTTTTTTTTTTTTTTTGCATTCTATTTATGAATAGTTAGACTACTAGTCGACACAAAAAGTAGCGCTTGGGCAAACGTGGGTAATACTGAAAATCTTCGACGAAAAAACATACAAGTGAAAAAAAAGGTATGTCACTTTTCTCTTTTTTTAGTAATTACTGAAATATTTTTCTTTACTTTTAAAATCTGTATCGCAAAAAGCATAAAATAACCTTTCTAAAAATGTATAATACTGCATATCTGTACCAAGTATTTTTTTCACAATATGGTATTGAAACATGTATACGCAAAGACTTGAGTTTGGCACTTCTGTCTTCTATGTATTTCTATCTAAGAAAAAAAAAATAATTTCGCGTATTAAGAAAAAAAATCGTAATGAATATTATAATTTGACTATTAGAAAACCTAAAAGAATAGCCATATTAGCCAAATTATGATATTCGTAAAAAGCATTTTTGATATGCGCTTGTTCTACCATTTTCCATAGTGCGCCGCGTGCCGCGCGACTCTCCCTGCGCCGCAGGTCGCGCCGCAGTGAACGTCCCCGGTAGCTGTGGCATACTTCATATGTTGTCTACAATTAGTTTTCGCCCGTATAGTCCCAGTCGCCCCCACATGGTTTGCCACCAGGTGGCAATTGGGAGAAAAAAATCCCAGTTGCCACCGGGTGGCGACTGGGACCTTATTGCCCCCACTTCAAATCGCTGTACATTGCGGCGTGGATCGCCAAACCCCCTCATCACTATATTTCTTACGGCCGCGATGACGGGGTTGGCGGTCACATTTCCAATGTGGTTTTATTAGTAGATATGTGATATTTTTTAGGGACATACAAACAAGATTTAAAGAACACCACAAAATATTATCAATAAAACCACACCAATACAAACAATGCACACAATAAACTACCCGACGGATTAAGTCATAAAACACGTGTTTCGTCAAAATGAAGGAGTTAGTTAAAACTTCATGAATGTGATTGTGGTAGGTATAACAATCCTTTTATTTTTGTGTAAACAATCGTAAAAGCTTGTAAAACGTTAGTTTACCTATTGCTATTTTTTGCCGCCTATAGTCGGTATTCATTTGTTTTGTTTGAAGCACTCCAAAACCGACTCAGCGACAAGGAGTACACAAATCACAATAGATGTGTCATTCCCTTCCCCTACCCTTTACCGGCTTTTGCATCTATGACATTGAAATGCAATTTAGTCTATCTATAATCATGTCAGAGCAAAGTGCGTCTTGCAGCTCCGGACAAAGTATACTATATATAAAAAGACGACATGGGACAATTATTCTTCGTGCAGGACATCAGTATAACTTGAAAAGAAAAAACAAAAGTGACGTAGAAACGTGGGAGTGCACCCAAAGGAAAAAAAAATGCATGGGATTTATAAAGATAAAAGTAAGTCACTAACGCCTATGATTTATCACTTAAGAGCGTGCAGCCGCATGATTCTTATTTTTGAGTAATTATATTCACAGGCAATAATATATATGCACGTTCCTAAGAACTTTTCAATTCTACCTTCCAGCCGCGGCTGTTATTTATAAACTTCTGTTGTATAAGTATGTAGATGCGTGTGTGCGTTTCCAGCTTATTATAATCTTGCAGAACATCTATCTTATAATATAAAAAATACTCTATTGAAAAAAAATTGTAACACTTACTAGCAACAATTTATGTAATCATTTAATTTAAAAAAATAGTATAATGCCTTGTTCTTGTTTTTAGGATAACAACATTGTTCACGAATTCAATCATACATGTGCAGCCGATTTTAAGAAAAATGAAAACGAAGAGCGCCTTTATCAAGTCAAGCAAGCGCTGATAAATAAAGAGTTTCCTACTGTTCCTCAAACATTTAATTCACTGATTGCTTCGTGCGAAAACACAGAAGAAACTTTATGTGATTTACCAAAATATTCTAGTGTGAAATCCTCTTTGTATAGATTTCGCAATAAAGTTGCTGGTGTAGATAGACTACAGTGTAAAGAAGTTGATCAAGTACAAATTCCATTAGACTATCAAGATTTTGTTTTGGCAGATTATTCTGAAAATGGAGTAAGAGTTATAGTTTTTTGTTCTGAAAGAGCTAAATTGACGTTGACTGAAATAGTTGACTATTATAGCGATGGCACCTTAAGTCTTGCCCAATACCCTTCATACAGCTATATACAATCCACGGGGATTTAGGAAGCACAGTGAACAGTACCAACATAGTGCCACTCGTTTATGCTCTTATGAGTAGTAGAACAGAACAATCGTACTTCATATTGTTTTCATTAATAAAATCCCAAATACCCGAATGGAATCCAAGAACGTATAAAACTGATTACGAAAAGGCAGCGATGAACGCCATTCGATCTGTTTTTCCAACTGTAATAGTAAGGGGTTGCTATTACCATTACAATAAAGCAATTTGGGGAAAAGGCAAAGAACTGGGTATCACAAAATCCCATAATTCAATTAAAATACGAGAAGTAGCACTCAGCGCTGTGCTTCCTTTATTGCCCGCAACTGAAATTATGAAAGGCTGGACATACATCACGCGCAAACCTTGTGAAGATGAGAATATGAAAAAATTCCGTACCTACATGGAAAAACAGTGGCTAAGAGAAGGATTTATGGATGTTTGGTGTGTATACGGGCAACAGCACCGAACTACAAATTATTTAGAAGGCTGGCATAACAAATTAAACCACGAAGTCGGCACGGAGCACCCCAACCTCTTGTGTTTACTACATGTCTTGCGAAATGATTCTTCGTATTCCAGTATTTGTACTAGCAGAGTAAAACAGAAAAATCCATTAAAACAAAGAAAAGCGAAACAAATATTTAGAGATCAAATTATACAAGAAATTCAGCTAGAGTTGGTGCAAGGCGATATGACAGTGGGACATTTTTTCGAAACGATAAGACACTAAAAATATTGTGTCCGTTTCGACCGCGCGGCCACGGCGAAATTAAAAAAAAAAAACAATGCCAAGATTTTGTAAAAATTTGTAGAAGTTGATTCCCAAAACCATAAATTTGTCAAAGTTATGGTTCAAAAGTTATAAGGGTTTGAACGTGGCCGCGCCATTGAAACGCGGCGAACCGCGCGGCCACGGAGATCTTTAAAACTAAGCGTTGCAGAGATCTGAAATTCAGGTAAATAACAGATTGAATTTGTAAAAAATTTGTAAAAATATAGAAAAAAATCCTAGATTTATATTTTGGGAGCTATAAGACTAAAACTCCATGGCCGCGCCATCGAAACGATGAAAAATACGTTATCGCCGATATCTCGCTGAAAAAGCATCGCAGGGGTCTGAAGTTTTTTGTAAAACCTAGATTTGAATTTGTCGAAACTTGTAAAAATACTACAAAAAATCCTAGGCTAATATTTCAGGAGCTGTAGTACGGTATCGTGTAGAAATAAGTCGTGATTATTTATCGAAGAAAGTAATTGTAAAGCGAGTTTTTTTTTTGTAAACAACACCTATTAATATGTAAAACTACCGATACTAGGCAAAAAACATGTATTTTTCGGTATTTATAACTTTCAATACGTTTTGAATATTTCGATAGGGTGACCATGGCTTTTTGTTTACAGAAAACTTTCCACCTATCGTTTTAGAAATTGTATCTCAAGGATTCTAAATTCAATTAAAATGAAACGGATAAAATACAAAATCATGTTTATTTCTTTTAAATTCACTTAAATCATTGCTTGATTTGACAATACTGTGGTTTTGAGTACACGTGCCAGAACCATAACAAATAACTTTGCACAACATTCGTAATTCCTGTAAGATTAGCATTATTTGATGAATAATTGTGGAATCAAACACATAACTTATGTCTAAGACTAAATTCTGCCAGAAATAACCCCCTGTAATTAACAGTATTATGTCATAAGTAACGTGTAATTAACTCATGCATTCCAACATTGAATTGCACTAAAGGAATTAACCATAAGGCCACACACACTACAGTACACAGGAGCGAACAGAACGCGGGTGCAGCGCGGGAGACGAAGGCTGTATAACCAATCACAGCGGTCCAATATGTGAGAGATATCCCGGCCGCTGCACCCCGTCTTCCCGCCAAAGGCTTTTTTGTTGATCAGTCGTCGTTTTACTTTCAGTTAATTCGCACGGATTGCTCGTTGGTGTTTTAAATTTTGACATTCAAAGTCAAAGTCAAAGTCAAACAATTTATTTCAATTAGGCACATAATAGGCACTTATGAACGTCAAGTTTACAAAAAATAGAATTGATTCTAGTCGCCCCTTCCAAAAGGTAGTTTTCGTATGGAGAAGAATGGGCAAGAAACTCCACCGTTACTCTTTTAAAATGTTTTTACAATATTTTGCATACATTAATTATATAATTATATGTGAAGACGATGCATCTAGAATAAGATTACTATACCGCGATAGGTAAAAAAGAATGAAAAATAAAGCAATTACAGATAAATTAAATATGTGACAGATACATGGTGCTCACATATTTACAAACATTGCAAAATTATACGATATTCCTAACATTTTAACAAGTAATACTAATAAGTCAGTGTGTAAGTTCAAGAAATCACAGAATGTAAAATCAGTGTTATAAAAAATAACAAATACCTAATTAAATAAGCAACCAGTTTGATTTTGTCTAGACTCTAAATTGTCCTATGGAGCAGGACCAGCATGTTTCCAAGCATTCTTATCTTGGATATAATCCTCTAATTTGTAATATGCTTGTTTACAGAGTGTACTTTTAATATGAGTTTTAAATTTTCTTTCATTTAATTGTAATATATCACAAGGTATTTTATTGTAACATTTAACACAGTACCCCATAAAAGATGTATGCACTTTAGATAATCTGAAAAATGGTTGATCTATTTTATCTTTATTTCTAGTATTAAAATTATGTCTATCACTTATTTTATTAAAGATATGTAGATTTTTTCTTACATACATAATATTTTCATAAATGAATTGGCAAGGTACCGTCATAATATTAATCTTTTTAAATAGTTCCCTGAGAGATTCGCGACGATGTAGATTATAAATGGCTCTGACAGCTCTCTTTTGTAAAATAAAGATGGATTCAATGTCAGCAGCCCGACCCCACAGTAAAATGCCATACGACATAATACTGTGGAAGTAGCTAAAATAGACCAGACGCGCGGTTTCTACATCTGTTAACTGTCGTATCTTTCTAACAGCATAAGCGGCCGAGCTTAGCCGCCCCGCAAGAATTGTTATATGAGGTCCCCATTGTAATTTCTCGTCTAGCGTGATTCCTAGGAAAACGGTTTGATTAATAAATTCTAGTTTTTCTCCATTCAATATGATGTCACATTCGCTACTTCTAACATTAGGTAATTTAAATCTAATGCATTTGGTTTTTTTTTTATTTAGTACCAAATTATTTACCGTAAACCAATCTTGGACTTGAAGAATAGAGCTGTTAACGTCGTCAAGATTTTGTGCCCGTCGGTTTATTTTAAATATCAACGATGTGTCATCTGCAAATAACACCATCTTAGGTTGATTTTGAAGTAATTGTGGTAAATCATTAATATAAACTAAAAAGAGGAATGGACCCAATATCGAACCCTGAGGAACGCCCATTGCCATTTCAGACCCCAATGAGTTTACGCCGTTTACTTGAATTTTAACTTTTCTATCTTTCAGGTATGACCTTAGTAAATCAAGAGCTGTATTCCTAATCCCATAGTGCTCAAGTTTCAGCAGAAGTGTTTCATGGTCTACGCAATCGAACGCCTTCGAGAGGTCGCAAAAGATTCCAATGGCATCGTGTGCTTCTTCCCAGGCGTTAAAAATGTTCTTTATGAGGGTGACACCAGCGTCAGTGGTACAACGCCCTTTGGTGAAACCGTACTGTTGTTCATGAAAGATGGAATTCTTATTAAAGTGACGTAACATTTGATTGAGCATCAAGCTTTCAAACACCTTGCTGAGAACTGGCAGAATTGACACAGGCCTATAATTGTTGGGTTCCTTACTATCACCGGATTTGAACAAAGGAATTACCTTACTGTGTTTCATGAGATCCGGAAAGACTCCTTGGTCTACACTGGTGTTAAATATGAAAGCTAAATAAGGCGCAATGGTTTCGATGATAGATCTACAGACTTTTACAGACATTCCCCATAGATCTTCTGTTGATTTAATTTTAAGATCTTTAAAAGCTTTTATAACAGCCTGGGGGTTTGTATGCTGAAACCTCAGCTCCAAAGGGCATGACTTTACATTTTTCCTAAGTAAGGCAGCAGAAAGCGTGGGTGAGGAATTTAAAGTTTCCGTAGTTTTAAGGGGAATATTAGCAAAAAAGTTTTCAAATTCCTGAGCTATTCCTACATCTGAGTTGATAGGGCCATGTGTAGTCTGTAAGTTAAATTCAGTATTACGCTGTTTTTTCCTACCGGTTTCATTATTTATTATTTGCCAGGTAGTTTTTATTTTATCATCAGCTGATTTTATTTTATTGCTAATGTAAAGAGCTTTAGCCATTTTGCACACACTTTTAAAAGTTTTTGAATATTTTGCAACATGTTGATGAAAGCTTGTATTATTAATATGTTGCTTTAGGCCATAAAGTTCAAAAAGTTTTTCCCTACTTTTACGAATACCTGGAGTCGCCCAATCACTATATAAGAACTTTGTGTAAATAGTTTTAGTCTTTAGTGGAAAAGTGTCAATAAATTGCTCATTTAATAGTGAAAAGAACTCGGCGTAGAACTCATTTGGGTCACATATACAGTGTAAACTCCATGTAACGTCACTCTATTTAACGACAAACTCCCTTAAGCGTCGAAATCAATTGGCTTTGGTTGGTTTAGCTTGTCTTTCATACAATGTTTCACTCTACATAGCATTACACCCACTCTCAATAACGACAACAATTGAGTAATAAAAAGTACCTTTTAAGTTGCTAAAATTAGTAAAAACTGCGCAGCTGTGTACGATCTATTGTCGCTTTATTATCCTAGCCCGCAATAAACTCGACTGTCGGCATCATGCATACCGAACTTTCTAAGAAATTCGTTCTTTTGTTTACTTTTGTTTATGAAGAAGATGAGACGGATGAGCCTGAGCCTCCGCCGAGCATTAAAGAAGCTCTGGAAGCAGCTAAATTATTGGAAAAATACTTCCTTTATAACCAAGATGCCTCAATATTGCTAGATATGAATAAAATAAGTAAAAAAATACAACAAAATTACTGGTGCAGCAAAAGACGTCAGACAAAAATAACAGACTATACGCAATAGCGTTCATATAACATTCTTTTTTATGCACATAACTACTAACAATAGTCGGAAATAAACTTTTTCTTTTTCTAATTCTGATGTTTCTTCTCTCCATTTAACGACAACTCTCTATAACGCCATAAAATGCACAGTCCCTTCAGTGTCGCTATATAGAGTTTACACTGTATTATTAAAATTCTGAACACATAATTTACTTGCCAAAGAATTATTTAATTTATCTAAATTTTTACATGTAATTGGCCTAAACCTTATTTGAATTTTATATAAAGGCATGTAGGAACAAAATGTTATTGTTTGTCCACTGTGATCAGATGGCAACTTATTTACAATTTCTTTATGTAAGTAATCACAATTACAAAAAATATTATCTATACAAGTCGCAGAAGAAGCTGTTACTCTAGTTGGTTCAATAAAAACATTTGACAAGTCAAATGACCTAAAAAGACTTAATAGTCTGAGTGTATTAGAGTTATTTTCTAATAAATTAATATTAAAATCACCACATATGATTATTGACTTACTACTAACACTAAGTTTCTTTAGCACATCTTCCATTACAGAATCAAAAATAGATAGATTCTGGTAACCTGGAGGTCTGTATACGCATACATTCCTATGGACTTTAATTTGTGCACTGTTTCGGACATTTGTTATCTTTGGAAAACTACGTTCTGCTGTTACAACTTCGAAAGCGTAAGGCGTAAGCCTTAGGATTTGATTTCAAATTAATACTTCTTATCAAGGTAAGTAATTCATACTAATTACTCTCTTCTCTTACCACTTAATACTTTTCCTATTTTTTTATCAACCTAGTTGACCTAGTCTTGTAATGATAATGTGTACCTACTTAGGTACCTATTTTAATACTGGTTGCTCTATCGTGATGATATTTTTATGCGGAAAGGTGTCCAAATTGTGTATTTGCTAGGTATTTATTTTTAGAACTCTGGAAAAAGTGCTACTTATACTACTATACTTATTTTTAAAAAGACATAGACTCTGGCACCAAAAATTTCTCTCTAAGAAACTGCTTGAACAAATTTTTAAATTGCTTGAACAAAGATATTGCTAACTGAGGGTTAGTTTTGTAGGAATACAAGGCTAAAAAATTAAAAAAAAAGGTTTTTTTTTTTTTTTACCGAGCGGGGCGTAGGTAGATAGTCTATGCGAGCTATGTTTACCTAGGCGTTCTTTTGTTTAGTTCAACGAATTCTGCTATGCTATTCTCTAAAATACTCTACGACGAGCTCGTCGCCGATACTAGTTTGGTCCCCAATAGATTTTTAACTATGTGCTCTAGAGCATAAAGTTGAAAATCCATTAAAGACAAACTGTCTCGACGACGAGTACCGAAACAGTGTCTTTAATACATTTTTAACTTTATGCTCTAGGGCATAAAGTTGAAAATCCACTAAAGACAAACCGTAGTTTCGGCGCTGCCATTATACTGCTCTTTGTTCTTTTCATTAGCACGGTAACGGTCTTTGAAACTCGTAAAACAATAAATAATTTTATTACCTACGTGATTGTTGGCTGATCGTTCTCACGCGGTCAAACAAATATGTATAAAACAAAAGATTAAGAAGTAGAGATGTTGGTCAATGTTATTACTATATTGTTACAGAAACATGGTCAGAGGTAGAAAACCGAAAATTGATGCGGTGCAACTGAATAACAAGTTTCTTAAGTATGCAGCTACTTGTAGAAATGAAAAAATATCATACAATAATCCTATATTTATAACTATTGCTCAAGAACTGAACAATGAAATAACGCCGTATTCATTGTTCATGAGACTGAAGAGAAATTTCAAGACGATTTTTGGCCAACGATATGATGAAGAAAGTTCACTCACACAAAGCACCTCAACTTCGCCTTCGTGCCGAAGCACAGTTTCTTCACCTGTGAAATGTACCTCAAAAGAAGTTGAAACTGTTAAAGAGTTTAATTTTTTACTGGATTTATATGACTGGAAGAAAGTGGAACCCGTCTCAGTTAATTACTTCAGGCGTGATCCTAATACTACCTCAACACATAAAAAGTACAATACACTGCCAAAGTACAAATGGGCTTGCTTACTACGAGAGAAACTGTGGGAATCTACAAGGCTTCCATGCACATGGGTTTTTAAAACTAAGCGGGTCGACGAAGACAAGGATGTTCTGATTAAAGGAAAGTGCTCACAATGTAGTTGCGTCTCGGAAATAGCGAGCAAGGCAGCAACAGATAAAATAGTGGCAGTGACCTGCACTCTATTTAATACCGATAATAGTAGAATGCCACACAATCCAAACAAGAAGACAAAGCTCACTCCGTACAAAAGACGAAAACTAGCGAAAAAATTGCAATATAAACCCGCAACAGTAGTTCACAAAGAAATTGCTTCCGTAGTCATCAAAGATGATGATACTGTAAACTGTCCAGTGCTACCAACGATGGAAGCTTTGAGGAAAATGAAACACGAGAAAAGGCAAAGTAATCGATTGCACTCTGATCCAATCATGAGCATTCTCATGATGGCGATAATGGCAACATACCAAATTTTCGTTCGCGAGTTCACCCTGTTACCGAGCTTCCATCTGTGCTATTGGTGTGAGCAACAAATCCAATACTACAAGGCGTATCTGGAGAAAATTCCTCATGTCACAATGACTATAGATGCAACTGGATCATTCTTCCGAACGATCAAACTCCCAGATGGATCTCTGCTAACGAAACGGATGTTTCTCTATGTTGGTATGGTAACGTCTTCAACTATTAAGTCTACAGCAATTTGCCAATTGATTACGGATAACCACACAACGGATTCTATATTGTCATGGTTGAAAAGATGGCACAACGAAGTACGTACTGCGCCTCACGAGATTGTAACTGACGACTCTTCAGCGTTAATAGCAGCAAACGTTCAGGCTTTTACTAATTTTCAAACAGTCCGAGACTATCTACGACAATCATTTCTAGTTTTAATGAGTAAAAGTAACAATTTGCCTCAAGACACAAGTCATTTTGTCAAAAACGTATACAACTTGCGATGCTTCGATAACGTTAATATAAATATTAAAATGTTTTACATTCGCAGTATTTTATTTGTGAAAGAGTGCGAAAATTTTGAAATAATAAAAAATGCGCTTTGTCATATTATAAAAATTTGTACTTTCAAATATGAATTCACAAACAATGAGACTTGTAAAATTTCTATGAAATACCTCAAATCTTTGTTGGTCAAGATAGAAGACCCAGTTGAAAAAAACGACAAAAAAGATTTCTGTGATGATTATGTTATAATAACCGACGATGACAATATTTTAGATTGGTTTGATGAACTTGTGAATAAAGAAAAAATGTTGGATCAAACAAAGAATAAAACAGAAAAACCAAATGACTATTACTTACCCAATCTAGTATCAACTCTTAAAAGGTTAATGATCAAACTGCCTCTGTGGAGCAATGACATGTGTCCTTTTTACAAATCAGAAAATAAGTCGCCAACATCGTCAGCTATTGAAAGTTATTTCAAAACTTTAAAACACTTATTATTTGAAACACGTCTGCATAAATACAACGTGGATGAATTTATAAAAATTCACTACAATTTTATATTAGGGGTGACAAAAATAGCTGCGACAAATCTTAATATAACTCTAGCAAATACAAAAAAGCAAACAATCAAGGGCCGAAAAAGGAAATTACAAAAAAATAATAATAAGCAGTGTGAAAAAAAAAATAAACACAAAACAATCATTTTCTTCTGATTCCATATTTACAGAAAAGCCTTCATATACTGAAAACTGGGGTGGAGAGGGATATTCTGCGAAGAATATCTCAGTATTGTTTTTGCGAAATGGGAATTTAGTAAATTCTGTCAATAAAAGTATGAATTTTACGAATACGTGTGCGTTTGATTCAGTTTTCTTTTTGTTAGCATTTGCATACCAAAAAAACGTGCACATTCAACAAATATTTAATACATGCACAAACAAATAATTCCGCGGATTTATAAAAATATTAGCAGAATCGTTAAATTTAAATAGTGCTTATAAACTACGAGTGGAAATCATTACTCAATATTACATAAGGGATAACAATACATATGGATGCGATAGTAATATGGCTTTTATATTTGAACACATACTTTTAGAGGATTTGTACAGTGCCAATGTAACTAAAGAATGTTTAATCGAAACATGCGCCAACCACTCAAAAAGAACCATAGTATTATTGTCAATTAATATGGAAATCATAAATTTATTCGGAATCGGTGGACTGGAAGATGCTACTGACACACAGCTAGTATAAGTAAATAATCTGTGATTTGTGAGTTTGAAAGAAATATATGTGTTAGGGTAAGTAAATAATCTGTGATTTAAATGATTATAAAAGAAATATAAATATGTTTTTTGTATCTTGTCGTTTCATTTTAATTTAATTTAGAATCCTTGAGATACAATTTCCAAAACGATAGGTGGAAAGTTTTCTGTAAACAAAAAGCCATGGTCACCCTATCGAAATATTCATAACGTATTGAAAGTTATAAATACCGAAAAAATACATGTTTTTTGCCTAGTATCGGTAGTTTTACATATTAATTGGTGTTGTTTACAAAAAACTCGCTTTACAATTACTTTCTTCGATAAATAATCACGACTTATTTCTACGCGATACCGTACTACAGCTCCTGAAATATTAGCCTAGGATTTTTTGTAGTATTTTTACAAGTTTCGACAAATTCAAATCTAGGTTTTACAAAAAACTTCAGACCCCTACGATGCTTTTTCAGCGAGATATCGGCGATAGCGTGTTTTTTGACCGTTTCAATGGCGCGGCCATGAGGTTTTAGTCTTACAGCTCCTGAAACATAAACCTAGGATTTTTTGTAGTATTTTTACAAGTTTCGACAAATTCAAATCTAGGTTTTACAAAAAACTTCAGACCCCTGCGATGCTTTTTCAGCGAGATATCGGCGATAAAGTATTTTTCATCGTTTCGATGGCGCGGCCATGGAGTTTTAGTCTTATAGCTCCCAAAATATAAATCTAGGATTTTTTTCTATATTTTTACAATTTTTTTACAAATTCAATCTGTTATTTACCTGAATTTCAGATCTCTGCAACGCTTAGTTTTAAAGATCTCCGTGGCCGCGCGGTTCGCCGCGTTTCAATGGCGCGGCCACGTTCAAACCCTTATAACTTTTGAACCATAACTTTGACAAATTTATGGTTTTGGGAATCAACTTCTACAAATTTTTACAAAATCTTGGCATTGTTTTTTTTTTTTAATTTCGCCGTGGCCGCGCGGTCGAAACGGACACAAAATATTTTACGATTTCCATTTAACGTTTCGGTACAAGATTTTAAGAATGTACCTATGTTCATTGTTATAAAGTGATTACCTATTCACTATTGTTATAAGTTGACTATTATCTTTTATTTCATATTTAGACATATTATTTACATTTTTAAATATTTTTATAAAAACAAAAGTTGATTATTGTTAATATTTTGTTCTGTGATTTTCTTGCAATAAGACTGTTATTTTTAAGTTTTTTTTTACTATTATATGTTTAAGCTTTTTTTATACTTACAAAAATTTAAGAAACGTAGGTAACGATTGTTTTTTGTAAAACATGATTATTGTAAATATTTTGATTATCTGTGATACAAATTTACACCAAGTTTTTTATGATTATGAGGTAATTTTTACGTTTAAGTAATTTGATTGATAAAACATAGTTATTGTAAATATGTAATTTGATTATCTGTGGCTGATGATGACTAGCTTTTGTTCCTAGTACTTATGATTATTGTAAAAACTAAGATTTTCTGTGATACGAATTTACACCAGGTTTTTATGATTAATAATAATAAGTGATTAAAAGCAACTACAATAAAGAAAATCTTGTTTGTATGTCCCTAAAAAATATCACATATCTACTAATAAAACCACATTGGAAATGTGACCGCCAATCCCGTCATCGCGGCCGTAAGAAATATAGTGATGAGGGGGTTTGGCGATCCACGCCGCAATGTACAGCTATTTGAAGTGGGGGCAATAAGGTCCTAGTCGCCACCCGGTGGCAACTGGGATTTTTTTCTCCCAATTGCCACCTGGTGGCAAACCATGTGGGGGCGACTGGGACTATACGGGCGAAAACTAATTGTAGACAACATATGAAGTATGCCACAGCTACCGGGGACGTTCACTGCGGCGCGACCTGCGGCGCAGGGAGAGTCGCGCGGCACGCGGCGGCGCACTGTAGATCGAAAAAAGGCTCTCGAAGACATTGGATCTTAAATTTTTAAGAGTAGATTTTTTGCTTGAAATGGCTTTTAATAGCCATTATTATGCATAAATACGAGTATATCATAGGATACAATCTGGTAGGCAAATTGGCAACTTATATTTTTTTACAAAAAAAAAATATTCATATTCATATCTTTATTTGCATTCCATAATGTAGGTATACAGGTATGTATGAAGCTAATGCTTATATCTCAGGAACGAAGAGAATAGTCGTTATATCCATGCACACGGTGATGTAACTATTTATTTATGATTTTTTGACATACTTATTTTTTTCAGACTAGGTGCGCACTTTTTTTTTAAAAATCGCAATAAATCTCGTTGTATGAAATGTGTCAAAAAATCATAAATAAATAGTTACATCACCGTGTGGAAGGATTTTACGGCCATTCTCTCCGTTCCGGACCTATAAATATTAGCTCCATATATCGAACACTGCTACACAGCCTAGTATGCCAGACGTTGAAGCCCATAGTTGTCATCATACACTGACCCCTTGCAGCTGCCCTACTATACATAGAAGTTCTTGTGTTAAATACTTGGGCGTGCACATTGATAACACATTGAGTTGGCAAAAGCATATCAGTGTGACAGTCTCGCGTGTTCGTAAACTAATGTTTCCTATGAAAAAACTAAGAAGAGTGGTTGACGACCGATTGTTAAAAACTATTTATTTTGCCCTAGCTCAGTCACTTCTTACCTACTGCATACCTGTCTGGGGTGGTACATTTAAAACGTATTTACTTCGCCTTGAGAGGGCACAAAGAGCAGTGTTGAAAGTCATGCTTCACAAACCTTACCGGTACCCGACTACCCAGCTTTATAAAAACATATCTGTTCTCACTGTCCGGCAGCTCTGTGCGCTTATGGGTCTTTTTCAAAAAAAATGTTCATAAAAAAATTGCGTGTCCTACGACTTTAAGCCTCTATTCTTCAGGCAAATGCAGTTCAAACTTAGTGTTTTAATCAGGAAATGACAAAATACGTTCGATATTTATTATTAACATGGTCAGAATTACGAAAATCTGTGTAATATTGATTAAATTAATCATTATCAGGAAGATGAAAGATGATTTTTGACGTGTCCCACGCAGGTTTTGTAAAGTTCCGAACGTAAAATATCACTGTTATCCGACCTTTTGTTCAGTAATTTTATGTAATTTGGCAGGATTATATGATCTAAATTGAATAATAAACTTAATTCTTAAGGTACTAGAGTACAAAATTATTTAAAATACACGTTTTATCTTGTCCCTCAAAATAGCGGTAATGGAAAATTCCATATACGCAACACTGGTTTACTGATTTTGAGTAGAAAATTGAATGAACTAAGAGTATTTTTTTAGTGTTGGCAACATTTTAGAACGCAAATGTCCGCCATATTTGTTAAATGACAGCAGTTTTGTCAAACAGTGAGAGTGAGCGGTCGAGCGTCACGAAGTCCCGTTCGCATTATCCACTACGAACTTGATTTTATTAAGTAAGTAATGTTTGTTTGACTTATAACTTTTCATAACTAATTAGAAAAAAGTGTCTTTAATCGGAATTAAGTGGAACATTTCGTTAAATTACATTTTAACCGTTGATTTCTTGAGTTGGTTTTTGTGAAGCCATCATACGTCACGTCCATTACGCTACGTATTGTACTAGCGGAACGCCAAATGTGACGTAGTGGAATTCTAAAGCATGGTTTACACATGTCCATATAGTTTTTACAATCAAAACAGTTTAAATAAAAAAAAATGTTTTTAAGTTATTGAGAGATTGATTGATTATTTTAGTGGAAAGTAATTGAGTAAAGCAAAGTAAGTAAAGCGGTTAAGGTTTAATTTAAATAATTAAATCGATCGGTTAGTTACAGATTTTTGTAATAATCACTATTTTCGATAGTTAAAACGTAAATTAAGCAGCTTTAGACTATTTTTCTTTTAACCAGACTATGGCGTTGACGGCAGCGGAGCGGTCTAAAAGATACAGGGAAAAAATAAAACAGGACCCAGTAAAGCACGAACTTCATAAAAAAAAGGAACTTAAAAGACTGAAGAAGCATTTTAAGAAGATAAACGAAGTAACTGAAGAAGAAAAAGACGCTAGACGAAAGCGATGGAGAGAACAGAAAAGAAATCAAATGTAAAATGTAAATGTATCGTAAATTACGAAGTCCATACAAATGCCACGCGAATATTAACAATCTGAATAGCTAACATTCAATGTGCATTTAACTAAGCGGGTAGCCAGTAATTGCATTAACTGTACCGGCGCGAGTATGGTGTTTGTGAGTTTACAATTATAGTTCCAGTCGATTTTAATGGTGGGATGTCAAGTTGAACAAAAAATATGTTATATACAAGTGTATATTTTTCTAGCGAGTTCAGCTTCATAAGATGGGTTTCCCGTTCCATTACATTTCATTTTATTCACCAAGGTTGTCGCTTTTTCTGTGGCAGCTCGGTTTAGAATAGCGCCTGGTCTCTTCCACATGGGTCATTTTCTATAAGGAACTAAATAACGACTCCAAAGATACATAAGTATGTGGTTTCACAACAGGGATGCACTTGCACTTCAGAGGAATTAAAACGCCACGATTAACGGGGCTGCCTACTATTCCCAAGTTATATGAAAGAAAAGAAAGAAAATACATTTATTTAGCACAGACAAAAAGGCACATAACATAATGATAACACGGGTAAAAAAAGGAATAAAAAACCGGCCAAGTGCGTGTAGGACCACGCACAATGAAGGGTTCCATAGTTGGGATGAATTATTTATCCCAAGAACAAACTTAACATTGTAGTTGAAAAACATGTTCTCCCATACGGAATGTATGGGAGATCATGTTTTTCAAACCGTAAATTTAAGTTGGTTGATTATTACTCGTTAACCTGTACAGCCTACTTAGCTCTGATAGTTTTCCTTTTAATTTCGTTATATATACTACTGCTGTAAATTTTTCACCAGTCCAAGTACAACCATTTAGCTAGAAGGGGGGGGGGGGGGGCACTTGGCTAACAAAAAAATTAAGTTTAAAGCTTAATATTTCCCAAACGGGTTCCTGAATCCAAAAATGGTTGTAACAGACTCGCAATAATTTTGAACGACCTTTCTAACGATACCCCATAACATGGGCTGGACGAGAAAAAAGAAAGATCCCCATTTTACGTGTAGGGGAGGTACATAAAAAAAAAAAAATCTTGATTTTATTTTACCGCTTTGTCGGCATGATTAATATGTATACATATGCCAAATTACAGCTTTCTAATACTAACCGTCTCTGAGCTAAGCCGCGGACTGACAGACAGAGACAGGCAGACAGACGGACATGGCGAAACTATAAGGGTTCCTTGTTTACTACGGAACCCTAAAAAGGCAACAAATAAAAAGTGTTAAATAATAATTTAACGGGAAAGTGTACCGCGCGGCTGCGCCAAATAGGCCCAGTTTAGCAAAAATGCCAGACAATTAGTGCCTGACGCTGGATGTAAATCAGTTTTATACTGCAATGTGCGTGTGTGTGTACTTAAATTAAATAAATGTGTGTATGATAATAATTACTCGTATAATAACATGGGATCGATCTATCATCACAGACAGGATTATTGGTGCCAATAAGCCAGACAGTGGTGATAGATCTATTAGAGCGTTGCACAATGATTATTGATAAAGCGGTCCCGCATGACAAAAACCTCGTGAAAGCTGAAAAAGATAAGCAGATTAACCCGGCCAGTGACATAATAGCCAAGAGCCTCAACCAACACCTGAAGAGGCTCTCGTTAGGCAGCTGCATCAAGGGCTTGATCCAGAAAGCGGTACTTCTGGACACGGCGCATATCGTTAGGAGATTCCTCTCTCAGGAGCCCTGACCACCGGTAACTGTTGCCGATACCGGTGGGCTCCTTTTTTTTATATTTTTAAATGTTTTTTTTTTATAAAAATATTTAAAAATGTTAATTATATGTATATATATGGAATAAAGGAAATAATAACAAATAATTAGTTTTATACTGCAATGTGTTTATCTATCTATACTTAAATACTTAATATATTATATTAGTGTAATAATAATAACGAATATTCCAATACATTGTGCGATATTAAATAACATTGCAAAACAACAAAACAAAAACAAACTGACATATAAATGAGACGGACGCATGATATATCGTTCAAAACGAACAAACAAAACCTCTTTTGACAGAGATGTACTTACTATCCACACGAAAGAACAACAGGCATTATAAATGACAAGCGTGTAAACTGTTCCTAAATATTGTCAATTTTATTTTCTTAAACATACAAGAGATTGTATCGAGACCTTCGCAAAAATTTTACTATGCGTCAAAAGACCAATGACTCATGAAAAACTAGAAAATAAATTACAGCCATCCCACGCTCGTAAAATCGTATTCTAAGAGAGAGGACCAGAATGTTCAGAACTTTTATGCCATTCATTTGAAAAGTTACAAGGACATGATTAATAACAATTTTACGTGAAACTTCACAATTTTTGACGAAGTTATCAAAATGTAAGCCTATTCAACATAGAAATTAAAAATATTTTTATTTTTTCTCATTTTCCAGGTTTACGCATGGGGGCCTCGGATTTTCACTTTGAATTTTCCTCTCACGTCGTTATGCATACAAACCTATTCCCGTTGGTGCATTGCAAAGTCTGAGGTAAATTAGAGTGAATAATACATGTTTTTATTATAACCGGTAATAACTACATATATTAATATTTAAAAAAAAACCTCCCATTCATATCCATATGTGGAATGGGCAATTCAATTCAACTATTTTTGTAATTATTGAGTTTCAAAAGTGCTCGATACTTAAATGACTTTTTCCGTTTTCGGCTTTGCGTGGACACGATACTCGAAAATTAACCAAAAATCAAGCATAGTTTTTAAACGCTTATTTATTCTATACTTTTATTTATTTATTTAAAGCTCCCTTACAACTATCATTACAGGTGTATACCTAATGCAACAGCACGGTCATAAAATTAACTAACTTACAATTTAAAACTATGAAAAATTTAAAAACTAGTAGTACTTAAAACATCTAAAAATAATAACTGCTTTACTAAATTCCCTAAATATAAAAAATAAAACAATATTTAAAATAAAATACATAATTATAGCCTACTAGCCTACACTATTACATAAAATAAACAACAGTATTTTTGCGAGTTCACTCAAATGGCATGTAAATACATCGATCTTCACGTGAAGATCGTTAATAACCCAAATTGCGCAGGTTAATGGTGTTTTAGCGAGTAGGTTGGTCCTGGCAACCGGCACGGCCAGCAGCGGAGGGCGGCGCCGCACGGTGGGCTGGAATCGTCAAGTGGGGACTTGAGGATTGAAATGAGTTGAATTTTATGTACTAGTACAAATATTTTTTCTAATTTTTTTTATACCTAGTATTTTTCGAGTTATAGACTTTGTATGAAATATTAATCGGTTTTTGGTTTAATGTGACATGTTTTAATATTGTATTACAGAAATATTGCTAAAAATCTAATTATTGGTAAACATTCTACACCACCCTTATGACGTCATTTATTTTTCACGATACTCACTCACACCATCCTTATGACGTCATTTGTTTTTAACAATACTCAATAGCGCGGTGACCCTCATTAGCGCGTCATCCATTGAGCGCAATCAATCAATCAATCAAGTTTATTCGCATAATATGGGTTTACCAAAATGTTATACAGGTACGGTTTCACCATATTCAGCTTATGTTAGCATGCAAATTATAATATAGTGTCATAATATGTATTTAAACAATTAGATCATATCTTTAAAAAAAAGTAAATTATACATCGATAGTCAATCCATTACAAATAGTCGTCATGATGTTACAATAAAATGTCAAATTCAGTAAGAGTAAAGTTATTTAGATTAAATTAAGAATTAAGCTGGGTAGATTACAATATTAGTTCAACGACAATTAAATTTTGGATTACTATTAATTCATTATTAAACAATGATTGCGTTACATTTTGTCTTCGAAGTACTCCTCTACTGAATATTAATCCTTATCTATAAGTAAAGATTGAAGTTTCTTTTTAAATAGATTTACATTACTTGAACTGCGTATAATTAAGGGTAGTTTATTATATATTTTAGGGCCCATGCAAACAAAGCTTTTGGAAAGGAGTGCGGTTTTCCCTGGTGGAACGCATAGTTTATTTGCGTGACGCGCTCTTGTGCGATACTCAAACAGTTCAAGATTGCAATTGATAAATAGTGCTGTCTCATAGATGTAGATGCTGGGCAGTGTCGATATTTTTGAGGCTCACATGAGTCCGTTTGGGTTAAGTTACATATAGCTCTTACGCATCTTTTTTGCGCCCTGAACGCACTTTCCAGATCAGTGGAATTGCCCCAAAAAATAACACCGTATCGAAGAGTAGACGATACATAACCATGGTAAGCAATTATTGAGGTTGTAATATCAACGATTTTACTGTGATTACGTAGAGCGAAAGAATAACTGTTTAATTTATTACGTACGTGTTCTATTTGTTTCTTCCATGTCATTTTGTTATCTATGTATAATACTAAAAACTTTGTTGACTCTACTACTTCTGCAGCAAAATGATGACGTGTCATTATGTGATTGGATGATGAATAGCAGGTAAAAAAATGACACGGTTACATTTGAAAAACAACCATCCTCAGTACGTTGTTACACATCGTAATAAACGCACTATCCTATCTCACATTTTCGGAATACTAATACTATTTATTACGTAAAAATGTTCGATTTGGTGTCAAATATTGATATTGTTGTGCTATTAAAGGAAAGTGTAAGTTTTGAAAATAATAGTATTTTATATAGTGCTATTAAATCTAGATTATTCCCCACTGTGTTAAGTGATGGAAAAACGATAAAACGCTAAAAGCGTTTTGTGCAAGATATTGGCTATAATCTGCAAAGGAGATGGCAAAATGCTCATAGCAAAGAGGAATTGTTTAGCAACAATAATAGCGAATGGTTATGATTTGATTGTAAGTGCATTTGAAAGAAACCAAGACTCTGTTCCTAGTACACCAAGTGAACATGAATCTCCAGCAAAAGTTTCTACTGCCACTTCAACGAATGTAAGTCCAAGAAAACCATTTTGTGAATTAGGACCTAAGCAAAAAAAGAGACGTACAAAACATATTCATACAACTATGACTACAGAGGAAATATCTCATGCATATATTATGAAATTACGAGAGGATGGTAATCAAGGAATAGCTGAAATCCTCGAACACCTACTTAAAAATCCACAGGATGTGCAAAAAGGCAAAGATAGTCTTTTAGGTAAAAATGAAAAACCTAAATTTACTCCAGATGAAGCTTTGAGACTTGTTTTGTCCCTTAAATTAACAAAGTGCAAGTGCAATACAATACTTTAAGAAAAAGTATCAAAGAGAAAAATGTCGACATGTTCCCTTCCTACTACAAGGTGCAAAATGTAAAACAAGAATGCTACCCGCCAAAGGATGATATCACCTTAACAGATAAACTGCTAGAATAAAATTGCAGCCTCTATTAGATATAACCGCCAAAAGGATATTCAAAGCAATCAATATTGATAGCACAGACTGTAAGGAGTTCACAATGATAAGCAAATGGGGAATGGATGGTGCCTCGAATCAAGCAAACTATAAGCAAAAAATGACAACGGATGACAAAGAGGACAGTGTTTCGACTGATGATTCAAGTATTTTTATGGGTAGTTTAGTACCAATAAAAATTGTTTCCGAGGAACAAATTATCTGGAAAAACGACTGACCAAATTCAGCATATTGGTGTCGTCCAATATTTTTCAAGTTTGAAAAAGAGAATAAATCAACGATTTTAAGAGAGAAAACCGAAATTGAAACGGAGATAAATAAATTGAAGGAAACAGAAATTGGAGAAATAAAAGCCTTACATTCATTATTGCTTACCATGATAGATGGTAAAGCAACATCAATCCTCTGTGAAACTTCAGCTCAACGACGTGACATATGTAAAGCTGTTCCTACAGAAATGAATAACTTGTCTTTGTTATTGATAAAAACATTGATACCGACTTGTACAAATATGGTTTATCATCGCTATGTATATGGATACGTTTTATGGAATGCATTCTTCACATAGCCTATAGACTGGATTTCAAAACATGGGTTGCAAAAGGTGAAAACAAAGTTTTGATGGAAAATAGAAAAAAAAGCATTCAGGAAGCTTTTAAAAATCAAACAGGCCTTTTAATAGATGTTGTAAAGCAAGGACATGGAACTACTAATGACGGGAATACCGCTCGAAGATTTTTCTCAAATACAGAGATTGCTGCTGCAATTACTGGTGTCGATGAAAACTTAATAGAGTTTTCAATCATTTTAGAAAAATATCTTCAGGTCATAAAATTGACACAGTGAAGTTTAAACAATATACGGAAGCCACCATAAAATTCATAAAATTCTTAAAATTATACGTAGATTTATATGAGTGGTATCACATGCCCTCCAGTGTGCATAAAGTTCTTGTTCATGGAGCAGCTATCATTGAAAACTTGGGATTAATTCCGATTGGAAAGTTATCGGAAGAAGCGGCTGAATCTAGAAATAAAGACTTTAGGCGATATCGCCATCACCATTCAAGAAAATTCTGCAGAAGAGCTAATTAATGAGGATATTTTGAATAATTTAATAATTAGTTCAGATCCTTATATATCATCAAAACTTCATAAAATGATACGGAAACACAAACCAATTTCAGAAGAAGCGAAAGCCATGCTTCTGTTATCTCCAACATTTGAGGATGATGAGCCGGAAAATATAGAATTTGTAAATGTGGACCATCTAGAGAACGAATCTGAATCAGAATCTGATTGATAATTTCGTGAGTGCGTGTGTGAGTATGAGTGTGCGTATGAGTGGATTAGGCCTCCTTGGGACACCACTGATAAAAAAAAAAACGCGCTTAGTTCTCTACCTCAAGGGTGGTGTGGAAAAGGGAATGAAAACTAATTTTCTCCAAAATCGAGGAAAATCGAAGCAAGTGATATATCGGATAATTTGCCTAAAAATAGCACAATCCAATACCGAAAGCCGTTTTTTGAGAACTCTTGAGAATTAAAAGTTATTCATATAAAATTAAATTTCTCCATACAAAAATAAATTCAAATCGTTATAACTTTAAAAATCGCAGAAGAAAAATGTCTTGTATTTAGTGGTAGATCGCAAAGCCGTTATTTTTTTTTTTTTAATTGCTCATCAATTTACTTGAATCCCTAAGTCTATGAAAGCTTGATTTCAGCCCACCGTGCGCCGCCTAAACACATAGCGGTCTGGTACACATATACTCAGGCGCTGCAGTACTCCTGGGTTACTCTCAATGTTATTGTCATGAAGTAACCTAACTAGATACGCGACAAGCGTGAATTCCCGTCGTACTCTCAGTTGGTTGTACCCGACCGTACCGAGCACAAACAGAGTGAGGTACATCAACGGTTTGTATCAACTTACTCCCAAGAATAGTGTATGAAATTGTTTTATTCTTTGACATATTGACAGTACTCGACCTCCATTAATTCATAGTGATGCCAGCGGTTAATCGTATATTTTAAAATAATAAATCGATTCTAATTAATATTTTTGAAGTTCAACTACTTCCTCCTAATTCATATAAGAGATTAGAGTTTACAGTCAATTAAAGCTGTTATTTGTAATCACTTACGTTATTTCGAAGATGTTCTATTCATATATGTATTTGGAAAACAAAAGTATTTTAAAGTTTCGAAGTTGATCAATGAATTAATTTTTTTGATCGATTATTTAAAAAAAACAGTTTATGTCTATGTCAGTTGTTACTCGCTTTGTTTCTCGGCCTCTAATATTGTTTTCCTCACTTTACTTTGATTTTGATTTTTTTTCAAGTACTATTTTGGTTTGGATACTAATACCCCTTTTTACGTTGATCCCGGCACGCCTATGAACTCCGATACTTATCCCATCGTTGACCCCAGCTTGAATATGGATATCGCACTCACCGAAACCTGAATCGTACGAATATGAACGAGGGATTTTCGCTTTAATTCCTGCCTGTAGAGGAAACTCTGTTGTTAATAGATCCTATGTTCGAATTGTGGTACTGATATCACGCAAAGGAAAAGGCCTCGATTTTGTGGTAGTGGGTTCTGTTATGAGGCAGTGGGTCTCTCCATAACTGGTACGTCTCAACGTAATTATTACATGGGACTGAAAATAACAGTCAGGGATGAAATTCAATCAAGCAGTATTTCTAGGCTGAAGAACAGTGGGTTGCTGCGCTCATGTATTGACTATAATTTGGTTCTTTAACTTAACTTATGAGTCAGAATAATAACGAAATGTATAAATAAAAATCTGAAGTACGCGAAACAAGTCTTAGAAGCATCACGATACAATCTTATTACAATATTCTCTTTTCTACTGATATTACTCGTAGCTATTAAACCTTTATTATATTTATACTTAAAGTGCCTTTTCATACCGAGCCAAATTCCCATACAAGGTGTCCTTTGGTCATAGTTACAAAATGGTTTATGGCCAGTGTTGTAATGATAATTCTAGAAGCGATGTAGTCAGTGGTCTTATTATAATGGTCAAACAAAGGATTTACGATAAGTAATATGTTGATGAGAGCAACAAGCCAGACTATGACCACGCTCAATACCCCAGGAGACGTCGCTCAGTTCACATCATCAGTGCCACCGGCGGCAGCAGTCGCGTCCGAATATTTTTACCCGCCGACATCGCCAACACCTGTACATCAGCAAGGAAGTGCCCGGCCACCGAAGAGCTTTGGACTTAGTGGCTAACCGGCCCCGAGTCGAGTCTTCACTGCCGGTGGTTACTATTTTAGGAGTATGAGGAACAGGGTGTAAAGTTCACTCATCCCCCATAGAAAAAGGACGATCCTCCGACCAGACGGGTGTCGTGTCTGGCGGGCATCTGCCCAGAGGTTGAAGTCGGGAAGCTTGTATATATATTTATCGCGCGGTAACTCTAATTGCGCGATGCAGGATTTGTGTGACCACAGGATGTTGTGTGACGTCAGGTCTTTGATGCGTAGTTCGCACGTAGCGATGTAGATGCCGCTACACTATAAAGCTCATGAGATGGACTCAGTCCTAACTAATATGAATTAATTAATTTTGCCTTGTTCGAACCTTATCAACAGTCCAATTCTCATTTTTCTTTTTTTATTGCCAATATAAATAAAGAAAAAATGTAGCACCTATGCACAGTAATTGTTCTTTATAATCGTGTCATCTGTTAAAAAAATATTAGTATCCGCAGATTCTCGGTACATACACGCTTACATATCCGCACTTATCCGCAGAGGCTGCGTATATATCCGCGCATGAATAGCCGTACGTGCGTGTTTAAACCACAAATCATGCGCTGTATCGCGGGCCCGAAATAAATGTGAGCCATTACGAACGCACGCGAATATCACCAATTGAGGCTGGATGTTACACCGACGTCCAACGAGATTAAAACAACTTTTTGGTGAATAAATTCACCAAACAGTTGTTTGATATTTTAAATCAAAAATACATTAAAAAAGGAAAATAATATTTCATATGTTTTGTTTCAGAATTAAAAATAAACAAAATAATTAATAAGATTGTGTCAACTTGTTCGTGTCTGCGAGTCAGTGACAGGTGTTATTATTTGCGAGTTTTTTTTTTTGTAATTATTGTAAGCTGGTTGCCTTTCATAATATAAAATGAATGAAGACAACTTCCCGATGGCAACATATTCTTCAATTAGCACTATACAAAGGGGCAAAGAGCTTCTAAGAAAAACTGGTTATGAATAAGCATTAAAAGAACAAACAAAAGGTGGCACAAATGTTAGCGTTCAGATTCAGATAGATTCAGATAACTTTATTTGCTCAAACATGTGTGTACATACAATACAGTGCATGCAAGGTATATAATATAATAAGCACATGGAGTTGGGCTAACATGTTTACCATATTGTCATGGTGTGCAAATATTAATACAAGTTTAGATAGTTAATTGACTCAGGCGTGACTTTGCGGAAATCCATTATAAAATACAATAGACGACGTATATTTAGTAAACTAATCCGGTTAACTGTTCTTAAATAGTCATAAAGAACCCTGTAAGAAATCGACACGTGTTTCACCTCTCAATGAGGCATCCCCAGGATGACGACTGACTTGTTACGTACCCGGACACAACGTGTTGCCACGTCAAGTGTCAAGAGCAGTGTGAGCCACCTCGACCGACAACTCCACTTATATCTTATAGGGTTCTTTATGACTCTTTAAGAACAGTTAAGCGGATTAGGTTACTAAATATACATCGTCTATTGTATTTTACAAGTTTAGAATTAAAACAACATAATAAAAACATTCCTTAAAATTGACAATGCTGACATAAGTAAATAAATAAATAAAATTTATTGATTACATAATTAATTCATATACTCGTAGAAATAGATAGAACTTACATACAAAATTGTCAATTATTAAATCCTCAAAAAAAAAAAAACAGTATAACAAAATCAAATAATGTCACACGTATGTCCAAAATATTCAATACAAACATCATTATCAAAATCATTATTACATTGCATACATTCCAGATCAAATTAATATATAAAAGAGCATGTCAATTTAAAATTAAATTAATTCACATCGTATTATCCTTATTAGTGTATAATATATAAAAATATTATTTCATAATTTTGAGTTAATTTATTTCGAAGTCGGTAATTTTTCTTCTATTACTTATTTTTTTTCTCTATCCGTAGAGTCCCCAAAAATTAATACCGTATTTGTTAATGGACTCTGCTTTGCCATAATAGGCGGTTAATAGGGCATCAGTCTTTCTTCAGTCATCAGTCAGTCTTAATAACCGCGATAGTTTTTATAATGCGATTGCACTGTTACTTAGTTTTTGCTAATGACCTCTATATGAGCCTTCCAATTTAAATTGCTTAATCCTAAAAACTTAGTGGAATTTACTGGGTCAATTACATTACATCGACGATAATATGTGAGAAAATTAAATAAAAAATATAATGAGGAGAGATACTAAGCGCCTGACAAACGTGTTATAGCAACAATTAATTAGTACTCCTCTCTAAAAGCAGTAAATTCAACAAGGCGTCGCCGTATATAAACAATTTAATTTCCTTCAAAAGAATTGAATGTCAACTTCCTTCCATCCCTCTCTGAAATAAATCTTTATATTTATCAAAATTTTAACGAAACAAACAAAAGGAAAAATATCTTCAATTTCAGATTCATCCAAATCTTTTTTCATGCGATTTACTCCAAAAAGAACGATGAAGACACGACGGCACCAACCTAGGCACCGGTTGAGAAGGCGGCGCCCTGCATGCGTAGCGCCACAGGCCGCGAGCGCGGTTGCGCCGGTGCCGTCAACAACTGACGGTGGATACGTGACATTCTGTAAATAGTGAAAAAAATATTTTTAGTTCATTTATCTTTCGAGTTTTTGTCTCTAGGCAGTGCGTCTGTATATAGTTTATTTTTTTTAGCGAAGTTTAAGTTTTTTGTTTTATATGATCAATGCCGGCCGTAGCGACGCCGGAAACTGTGCCAGTCAACCTGCCACATCGCTTGATGTCCAGCTGGTGAGATGTCCCCATTGCTCACAGGCACGTTTTTTTAAAGGCGAACGGGGGCTGAGTATACACTATAGTAAGATTCAAAAATCTCATAGTGTAATTTTGTGCCCTCAGCCACATTCCCAACACCAACACTTCCAGATCAAAGTCTGCGAAGAACGTTGGCAAAATTAAAAAATTCTATCCCAGTTTTAAAGAGAATTCCCTGGGGCGTGAGACGGTCCGTTGCACTGAGTTTGGCGCGATTTCTCCGTCTTGATACCCAAAGGAGAACCCACAAAGTGCCTCGGAGCAATTATTCACATTTCCGTACAGGATTACTGCATGTGTGCAAAAAAAATCGGAGACCAAAAAACCTTAATGAACCAAATTAAAGATAATTGCAACAATTCGACTCTTACTTTAAATCCAAAAGAACCCGTTTCCAAAACCCAAAGAGGCTTATGTTCACATGAAGAATCCAAACTAAGTGAAGATGATATCAGGGGAGCAGCCTACTCTACCACCTAGGCTACTGTTCAGTAGCGATGTGGTGGCTGCCTACTCTCCAAACACTATTTCAGCCCTGGAGAGTAAACATCCAGCGCCTGCCGATGGTCTTACCTTCCCTCCTTCCTGATCCAGATTCAACACCTCTTACCATTACTGCCCCCCAGCTGATTGCTGCCGTGAGCTCTTTCCGAAGTTATTCCGCTAGCGGCCTCAAGGACCTGACTCCTCAGTATTTAAAAGACTTATTGAGTTCAGGCGTACGGGAAGCTGGTGGGTCACTTTTGAAGGAGCTTGTGGCCCTAATTAACCTGATGCTCAACGGCAGTGTGAATGTTGCCGTCATTGATGTCTTGTGCCAAATTGATAACACGGAGAGCTGCAAACCATATTTTTTATCATATCAGATTCTAACTCTGCCGTCAATATACATACTTGACATTTGTGTATTTGTTTTTAAAATATCGACAAGTTCACTAAAGTAGAAGATACGCACAATGTCAACACTCGCCATAAAAAGAGGTTGTGCGCTCCAGCCTCAAGAATTAAAATGTTAAGTGATAGCCCATATTATATGGCAATAAAAATATATAATAAGTTGCCCAACATATTTAAAACTGAAAAATCAGAAACAATATTCCAAAAAAGGCTAAAACTATACCTAATCCAAAAGTGTTTCTACTCAGTAAAATAATATTTAGAATCTAGCTTAAAATAAAGATTTTCTCTCATGTACAAAAATGCCGATCTGCCCTATACAAACAATAAGATTTAGTTTATCATAAATATAATATAATTTGCACTACCTGAAAAGGATGACATTCATAATGCTGATTGTTTGTATTAAATTCATTATTATTGACATTTAATTTTCACATAACTATAATTTCTCAATTTAATTGTACTAATATAAAAGAAAATAATAAAGTACTAATAATGTTTAATGCATGCTAATTAAGGATGATAAGGGCAGGCGAATGATAATTGCAATGCTTGTAAAAGGCTGCTAAGTCATAAGTACTAACATAAGATAACACCAACATTGTACACTTAGTTCGCAATAAACGTTTTTGACTTTGACTTTGTACGGGGCAAAATTATGTGCCCTACGCCAGAAGCACGGTGGCATCCATCCCATTGCAGTTGGGTGTACCTACAGGCGTACGGCAGCCAAAATATGCTGTAGATTATACGGCGAAACTTTGAAAAACAAGTTCGAGCCGCTACAGTTTGGCTTTGGAGCCAAAAGGGGCTGCGAAGCTGCCGTACATGCCCTTCCCAGTATTTTAAATTCCGGTAAAGATGAGGTCATCCTCAAGGTTGACGTCAAGAACGCCTTCAACTCCGTTAACAGGGACACTCTGTAGGCCGAAGTAAAAAAGGAGTTATCGGAAATATATGGTTTTTTGTGGCAGTGCTATAGGCGCCCTTCAAAATTACTTGATACAGACAACGTTTTGGAATATGCAGTCGGATGCCAATTAATAATCGGTGATCGCCTCGGGCCAGTCATTTTCAGTTTAGCTATTCACCCCATAATACAACAACTAAATTCAAAATTTAATGTATGTTATTTAGATGATAGGACTCTAGGAGGTAACGTAGATACTGTTCTAAAAGATCTCCGATTCCTAAAGCAGCAGTTTTAATTCATCGACCTTGACCTCAACTAGCCAAGATGTGAAATTTACCATTGTGACAATACCGACAGACAATCGACTATACAGAAATTCAATTCAATAGCCCCAGATATCAGTTTTGGAAAAAAGTTCACTGCAGCTCCTAGGTTCCCCAATTTTAGAAGACAGTTTTTCACATTGCGTTGATAAAAAAATTCAACATTTCAACGACATTTCAGATAGACTTTCTAAAATTAACTTATATTTGTCATTCACCTTTATCAGATACTCCTGATTCAGTCCAAATTTTTATGTTTTTTCTCAGCTCTTCCCTTTTATGGAAGAAGCCACACCTTTTAGACAAAATCGATCAAATCATTCGAAGTACACTAACATCAATCATAAATGTGGCATTGGACGACGGCGCGTGGCTGCAAGCCACACTACCCATTCGTTTTGGTGGGCTCGGCGTTCGCAAAATTTCTAGTGTAAATTCAAATGAAACATGCAAATGGAAACCTGCAGCAAAGATTTTCCAAAGAACTTAAATATTCACGTGACTCGATGGATTACACCATAACATGAAAGTCCTGATGGATAAGGCCGCTTGTTGTTTGTGCTTTGGCTTTCAGCTGAAACACCACGTCACTGTTCATACAGTGCCGCTATCTTCACGACACTTCGGCGGTCAGTCTCCGCTGGCAGATCAGCGCTGGCTGCCTGTGAACCGGGAATGTAAATACAATGTCGCCCATGGGCATGTGACCGCCCGTATTTTTCTGAATATTCATGAAAAATTATAGAAAATTAACTTTAAAAGGGGGGGTCTATCTTTAATATTTTTCATGTTATTCAATTTTTTATGTTTTTAGTAGCGTTTGCCATATCTTCTATGTTATTGGCTCGATTTGTATTCTGTTTATTATTTCTAATAGCTTACGAGTTATTTTATCGGATTAACTAAAAATTTTTAGTAAAATTTGGCGACTATGAAAAAAAAACGGAGGTGAAGATTTTTTTTTCCAAAAAAACAGTATTTATTTTAAAAAACATAAGTGAAATTATGTTAATTATACATAAAATTATAGCGGGATACTGAAAAAAAATAAAGAAAAAATGAAAAAAAATAGTTTTTATCGATAATTTGTCATGAATATTCAAAAAAATACGGGCGGTCACATGCCCATGGGCGACATTGTATAGTAACAACAAACCGAAAAATGTTTTGATTTTTATTTCAAATAGGTACTTTTCCTTTTCCTGGTTAGCATCACACAGTACAAATGTAATAGTACATTACTGTAGCGGCCTGCAACAGGGGCATTGATGGAACAAGGTGAAAATGTGGGGTAAGGCGATTGATGCACTACGATTTTCATCGTCGTCCATCAATGCTCCTGTTACAGGTCTGGACGGTAATGTACTATTTTGTTTATATGAGAAATAATATAACAATATTGGGTTACCATAGAATTTATGTTGACGACTTACGTAGAAAAAAAGTAGTAAAAAGCTTAGAGAGCAAAATGGTGTTTTTTTTTCTATTGAACAGTACAAATGAGTTTCATTTAACATAAAAAATAAACAAACACTCAACAATGCGGAGTTCCAGTTTGACAGCGGTCCCAGTTGCCCGACTACTTCTATGTAACATACTCGTATTTATTAATTTACTTCTCTAGTCACACTACGGTGTGACAGTCGGCATGAAACACAAAACAAAAACGTAAATCTCACATTGACCGCTCCACCTGCTTACATTAAGTCGTTGGAACATATTCTGTGACATCGGGAGGATGTGACGATATAAGCCGGGGTTCATGAAATGAGAAAATAGGACTGTCACTGAGTATTTGTTTTGGTTAATTCTAAACCTATTTAGGTCCTACTCACAGAAACCTTTTGATAATTCCAATAGAGACTGTTATATATGTATGCTTACGTTATGCTTTTACTTATGTAAATATTTTTACGCACCCGAAGAGAATGGGGGAGGCCCATGTCCAGCAGTGGATGTCTTTTGGGTGAAATGATGAATGAAGGTACTTACTGACTCAAAAAAATGGCCTCAAAGACAAAATCTGATTAGGATCCCTTCCAGGTTTTGGGATTGCAATTATTTCAATATCACACCATTGACTGGTGATAAAACTGCGTGAAAAGAACTGATTAAACAGCAATAGGAGAATGGCCAAAGTACATCCGTGTTCGTGATCCTGCATCCCATCCGGAATTGAACCATGCACACTTTCCAGATCTTTACTATGCGACGATCCCGTATGCCAAGCATCAGCGGCTAGTTGGGGAAAAATTTTCAAACCTCCCAAGCACATGTCACCTCCCATGCTCCCATGATCGAGAAGTAGAATAGAATAGATTTTTGTTTCATTAGTTACATATCACATAAAAAATATAATTTTACAAGAGCATTGGGTGTACTTTATTTTGGCGCACTTTGTCCGGGGAGCGATCCAACCTATTGTTGAATTCTTTTCCCACACGATTGAATTGTATAAAACAAGTGTGAAAATTTTTGGATTTAGGATCCCATCAGGTCTAGACCGGAGATTACTTATAATCTAGGAGTGACTTTACGAGTCAAAGCAAGCCTATGCTGACGGGGGGCACGTTCTCTTGTGGAGCGGTTTGCCCCTCTCCGATTTGTTTAAGTATTCAATTTCACCTATTCTGTTTGAGAATAGGGATGGGTTGAATTGTCCATATCTCATTTACGTTGGATCAGGATCGTCGAGGCCGCTGATCGTCAGTGAGGAGAGTTTTTCGATCATGTCGTGGGCTCCCGAGATGCCATGGGTCTTGTCCAAGCATTTCCCAGAGCGTTTTTGTTTCAGTTCGACGTGGAAAAGCACCTGCAGCTTTCAGTGCCATTCTGTATTGTCGTTCTAGTTTAGTTAAATTGCTCTTGCTGTATCTTTGTAAGAGTTGGATGACTCCATTGTCGAGTACTGGCAAGAGGCACGTCTGTATGATGAGTAGTTTTGTTTCTATGTTTACTTTCGATCGGTACCCTATGATCGAGTTTAGGGCACCTCTTACTGACTGATCGAAAAGTATGTGCGCAAGATGGCAGAAGCAGAACTGGGAGAACTTTCTGAAGACACCAAGAAGAAGCTACAAAAGTTAGGAAACCCTTTACCCTCGTCATCCTCACACAAGAGGGGGAGGGACTCCTCTGACTCAGAAGAGGAGGATGAGAGAAGAAAGCATTAAAGCCCCTATTAGAAATAAGTGCATCCTATCTTTAAGAAAATCCGATCACTAACACAATGGACAATTACCTAGATGATGACGATGTTTTAGGTGCCGCCACAGAAGCTCACGCCAACAAGTAAGTAAACGCAGGCAGACGGGCAGGCAGGCAGTCAGTCAGGCAGGTACGAAGGAAGGCAAGCAGGCAGGCAGCAGGCAGCGTGGAGGAGCTGGGCTGCGGCGCCAAACGGAGTAGATTTATCCACTCTGTCGAACGGAGAGGAGGGTGTGAGAGTTTGTAGATAGCGGAAGCGTCACATGTGACGGCGGCGGGGGCCTTTCCCGGAGAGTAACGTGGTCTGGTGTTACGCCGCTTGGTGTCGGAGGTCTCTTTTGTGTGCGTATATTCGTGGCGTTTTACACCACGTGATTAAAGTTCGTTTGGAATTGGAGTAGACACCTCCTGCATGGGTAGGCAAGAGGGTCGGAGAAATGATGCATAGTATTAAACGCAATCAATGTTTATTGACAGACACCACTAAGTATCGACAGTTTAGATTACACACTTAGTATGATTAGGTACACGTATAATTACGCTTTATACACGCGCGCACGCTAGTAACATGGAACTAAAGTTCAAGTAGTTAACTGTATTAAAACATAGATTCAAGGGGCAGAAAAACAGTGACTTCGCCAAAACCCAAAACAAGACTGAAAAACTTGAAGGCCGTTTTATCGTTCTGTGTGATACGTTAAACATTTCAAACACATCAAGTTATTTCTTAATTTAATTATGAGCAGAACTAATAAAAACGGTTTACAGAGGGAAAATTATTATACACCTGCACTTATTGCGCGGGTCGTGACGTCTAGAAGATAAAGTGTACTTACTTGGCCAAGGTGCGTCATATGATTTAGAAAAATAAATTAGACAGCTAACAGCATATGGTGAAAATGTCAGAATATAAAATATTCTAAGATTTTTACAAAAAGGAAAGGTAATAGTATAAAATAGGTTTTGAATGCTAAAACAATCAAGAAATAAAAGTAAAATTATGCTTTACAGAGGTAAACAGTGTTAAATAATATATAGAAAGTGAGTTAAGTATACGAGTGTCATAGAATATCAAAAGGTGGTTTGTTTAGTATAATAACATACGAGTATAGATAGACTAAATGACGTGATTCTGCATGGTAGAATACGACAGCATCCAAGAGGATCCAAAATTTGGAGGCCAGGGTGGCGTCACTGCAGAAAGCAAGGATACTGGAGCTCACCACACAGCAACCTATCACATCCACACACATCCCGGCCAGCGGTCAAACACGTCACACAGACTACATGTCATTTCTCGAGGCCCTGGTATCATTTAGGACGAAGAGATCTTCTGATCTTAAAGGAAAAAACAGTTTAAAGCATGTCTTTTCTCTTTTATGCCTTATGGGGATACCACCCACCCGTGTTCCTTCCATTGCCTGTGTGCCGGGGCCGCGATATCCCTTTCGGACAAACCCGCAACCCCAGCAGGCATTGGTCCTTACGGACCCCGCCAGTTGGTGCTGACATCTCTTTGAGGCGCGCGATCTCCTGGGGTGAACAATAGGTTATATTGACTAGATGGTCAATATAACCTATTGGTTCTCATGGTCTTCCCCCCTCTATTTAGCATGAGTTAGGAGCGCGCGATTTCCTAGGCCTAAAACGAAATGGTCGACTCACAAATTCAAATCTATTTCCAAAAACAGTGCCATTACACAGTACAACTAAATAAGATAGCAACATGGTATGTTCGTTTCATGTTACGCGCCACACATGACGTCATGTGACATACATTCGCATTTATCGACGATGTAATTAAAATGTTTGCGTGTAATTAAAGAGAACACGGGCACAACACGTCAGTTGACTCACTTTTAAATGGTTTTGGTTTTAATATAGTTTTCCGGTATTTATTGAGTAGTAATACATGCTTATTGTGTTTTGTCTGTTATGTCTGGAAAAAAAGGTCGCCATAGTTGGGAAAAGGGTGGATGATTTGTAACGTGACAACATAGGTCGTTAAAGGTATAACAGACAGACGTAGCGTTGGAAGGCCTCCCACACGGTGGACCGATGATCTTGTGAAGGCCGCAGGATTCCGCTGGATGCGGGAAGCACAGAACCGGTCGAACTGGCGGTCTTTGGGGGAGGCCTATGTCCAGCAGTGGACCTCTTTCAGCTGAAATGATTATGATGCTGATAACAGACAAAAGATCTTACTTACTAAGAATAGGTATAGGAATCTGGTCAAACTAAGGTAACATTTCATTTTATGTTACCTGCCCTGATAATTATTATGCCCTTTGACATTCGAGAAGTGCTGATTCTCAGCCTAGTTTGAATAAATGACTTTTGAATGTTGAATTTGAAAATTGAATGGTGAATTAAGTTAGTTGTTATTAGTACTTAAGTTACCATATTGTGTAGTGTTGTTTCTCTGCCATAACTGATCTTGTATTCTTGAATTTTAGTCTGTCTAGCTATACTCGTACGTTCCAAACCAGGCGGTTTTACAGTCGAATGTTTGTTTCGTTTTTCAACTTATACTTACATAATAAACGTGATTTAATTTAATGTTCGTATCAAAGTACTTATAATGTAACTATTTCTTTTCGCCACAACTGAGAGCTCCTGGCCTGCATCTCACCTGATGGTAAGTGATGATCATGCCGAAGGTGGAAGCAAGCAACCATAGAGGAACTGGCTATCTTACCTCTAACTGCCGAAACACAACAATGCTCTTAACATTGTTCTTATGGCAACAGACTTAGATAAGATGATGATTGCTAGCCAGGCGGACTTAGAACAAGCCGTACAACCAACCAAACCGGCCAGATTTTTTTTCTCCCACTGAGAATCGCACCCGGGACCTCTGGGTCTGAGACAGGAGGTCGAACCACTAGAGCACAGAGGCGGGTTGCTATCAATGAGGAGTCTGAGGACAGACTCATATGGGATGGCGGAGCTGTCGGAAATAATAGTAATATTTGATTGCAGAAGTACGTTTTTCTTTGTATCGAAACACTATTGAGTAGTAAGCTTCCGTTTTTTTTATTTTAGAACAATCGTAGAATTGGTTTTAGGAGCTCGTGGCTAAGTAATAACAGCCGAACGGGTCGATCCATCACGTTAAGCTACGCTTGCCGGGGTTTGTCTGTGGATGGGTGACCATCTTTACATACCGACACTCCTCCGTGCCTCGGAAAAGGCGTAAAGCCGTTGGTCCCGGGTGTCATTCGTGGATCTTTGACAGACGTTTGGTCGTCAGAAGCCCGAAAGTCTAACAACCAGTCTTACCAAGGGGTATCGTATTACCTAGCTACCGAGTTGTGGAGGTCAGATAGGCAGTCGCTTCATGTTAAATACTGGTATTCAGCTGCATTAGGTTAGACTGGAAGCCGACCCCAATATAGTTGGGGAAAGGCTAGGCAGATTGATTTTGAATCGTAGAATTGGTTTTTGAAATCGATGATGTGAAGTCAGTTGTGCTTTTCTACTTACTGGAATCATACACTACTTTAAGCATACAATAAAGTCATAAACTTATTTTTAACAGATCTCTAACATCTATATATCTCGAAATAAAGTCTAAGTTGGAATCAAGATAAAAGTTTCTGTTCGTTCCCATCATAGCGATTGTCTGCGTGCCAAATCTAAGAGAGTGCGATTAACTTTAGGAGCGTTCAAGTAGAACAAACAACACGGCTTTCCGATTGTAGAAAAACAAGAGTCTATCAACGCTAGTATAGGGCAAAAAGAACTTGTTCTTTATTCACTTGACACTACATATCACCACGCCCGCAAAAGGGTGGGCAAGCTTCATTAAATATGAGGCGTGCCTATTGCATCATTAGAGCAGAAATCCTGTTTCCAGGCTGCCACTGAGACATTCTAATTGGAAAAAACATAATAGCACATTGCCCAACTTGGAATCGAACGGTAGCGCAGCTCAATCGCGGTTTTGAGCATTAGAATAGATCCTAGCGCCTGTTAGTTTATTTCTTACTAGCTGACCCGTCAGGGGTTGTCCTGCCAAAATTTCAATTTCGATTTTTAGGCTGACCTTTGACATAAAAAAAAATATCAAATCGGTCGAGCCATTTTCGAGTTTTTGCGAGACTAATGCATGGCCATTGATTTTTATATATAAAGATAGATAGACAGATATTATTTAATGAACTATATTCTATTTTTTTGCACTTTCGTTACTGTTAAAATACCCTTTGAACGAAATTGTACCCCACAAGCAACGTTTACAGTGTGTACTTAACGACGAAACTAGGAGGCTAAAACCTTTGTAGCTAGTTGAAATTAGCAACGTTGTGTTAGTGGCTACATTCGGTTGATTCCCACCGCAAATCCCTGTAAACGCATTCCCGAAATAGAATCCTCATAACGCGGAGGGTAAGTATTTTGATGTTACCGGGATTATGTTAGATTTCTGGGAACGTCAAAATTATTGTTTTAAGGCCGCGGTCGTTGTGCTAAGGCGACTGCGTTGTGACGTGTGACAACGACGGCGACGAGGGCATATTACGTAATCAAAGATGGTGTATACCTAAAGTTCATGCTTCCCCATATGACCCATTGCTTTGCGGTGCCGGAAACGCCAATAAAAATAAATGTAAAGTTAGTTATGCATTTTTATAATGCACAAATATTTATGTAACGAGTTGATGCCTCATACTACAATTATATTAAGATTATTTATTTCAACATTAAACATATGACTATATAAATAATAAAGTAATGAACAATACAATCAACACATTAATGAACAAGAACGTTTCCCAAGGCAAAACTTTACAGTAGAATACTTCATAATTTAAGTTGCGGGTATACTTACTTTTTTCACTCTGCGCATAACACTTTGTCACAACACCAATTTATCTCGTCTGCTCGACGTCCGTATGTCACTGCAGGGATCCAGCAGAATATCAGCGTCAGGTATATTTGCCTGACACATGCTGTGCTGGACTCCCATTTGGTGCAACCTTGAGACGCACACCGCACCTTGTTTTTCCTTATTTCATTTAAACAAAGTATGTCATAATGTCACTCCATTTGTTTAAGTACTTATGTTTTAATTTTTTGTATATTCATGTAATTTGTTATCTTTTAATTGTGCTTTTGTGTGTCTTTTGTATGCACTGAATAAATGTTTTATCTGACTATCTATGTATCTATCATAAGAAAGTTTCGAGATTTAAATATCATAATAGTTAATATGCTCAAAACTTTAAAAAAGTTACATTTTATAATGCGCTGTGATTAAATTCTAGTGTTAAATTAAATACTAGGTAGGAAAAAGTTCTTAATTTGTTTTTGATGAAATAATCTTGTTGATGGGTTCATCCGATGGCAATCTTCTACAAGAACTTTGCTATGAGTAGAATGTGTTCCTCGATAAAAATGAAGTATTGGTTATGTTTGTTAAAAACTTTGTTCGTTAGAAATAATTTAAATTATGTTAAGAAGAAATAATTTAAATTATGTTTTAGAATGTTGAATATTTTCATTCATTCATTCAGATACGAAACTATTGTCATACTATCTACTGTAGTATCAAACATCTTAACAAAGCAAAAGAACAAAAAGATACCTGTCTTACTGCATTTAACAAACTGACACACTCCGCTACAGATTTACTTACTCCCGGTCCAACTTGCAACATCCTTTGTTATCTAGATTTAGTGCAGGCTTTTTGTCATAACTTCTCTCTGTGAAGTTGGCACAGTCAAGTTTCCTTCGACCGTGGGTTTTAATCGCTGTCCACTAGTTTTGTTTGTTACTTTAAGTTTTAAGACTTTTGGAAGGTTTAAGTACTCATTTGTAGAGATCTTGCGTAAGTGATACATAGAAAATATTCGTTTTATTTTTCACTAGCCACTCGGCTCTGCTTCGTAAGGTTTTATGACTTGATAAAACATCGAGATTGCATTACTTAAAATAAGTTTAATATAGATGTGTTATATACATGAACCTTCCTTGTGCGCACGTGCGCACAACAGGGAGATGCATGCACTGAATGGCAATATACATATGGTGCATGCTGCCTCCACTCCCCGCACCGACGTCATTGCCACGGCTGTTAACAGGGCTAGTCAGCCCATTAAACATAGACACGTGGCTAGGCAGCCGGAGGTGTCGCGGCAGAGAGGCATACAGGAGGAAGTCCCACTGCTGACTTACGGTATGACGACCTCTGCGGGGGTAAGTCTCGTCAATGTGCCCCCGACCAAACACCAGCTATACTGGTACCTTGGCACCTTAGCAGCGGCGGAAGAGGCGGTGCCTGCTCCCCTTACTAGGGGCGAGCCCGCCCAGGAGGCGACAGACCCAGCGACGCCGGGACCTAGCACAGCCACACCGGTCCCAGGGTCTCACAGGGTTATACCGGTTGGGGAAGGTCCGGAGGGGAAGGACTGCTCGGACGCCCTCGAAGTATTGTTGTCGCCAACAACGCAGCAGGCTGTAGACTCGAACCTGCCGGCTACATCGGGCAGGGGGGAAGTGATGGCAGAGGAGGAGGTACATGAGGGCAGGGGAGAGGCCGTGGTGAGCGCGCGCTCGACCGTGAGTGCTAGGGGTACAGCATTGCTTGCACTATGGCGTGGGGCAGTGGGAGTACGGGATCGGGGGCGTAGGGTGAGGGAGATGGGGCATGTGTTACGGTCAATGACGTCTACCAGCGTTCCCACCCCTGGTGACGCGTGCGGAGAGGGTGGGCTGGGCTCAATTCTCGCTGACCTGGGGCAGGAGGATGGTACCAATCGCCGTGAGCTCACCTGGATCGGGGTAGGCGAGGAGCCGGGTTTTAACACATGTGGGCTTACCCTTACTACCATGGGCGCGGAGGTGTCAAGGGTTACAGATGACCCGACGACAAAGGATGGCCGCGTCAACTCCACCTACCCCCACTACGTGTGGCGGTACCTCGCTTCCAGCCCCCTGCTAGCGTCGGTACTGGGTACAGGTGCACAGGTGGGGTGTGCAGGATTGGATGCCCACCTGCTGAAACTGCGCCTATATGATGCAATGCGTCACCACAGCACCGGCTTCCCCACTGGAGTCGAATGGGGGCTGCCCCTTAAGGGGCCTCAACCCTATGCGTATGAGATGTCCGAGGACATAGATGACACCTGGGCGGTGGCGGTAGCCAGTAGCCGCTACCTAGATGAGGGATTGTTTAGGTCTTCGCGGAGTATAGACGTTCAGGGAGAGGAGTGGCAGCTAGATGCCGAGGACGTGGCAGTGGTGGTCCTCGACCACAATAACCCGGCAACGAATCTGGGATGGTCAGTGCAGCTAGCAATGGCTGCCCCGTTTCCGCTATTTTCGTTGGACGAGATGTTTATCGTCACGGGGCCGGGGGGGCTAGATGATGAACGCCTAGCCTGTTTCAGGCGTAATGAGTCATGTGTGACTATAAACAATTATAAGAAGAAGTTCCTCCTGGTACATTCAGGGCCAGGCGATACCATAACTTTACACGGAGTAGGTTTGGCGTCGGGACGGCTCGGGCGCGAACGCGAGCCTCAACCGCTTCAGAGGTATGAAGCGCTCCCTATTTTTAGGAGAGCAGTACAGTGTATGTTAGATAGCGCACTGCCTCTGAGGGAGGTCATAAAGCCATGGGTTAGGCAACGCCTGGCCAACGATGATGTGGACTGGGCTGCAGTCGACGAGGTGGCAACATGGGCCACAACTAGGTTTATGCCACAGTGTGAGGTACGGAGGGATGATGCAGGCGAGAGCCACACGATGTGGCTCCCTCAGGCGTATATGAGAGAGCGTTACGCCACTCAGGTGTTGCCAGACCCGGACCTAGACGCAGACGGTGAAGACGTATACTACCACGATGATGCGGTAACGTACCTGGACAATATCTTTGTCACTAAGGCTATGGCTGATACCCACCCTGCCTTGAGAGTGGGCACGTGGTCGAATGAGGTCGAGCTAGCCACAGGATTGGGACTTGCCCTTTTTAACCACCCGCACACGGGGCATACCGATGCGGAGGCGGGGACAGGCTTAGGCCTTGACGACCTAGAGCGGGCACTGTTAAAGCGCAAGGCCTTTGAGGAGTGGAAGAGGGGCACAGGCTTGGCGGATCAGGTGGTGGCCCCTGAGACCATGGGTGAGTTGGGCGGTTTCTGGGCGAACCTGGTCTATGGGAACGGGGACGGAGCGGACTCGGCGGCGGCACTGGCAGGATACACGATGGCGGTACACCCAGCAAATGCGTTCAGTTGGAGCGCCAACGAGGCGGGTCCAGGCTGTCAAGCCACAATGTCGGGCATACGCACCCCGCTCTCTATGAACATGTCTGTGGAAATGGAGAGGGGAAAGGTCGAGCTCGAGAGGAACGAAGCCTTCGGGCTTATAACCTTAGTAGGAGACCACTGGCTGAGCGGCAGGGTCGGAGCCAAGACGACGAACCTGCACGATATGTTGCAGTTGGACCGCCTACTGAACCGCGTCAATTTACTGAACGCCCAGGAGGATGACATTGTAATGTGCACACGGCCTCACAACGGGGAGGTCGTGCCACTAGCGTACAGGGTCGATTCAGCTATAACCACCCTACTAGGAATAGAAATGGGTTGGGCGGGCTCCTTCAGAGCAATGCACAACGTGGCTAACCAGGCCGCGCCTTTCGGCTGGGGCTTAAGAGTTCGTGTAAGGGACTTCGCAGCGCGCGAGTTTCAGACAGTCACCCTTTCGGAGAGCATCGTGGGAAATATAGAAGCCGCTCAGCTGGTACAAGGCAAGGCGTGGCACGCCCCGCTCCGAGCCAACACCTCGGCGGGAACAGGAAGGGAATACCTGTTAGGGCCGCTGAGTTTAGGGCCGTTGCCGGCACGTAATAGGGGGCTAGCAACAATTAAGGAGGTTTTTCCGGACGTGGCGCCCACATCGTCTCCCGCTGCGCCGCCTGTCGCTACGGCGCCTCAGGTTGTGGGCGCCCCGCCAGTAGCGTCTACCACCAAGGTCGGGGGTTCGGAAGCGAAGGCGGAAGTGAACATCGACCACGCCGAACGTCAGGACGCGGCCTGAATCTAACGGCTGTCAAGCCTATGCTACCGGATTGGGAGTGGTCGACAGGGGAGTACCGGGCCAGGCAGCGGCAGTTGGCTTCACAGTTGGCGCCGTGCTGTGAGGAGAAGGGGTGGGAGGCGCCAATGTCGGCCTTTAACTCTAACCTCAAAAGGTATAGACTTCCCAAACTGCACAAATGCAGCGGATGTGGCTTGCCGTCCGGCGTAATGGAGGAGGGTGTGCACATGTTGGCGAGAATGCACCCGGGTAGGGCAGCTTCGACGATACTGAGTGAGTACGAGCGTGTCAGCGCCATGTCAGCTCACCTGTGTATCCACGGAGTCAAGAAGCTTTTAAAGGAGTCGACGGGGTGGTTGAAGCTCGGTGGAAGGTTCATAGACCAAAACTGGAGACTGTTAACCTACTGGGAGACTTTCTTCGGTTACGTGGCCCCTGTACAGATATCGCAGCTGAAAGGTGACGTGGATGATTGGCTGACGATAACAAAGCATAATGGGGAGAACATCGACGAGGCCGCGTACATCGAGGATCTGATAGGCGAGACCAAAGATTACCTATCACGTGAGTGGAAAAGGCCCAAGGCATTACCTACGTTGGGAGAATGGGTGAGCAGCGGGGTATGGATGCGAGGGAAGGCAGGCATGGGTGAGGCTACGGAGATCACGGTAGATGGAAGGGTGAGGAGGACTCGGAGATACAAGGGTGTGGATGCGGCGCTGAAGAGCGACAGGGACCTGCACATTGAGCTTAAGACCCCGACGGTGGAGAATATGCGCGTCATGCAGAAGTCGGAGGGCGGTAAGGTGCGGCCAGTTGTGGTAGGGGGGAACCAACTCTACAGGAAGATGGATTTCCTATCGGAACTGGTCGAGGACGGATTGCGTGGCTCGGATACAAGTACGTTGTTCGCCGGAACTCAGGGGAATGAGTGAATATAGACCAACTGTGGGCGAAGGAGGTCAAGAATACTAAGACGCTGAAGGTTCCATTAGATCAATCTGCCTTCGACAATAACCAGTCAAAGAGTACTATTCTGGCCGTCTTGTTAGCTATTCAGGATACGATTATCGAAGATGAAAACACACCAGCAGAGTACAGGGAAGTTTGGAGAGCTATGTGGGACACACTGACGATACAAAAACCACGGGTCTTAATGGAGGGAGATCCACGGGAATGGGAAAATGGCATACCATCAGGCTGGAGGTGGACAGCCTTGTTAGATACAATTTTAAACATAGTAAGCTTCAGAATAGCGGCTAGGTACTGCGAGCAGTACCAAGGTATTCACGTGGGGGTTGGGCATGCTACCATGCAAGGGGATGATGTGATCTTCTCGACGCAAACAGTGAGAGGTGTTGAGGCATTGGTGGCAATGTACCAGACACTTGGGTACAAGGTACATCCGCATAAGACTTACATATCCCGAGACAGGGGAGAGTTCCTGAGGAGGAGTTACGAACGAACAGGAATTACCGGATACACACCAAGAACTCTGTTGTCTCTGAGGTTCCGTAATCCAATCATACCCATCCCGGTAGCTCCAGCGGAGCGCTTATACTCTCGTTTAGCGCTATGGTCATTAGCTAGGCAGAGGGGAGCAGACCCCTGGGCGTGTACGGATATGTATATTGAGGATGCGGAGCAAGCAGGGGTGGAACCGGCTACGGCTTCCGCCTTCGCTTTAACACCTGCTACCTTCGGGGGCGCGGGGCTCGAAACAGACTATACAAGAATGGGAGGTAGACTAAGATATCTCTTCGGGAAAGAGCAGAAATGGGTGCGGCCGTTAATCAAGAAGCCCCTTCGGCACTTGGAGCCTAAGCTGGGCCGGTGGCATGACAGGCTGAAGGATCTAGGACTAGAGTTGTCGGGTACATACCGGGAGCAGTTTAATAAACTACTCGCGATTACATGGGGCATGCGCGAGGCCGACATTACGGGGAAGGCGACGACACAGTGGGAAGAGGTGGAGAAGACGACCCCTGCGGAGGGCGCGGGGGTGAGACCACTTCCACGGCCCGAAGAGCTATGGGACATGGAACAAGTCCCCCACTTGATAAAGACGTTGGTGCAGGCCCAGTCTTTGGACGAAGGCACGTATGGTAAGTGGTTGAAACCGGAGGTGAGGGAGTGGGTGGATCGGCAGAGGAGGAGGATGAGTAGGACCATGTTCCGCATTTACATGTTAGGACAATGGAAGGTTCCTACTCCCATGTGTGACGACATAGCGATGAAATACGGAGCTAGGATTAAAGCTAACGCTAAAATTATCGTGTTGTCAATTCTTGGGATACGCAACCTAACTTTGAGGGGGTTCGAACGAAAGATGCTTCGCGTAGAGGCTACTGTTAGGACACAGATAAGAGCACTTTACGGAGTCGCTAGATATGCCATGTAGGTGGGCAGTCAGTCGGTGACACCCAACCTACCGAACAACGAGTTTTCAACACCAACAACACTAGGGTTGAGGAGCTAGTGTTGGCCAGCCCGTGGAGGATACCACCGTCCAGTTAAGTGGACGAAAAAACGAACCATGGGCCAGTTGCAGGAGTTCAGGAGGAGCAAGAAAGAGACCCCCTATAACGATAGGGGGGCAGGTGGTTATTTAATATTTTAGGACCGACCGTTGACACTTGCCACGGTAACATTAAGCTCCGTAAAATCTTTACTTTAAAAATAAATAAACACAGTGAAACCATTCAGACTAGTGATAATAACAAAGCGTGTATTGTGTAATACCGGTAAAAGTGTTATCCAAGCCTAAAAATAATATCCAACGAAGTTCTAAAGTGAAAGAGAATCTGGACTCACAACAACAACTCAGTATCAAATAGTGCATCAATTATGTGTTTTCTGTGCTCATTAATATTAACATACATGTGAAAACTTTATATAATCAGATTCTGTAAACTAACATCTTGGAAAAACTTAAAATAAACAAATAAAACGAACAAAAGTGAAATTAACAGCAACGTTCAAAAATTCAAAATTACTTCCACCCACATTAAAGAATAACGAACTCTTGAAAGACGAATACATATCTGCATTTCGCTGAGAACATTAACTGCTCAAATAGCTAATTAGTTTGGGTACCGACTCAGGTGCATCGTGTCTCGAGTTCGAATCTCGCAAGTAGCGATCTCTTTTTGTGTTTTCATAATAGTGGTATACCATTGTTGAACACAAATTATAAAGACAACATAAATTAGTAACAGAAAATAAACTCAGAATTAAATAATTTGAGTCTTGTACTATGAACTTTCTGGGAGAACATTACATTTCGTGTACGAGGCACTCGGCGTACTCGTTCAATGTCAGACTCACAAAATAATACCAGTCACATTGAAAACGAAACACTGGATGACACCGCTACCAGTCTCCCTGAGAGGTGCAACGACGACACTTACGACCACGAATTAATATCTAAACTAAAGGAACAAGTTGAAAAACTAACTCTTCAATTAAGTAGTGCAGAAGAAGAAATTGAGATACTTACATATGAAAATAGTAATCTTAAACAGTCAAACCAGGAGTTGGAAAAGAAAAATGAACTTTACAAAAAAATCAACTACACGCCTGCTAAGAAAACCAGACAAAAATCGTCTACTCCAAAAAAAAGGGAGGCATTACTTACGAGTAGCAAAACCACTCAAACGGAGCAAGTAAATACGTCTGATAAGAAGAAAAATAGTAAGGGCAGTCAAACAATTGCAATGCAATTGGATACAAAGGGGTTATCTAAGGAAGAATCTGCGGTATCACCAGCAATCGTTCAAACAAAACGCCATAATGAAGACCCGGTGAAAAAAGTTAGTAAAATCTGTATTATAAGCGAAAATAAATATAATAAAATACGTACAATTGCAGAAAATAAGTTTGAAAGTTATGAATTATGTCATTACCTAACACCATACTCAGGAATAAATAATATGTTTCGCGACTTGGAACCAAAGGTAAAGAATTTTACTATGAATGACTTCTGTATTATCTTAATTGGTGAAACAGACTTCAAATCTACTAAAGAATATTCTAGTATCATTCTCCACATAAGAAATATTCTCGAAAAAATTCAACACACAAATGTTGTTCTCTGCATGCCGACCTATAGTCATTGTATCAGTAATGTTACTTTGTATAACATGAGAGTAGAAAATTTTAATAATCTGCTATATCAAGACATTTTAGCACACGAACATGCCTACTTTATTGACTCTAATAAGAACCTTACGTGGGACTACAAAATGTACAGACAAAATACAGGATCAGTAAACAATTACGGCATGCAAATAATTTTCCAAGATATCACCGCACTTGTGAACTATATACGTGAAAATATTTCCGCAAATACAGAAGGCAAGAAAACGAACAATATGGATGAACATCAAACGACAGAGCAGTTTTTTCGATTATAAGCACCTTAACGTGATCCATCAAAACATTGCGGGTTTACTGAATAAGAGTAGTGAGCTTATTGTTTGTCTTGAAGAGATGTCAGAGAAAAATACCGAAGTCGACATAATCTGTTTATCTGAACACTTCATGATAGCTGGCCATGAACAATTATTGTACATTCCTAATTACACTTTGGCGGCATGCTACTCCAGAAAGGACAGTAAGAGAGGTGGTACGTGTATCCTTGCTAAGAAAGGTCACCAGTTTAAAGAGCTTCAAGATATAGCGAAATTCTCCATAAATGGAATATTCGAATGTTGCGCTATTGATCTGGCAATGTATAATACGATTATTGTTTGTGTGTATAGAGTACCAAAGTCCAATAACTTACCTATATTTTTTGAGCAATTAGAGAAAGTGTTATGTACCATTTGTAACAAAAATTTAAAACGAAATGTCGCTAGCTACCGAGTTGTGGAGGTCAGATAGGCAGTCGCTTCATGTTAAATACTGGTATTCAGCTGCATTAGGTTAGACTGGAAGCCGACCCCAATATAGTTGGGGAAAGGCTAGGCAGATTGATTTTGAATCGTAGAATTGGTTTTTGAAATCGATGATGTGAAGTCAGTTGTGCTTTTCTACTTACTGGAATCATACACTACTTTAAGCATACAATAAAGTCATAAACTTATTTTTAACAGATCTCTAACATCTATATATCTCGAAATAAAGTCTAAGTTGGAATCAAGATAAAAGTTTCTGTTCGTTCCCATCATAGCGATTGTCTGCGTGCCAAATCTAAGAGAGTGCGATTAACTTTAGGAGCGTTCAAGTAGAACAAACAACACGGCTTTCCGATTGTAGAAAAACAAGAGTCTATCAACGCTAGTATAGGGCAAAAAGAACTTGTTCTTTATTCACTTGACACTACATATCACCACGCCCGCAAAAGGGTGGGCAAGCTTCATTAAATATGAGGCGTGCCTATTGCATCATTAGAGCAGAAATCCTGTTTCCAGGCTGCCACTGAGACATTCTAATTGGAAAAAACATAATAGCACATTGCCCAACTTGGAATCGAACGGTAGCGCAGCTCAATCGCGGTTTTGAGCATTAGAATAGATCCTAGCGCCTGTTAGTTTATTTCTTACTAGCTGACCCGTCAGGGGTTGTCCTGCCAAAATTTCAATTTCGATTTTTAGGCTGACCTTTGACATAAAAAAAAATATCAAATCGGTCGAGCCATTTTCGAGTTTTTGCGAGACTAATGCATGGCCATTGATTTTTATATATAAAGATAGATAGACAGATATTATTTAATGAACTATATTCTATTTTTTTGCACTTTCGTTACTGTTAAAATACCCTTTGAACGAAATTGTACCCCACAAGCAACGTTTACAGTGTGTACTTAACGACGAAACTAGGAGGCTAAAACCTTTGTAGCTAGTTGAAATTAGCAACGTTGTGTTAGTGGCTACATTCGGTTGATTCCCACCGCAAATCCCTGTAAACGCATTCCCGAAATAGAATCCTCATAACGCGGAGGGTAAGTATTTTGATGTTACCGGGATTATGTTAGATTTCTGGGAACGTCAAAATTATTGTTTTAAGGCCGCGGTCGTTGTGCTAAGGCGACTGCGTTGTGACGTGTGACAACGACGGCGACGAGGGCATATTACGTAATCAAAGATGGTGTATACCTAAAGTTCATGCTTCCCCATATGACCCATTGCTTTGCGGTGCCGGAAACGCCAATAAAAATAAATGTAAAGTTAGTTATGCATTTTTATAATGCACAAATATTTATGTAACGAGTTGATGCCTCATACTACAATTATATTAAGATTATTTATTTCAACATTAAACATATGACTATATAAATAATAAAGTAATGAACAATACAATCAACACATTAATGAACAAGAACGTTTCCCAAGGCAAAACTTTACAGTAGAATACTTCATAATTTAAGTTGCGGGTATACTTACTTTTTTCACTCTGCGCATAACACTTTGTCACAACACCAATTTATCTCGTCTGCTCGACGTCCGTATGTCACTGCAGGGATCCAGCAGAATATCAGCGTCAGGTATATTTGCCTGACACATGCTGTGCTGGACTCCCATTTGGTGCAACCTTGAGACGCACACCGCACCTTGTTTTTCCTTATTTCATTTAAACAAAGTATGTCATAATGTCACTCCATTTGTTTAAGTACTTATGTTTTAATTTTTTGTATATTCATGTAATTTGTTATCTTTTAATTGTGCTTTTGTGTGTCTTTTGTATGCACTGAATAAATGTTTTATCTGACTATCTATGTATCTATCATAAGAAAGTTTCGAGATTTAAATATCATAATAGTTAATATGCTCAAAACTTTAAAAAAGTTACATTTTATAATGCGCTGTGATTAAATTCTAGTGTTAAATTAAATACTAGGTAGGAAAAAGTTCTTAATTTGTTTTTGATGAAATAATCTTGTTGATGGGTTCATCCGATGGCAATCTTCTACAAGAACTTTGCTATGAGTAGAATGTGTTCCTCGATAAAAATGAAGTATTGGTTATGTTTGTTAAAAACTTTGTTCGTTAGAAATAATTTAAATTATGTTAAGAAGAAATAATTTAAATTATGTTTTAGAATGTTGAATATTTTCATTCATTCATTCAGATACGAAACTATTGTCATACTATCTACTGTAGTATCAAACATCTTAACAAAGCAAAAGAACAAAAAGATACCTGTCTTACTGCATTTAACAAACTGACACACTCCGCTACAGATTTACTTACTCCCGGTCCAACTTGCAACATCCTTTGTTATCTAGATTTAGTGCAGGCTTTTTGTCATAACTTCTCTCTGTGAAGTTGGCACAGTCAAGTTTCCTTCGACCGTGGGTTTTAATCGCTGTCCACTAGTTTTGTTTGTTACTTTAAGTTTTAAGACTTTTGGAAGGTTTAAGTACTCATTTGTAGAGATCTTGCGTAAGTGATACATAGAAAATATTCGTTTTATTTTTCACTAGCCACTCGGCTCTGCTTCGTAAGGTTTTATGACTTGATAAAACATCGAGATTGCATTACTTAAAATAAGTTTAATATAGATGTGTTATATACATGAACCTTCCTTGTGCGCACGTGCGCACAACAGGGAGATGCATGCACTGAATGGCAATATACATATGGTGCATGCTGCCTCCACTCCCCGCACCGACGTCATTGCCACGGCTGTTAACAGGGCTAGTCAGCCCATTAAACATAGACACGTGGCTAGGCAGCCGGAGGTGTCGCGGCAGAGAGGCATACAGGAGGAAGTCCCACTGCTGACTTACGGTATGACGACCTCTGCGGGGGTAAGTCTCGTCAATGTGCCCCCGACCAAACACCAGCTATACTGGTACCTTGGCACCTTAGCAGCGGCGGAAGAGGCGGTGCCTGCTCCCCTTACTAGGGGCGAGCCCGCCCAGGAGGCGACAGACCCAGCGACGCCGGGACCTAGCACAGCCACACCGGTCCCAGGGTCTCACAGGGTTATACCGGTTGGGGAAGGTCCGGAGGGGAAGGACTGCTCGGACGCCCTCGAAGTATTGTTGTCGCCAACAACGCAGCAGGCTGTAGACTCGAACCTGCCGGCTACATCGGGCAGGGGGGAAGTGATGGCAGAGGAGGAGGTACATGAGGGCAGGGGAGAGGCCGTGGTGAGCGCGCGCTCGACCGTGAGTGCTAGGGGTACAGCATTGCTTGCACTATGGCGTGGGGCAGTGGGAGTACGGGATCGGGGGCGTAGGGTGAGGGAGATGGGGCATGTGTTACGGTCAATGACGTCTACCAGCGTTCCCACCCCTGGTGACGCGTGCGGAGAGGGTGGGCTGGGCTCAATTCTCGCTGACCTGGGGCAGGAGGATGGTACCAATCGCCGTGAGCTCACCTGGATCGGGGTAGGCGAGGAGCCGGGTTTTAACACATGTGGGCTTACCCTTACTACCATGGGCGCGGAGGTGTCAAGGGTTACAGATGACCCGACGACAAAGGATGGCCGCGTCAACTCCACCTACCCCCACTACGTGTGGCGGTACCTCGCTTCCAGCCCCCTGCTAGCGTCGGTACTGGGTACAGGTGCACAGGTGGGGTGTGCAGGATTGGATGCCCACCTGCTGAAACTGCGCCTATATGATGCAATGCGTCACCACAGCACCGGCTTCCCCACTGGAGTCGAATGGGGGCTGCCCCTTAAGGGGCCTCAACCCTATGCGTATGAGATGTCCGAGGACATAGATGACACCTGGGCGGTGGCGGTAGCCAGTAGCCGCTACCTAGATGAGGTATTGTTTAGGTCTTCGCGGAGTATAGACGTTCAGGGAGAGGAGTGGCAGCTAGATGCCGAGGACGTGGCAGTGGTGGTCCTCGACCACAATAACCCGGCAACGAATCTGGGATGGTCAGTGCAGCTAGCAATGGCTGCCCCGTTTCCGCTATTTTCGTTGGACGAGATGTTTATCGTCACGGGGCCGGGGGGGCTAGATGATGAACGCCTAGCCTGTTTCAGGCGTAATGAGTCATGTGTGACTATAAACAATTATAAGAAGAAGTTCCTCCTGGTACATTCAGGGCCAGGCGATACCATAACTTTACACGGAGTAGGTTTGGCGTCGGGACGGCTCGGGCGCGAACGCGAGCCTCAACCGCTTCAGAGGTATGAAGCGCTCCCTATTTTTAGGAGAGCAGTACAGTGTATGTTAGATAGCGCACTGCCTCTGAGGGAGGTCATAAAGCCATGGGTTAGGCAACGCCTGGCCAACGATGATGTGGACTGGGCTGCAGTCGACGAGGTGGCAACATGGGCCACAACTAGGTTTATGCCACAGTGTGAGGTACGGAGGGATGATGCAGGCGAGAGCCACACGATGTGGCTCCCTCAGGCGTATATGAGAGAGCGTTACGCCACTCAGGTGTTGCCAGACCCGGACCTAGACGCAGACGGTGAAGACGTATACTACCACGATGATGCGGTAACGTACCTGGACAATATCTTTGTCACTAAGGCTATGGCTGATACCCACCCTGCCTTGAGAGTGGGCACGTGGTCGAATGAGGTCGAGCTAGCCACAGGATTGGGACTTGCCCTTTTTAACCACCCGCACACGGGGCATACCGATGCGGAGGCGGGGACAGGCTTAGGCCTTGACGACCTAGAGCGGGCACTGTTAAAGCGCAAGGCCTTTGAGGAGTGGAAGAGGGGCACAGGCTTGGCGGATCAGGTGGTGGCCCCTGAGACCATGGGTGAGTTGGGCGGTTTCTGGGCGAACCTGGTCTATGGGAACGGGGACGGAGCGGACTCGGCGGCGGCACTGGCAGGATACACGATGGCGGTACACCCAGCAAATGCGTTCAGTTGGAGCGCCAACGAGGCGGGTCCAGGCTGTCAAGCCACAATGTCGGGCATACGCACCCCGCTCTCTATGAACATGTCTGTGGAAATGGAGAGGGGAAAGGTCGAGCTCGAGAGGAACGAAGCCTTCGGGCTTATAACCTTAGTAGGAGACCACTGGCTGAGCGGCAGGGTCGGAGCCAAGACGACGAACCTGCACGATATGTTGCAGTTGGACCGCCTACTGAACCGCGTCAATTTACTGAACGCCCAGGAGGATGACATTGTAATGTGCACACGGCCTCACAACGGGGAGGTCGTGCCACTAGCGTACAGGGTCGATTCAGCTATAACCACCCTACTAGGAATAGAAATGGGTTGGGCGGGCTCCTTCAGAGCAATGCACAACGTGGCTAACCAGGCCGCGCCTTTCGGCTGGGGCTTAAGAGTTCGTGTAAGGGACTTCGCAGCGCGCGAGTTTCAGACAGTCACCCTTTCGGAGAGCATCGTGGGAAATATAGAAGCCGCTCAGCTGGTACAAGGCAAGGCGTGGCACGCCCCGCTCCGAGCCAACACCTCGGCGGGAACAGGAAGGGAATACCTGTTAGGGCCGCTGAGTTTAGGGCCGTTGCCGGCACGTAATAGGGGGCTAGCAACAATTAAGGAGGTTTTTCCGGACGTGGCGCCCACATCGTCTCCCGCTGCGCCGCCTGTCGCTACGGCGCCTCAGGTTGTGGGCGCCCCGCCAGTAGCGTCTACCACCAAGGTCGGGGGTTCGGAAGCGAAGGCGGAAGTGAACATCGACCACGCCGAACGTCAGGACGCGGCTTGAATCTAACGGCTGTCAAGCCTATGCTACCGGATTGGGAGTGGTCGACAGGGGAGTACCGGGCCAGGCAGCGGCAGTTGGCTTCACAGTTGGCGCCGTGCTGTGAGGAGAAGGGGTGGGAGGCGCCAATGTCGGCCTTTAACTCTAACCTCAAAAGGTATAGACTTCCCAAACTGCACAAATGCAGCGGATGTGGCTTGCCGTCCGGCGTAATGGAGGAGGGTGTGCACATGTTGGCGAGAATGCACCCGGGTAGGGCAGCTTCGACGATACTGAGTGAGTACGAGCGTGTCAGCGCCATGTCAGCTCACCTGTGTATCCACGGAGTCAAGAAGCTTTTAAAGGAGTCGACGGGGTGGTTGAAGCTCGGTGGAAGGTTCATAGACCAAAACTGGAGACTGTTAACCTACTGGGAGACTTTCTTCGGTTACGTGGCCCCTGTACAGATATCGCAGCTGAAAGGTGACGTGGATGATTGGCTGACGATAACAAAGCATAATGGGGAGAACATCGACGAGGCCGCGTACATCGAGGATCTGATAGGCGAGACCAAAGATTACCTATCACGTGAGTGGAAAAGGCCCAAGGCATTACCTACGTTGGGAGAATGGGTGAGCAGCGGGGTATGGATGCGAGGGAAGGCAGGCATGGGTGAGGCTACGGAGATCACGGTAGATGGAAGGGTGAGGAGGACTCGGAGATACAAGGGTGTGGATGCGGCGCTGAAGAGCGACAGGGACCTGCACATTGAGCTTAAGACCCCGACGGTGGAGAATATGCGCGTCATGCAGAAGTCGGAGGGCGGTAAGGTGCGGCCAGTTGTGGTAGGGGGGAACCAACTCTACAGGAAGATGGATTTCCTATCGGAACTGGTCGAGGACGGATTGCGTGGCTCGGATACAAGTACGTTGTTCGCCGGAACTCAGGGGAATGAGTGAATATAGACCAACTGTGGGCGAAGGAGGTCAAGAATACTAAGACGCTGAAGGTTCCATTAGATCAATCTGCCTTCGACAATAACCAGTCAAAGAGTACTATTCTGGCCGTCTTGTTAGCTATTCAGGATACGATTATCGAAGATGAAAACACACCAGCAGAGTACAGGGAAGTTTGGAGAGCTATGTGGGACACACTGACGATACAAAAACCACGGGTCTTAATGGAGGGAGATCCACGGGAATGGGAAAATGGCATACCATCAGGCTGGAGGTGGACAGCCTTGTTAGATACAATTTTAAACATAGTAAGCTTCAGAATAGCGGCTAGGTACTGCGAGCAGTACCAAGGTATTCACGTGGGGGTTGGGCATGCTACCATGCAAGGGGATGATGTGATCTTCTCGACGCAAACAGTGAGAGGTGTTGAGGCATTGGTGGCAATGTACCAGACACTTGGGTACAAGGTACATCCGCATAAGACTTACATATCCCGAGACAGGGGAGAGTTCCTGAGGAGGAGTTACGAACGAACAGGAATTACCGGATACACACCAAGAACTCTGTTGTCTCTGAGGTTCCGTAATCCAATCATACCCATCCCGGTAGCTCCAGCGGAGCGCTTATACTCTCGTTTAGCGCTATGGTCATTAGCTAGGCAGAGGGGAGCAGACCCCTGGGCGTGTACGGATATGTATATTGAGGATGCGGAGCAAGCAGGGGTGGAACCGGCTACGGCTTCCGCCTTCGCTTTAACACCTGCTACCTTCGGGGGCGCGGGGCTCGAAACAGACTATACAAGAATGGGAGGTAGACTAAGATATCTCTTCGGGAAAGAGCAGAAATGGGTGCGGCCGTTAATCAAGAAGCCCCTTCGGCACTTGGAGCCTAAGCTGGGCCGGTGGCATGACAGGCTGAAGGATCTAGGACTAGAGTTGTCGGGTACATACCGGGAGCAGTTTAATAAACTACTCGCGATTACATGGGGCATGCGCGAGGCCGACATTACGGGGAAGGCGACGACACAGTGGGAAGAGGTGGAGAAGACGACCCCTGCGGAGGGCGCGGGGGTGAGACCACTTCCACGGCCCGAAGAGCTATGGGACATGGAACAAGTCCCCCACTTGATAAAGACGTTGGTGCAGGCCCAGTCTTTGGACGAAGGCACGTATGGTAAGTGGTTGAAACCGGAGGTGAGGGAGTGGGTGGATCGGCAGAGGAGGAGGATGAGTAGGACCATGTTCCGCATTTACATGTTAGGACAATGGAAGGTTCCTACTCCCATGTGTGACGACATAGCGATGAAATACGGAGCTAGGATTAAAGCTAACGCTAAAATTATCGTGTTGTCAATTCTTGGGATACGCAACCTAACTTTGAGGGGGTTCGAACGAAAGATGCTTCGCGTAGAGGCTACTGTTAGGACACAGATAAGAGCACTTTACGGAGTCGCTAGATATGCCATGTAGGTGGGCAGTCAGTCGGTGACACCCAACCTACCGAACAACGAGTTTTCAACACCAACAACACTAGGGTTGAGGAGCTAGTGTTGGCCAGCCCGTGGAGGATACCACCGTCCAGTTAAGTGGACGAAAAAACGAACCATGGGCCAGTTGCAGGAGTTCAGGAGGAGCAAGAAAGAGACCCCCTATAACGATAGGGGGGCAGGTGGTTATTTAATATTTTAGGACCGACCGTTGACACTTGCCACGGTAACATTAAGCTCCGTAAAATCTTTACTTTAAAAATAAATAAACACAGTGAAACCATTCAGACTAGTGATAATAACAAAGCGTGTATTGTGTAATACCGGTAAAAGTGTTATCCAAGCCTAAAAATAATATCCAACGAAGTTCTAAAGTGAAAGAGAATCTGGACTCACAACAACAACTCAGTATCAAATAGTGCATCAATTATGTGTTTTCTGTGCTCATTAATATTAACATACATGTGAAAACTTTATATAATCAGATTCTGTAAACTAACATCTTGGAAAAACTTAAAATAAACAAATAAAACGAACAAAAGTGAAATTAACAGCAACGTTCAAAAATTCAAAATTACTTCCACCCACATTAAAGAATAACGAACTCTTGAAAGACGAATACATATCTGCATTTCGCTGAGAACATTAACTGCTCAAATAGCTAATTAGTTTGGGTACCGACTCAGGTGCATCGTGTCTCGAGTTCGAATCTCGCAAGTAGCGATCTCTTTTTGTGTTTTCATAATAGTGGTATACCATTGTTGAACACAAATTATAAAGACAACATAAATTAGTAACAGAAAATAAACTCAGAATTAAATAATTTGAGTCTTGTACTATGAACTTTCTGGGAGAACATTACATTTCGTGTACGAGGCACTCGGCGTACTCGTTCAATGTCAGACTCACAAAATAATACCAGTCACATTGAAAACGAAACACTGGATGACACCGCTACCAGTCTCCCTGAGAGGTGCAACGACGACACTTACGACCACGAATTAATATCTAAACTAAAGGAACAAGTTGAAAAACTAACTCTTCAATTAAGTAGTGCAGAAGAAGAAATTGAGATACTTACATATGAAAATAGTAATCTTAAACAGTCAAACCAGGAGTTGGAAAAGAAAAATGAACTTTACAAAAAAATCAACTACACGCCTGCTAAGAAAACCAGACAAAAATCGTCTACTCCAAAAAAAAGGGAGGCATTACTTACGAGTAGCAAAACCACTCAAACGGAGCAAGTAAATACGTCTGATAAGAAGAAAAATAGTAAGGGCAGTCAAACAATTGCAATGCAATTGGATACAAAGGGGTTATCTAAGGAAGAATCTGCGGTATCACCAGCAATCGTTCAAACAAAACGCCATAATGAAGACCCGGTGAAAAAAGTTAGTAAAATCTGTATTATAAGCGAAAATAAATATAATAAAATACGTACAATTGCAGAAAATAAGTTTGAAAGTTATGAATTATGTCATTACCTAACACCATACTCAGGAATAAATAATATGTTTCGCGACTTGGAACCAAAGGTAAAGAATTTTACTATGAATGACTTCTGTATTATCTTAATTGGTGAAACAGACTTCAAATCTACTAAAGAATATTCTAGTATCATTCTCCACATAAGAAATATTCTCGAAAAAATTCAACACACAAATGTTGTTCTCTGCATGCCGACCTATAGTCATTGTATCAGTAATGTTACTTTGTATAACATGAGAGTAGAAAATTTTAATAATCTGCTATATCAAGACATTTTAGCACACGAACATGCCTACTTTATTGACTCTAATAAGAACCTTACGTGGGACTACAAAATGTACAGACAAAATACAGGATCAGTAAACAATTACGGCATGCAAATAATTTTCCAAGATATCACCGCACTTGTGAACTATATACGTGAAAATATTTCCGCAAATACAGAAGGCAAGAAAACGAACAATATGGATGAACATCAAACGACAGAGCAGTTTTTTCGATTATAAGCACCTTAACGTGATCCATCAAAACATTGCGGGTTTACTGAATAAGAGTAGTGAGCTTATTGTTTGTCTTGAAGAGATGTCAGAGAAAAATACCGAAGTCGACATAATCTGTTTATCTGAACACTTCATGATAGCTGGCCATGAACAATTATTGTACATTCCTAATTACACTTTGGCGGCATGCTACTCCAGAAAGGACAGTAAGAGAGGTGGTACGTGTATCCTTGCTAAGAAAGGTCACCAGTTTAAAGAGCTTCAAGATATAGCGAAATTCTCCATAAATGGAATATTCGAATGTTGCGCTATTGATCTGGCAATGTATAATACGATTATTGTTTGTGTGTATAGAGTACCAAAGTCCAATAACTTACCTATATTTTTTGAGCAATTAGAGAAAGTGTTATGTACCATTTGTAACAAAAATTTAAAACGAAATGTCGTAATTGCAGGTGACTATAATATTGACTGTCTTAAGCGTAATAATACTTTGATAGATCTAGAATGTTTACTATTAATTTATAATTTAAAGCTAGAAATAAATCAGCCAACTCGACTCGCGAGCGGCACTTGTATAGACAATTTTGCACATAATGTGGGGAAGAAGTGTAAATCTGATGTAATTGACTTCGGCCTGTCAGACCACACAGCACAAGTACTTAAATTACCGGTTAGTAAAAAAATCTTAATAAATTATTGGCGAACAAATAGACGAGATTATAATAAAGAAAATATGCAGAGATTCAAAAATTATATAAAAACTTTTTCTTTTTCTGAAATCTATAATACAAATGATCCTAGTGCAGCATATAATGCATTTTTGGAAGCTTTCATGATGCTGTATAATTTATGCTTTCCTTTCCATTACATTACAATAAGAACCAAAGTCAAACCTCAGTGGGTATCGCGTGGCATAAAAGTCTGTAGCAAAAAAAAGAGAGAGCTTATGTGGAACTATAGGCTAAATCGTAATGATGTAAATAAAACTAAATTTAAAAAATACTCTAAAGTATATAAAAATATAATTAATTTAACGCAACGAGCACAAAACAATCATAAAATAAAATCATCTACTAACAAATCCAAAGCTACATGGGCGATTATAAATAGGTCTAAACTGAATTTGCCAAAGGGTAGTATCACTTCCATAGAAAAAAACCATAAACTTGTAACCAGGCCACGAGAGATTGCGAATGCCTTTAACAATTTCTTTATAGAAAAGATAGAACCAATGCCAGACGCTGGTAAGGACGTAACCGTAAATTTTTCTAAATCAAGTCAATCTATGTTCATGGCGCCATGTACTCCATATGACATACTTCAAATTATAAGATCGCTTAAAAACACTACAAGTGTTGGATACGATGGGATCTCTACTAGAATCCTAAAATATATCGCTTATCATATCTGTGACCACCTAAGCCATATTATTAATATGTGTATAACTACTGGATCATACCCGGAAAGTCTAAAAACTACTATTGTTAAACCCATGTTCAAAAAAGATAATAAGCAGAGCATGAACTGTTACAGACCTATTGCACTTATTCCTATAATTTCGAAAGTTTTTGAAAAATACATATCTAATCAAATTTATAACTATTTAGAAAAATTCAACATTCTTACAGAGGATCAGAAGGGTTTCCGCAAGAATAAAACAATAAACATGGCTATTTTTGATTTTATAAATAACGTCATGGGTAATGTGGATAAAAGGACGCCGGTATGTTCCATTTACTGCGATATGACCCAGGCTTTCGATTATGTTGATCATGACATTCTCCTCCGTAAACTGGAAGCTTATGGCATTAGAGGCAATATACAAAATCTCATAGAATCTTATCTAAAAAATCGCAAACAATATACAGAAATTTCTAAAATAAACATTAATACCAAAAAAGAAGAAACATATTCATCAAAAAAACGTATAGTCAAATATGGAGTCCCGCAAGGGAGCGTATTCGGTCCTTTGTTATTCATAATCTATATAAATGACTTGCCATTAGTAACTAATTATCCAATATCACTTTTTGCCGATGACAGTACAGTTACTATTAATTCTATAAATAAAGATAGGTATGAACATGAAATTAATAATACAATCAATTTAATAATTAACTGGTTAAATAACAATAATTTAAAAATCAATCTTGCTAAAACAAAAATTATGTTCTTCAGTCAACGTTTAGAAGCACCAAATATTAATGTTCAACATAAATTAACTGTTATAAAAAAGGTAGATACAGCAAAATTTTTGGGCTTAACCGTTGACAAACGTCTGAACTGGAAAGCGCACACAGAAGAATTAAATAAAAAACTATGCTCTTCTGCCTATGCCCTATTTAAACTAAAACCTATTATAAGTACCAATGCGCTTTTAACTGCCTACCACGGTATTGTCGGCTCGATATTGAGGTTTGGAGTTATATTTTGGGGAAACTCTACTAATAAAGAAACAATTTTTAGGTCACAAAAAAGGTGTGTTAGGGCTATGTTTGGTTTGGAAAAAACTGATAGTTGCAAACAGTATTTTATTAAATACAACATTTTAAGTCTGCCCTCCTTATTTATTTATGAAATAGCTAATTTTGTACAAACCAATCCCAACCTATTTAAGAAATTATCAGACGTCTGTATTCGTAATCGGCGGGATAATAATAAACTATGCGTACCAAGATCAACCACGGCATTGATGCGTAAAAGTATTTTTTGTTTAGCACCAATCATTTATAATAAAATCCCAAAATCTATTAGACAAATGCCTACTGCTCTGTTTAAAATACATTTAAAAAAATATCTCATAGCCAAATGCTATTATACCCTATCAGAATTTTTAAATGACCGCAATTAATTTAAATAGATTCCTATAATTACGACATTTTTGCAATTTTCACATTTTAACCTTTGAATTTGCAAAACCAATACTTTTTTTTACTTAAGTTAATAGTTAATAGATTTAATAGTTATTTTTTTTGTGTAGACTCAAATCTTTTATGGTTTATTCTAAACCAAAAATATTTTATTTTGTACGCCAGAAATGGCAAAACATGTAGATCTACCTGCTATTTTAAGACCTTGCACATATTATTTGATGTATACTCATGTTTTACAATAAATAAATATTCTATTCTATTCTATTCTATTCTATTCTTGTATCAAACGAAGAACGTGAAGAGATCCATAATAAATTTTGGAAGCTTAAAACTTGGCCAGAGAAAATAGCGTTTATAAAAGCTTCAGCAGTCAGAAGATGTATAAGACGACGACGTACTGTATCTCAACCAAGTCGTACAAACAAAAAAGGAAGTGGCCACGATATCTTTATCAATAAATTGGACGCAGAATGTACTAGAGTGAGAGTGTGTAAGTTATTTTTTCTGAATACACTTTGCATTGGCGAAGACAGTTTTCGTCGCTGGACTAGAGAAGTTGATGTTGTCGAGGAGAATATCGATGAGCAAACTCATGAAAATATTGCACCACGTTCTGATATTATAGCTAGGCCAAGAAAGAACATTGAATTGAGAAGAATTGTGAAATCATGGCTGGATATTTTACCAAAAGTGCCAAGCCATTATTGTCGTTCAAGCTCAAAAAAAAGTTATGTTGAATCAACTTTTCGATCTGAACTCCACATGCATCAGGTTTTTAAGGAGTGGTGTAACACAAACAACTACAAGTCTGCCTCGAGAAAGACATTTTTGAAGGTTCTTGCAGAAGAAAATATTGGCATTCATCACCCCCGTAAAGATCAGTGCGACACGTGTTGTAGTTATAAAGCCGGGAACATTTCCAAAGAAGAATATGATAGCCATATTGCGAAAAAAAATGAAGCCCGTGAAGCCAAAATAAATGCTGTAGCTAGTGCAAACGATAAAGTTGTTGTTATAACAGTCGACGTTCAAAGTGTTTTGCTTGCCCCAAAGCTATTGGCCAGTGCTTTATACTACAAATTGAAGTTACAATGCCATAACTTCACGGTTTATAACGTGCTATCTAAGGATGTAACAATTTACTTTTGGCACGAAGCCGATGGTAATGTTACTGCTAATGAATTCACATCTTGTCTTATAGACTTCTGTCAAAACCTGCCATCCTCAATAGAGCAGATTATTATTATTTCTGATGGATGTGGACACCAAAACCGGAACCGAATTTTGTCAAGTGCCCTAAGCGATTTGGCACAACGAAAGAAAATTTGCATCGAACAACTTTACTTGGAAAAAGGGCATACAATGATGGAAGTAGACAGTGTTCACTCCACTATAGAGCAATACATAAAGCCACCAATATTCGCTCCCAGTGATTATATCATTCGGATGAGACAAGCTCGTCCAAAAAAGCCCTATGATGTTAAATCCATTCACCATGATTTCTTCCTAAATTTCGAAGAACTGGAATCGAACCTGAAATCCATTCGACCAGGTAAAAAGAAGGGAGATCCAGTCGTGGTGGACATTAGGGGACTTAAGTATTTATCTGATGGATCCATATTCTATAGGTTGAGACATGTCGATGAGTGGTCTGTACTTCCACAGCGAAGAAATAATCAAAGAAATGGCCTAGTATTTCCAAACCGATTATATTTTAGTCCATTAAAAATTACTGAGAGTAAGTATAAGCACTTACAGGAACTGAAAATGGTAATAGATCAGGACTACCATCCCTTTTATACGACATTACAATTTAATCCGGGTACTTAATGAACCATTATAAGATTTATAAAGTTAAATATAGAAATATTGTTAATTTGATTTGGTAAACTTTTGATTTAAAGTGCTATTAACTTAATTATAACCTAACTTGTCTTATTTTTAGAAATATATTTTTTTTTCTACAACATTAATAGTTTTTTATTTGAAATTATTGTAGGCATTTTAGTTCATAACCTCTCATGTGATCAGGAAGCACAATCGAAATCTCTTATGTGTTAACTGAAATTGTTTTTATTTTTTTTTACTATGTTACTCCTTTTTTTTTAAACAAATCATAGTAAAGTAGAAAGCAGGAGACCACGTGACTGATACCTGTATTTTTTGTTGCAGTAAGATTCTTTATATTTTTTTCAGTGGACAGTTTTTATCGATTATCTTGCAAAAGTGATTTTTACACATAAAGTCGCAACGACGATATGTTGAAGGCCAGAGCATTTTATCGACTGCTAAAAGAAAAAAGGGACGATTTAGTTGTGTTTTCTTTTGATTGCCAAAAGAATCCGGTATTGCCTAAAATATCTGATCAGGCGGCATATTACAGTCGCCACTTATATATATATTTAATTATGCAGTCGTAAAGTCGGTGCCAGAAAATACCTTGAACAGGGACAACGTAACGCTGTATACCTGGACTGAAGATGAACACCGTAAAGGAGCAAATGAAATAGCGTCGGCAGTCTATAACACGCTTCAAAATACAGTGCAAAATTAAAATGTCAAAACTGTTCGACTGGTGGCGGATGGATGCGGCGCCCAGAACAAAAACAGCATTATGATTGGTATGTGCGCTAAATGGTTGACTCAGGCACCGCGGCGTATTAAAACAGTCGAGCTAGTTTTCCCCATTCCCGGTCACACGTTTATTCCACCAGATCGGGTTTTCGGTCTTGTTGAGAAGGAAATAAAACGTATGGAGACCATTTTAAAACCTGTGGCATACATAGAAGTCTTTAAAATATATGGGACTGTTGTGTCATTGAACAATGTTAAAGATTGGAAAACTGCTCTCGGAAATATAATTCGCCCACCGGGAAACTGGCATTTCCAATTTAACCAATGTAAACGATTTTTCTTAAAACGAAAGAGAAGGAATGATGTTTCCATAAGAGGGGAGCCTAACTACAATGCTGATCTCGGAAGTTACAAGTCAGTTTTAAAGAGAGGTAAAACATTTATTGACCTAAACCCGGATTTGATTGAAAAAGACAAAGTTGTAGTAAAGAAAGATAAAATAAAAGATGTTGACGCTCTACTAAAAAAACACTTTGGCGAGAATTGGAGGTCTAGGGATGATTTAGACTTCTACAAACAGGTACTGCTACGAGCAGAAAACGGAATAGGCGAAACTGAAGAGTGTGAAGATGAAGAAATATGTGAAGTTGCAATGCCTGATTCGGACTTAAGAATTTAAAGAATTTAATTATATAATTAAACATGTTTTACCGGACTTACGAATTTAATTGCTTACCAAAATTTAACTTGTTATTACTGGATTTTATAAAATAAGAGATTTATAAAAAAAAAAAACAACCATTTGACTTGTTTCACTGACTATACTTTTGTCTAATTAAATACGCCAGAAAGCAAATGCGCTACTGTCCTTTCCCTTAGACGCAGATTCACCACTGTCCAATGTCGGTTAGACGCAGATTCACCACTATCCAATGTGAGATGCAAAGTCACCACTCTCATTTCTATTTTATTGGGTTTTATCAAATTTATATTAGTTTTCAATAGAATGCATATTGATTTCAATTTAAAATAGCTTCCCAGGCATTAAAAACAGGCATTGCTATAGAAAATCGAATATAATATCGCTTTGCTAAGGTTTCTTTGAATGACCTCGATACAATTTATGGACAGTGGCGGATTTGCTTTTATACCCCTCAATTATAGAATATACTACTACTCCAACTTCAAAAATGACCAGATGCTAGTTAGGCTATCATGCCCATAGCCCACGGTGGTTTAGATTTGTGTCCTCTAGTGATGGGAAAATTCACCTATTGGCAACCAATTCACTTACAATATAAGTACTTTATGCAATCAATTCACCTACCATATAGGCAGGTCATTACTTTTTTCGGTGGTGATGAAAACCACATGGATATCGAAAATATCGTCACAAACCCCAGTACATGAAAACGAAACCTACCAAAAAAGAATTACTTCACTCATCAGTCATCCGTAAAAATGTAGTCACAAAACGAATAACCTCACATCAAGAATGTTGAGTTTTTGACGTGACAACGTCTTATAAATTGGTTTGCCGGGTGACACTTCAAGAAACTGCGTTACGCTCCGCTCACGTTATGCGCTCACAATGAGAGTGAGTGAGAGGCACGCGTCCCTTCCACTCGGGCATGGTTAGCCCGCCTAAGAGCGAGAGAGACAGACATAAAAAGTGAAAGGCACGCGTCCCTTCATTTGTTCCTACTATACGAATGAATATTCACATTAAAATTATTTTACCACTCAAAGTCGTTGTCACGTAAAACTTTCGCCCGTATACCGACTTTACAGGCAACCAATTATTTTTTTTTGTAAGTTTGTGTGTTTTTGCCCAATACCCAAGTTCATCCTGAATTGCTTTGATCATGTATTTATTTTAATTTGATTTGATTTATTTTCATTTCATTTCATTTGATTTTTTATGTTTCATTTAATCTCATTTACTTTGATTTCATTTCATTTTATGTTACGTATGATTGATTTCTTTTAATTTATTTTTGGTTTTATTTACCTTAAATAAATGAATGTATTTATATATTATATTAACTTGTCATTAATATAAATGCCTCATTAAATACCAATGTTTGTGCAAAGCATTTTTTTTTTTTGTTTGCCTGACTGAGATTGCAATTTCTTTTCTTTTTCATCATGGTTTGGTTTGTATCCATGGGGTACTTTTTCTGATAATTTTCTTGTATTTCCCCATCTTTTGTAGAATAGACTGCAATAAGTATGATGACTTTGCTGCAGTTGCAAGAAGTTGTGGAAGAGCTAAGGTTCTGCTATCTGAAATAAAACATTGTTGATATATTATATGTAATGAGTTTGTAGTATTAAAAACTGTTTTGAAATGTCCAATCATATCTGTTCAAGAAGTATCTATTAAAGTGTTAACAAACCCTGTTCAGGATAAAGTCTTATGCAATATACTGATAATCCTAACTAATATTATAAATGTGAAAGTGAGTTTGTTTGTTACACTTTCACACAAAAAAAAACAGAACGGATTTAGACGAAATTTGGCTCATGGGTAGACCATGACCTGGAGAAGGACATACAACACTTTTTATCCCAATATTCCCATGGCATCTAGACTTATGAGGGTTAAACCGCGGGGCGCGAATAGTAATAGTGACAATATTATAAAGAAGTAAAATTTGTTTGTTTGTAAGACTGTATGTAGAGGGTAATCTCCAGAAATACCAGTCTGATACGAAAAAATACTACTAATAAGTGGCACCACAAATTGCATCTACATTGGCATTTTCAGATGCATTTGCTTAAAATTTCATCAGATACTTAAAGAACAAACATAATCACACTTCAAGCGTTTCATGATATCACTTCATAAAAATAAAACATCATTTGTAGAAAGCCTTGGTACTCGTACATACCTTCCATGCATCGCTGCTGTCAAATATTAGTGGCCTCTTGACACTCGCAAGAGGTGGTTTGCACCACCAACCTCCCATGTGAAGACAGTCAGAGTATTCAAATAGGTATTTCTACTCCATGATTCTGTTTTGTAGTGACGGCTGCTTGAGTTCAAAAGAGACATTCCATTTACTTCTGCACCTCAACAAAATGCAACCACCTAAAATATTCTCTGAAACAGAACAATAAAATTATTACACTGTCATTGTAAGAACAATCAATAACAATAGTTTAATTTTAAATTACAGCTTTAGATGGTTTTTATTTTATCAATAATTTTTGTACACCTTCGAAATATTGTAGAAAAGAAATAAAAAGTTTCTGTTCTAAGTTCATGGTCAGTGGGTCGTCTTGGTGGCGGTAGGTGGATATCACAACCAAAAAAAATACAATGTAGGTTACATTTTATTTTATTGGTTGTGAAATCCACCGAAGATTCTTTAATAAGTATGTTTTTGTGTACAGCCATTCATGCCCCTAAGACGACCCACTGACCATGCATTTTGGTTTCTTGTGCAGATTGCTTTGAAGATCTCTAAACTTCTATTTAAAAAGCAAAAGTTATGAAAGTCTGCAAAATGTATGAAGATACGTACCGGAGATAATTTGTTCCTACTTCCCGGTTTAGTAAACCGATGTGATGTGTTAGACTCCGTGAATGGTGAATTTAAAGAACTTCCTCAGATGTTGCATTATGATGTAGTGACCTAAATAACACGCGCCGTTGTCGGCTTTATTGCTCCACTGTCAACTTATTAACTGACTTTAGTATTGTAGTAAGTACAAAATATTTTCCTTCGAGACAATGAGAAAGTTATAGAAAGGTAAAATTAAATGATGCGCCGGTGAGATATAAAGATGCCGATCTAGCTACTCTCGTCTCGATCACAGACACAATCACAGATTTCACAGAACATTTAGAAAAGCGAGAGCGACATCACAGAACAGTTTTTTTTACGCGCTGTGTTGCCACAGATAATAAATAGTCGGAGATTATTGTGTTGGTCGGCTTGCTGTAGTGCTGCCATAGAATAGAATTATTATTACCAGCAAGCAATACCGGGGTGTTGCCAAACAGCATAGCCATCCACAATCACACACAACTACAATAACGTTATATATATATATTTCTTTTTGTTTGTTTCAGTCCCGTACTAACCCAACAAGATCAACATTGTGTTCAACTGTATCAATCAAAGAATTTTAATTTGTTTATTTTTTATAACAAACTTACTTTTTCCAACGCACTTTAGACATTGGCAGAATATTCAACATCGGCTTTGCTTGCCATTTATTAAAAATAGAATAGAACTACAATAACGTGCCGAACTGCTGAATCCAATCCATGCATCCATCAATCAATGCTAACGAACGAGTCATTTGTTACGTATGTAACAAATCCAAAACCGTTTTATTTTAAGTTTTAAATCAAATACACGACCGATCTTCCGACAGGTATTCGCTATTGAGGGCAAGGCAAATTAGATCAGGTACTAAAAGACGGGTTTGCAAAATTGATATGCCTCATTTACATTCAGCTCCTGCCATTGCTTCTCGCGCTGCTAGCAATAATTCCCTAAATACTGCCGTGACGGATCGAGAGAAGTGTGTTTTTCAGGGTTCACCCTTGTTTGATAGAACAACGTTTGATATAATATTACTAAGGGCCGATTTTTCAAACCTCAGATAAAGAATCGAATAGCGTTTATTCCATAGATAGCGTGATTCTGGATTTTTCAACAGTCTGATAGTCAGTATCGGACGGTTAAAGCCCATAACTGAGCAATAAAGTTAACTGTCCCTTCAAGCCCCAGTTAGTACGTTATTCTAGGGAATAAATAATGTTTTGACGTTTGTTTTGTTTGGGGTTTTAAATGTGCTTTGCTTAAGCGTGTTTTCGTGCTCTTGTGTTGATGTTTTTGATTCAATTGACGATAGTTTTTTTCAATATTTTTAGATATCACTTTACTTACATTTTCTGGGCGACATTATTTTAACATTTTAAAACCACTAGGCTCAACGTTTAGTACCAAGTCGAAAACACCGTTAGCACACAGAAAATTTGTTTATAACTGATCCTTTTTAACTAAACACATACCCACTTCTATCAAGATAGGTATAAAAAATAACAAAAAAAAAGGGTCACCATTATTGCTGACCATCTGTGGATCTAAACAAAAGATAAGAAATCTCGTCAAAATGTCCAAAATACGTTTTGTTTCTATTCTTGTCTAACATGTTGAATACTGTATCTGTGCACCTCGCTTGCACATGATAGTGTGAAGTTGGTTAAAAAAGACCACGGATAACTATTCTTCAGTTATTATACGATTGAAAATTTGAAAATATTTATTCGCCTGATAAACAGCCAGATAATTTTATACGGTAGATAACTATTCAACGATTTAACTGAGGATTGAAAAATCGGCCCTAAATCGAATTTTAGTTGCAATAAAGTCATTTCGAAGAATTATTCATTTGACCGAATAATTCATTGGTAAATTTTTATTTAGCGTTAATATTTATTTGAACTAATTTCATTTGAACTAATTTCATTTCGCCGAATTTTCAAATGCACTAATTTTATTTAAACTAATGTTTCACTAGACTAATAATGATTTAGTCGAAAGATCGTATCGAATATTCAGTTCATTAATAATTCGTTTCCTTTCATTGTCTATAAACTAACAGTGTTATTATTACTTAGAAAAAAAATCTCTTCCCAAATAATTGTAACGCAAACCTAATGTTTTGCAAGTGAACGTTTAAACAATAACTTGTTTACCAACTAGTACTTTTACCAATTTTTATGTAGTCATATTATTTCAGTTGGAATAACTCATTTTACGCAAAATAAAGACGTTTTATTACAAGGGTGTTTTTTCCACTTGGGACAAATTCTAAACAGTTAATAATAATAATATAAATTACACGCTATTTCCGGGCCCTACATGGGTCCGATGTAGATTTGCTAGCGTTCGTAGCCTGGCTGCGTTTTGGTGACCTCTTTGGTGAAACCGAAGGTTTTGTCTGTGCAATTTTGGACGAAGTTATCATGACGAACAATTACCGGAAATTTATTGTGAAGGACGGCACGGTTGACATCTGTCGGGCATGGCACCGCCCGGGAGAATCCATCCGACACATTATCTCCGGGTGTTCTCGTCTAGCTAAAGAAGAGTACTTGCATAGACACAACCTTGTAGCCAGGATTATCCATCAACAACTCTCTCTAAAATTCAACCTTGAGAATCGGAAGTGCCGTACTGGAGGTATGTGCCCGACCCAGTTCTCGCAAATAGAAATATCACATTGTACTGGGATCGATCCATCATCACTGACAGGACTATTGTTGCCAATAAGCTTGTTATAGTGGTGGTGGATCGAATAGAGCGGCGCACAATGATTATTGATATAACAGTCCCGCATGACGGGAACCTCGTGAAAGCCGAGAAAGATATACAAATCAAGTATCTTGACTTGGCTCGCGAGATTGTCGACATGTGGGATGTGGACTTAGCGATCATTGTGCCGATAGTCGTGACAGCCAATGGCCTAATAGCCAAGAGCATCGACCAACATCTGAGGAGGCTCTCGTTGGGCAGCCGGATCAAGGGCTTGATTCAGAAAGCGGTACTTCTGGACACGGCTCGCATTGTAAGGAGGTTCCTCTCTCTGGAGCCCTGACCGCCGGTAGCTTGGACCCTGTTCCCGATATACTGGTGGGCTAGTATTTTTTAAATTCTTTTATTCCAATATTTAAAAATATAATTTACATGTATAAAATGAAATAAAGGAGATATTAATATTAACTATTCTGGTAGTATTTTTTTTAGTTAGTAGCATTTTTTTTTAATGATTAATCTCGTCTAACTAGTTCAGTTTCGGTTAGCCTGTTTTTTTTCCATATTTTTTTTTCTATATTTAATCTAGTCGTTTCTGGAACTCGCCGGCCGCTACCACGGTACCGCTCGCTCGGCTCGTGCATAGGAGGTCATAGTTTTAATCTAACCTAATCTAACTATTTAAAAAAAAAATACCTACTCTAACTAGTTCCATAACTAACTGACCAAACATTTATTGTCTAAAGATTGTTTGCTGTAATAAATCATTTGATTAAAGACCAAATGGCTAAATGACATCATCCTTGATAATATTCTGCCAAGTAAAAATTCGTCCAAATGAAAATGTGCGTAGTAAAATCATTCCAAACATTGCATTGGTATAAAAAAAGGTTGCTAAAATTTGTTTGGGTAGTGAAATTTTAGCAAAATCTTTTCGGTAAAACGGCAGGATCCCTAGTAAAAGGCATGGTCGGCGTTATTACAAGATGGCGTATGTCATGACGTCATTCACAGAGCATGTAAATTTACGAGGCGGAACTTAGAACATTTCGGTTTGTGAGATTTTGTGACCGTCTTTAACCAACCACATAAAAAAAACATAGCTACTAACATGAAAATTCTAAGTAGGACAATTATTCTAATATGTTATATTCCGAAACCTTACAGAAAAAGGAAAAACAAACAGAATAATCACAACACGAACAATATTACTCGCGCGAAGGCAGACATGTTTGTGATCACTTCGTAATGTAATGTTGGTCATCATGTCATTCCGACGTGTGTTTCTGAATGTTGGCTAAAAAAGGTCATAAATTCCATACAAAAATAATTTGTTCGGGGTTTCACAACACTGACGTCATCTATGACGATTCACGATACGTGGCTATCGCGCTCACGCTTGTTCAATACGAGTATGCTCAAATCGATTACAGCGTAACTCGGAATGCAGCCCAAATAACAGCACTGTAATCGTTATTCGTTTGACACTTGACACAGAGTACTTTATAACCTATTGAAAGCTTGACAGTTGTCACTCATCATGAGTACAAATGGCAATGATAAATACCACTGTTACTTGGAAAACTTAGGATCCTTAGGATACAAGAGCGAGCGAAGCGAGCTCGGGACTTTGGGCAACCCGAGTCGGACAGGTTAGGTTAGAAGGACCCCGCCATCCCCTTCGTGGTTATTTTATTTTTAACTACACAGAAATAGGAGCCCACGAAGAGGGTTCCATGGACTAGGTACGCCTTGTTATTGCTTGGAAAAAATTTAGACCCGACATGTGATCTTCCCCGCCCATAATACTCCCACTATCCCACAAATCCCGATAGAAACATTTGGCGATTTTTATTTCGGCGCATACGGTTTTCCGCAGTTTGAGGTTTTCAAACGTATACTGAAAAGGGTCTTCACTACACCAAAAAAAAAACCTATTATAAAAAAGCGACGGGTTTTAAAGTGCAGTGGTTCCAAGTACTCTGTGATTGTGTTTTGTGTCAATCAAGTAATCAATAAACAATAATTCTGGTCAGTGGGTCGTCTTAGGGAAATTAAAATCATTCTATTCGCTTGGTTTACTGCTACTGCTTATCTGATCGGATCTGGTTATGATGGAGAGAAAAGAAAATATAGGTCTATCATTTTGAAGCTTTTGGTACCTATGCTTGTCTTGTGACCCGCACAAGATCCAAATTTATAAATACACCCATTGTACAGATTTAAATCTTTGGTAGTGAGGTTCAAATATAATAAATCAGTGATGGTTGTTACAAATTCAAATTCAAATCTCAGATTGAAAAATATGGATGCTGTAGTAGTTTTACCACTTGAGTTATCACCCGCAGAACTTACTATGGAAATAGGGTGCTGGTAAGTAGGGGCGGTGCAAAGGCAAAAGGTTTCTCTGTGGTTTCACAGTGAATCGAATTGATTAATCGGTTTTGCATGTTTGTTTTATGGGTTAATATTTTGCCCTTCAATTGTTTTTGCAGAGTTTAGTAGCATTGGATTTTCGTTTAGTATTTCTTTAGCAGTATGGAGTCTGGATTTGTGCCCTGTCTCTTAAATTGTTTGACACCAGCACGCGTAGCATGACGCTTTCTATTTCTACGAAGAATAGACATAGCTCTTTCTATACAAACTGACATTTCGTTTCTCAATTTTTGACATCGCACCGTAGAAATCTTTCTACAATCTGTCATTTTGTCTTAAGTTTCTAACAATCTTTGTGTTGTGCTCCGCAGCAGAACCACTTTGACTATATTATATAAAAATTACAGGATAAAATGTAGATAATGTCTATATTTTTGTAGCTTAATATCAAAAATTGTATATTGTTAGTTTCTTGGAAAATATCAATTCAAAGTGGTCATGCTACAGAGCATACTCTCCAGCAGAACCACTTTAAAATAACGGTTATTTCACTTTGATTATGCACAAGTCATAATATAAACAAATGTATATTTATTGTATATCGAGGTAACATCTACAATTGTAGATAAATACTTACTGATTTTTAGTAATATGTAAATGTTTTATCGGAATGCGCCTGCCATGAATTTCTTAGCAAATATCAAGATTAATACATACATACATACATAATATATATATATATATTTCTTTACGATAAATAAATTAATAAATTGTATATCAAGAAAATGGATTCATAAGCTATAAAGAATAAGTAAAAATAGACAATAATGTAAATATAATTTGTTTTATTTTTATGTACATAAAAACAATACATTTAATCATTTTTTAGCGTATATTATGATATGCGATTGTATATTTATTTTTAAATTAGTTTTGGTTACTTTGCTTATATTGTTATCATAACAATACCAGCCTGAATCACGTTTGCAGTGTGACTTGTAATGTCCTACATCACCAGGTAAACCTGAAATATACTCCACGACAGAAACGACAGAGTACGTTTTTTGTTTCAAAACAATTCTTTCTGGTACATCGGTTATATTTAAATAATCATCATATTCAAAAATTATAATATCAGATAACTCGTAAGAGTCTGTAATCGTGCCATTTTCTGTGTTACACTGACGGCATAACCGAGTCTTACTAGATAACATTGAGTTTGCAGGTTTTTGTGTAATTAACATTTTAATGTTTGAAAGTTTATAACTTTGTCTTACATATTAATTGTTTAGAAACTACTAATAGGAACTTTAGTTTACCTTACAGAGATCAGCTGTAGATACAAATAAACTTTTGGCTAATATGAATAAATATGTAAAATTAGAAAAAAGAAAGTAATTAACTTTTATAAAGTACTAAAACATGAAATTTGTCTTACAACCCATACAGGGCATGTCCAAATGTAGTACTATGTATGGGTAATGCCTTCAAAATAGGCTTGTGCTTCAGCAGAACAAAACCTTTTTAAGTCCATAAGGTCCTTGTGCTTGTCTGGACTAATTGGAAAGTAATCTTGGTAGACAAATCCAGGCAATTCAAATTCATTGCTACAAGGTTGATTCGCTCTTTGCTTATTGAATATGGGTGACTTCTCCCATGAACCATTATAGTTGCTGCGATGAAGAATGAACCTTGGATGTTCTCGCACACTCATTATTTCTCTTTGGGCCTGGATTGGAAAAGAGCACTTTATCATTTTTTTTTTTAATTTTCTTAAAATTTCACCCTTACCTACCCACTTCAATAACTTCAAAGGGTTTGGGTCTTTGGCGAATAATTTTTAGCAAGTCATACCATTGTTATGGGACTCATATGAGTTTTTTAATTGATCAGGTCCATATTCTAAATTTGAATGTCCTCTGATCGGTTATGTTATTTTAATGGAGTCCAAAATTTTCATTACATAGACCACAAAATGAATGAACCTTGTCACAGTATAGTTCTTGTTTGTCCTCCTGCAGAGTCACAAAATATTTCTAAATGCGTCACACGATGGTCTAAATGGTTTTTTCAAATAGTGAAATAAAAATAAAACCACTTCATCTGAACCATTGCCTCCACAAGTCTCAGGGTAAATGAAAAAAAAAACGAACTAGCATCACTTAGCAAATGTATGTTAAATGAATACATTGATAACTGTCGTTTGTAATAAATATCATTAGTAGTGATGTTAGGCAGTGGCACATTTTTTGGTAGTACATAGCAATAACCTGAAATTAAATAAGCCGCCTCAGAGTGTAAACCTGCTAACTCACTTGAAGGACATTTTACAGGACGGACAAAAAACTTAATATATTTTACAATTGTTGCTTAGGACACAAACCCAAAATATAGTTGGTTTATTTTGTAATATTATATTGTAAAAATTATAAACAAAAAAAAAAAACTGAAGCTACTGTTTTATTAGCGATTTTGTGACTAAGCAGGTTTTTGTAGATGTACTGAGTATATTGTAATGGACTCAGCAGGGTTTTTGGGAAATAAAAAATAAATAAATAATTGTATTGTAGTACTTAAGGAATGCAGTTATGTATACAAATCGACTTCAGTGAAAAAAACTATCATATAAGGGTCAGGAACAAATTTTTGACGTATTCGCACAACGGAAATCACAAAGGAATGTAGGTAATAAAATGGAAAATAAATGTAGCACAATAGAAATATTAGGGTGTGTGTAAATAGTCGGAATATTTTAGGCAAGTGTAATTAATAAATGAAATTCACATCATATTGCGAGAAATATGTAATAAGAATTACAAAGGTACAACCAAATAGATGAAATTACAAAATCAAATAAGTAGCTAAACTTTCAAAAAAATTCAAAACAAATTTTTCATATACCGTAAAATGCTGTAACTTTTCCTGGATTTTGAAATTTTTTGCTCGTATCTCTGAACCTAAGGAATTTCAGATGGAAAACAGACCTTATGCCAAGCCAATTAGAAGTCAAATCTATGAAAATCATGTCGTTTTACCGAATTACAAACACTCGAAAGTCGTAAGCAAAGTTGTAGGTAAAAGACACAAGTTTGCTTAGAAGGATATCTCAATAAATATATTGTTGATCTTTAGTATTTTAATTCCGTGCGCATGACACCGATTTACGTATGGTATTCCGAAATACCGCTCACCGAAAGGACGGTTTTCCGATAACACTCTACTCCGACGGTTTGTTGAACGAAAAAATGATTGGCCGATGAAACGTTTCGCCGAAAATAATATTCATCGACGGTTGGTAGTCCGAATGAATCCTTCGCCGATGTAACGGTTCACCGAAAACACTCTTCAACGACGATTGGTTGAACGAACGAATCTTTCGCCGACAGCACTCGTTGTAGGGGAATTCTTTTGCCAAATGGATAGTTTTTCTTTCAGCTTGACAACACCCTTAGGTCTTGTAGAAGTCATGTTAAAAATACAGGTAATAATAAAATAATACATGGAAGAGTGGCAATAGAAAAAAAAAATAGTTTTTATTTAACAATAAGAAAATTAATCAAAAAGGCAAATTTATATTGTTTTTTACAATAAACAATATGTTTATGATTATTATGATTTCTCTATTAGAACTGCGACAATAGAAAAACATTAAATAAACTGTGCAAACAAAGCAAAAAACAAATGAAAGTAACACAACGTGATAAATTGTTGAAGTTATAGTAAATTGTGAGTTATTATTATTATTTGTACTTATTATTATTTTAATTCTATAATGATATAAAAAATATATTTATTTCTTGTTTTTCAGGTATAGAATATGGGCCGATCCACCTAAGAAAGATTCAATATTCATTTCACTCTTTTGTGATAAGTGTGTTTGTATCCTAGCATCATATTCAACCTGTGCATTACGTCTACGTTTTGGCATGGGTTCCGAGGAGTTGATTCGTTCAATGACACATTCTGTATGCTTCTGCTCTTTAGCAAATTCAATAATTGTTTTATAAATGTTCCATTTTCTTCTATGGAGAAGCGTGTTCCATCGTTCATGCCACGATTCTAATGCATGGACACAAATGTCCTTGGAACAGAAAGTGTGCGATCGTAAACTGACCACATAGCTGGTGGAAATAATGCCTGATTTCTTTTTATTATCAAACCCGTGTTAGTTCGTTGCTGTGTGTGATGTGATCCAACATAATATTTCTTAAACCAGTGGGCAATTTCAGCTGCTTCTGTCGGCAATATTTTATTTTGGATGATTTCGAAGGCTTCGGATATCTCAGCGGGCTCAAGAAAAGCGAGGGCAACTAAGTGTCTGATTCTGTGCGAAAATGTGAAATCTTCAGCATATCGCCTTGCGAGACCCTCTGACTGGACATGACGCCAAATACTTTGGGTCAAATGGAATAAGCATAGCCTGTGGGCGCAGTCTGGAAACTGTCGTTTGACTGCATTGATCACTGCTACTTCAAAATCAGTTAATATATTAGCTGGTGACAAATGGGTATTTAATGTATTGATCGCATATCTTTTCAAAATCTCCAAAAATATGAAATGACAGCTTTCAGCCTTATGTGACAGTAGTGCGTATACCATAGGTAGAAATTTATTTGTGCCACCTGCAGTTCCCACTAAAACATGAATAGAAAAAACTTGACAGAACGGAGTTGGACAACTCGAAAATGTCCCGTCCATGATCCAGCATTGTGCATTATTCATACGCTTAACATTAGCTTTAGTACCAAAAAATGTCAACACTTTCATTGTTACATGTATATTGACCAAGCAAAAATTGCTTTCCATTACTTTTAGCGAGATATTGTGGTACATGAAATTCGTTGATTGTTTGCGGTATCTTAGGAAGTCCTTTATTTCTAACACGCTGCACAATCATTCGGCAAGCTGATTTATTGGGCAATTGAGGCGCACTTATGGTAGCTACGTCTTTTAAACAACGATTTACAATTTGTGACGGACTGTCCATAGATTCCTTCGCACTAGTTCTCAATTTGTTTTTAAAATTCATATCAATAATTTTTTCAGGCTCAGGTAAATGTGCACGTGCCGGTGCCACTAAAGGCTGCAAGGAAATGTTTATGGCACTTATGCAAAGATTACAAAGGATGTCAGGATTTTTGAGCATCAACGACGAACTATCTAATTGTACCGAGTTGTCTTCAAAGGTGGAAAGGAAGGCGTCGTTGTCTAGCTCGTAGGTCTCAATCCGGGGCTTTTAGGTTCTGCGTGCTTTATTTTCTTCTTGTAATTTGTTATTTTCGACGGTCCTGGTAAACTTGAATCTTTTTTCTTTTTCTGTTTAGTTATTTTTGTATCCTTCTTCACCTTTTCAGCTTTAGCTAGCTCTTCTGCTTCGTCAGTTGATATAGATTTACTGTTTGACCTGTTTTTATTGGTTGTGATCGTCTGTTTCGTTGCGAAAACTCCAGAAGGCTGGCGTCGAACTGACGTACCAACTAACCTGACCGTATTTTCTTCCTGTACTGTTGGTATTTTTAATGTCAGTCTTGAGGGATTGAAAGGAAATATTCCAGATCCTTCAAATCCTTTACATATGTTGGTCTCTTTTGTCATGTCTATTTTAGTCATTAGCTCAAAGTCAAAGTCAAAGTATTTATTCGTGTGCTTTTTGGTGATACAACAGGTCTTACAGTAATTTTATGGAAACTCAAAAAGCTACCCATTAGGCATACACGTTTTAACAATATCAGAAATTAAAATTGATTTACATTGAAATACAAAACAAAAATGTCAAAATTGATTTACATTGAAATGCAAACAAAAGAGAATTGATATATTAAATAAAAATGTCAAAATTGAGATAACATCATATTAGAATACCTATAATTAATTATTATTACAAAAATTAAAATACAATCAGTTAGTCAAGCATAAATATATAATTGTCAGTTTTTACACTTTGTCAAGAAGGAATTCGCCAATGGTATAGTAGCATTTTTCAATTAAAAAATCATTCAGTTTTCGTTTAAATTGTATCAAATTCAAATCTTTGATAGCATTTGGTATTTTATTATATATTTTTGGTGCCATGCAGATAATGCTTTTATGCATAAGGGCCGTCTTTGAGGCTCTTAGACATAGTTCGTGTCGATATTCCGGTCTTGTTGATCTATAACGTTCCTCAGAAGCTTTTTTAAATAATTTACTGTTTTTCTTGACGAACAATGCAGTCTCGTATATATAAAGGCAAGGTAATGTCAATATCCTAAGGGATTTAAAATGAGGTTTACAACTATCTGTTTGTTTTAAATTACACATCGATCTAATGCACCTCTTCTGAGCTTTAAAAACGTTATTTTTCTCACATGAATTTGCCCAAAAAATTACTCCGTATCGTAATGTGGAATCTACATAGCCATAATATGCAGCTATAACAGCTGCCTGACTTACTACTTTCTTAAGCTTGAATAGAGCAAAGGCGAAGCGACTTAATTTTTTTATGAGGATTGATACATGTTCTTTCCAAGTCAGTTTAGAGTCAATAGTCAAACCTAGAAATTTTATATGTTCTACTTCTTCAATTTTGTTATCGTCAATTAATATATTTATGTCAGGAGTAGTTACTCTCTGTCTAAACTGCATAATTTTTGTCTTACTTAAATTTAATTTCAAATTATTATGGTCAAGCCAATTAATTGATTGTTGCAATGAGTCTTTGATGTCACATTCATAGTCACTATTTTTATTTTGTCTAACAATGATCGTACTGTCATCAGCAAAAAGAACCATAGGAAAACTGACATGTTTTGGGAAGTCGTTTATGTAAACCAAAAATAATGGCGGTCCTAATACGCTGCCCTGTGGTACGCCAAAAATGATTTCACGTTTTTCGGATACATATTTAAATTCCTTTTTTTCTTTTATAGAAATTCGTTTAATTTCCGTACACTGTGTTCTACTGTCCAGGTAAGATTGTATAAGGGAAAGTGCTTTTCCCCTTATTCCATGCGCATTAAGTTTCCGTAGGAGAGTATTATGATCAACTAAATCGAAAGCCTTCGTCATGTCCATAAATATAGCACTAATAGGAATTCTTTTATCGATATCTGTCATTATAATATTAAGGAAATCATAGATAGCCAGATTTATGGATTTATTTTTTCTGAAACCCTTCTGTTCCTTTACTAAGAGATTGTGTTTCGTGAAAAAGGAATCTATACGGTGATAAATAGCTTTCTCGAATATTTTTGATATTACTGGTATCAGAGCAATGGGTCTGTAGTTATTGATATCAGTTTTATCATGTTTCTTAAATAAGGGCTTAATTATTGTTGGCTTGAGTTTATCAGGATATATTCCAGAAGAGATACTAACGTTAATAATGTGGCAAATGGGGCCAGCTATAACATCGGAAACAAATTTTAATACCTTTGTTGAAATATTGTCATATCCTACACTAACTTTGTTTTTTAAATTCTGTATTATTCGATAGACTTCATCAGGTGTAGTTGGGGCTAAAAACATTGATTCGCAACATGAATTTGGAGTCTCATAACTTGCAGATTTTGAGGTATTTGCAAGTAATTCTGCTTGATCCACAAAGTGATCGTTAAATGCGTTCGCTATATCGCAGGGGTTTGTTATTGTAACACCGTTCCTTCGTATTTCCGTTATGTGTTCATGGGGAGGACAGTATTTATTTTCATTTATGATCTTCCATGTATCCTTTGATTTGTTTGTTGATGTCATTATCCTATGATTATTTTTTGCCTTTTGTGTCAGTTTTATTATTTTATTAAGTCTTTGTGAGTAATTTTTAAGTTTAGTTAAGTTATTGCTATTGGGTTTTGCTCTTAGTTGCCAAAGAAGCTGTCTCTTATTTTTGCTACAGCGTTTTAGTCCGGGTGTTAACCAGTTCGGATTCCTTTTTAACTTTATTATTTTGTTAATCAAGGGAAAACACAAGTCGTAAAACAGACGGAATGTTTGAATAAAGCTATCGTACGCTACATTAGGATCATCTGCTTGATAAACTTCACAAAACGATAAAGGGTATAAACATAATCTAAATTTCATTAGGTTATCGTAACTATAATCACGGGCTGTTATATTCCAACTGTTTATTGTACAAGTCCTTTTTACGGGAATCTTTAAAATTTGAGCGGTGTGATCTGACATGTTAAGGTCAATTATATCGTGGATACATTTTTGTGAAAAATTGTGCGCAAAATTGTCTATACATGTGTTGCTTTGTAACCTAGTGGGCTGGTCAATTTGCAACTTTAGATTGTAGCTTAATAGATAGTTAGTAAACTCAATGGAAGTTCTATTTTTTTTCAATGTATTAATGTTAAAGTCACCACATATAATAACATTCTTGCGCGCTTTATAACAAATCTTGGGCAAGAGAATATCTAATTTAGAGTAAAAAATTTCAAGATTATTTGATTTAGGTATTCTGTAAATACATACAATGATAATATTGTGCTGTATCAATTCTGCAATAGCTGTGGGAAATGGCATTTGTTAATTGTGCTTGTATTGCTGTATGTAGCTATATAATTTGTTAAAAGTTCACGCCAAAGTCGTTTCATTGGTCCAAAAAACCCAACGTCTTGCGGTTGAGTTAGATGCGTTGCATTTTTTGGAAGAAAAACAAATCAGATGTTTTGATTGTGACATATTTGAATTGTCTCGACGCTTAGGTGCGATGCCAAGTTATCGCCTATAATAAGTCTAACGCCTTCTCGAGAGTTAGCCCATTGCAAAACTATAGTCTTAAACCAATCATCAAAGCATGTCATATCGAACCATCCAGATTTGGTTCGGTTATACCTAGCATTTTTGGACCATTTTCACACCATCTGGACCACAAATGATCTGCCTTGTAAACCACATAGGGTGGTAGGCAATTTCCGTCAGCAGTTCCGCTGAACAATATTTGATACTGCACTTTTGCTTGCATTCATGACCCTATCAGGGTGTGTTCTCCCCGTTTTAAATATACATTTTTTAGATCCGGGGTCGTCACTTAAATTTGTGTCATCGAAATTGAGAATATTGCTGGCGGGAACATCTTTAAGAGAAGTTTCAAGATTCTTGAAATATTCATTCATTTCCTCAACTGTTTTTGAAGAAGAAGAAGAAAAATATTTTATTTGGGACACGCACAGGTAATACAAACAGTAAGTAATAATAAAAAATAAAAATATAAAATTAAAATACAAACAGAAAAGTAAAGACCTGTGCGAGGCCAAAAAGGCCACTATCTCAGCATAATGCGGCGATATTTAAAAATAAATACCGCAGCGCTGGTATTCTGATAGGGCCCACTGTGATGTCACGGACACACCTACGGACATAGATAAATCCCATTAAGGGATAGACCAAATAATAAAGCAATAAAAATAATAAGAAATAAAATAGTACAAATAAAAACTGAAACTAAGTAATAAATAAATGAATCTATACACGCCCGACGTTCCAACATCACTTGTCCATAGTATAGACTATTTATTATCTATGGTGACAAGCGAAGGGACGCGGGCGCACTGCAAGTACTCTGTGGCTGCGAATCTGCGATGCATTCGACAGTATAAATGTTCTGTGATATATTTTATTTAACAAGAAATATCTATTGGAGATAGATAGAAATTATAATTTAGTATGGTTCAAAGAATATAATACTCTATAACGAAAGGTATTAATAGAAATAAAACGGAGGGTGAATAATATACGGCAAGAAAGCGGTGCAAATGAATAGTGTATACTGTATAGTGTCGTTGTGTTGTTTTTGCAGCACGACTTCTTTTAATATTTTGTGTTGCCCTTTGTGAAAAATTGTGTCGTTGTATGAAAGCACGGGCCCATCGTTCACCTGGCATTTTCCCTTTAAATAGGTAATCTTTTCCATTTGTACCTAAGTAGTGGTAAATGCGCGAGTCTAAAAGCGTAAGAGGACAGCCAAATTCAGCTGCAATATTCACTACATCTGCGATGTGGGCCTTTTCCTCAGTTGTCAACTATGTAGGTCCACCAAATGGTTTATTATGCATGTTGTTTGATTTATTGAATATGGTCCGACGCGGGATCCCAAATTACTTTTCCGCTTCGTTTGACGAAATGATTTTGTTTCGTACGAGATCTGCAGCAACTTCTAATATTTCTACTGAGTAATCGCTATAACTACGAGCTCCTGGTTTTCTTCAATTCTATTATCCGTCATTTTTCATATAACTGCAATAGAATTAAGACTTACTTAAATACAATACAAAACACAAATTACGCTTGTAATCCTCGCTTAGGGGATTGGAGGCGTTTAAAAACATAACTGGTGAAATGTGGTGTACTAGGCATAGTATACTTCATTTCACCAGTAATATTTTTTATATCCCATATAATAGGAGGCGAGACTATTGCTATGACGATTTCCACCGGCTGGGCTCAGTGCTTCATAAAGGATCCGCGCGCTCGCGGTGGCAGCCGACTGCGTCCCCCCGACTGCTAAAATCTGCTGAAACCAGTAGGGCTAACATGACAAGCGCGAGATCGCAGCTATTTTTTCATTTTGTCGAAATTTGTCTACAATTCTGACGTCATTCTAATCCCTAACATGAACGTAAACGACGAGTAAACTCGAAAAAGGCATTTTGACACTTCTATGTCTCGCGACGAGAGACCGATGTTGCAAATTATTAAAAATCCGGTGGCGGTGCCGATTCTCTTGTCACAAATGCGAAAATGCCTCACTAGACTAAAAATCACCAAACCTTATTTTTTTCTTTTGCTTATATCTCGCAAATGGTCGTCCTATCGCAAAAATAATGAAAATTTGGACCCCCTTGGAAACTCTTAAACCCGTAACGTTAAACATGTAGGTATTTTTTTTTCATATTTTCCATACAAAAAGAGAAAAATTCCATATAAAAAACGTCGTTCCAATATAAATAGTACGAGTAGTTTAAAACAAAGTATTTTCATTATTAATATATTGTAAAATAAAATGATGACTAAGATGATAAGTACAATTATAAAATAAGTAAATGAAATAAATACATTTATTTAATTTAAAATAAAGGAAATAATAATAATGTTTAATAAATTATTTCTTCTATTATTTCTCATTTGATGTCTATGGTTGTGATTGTGAACAGAATGTTAATGTGACAGATTGAAATGTCAAACAAGAAATATTATGTAAGGGGCTATGAATGCGTGTGTAGTGTTTACAATTAGTTTTATTTAATAGGAAACCAAGAGTGTTAACCACTACACTAACTACATAAGCAACTAAAATAAATGACGAATATTCTTACAGCTAACGATAAGAACAAAATCATAACGACAAGTAATGTTGGGCACGCCACAACTGCGGCGATTAGTCCCCTCTTTGAGGAGTGGCTTGAGAGGCGCCATGGCGTCCTCACCTTCCGCCTGACGCAGGTTCTCACCGGACACGGTTGTTTCGGGAGGTTCCTGTTCCGCGTAAGGCGGGAGGAAACGCCCGGGTGTCACCACTGTGTGGATCGCCCGGAGGACACGGTGGAGCATACGGTGGAGGTCTGCCCGGCTTGGGCGGAGCACCGCCGTGTCCTCATGGAGGCGATCGGCGGCGGCGATCTCTCGCGTCCGGCCCTGGTTCAGGCCATGGTTCGGAGCGAGAGTGCATGGGAGGCCGTCACCTCCTTCTGCGAAGCAGTTATGTTCGCGAAGGAGGAGGCGGAGCGCGCGAGGGAGATGCAAGCTGCACGCCCTCGCGGCCCTAGTCGCCGCAGGAGACGCCCCGGGCGTCGGGAGTCGAGAGCCGACTTCCGGCCACCGTAGGCGCGGGCTTGCGGACGGTGAGCAATGGGCAGATCGCCGTCCGATAAGGACCAGGCCCGTGTCGACGGCGCGTTGTGTTCCACGCGCGCCTCAAAGAGATGTCAGCACCAAAAATCCATGTCGAAAGACCAATGCCTGCTGGGGTTGCGGGTTTGTCCGAAAGGGATATCGCGGCCCCGGCACACAGGCAACGGAAGGAACACGGGTGGGTTTTAGTCAGTAAAAGTCTGACACACCCTCTCGCTCTGCCCAGAGCGGGAGAAGTCATTTGATGATTTACAATCCTGAAAAAAAAAAAAAAAAGTAATGTTCTTTCACGAGTCTTTTAAACACAGGCAACGATTGCGCGCGCTTTATTGGAACTGGTAATGCATTCCACAAACGAGCAGCCTGGACAGTAAAGGATTTGTCAAGGAAAGTTGAGGAATGCATTAGCATTTTAAGCTTTAAGTTATCTGATGATCTTAATAATTTCGTGTGAGAGTCACAAAGAAACTGGAAACGTTTCTTGAGATAAAGAGGGGTGAAAGAGGAAAAGAGCACATTATACAAAAGGGAAAGAATATGACCATTCCGGCGAAGGCGAATTGGTAACCACTTGAGCTTCACGCGAAATTCTCTTTAGTAAATAAAGTTAAATCATTTTGCGTATGAATTTTCTGAACAAATCCTACGTCGTACCTCCATATTTTTCTTACGTAGTATCTCACTAGAACGATGTCATTTACAAAAAAAAACATATTTTTCTACACTCGCTTCTTGTTTCATCGCGGAATTAACTCCAGAACAGGATGGAATAGGGTTTAAAAATATATTTTCATTATTTTCTTTCTCCGATTTACTAGTAGATGATGTTTTTTTCGCTGACACATCAAAGTCCAAATTTATTTTTGTGAGCGTTCCGGTCTTGAAATCAAAATATCTCCTGTTTTCCGGCGTATTTTTTGTATCAGCAAGGATTTTCACTTCACAATTTTTTCCTTTTTGCATTACACTATTTAATTCATCATAATTATTATATTCAGCTTCAATCCAATCAGATTCATCGGTTGCGGCATGTTCAATCTCCATATTATCCGTATCTTCGGAAGATGAATTTCGTTTTTTTTTATCATTGTTTTACGCGATCTATCCTGTTACTTTTGGTTTATTATTTTCTTTTAAAAGAACGTGTGTTTTAATATAAAAACATTCGCAGCTACCTCGCGTGCAGAAGCAACTAAGAGTCAGTGAGTAAGGTGTATATGTAGGTCTGTATGTTACAGTGTTTTTTTTTTGTATCGATTATTTGATGGAAAAATCGTGGATGGTATAGGTAATTTTTTTTCGGGATTGGTTATTTATATTTTTCAATATCTTCCTCTAAAACGTGAAATTTCTTGCCAGATATTTCTCTTTTTGATAATATCTCAAAGACAGACTTCGCATCGACTATGTCTTCACCATACGCAACTTTTGCATCTAAAGTTCTCTTCACCACACCCCCAACCCCATCAGCCGCACCTATGCGATGTGACGCCTCGAAGAAAGATAGGTCGCTTCATGGAATACTTCATTTTGCGTTATTTCACAAAAAAAGAAAAAGTAATATTTTTGACGATATTGCGTCGTGGGTCCATCAAACCAAACGTGGATGCGAACAACTGTCGGAAATTTTTCTTTAATAAAATCTATAATTGGTTTTAAATGGGCCTATATAGCTTCGGAGCCATGATTGAGTGATGGAGAAATGGTGCAAAAACATAAAGGTTTCTCATTTTTTATAGATAATAGACCAGTATGCAACGTGACTTGTGTCTTTGAAGATCCAAAGTGCATGGCCTGCACTTCTTCTGCCATTTTACACACGTAATTTTCAGAAAAGTCATAGTGGAGAATAACTTCGTTATCTTGTAGTTTTTCTATTGCTTCTTTATAGTGTTTATATTGGTGGTAAATGTTATAATGATGAGCATTAAAACTTTTGAGGTCTCGTTGTATCAAGTCGACAAGATGACGAAGTAAACCGGTTTGTTGTAGTGTTACCATTCTTTTGGTAATTTTGTTTTCACCACCTTTTTCAAATTTGTGACTTTTACTAATAAATTCATACTAAAAGACCTTGGGCACAAATGTATGGACTCTGGTCCTGGACCCAATAAATATAAATAGTATATCATTAGAAGGGTATATTCTCATAGAGCACGAATAGATATGGCGCTTGTTCTGATATGTTGTCCGATCGGAGTTCGCGTACATTGAATATTAAATCAATTTTTGATTAAATCTCTAAGTATTTTTGAAATATTTTTCAAACGGCCGAACCGATTCTAATGATTTAATCTTAAATGAAAGGTATACATCTCTCCAGTGTTATAGTGTTCATAAAATATTTTAAAAAAAGATGGCGACCGTGAGCTTTAATGTATTGGGATTTACCGTAATGTGTTAGGATTTATTTATTTTTTGCTCGAAAGTGGAAAATAAGTAAGTACTTGATTTTAATTAGTTTCTTTACATTTATATTCTATACATACATAAATACAAAATAATGACATACATAATAATGTAATGTGTGTACATAAACTGTTAAATAAATAAATAAATACATCACGCCTGTCTCTCAGAGGGGTAGGCAGAGACTATGGATCCTATACCCAACTTATACCCAACTTTCACTCCCATAAGTCAACGTAGGAACCAACACAGCACTACATACAAACCACTTGCTCAACTCTTTCACCATCAATTCTACTTTCATTACATTTTGGTTAAAATAAAACAGCTCTTTCATTTTAGTATATTTTTATTTTACATAACACATACCTACTTCATTACAATAATAGGTACCTACTTAAATAACTAAGCATCGTCAATAATTACATTGTTCAAAAAAATTGCGGGTTCCGTGAAACCTTGATGTCTAGCATATCCTAGGTACCATATTATTGAAATAATATGAGCACAGGAGCCCACAGTGCGCCGACCTGTCAAGCATGTACAATAATGTTGAATAATTGTATTATTATTTGAGTTTATTAATACATAGCAAAAGTATTGCTTTGACCTAACGTGTCGAGACTGAATGCGACCTCGCAAAAGCCACGTATTTTCTTGTATGCCATATTGTTGTATGTCATGTAAGGCATCTTCCCTATATGTTTCGATAGTGTAGAGTCCATTATGTAAGTGCTCGCTGCAATACGATTTTGCAAGTTTGAGCTGATAAGTTCCCAAGGACAGTAATATGACATCTTCTTCGCTTAATCGAGGAAATCCTTCGACATCATTGGCGTCCATTCTTTGGAAATCAGCTCTTCTGTGATTTAGTCGTTTAGCTTCTACGTAGTTATATAAAATGTTTGGTGTGTGCATTTTTTGTGTTATTCGTTCAATAAAACCTTCTGAATGTTGACTGTCGGTGATTGGGATGTGGAAGTGGTTTGTTATGGCAGCTGCTATTTTCAAGTCACAGAACATGTGAAGCAGTGCATTATTAAAATATTTTTGTCTGAATAGTTTGAATTCGACCTTAAATCGCCCATTTACCACCTCCACTACCCAACGACATATTGTTACTAGTCTTGAATCGTTTGCTTGATCGGTGGTGAGCTGCGTATCTTCTCGGTTTTTCGTCGGTGGAACGTGATGGACATATCCACGACCTTCGATGTGACTCAAACTATCACGGAAGCCGCGGTCTAAAATAAAAACATCATTCGGCTGCAGTAATGTGTGAAGTGGGTGTTGATCGTTATTCATGGTTTCGCTCATTATTTCAGCATCTGTTTTTGTGGCTGCAAATGGTCCTATCACATCAATTATGTAACCATCCGATGTTACAAGCAGAAATGGCTTTAAAAGGTTTTGGTATTTGTGTAAGCTATAAGATAGCCTTTGAAAAAGAAAATTGCTGCTTTTATGGATATAAATATACGATCCATCACAAATAATTATAGCTCTTGTATTTTCCTCATTTCCGAAAAGATGTTTTGGGATCCTGAGGTTTCTATTCAAAATGTCGTTTCTGTTTAAATGTTGAAATCCCAAATGATGTACCACATAATCGTTGCTGAGACACTCTCGAGCGATGGCCAAAATGCGTTCAAGTTTTCTTCGCGACATAGAAAACAACGTTGCAAGTCTCTCGTCGGGTTCGCCTGTTCGTAGTTTAGTGATAAGAATACCCAAAGCCGTTCTAGGATCTGCACACCTTTGACTTAATGAAGGCGTCTGTGATAGCATAGTATTGAACTGTTCATGGGTACGTCCAGTCCAAAAATGCATTTCTTCCTCGTTCATACCTTGCAATTCATCAAATCTCAATCGACGTCCATTTTTGAAAGCATTCCTAAGTATATCACAAACATCACTGAAATGCGCGGCCGTAAAGTCATGAGAGATGTTACAAAAATCAGGTAAATCGTCCCAATTATTTCCGTGCAGATGTTCGTGACATACTCTAGCGCTCTCGGGAATATACAGTTTATGTTCCATTAAAACATGAACTTTTACAACTTCCGGGATTCGATGGCGAGTTGTATTATGACAGCCTCGAAAGACACAATGCGTTGCTGTGTTTGGCGCTCTCTTGTAGTCCGGTACATGAAGCACATCACTTTGTTGCGGTTGCTGTTGTGGTGGCAGTTCAGGTTGATGCCGAGTCGCATTTTCGGCCCTTTGCCAGCAACGATGGCACAACTTCCGTCTACCATCGAACACTACCTGAAACAAATAATATTGAGTAAGCCTTTTAGTTTATAAATCCCTTTGAAAGAGTAAGGTCGCTCAAATAGGAAACACTAACGAAAAGCTTTTACTTACCTGTTTAAACCTGTATACAAGTCACTATAGGTACACACGGCTACATATCAAGCTATACATTTCCAATATAAGCTGATCTCACATTGTATAGGATTTCCGTACAATGTGAGATCAGCGTAAACTGGAAATGTATAGCTTGATGTGTAGCCGTGTGTACCTTCTTATTTATTTATTTATTAAAACTTTATGTACAAGTACAAAAAATACCGTACAAAGGTGGACTTAATATAGAGACAAAACATGGCAGGTGCAACATAAAGGGATTCATTATTTGTTATTGAACGTGTGTATAGTTCAAGAAAAATGGATTAGCAGACTTAACTGAGATATAACAATCGTCTAATCCATTTTTCCAGAAGTTTAAGTAATACTATTTAGGTACTAACCTCCAAAACAGCATTTTCTTGTATGAATGCTGCTAATTCTGGACGCGTTGTCGGCAGATTTTCAGATAAAATATGTTCTTGATATCTGCCTCGATGTAGTCCTCTTCGGCACATCACACAAGAACGGAAGGATTCCATTATGTTAAATAGTCCAACCGTAAAGCACTTCGGTAGTAATAGTTCAAGCCAGGGTCAACGTAAGATGCAGAAAACAGAGTTCAAAAGAATGCAGGGGTCAAAATCGTTGTAAACGTGATGAGAGACGAATACGTAGTCACACTAGTCACACACATAAACAACTAAAATGGCGGCACGTGCGCCGGCCCCGGCCGCTGCCAGGTAGCGGGCGGGGGATGGAGGGGGATAGCTGTGTTTTGCGTCTCCAATGACCGACCGGACCTATTCGCAGAATAAGGCTATTGTTAATACTTGCTTGGTAATAATAACTTGTAAGCCTAAATCTATATGAATGCCTTTTTACCTAAATAATAATTCATATTAAAAAAAAAACTATGTACGTACCTATATAAATAATATGTTTATGCAGTTTTTGCCGATGTGGAATGAGTTCATATACTCATTCCAGCTTAGTAATCACTACACAATACGTATTTTATTGATTTTTTGCGCACTATCCGAGATACTGAAAACACATATTTTATAAGCCGATATCTCGAATCGGACAACAAGTTCAAATGTACCCCAATAATAACTTTTTTTCCTCTTGAAAAGACCTATCCATCGATGTACGGTTTGAGCCCATTGGTCATAAGGACCAAAATGCCCAATGTCCTTACTCGTACATCCATATCTTAGTTTTGGTCAGCGGATACCTTATTATTAAGTTGTTTGTCACGGCACAGTTCATTCCGAATGCATGCAACTTTTTGACATAACGTTGCATACTATCTCGGAAACTAAATCAGTTACATCTGTTGTTTTCACTATGCCTAATTTCTTTAAAGCTTCAGCTTTGAAAATCAAATTGGAATGCTTAATGCAAGCACATGTATTACGGTTGCTTAGATTCGGCGGAACTATATAAAATGGACGGTAGCGTTTGAATTTCGTGAAGGATACAGTTCCGTCTTCATTTTTGTATTAATAATTTCAGTAGAGTATCAAGCAAAAACCGTTTTTGTTTCTGTATTTTATTTTTAGGTACATAATCTTTCTTTCCTGCAGTCATACGACTGACGTTACCCCTCGAAGAATTTTTTCAAATCACATGCTGTTTTTACCGACTTCAAAAAAAGGAAGGTTATCAATTCGACATGTATGTATGTAATATTATTGGAACAACTGCAAGATATTCACATAAGATAATCTGTTAGGGCTTCCAAGCAAATATACAAAATTTTATAGGTGTATGTATGTTTGTTTGTCCACGTATATCTCCGAAACTATTAATCGGATTGTGACCATTGTTTTTTTATTGGCTTACATTTACTTCAACTTAGGGCACAGTGCAAGTTTCATCAAAATCGGTTCAGTCATTTTCAAGATATGGACTAATACGTGTAAGTGCGACGGCCTGGCTTATTGATACGAGCTACGGGTGTGGTGTCGTAGGGAAACATCTCAAAACATTGGTCAAATTCTAGCACGTGTTAGAAAAAAAAAACCGGCCTTGTGCGTGTCGGACCACGCAATGAAGGGTTCCGTAGTTGGGATGAATTTATCCCAATAACAAACTTAACTTAGTAGGTGCGAAATATGTTCTCCCATACATTGATATACGTCACGGTCAATTCTCCAACTGCAAATGTAAGTTTGTAATCGCAAAAAAATTTGGTTGTTTCATAAGTTTGTTGGGATCTAAATTATCTATTGCAAGGCCATCAAGCGAATTAAACCCTACTCAAAGCAACATAAGCTTAACCCTTTGCAAATAACCTTTTGCCTAAATTTACGACTGCAGTTTCAAGTGTTGTGCCCTGTAACTTATATACAGTTACAGCCGAACTACGTATCAGCGGTAAAATGCATCGTTCCACTTCACCTTAACTACGTTTAGCTTGAAACGTTACCGTGATTGGAGATATTGGCACATAACTATCTGCATCTTTTGATTTCTCTCTGATTGAAGCGTCATCGAATAGAATTAGCACTGCATCAGGCAACTCTCCTTCTTCTAGTTGATCACGCCTTAGTGCAGGCCATCGGAATCCTTTTACAAATGCTGCCATTGACCAAGCCGTCAGACACCGAAACAGTTTTACCTTAAAAAAACAAAATTAAACCGACTTCGAAAGAAATTAACTCAAAATTATGAAATAATGTGTTTATATCTACACGAAATTAACCAACAAAACGAAATCAAAAGTAGGTACGAAACAAATTAGGGGCCTACAATTTTTTTTGAGGTCGGTGCCAGCACTTACCTATATAAGGAGAAACTCAATGACTGACATATATCGACGCAAGGCGAAACTACTGGGACTAGGAACGTGAAATTTTGCACTTTTATAATGAAGGAAAATGGACGAACGGAAACGGAGGGAGCACTAGAAGGGGAAAATTGCACCTTCAAAAAAAATAAAAAAGGGGGCGAAAAGGGCGGGATTTCGTTTGTATGAAAAATCTTATTCCTTGAGTTTTTTTTATTTTTTGGCAAGTTTCAATTTCCCACAACATGAATTCAAGATAGTATTTCAATCATTAACCGTTGTGCACAATTTCTGAGCAGTAACCTGACAAAAAGTACTAGGCATGCATGAATTCACTAAACTATTCAGTCATTGTGTTATGCGACTAATAAGATTTAGATGAAGCAGTTTATAACCTGGATTAACACATACGATACATTTTATGCCCGAAGTACGTTTCCATGGGATAATTTCCTAATGTGATACAAGTACGACTATTATAAAAACAATCGGTTGTTATGTAAAATGTCTTTTAACTCCGTTTTGTATCCGATATATCTTTTCTATTTTGATTAAGTTTTATATTCGATGGCTTTGCTGGCACCGACCTCAAAAGAAATTGTAGGCCCCTAATTTGTTTCGTACCTACTTTTGATTTCGTTTTGTTGGTTAATTTCGTGTAAAAATATTATTTCATAATTTTGAGTTAATTTCTTTCGAAGTCGCTTTAATTTTTTTAAATTTGTTTTTTAAATTCTAATACCTAAGCATTTTGCCAGATTTGTTTTCATGTTATATTTCTTGCCCGTTTCACTTTCTGTAAGCTTCTTAAAAAAATATCTTTCTTGGAATGTTTTACTAAGTTAATATGTTTCTTTTAAGCTCTGTTCAAGAACATGCTTTTGTAAAAGTTTTTGCTTTACTCTCTCCTTAGCTTCCTCTGCAATATCAGGAAGTTCCTCCTCAATGAAAATGTTTGATTTAGTCTTAGGAGTAGGTTCATTGAAAAAGGGAAAAACCTGTATTTCAACTGATTCTGATTGGTTAATAATGCTTTTTTTAAATTCTTTTTGTAATTACAGCTTCTCTAAATCATCATAATGTGAGAATTTTTTTTCTAGAGCGTGTTAACATTTTTCTTAAATTAAATTTTTTTAGAGGCAATATTTCTATTTTTTCTTTTAGTTTTTTATTTTCTCGTCCTACTTGACTACTATAGCGACGACGTGCCCTTTCAGCTTCGTTACTAGTACTGACTTTTATTTTGGGAATGCCTTCCTCTACCTTTTTGATTTCCTCCTCTTCTGCCTCTGTTGTTTCCTCTGTTAGCTTGATGACTTTTACACTGATATGCCTTTTGGCCCTCTTTGCCTCACTTGTGACGAAGCTATGCGCATCAGCTTCCCTGCTTGTTCTACTTTGTTCTCCCTTTACTTTTAGTTTGGCATCTAACATCCTCTGAACAAAGCTGAACTCAACACATTTCTGAACAAAACTGTACATGAAGATCTATCTATACAACAAATGGACATACCAACAGCGTTCCTAAATGGCGAATTAAAGTCTGATGTATACATAAAATATCCAGAAGGGCTAGCAAAAGAAAAAGGAAAAGTTTAGAAACTAAGAAAAGCACTATATGGACTCGAGGAAGTCTCAAGATGTTGGAATGAAAAACTTAACAATTTTCTCATAAAGAAAGAATTCAGTCGTTCACAACGAGATTTCTGTCTATATCCTGTAAATAACGTTTACATTCATATATTTGTTGAAAGACATTCTAATTATTGGAGAAGGACAGAAAATAAAAAATACTTGAAAGAAGAATTTAAAGCCAAAGATATGGGCAACATCTGTAAATTCCTAGGAATGGAAATTAAGAGATTTGACAAAGGAATAGAAATAAAAACAGACAAATCATTGATATAATGTTAAAGTTTAACATGCAAGATAGCAAAGAAAAGTACACCAATGGAAATCGGTTTACACATAGTACCGGAAGAAGAAATTTTAAATTTAATTTAATTTGTATTTTTTTTTTTTGAATTTTTTTTTTTAGAAAGAACTTGTAGGCTCACTGATGTATCTCGCTACAATTAGCAGACCTAACATAGCATATGCAACAGGATTCTTGAACAGATACATGAATCGACCAACACCGTCACTCTGGAAAGCCGGAAAGAGAATCTTGAGATATCTGAAACAAACAAATGAAAAAGAATTATTATATAGAAAACAAGAAACTAATAAAAATTGTTTAAATAAAGCTATCAGTTCTATTTGCAATTCTGTGTATAGATTGCTCACTTCATACATCAAATGGGTTTTATGACCACCCAGAAAGTATATTATGGGCAAAGGTATATGTTCACTTATTAAATAAGGATGGAAAACGTTTGCCATATAGTCAAAGAATTTTCGGATTTCATCCATCCGTTTTCACTCCTCCCTACTCCCCACTCAGACGGTATACCCTCTGTCACTTTCTGAGGAATCCTCGGATAATTATAGACTACCATCGGAGGGTAATAAGCACCAGCGGCTGAGAAAGTAAACATTACAGTCATAGAATCTTTTGAAGAGCTTGTCTCGACATTGTAAACATTTTTCATACCTTTTAGTGCCAAAACTTTTCCAGTTTTTGGACACAACTGGAATCCACTCTCGTCTCCATTAAACACACGCTTTGCATCGTCCAATACCTCCACCGAATCCTTTTCAGTGAAATATTGGTGAATTTCAGCAAACCATTTGCGTATATCTGTTTCAGAAACGCAGGCACTCGAGAATGTTACACCCTCGCTTGTCTTGTTGTGTGTACACTGGATTGAAGATCTTCTGTCTTAAGAGGAAATCCTTTTTTTGATAGCTCTACGAGTATAATCCAGTTTTCGATACGAGTTACTTCTTGGTTATTTAAGTAAGCTGATGGCCCAAAGGTAGACTTATGTTCAGGATGTTTTATTTTAAAATGAAGAGTGGATTTCGGAATTCCGTACTTCCGCGCAATTTCACGAATTTTTCCACCATCGAACTTCATACAAAGTTATGTTATGTAAACTCTCAGAACTGTTAGCTCTATGTTTTAAATTTTGGGCATCTTGTCTTTTCTATCTATGTCTGCAATCAAACATGGGACATACATATATCGAATGCTTTGGTCATATCTAGAAATACAGCTATATGAATTTGTTTTTTGTCCACTGAACTTAGAATTTCTGTTATTAATTTAAAACATGTCAGTGTGAGCGAAGTTGCAATATTCCGTCAGGGCACTTTGATTAGTTGGACTTCGAAGAAACAGACTTCCGTCACGTTGTCCACAGCCGAAGCAGAATATGTTGCTGCCGCAACAAGTGCAAGTGCCGCTATAAGTGAAATAATTTTCATATTCGGAGTATTAGAGGACTTAAAGTTCCGTGAAAATATAAATTGTACATTGTTTGTTGATCAATGCACTATAAAGATGATTGAAACTTATAACCATATTAAAGTAAATTACATCAAATATATTGTAAGTATAGTTTTCATTATGTTAAAATATGTGGCAACTAATGAAAACAAAGCTGATATACTTAATAAGTCACTGTTCAAAGATATACACAATTATTTTTGTATTTCTCTCGGTTTATTGTGTTACACGTTGAGCGCCGCACAGCGATTCGATTAGAACATGCTAGCTAGACAAAATTATTTATTGGGGTATTTTGCTTCGTACGGCTTTCTTATGATGTTTTAATGCAGTTTCAGCACAAAACACCGAAATAAAAGACGGCAGGGTCACGCGTACCAAAAAAAAACAACAAATGGCAATCAATATTTCGTATATTGAGACAGGTAAAAAAATAACAATCCTAAAATACAACAACACAACAACAGTCATAAATTACTCAACTACTTATAACCTAGCTACTAATTACACAAAGGCACATAATGGGACATCATTACTACTCATTAACAATTTTTTTTTTCCTTTAAATAACATGCAGATCATAAAACTAACTTAGTACGAGGGGTGTTCAATAAATAGTGAGAATGAGTAAGACGCAATTATCTTTTATTATATGTTATTTTATTTTTCGACGTAGTCACCTTTCAGGTTTATACACTTTGTATATCTTTTCTCTAATCCTAAAATTCCCTTTCTAAAAAATCTTCTTCCTGATCCCTTAAAAAATCATTTACGGCGGCGACTATTCCGTCATCATCTTCGAATTTCTGCCCCCTGAGATGTTCCTTTAAGCGCGGAAATAGGTAGAAATCACTAGGAGCAAGGTCCGGTGAATATGGAGGATGTTCCATCAATTCGAAGCCAACTTCTTGAATGGCAGCCATCGCAACTCTGGACTTCTGCGCAGGGGCGTTATCTTGGTGAAACAAAACAACTTTAGCGAGTTTGCCACGCCGTTTCTTGCGTATTTCCTCACGCAACTTTGTTACTTGTCCTGCGTACATAGTCCCCGTAATAGTGGCTCCATGATTAAGATATTCGATCATTACCACCCCTTGGCTGTCCCAGAAAAGAGAGCCCATGATCTTTCCGGCGGATGGAATCGCCTTAAATTTCTTTGGAGTTGGAGATGACGGTCGCTTTCAAGTCATGGACTGTTGTTTCGCTCCCGGGTCATAATGGTGAAGCCATGTTTCGTCCATAGTTATGAATCAAGCCAAAAATCGGTCAGGATCTTGTTGTAACAAATCCAAACAGCTTTGTGAAATTCTCAGTCGAGTTTGTTTCTGCGCGTCAGAAAGCATTCTGGGCACCCAGCGCGCTGACACATTTTTCATATCCAAATGGTCGTTTATAATATTATGGACACTTCCTATCGAAATCTTTACTTCTTCAGCTATAAAACGAACAGTAACACGACGATCCGCCAAGACAATATTTTCAACTTTTTTAATCATTTGTTCAGTCACTGCCGATATGGGGCGTCCCGTTCGTGGGTCTTCGTTAGTGGAAGTTCTTCCTCGCTTGAACTCAGCACACCAACACGCAACCGTAGAATATGGAGGAGCATGAACCCCTAATGTTGCTCTCAAGTCTTGATTTACCTGCTCCGTAGTAAAATTTTTCAAGCAGAGATATTTTATTACCGCGCGAACTTCAATTTTATCCATTTTTAAGAACACGTTCCGAAACGACGCAAACAATAGACTTCTACTTTTAAAAAACAAAAGAGAATTAATTGCTTTTTTATTATCATCTTAACTAATGTCTGGGCTATGCCTGGTATTTTTTTTTTTTCTTTCCAAGGAGAATGTATCGCATTCTCACTATTTATTGAACACCCCTCGTATTCAAAAAATCAATATGATTTAACTAATAATAAAGGATACACAGCTTAGAATTTATTCTACATCACTAAATTCTTCTTCTGAAGAATCTTCTACATTATAATCTGACATACCACTATTTTGACAAAAATTACTAAGACTTACACTAGAACTTATATTTACAGTAGGAGGTATTATTAATTCTAATACATCAGAAGGAAGTTTACTTGTCGGTTTTTTTGTTAACTTTTCTAAGACCATTTATTACAGGATCAGATGTGATTAGCAACATAATATGTGAATCCCTATTTGTGCTAATACGTGAATGTTTTTGGGTATTGTGCTCTCGGAATCTTCTACAATCTTTATTGCGCGCTTCCTGAGCTTCCTCAGAAAGCTGCCCGATAGGTAGAAGAGCCAATTTCATAATATCGACTCAGTGCACAAGAATTTTGTGCACAGTAACAGACATGTAATACGACGAATAGAGACTAAGGTACAATTTTTTGTGTCCTGTGTGAAAGAATTAAATTTAGCAACATCAATATTGTAACCCGAAGCCAAAGTTCTAAGGATAGTGGCAAACTTCTTAATTTGAGTCACATCTACACCCGTAATATCTGAAGCCTGTTCAGGATTCTCAAAAAACCGACGTGCAGTATTCCCATCATTCGTATTACCGAATCCTGGTTTTGGTTTATCTATAATTAAACCCATTTCAGCCTTAAACCTATCTTGGATACGAGCCGAACGTTGCTTCACATCTTCTTTTTCACTTTCGTCTCGGACTTGCCATTTTTTAACTTCGAGACGATAGCTTATGTGAAACAAACATTCGAAAGAACGTATCCAAGCGTAAAGGGGAGAACTGGTTCAAGGTCCAAAAACGAATAATAAACCACTGATTATTAATAATGTTTATTTTTTCTAAAAAACACAAACAGTTTTTCAAATTACGATCAAATAAAATATTTTTTCAAACTCACAATCAAAATTTTAAGAGGACTAAGCCCAATTTTATATTAGAACAATCTCTAGTTATTTCTCAAATTAGAATATTATTATTAATCAGTCTTCAGTTTGGTAACAATAATCAATTACTTACTGTTTAATGAGAAAAAATTATAAAAACTTAAATTGCTTCAACAATGTACTGTTCATCCTGATCGTCAGACGATTCAGTGTTACTACTATTGTTAACAATAGCCGCAGATGTGGATGGTATATCTTTGTAATATTGGTCGTATTCTTGTGGAATAACTTCATCTTTTAAAAGTGATAACAAGTCTTTTTTCTTTCTTTGCGAAACCGCAATCCGCGATTTATATGCCTCTTTCAGAAACTTTTTAGTTTGTTCATGCATATTATCTGTTTATTTTTTATCGTTGTTTTTGGCTTACAAATGTCTATTTCTTTGAAATGTTGATCAGTCAAATCGTATTTGTAAAAAATCGAAGTGGGGGATTCTTTCTTCAGCTGTAGCCATTTAATTTTTAACCACTGCACTTGCTCATTTTTTGTATTTTTTGCCGTATTGGAATTCAAAGATTTTTCTAATCCCTTCAAATCATAAAATTCCCCGTGTTTCATAATAACAACATCGTAGGGTCTCGGTTTTATTCTAGCAGACCCTATCACCAACGCATACTCACGCAAAGTGAATATGCTTTTATGTTTTCGCGCTCTTTCTATACACGCATGAATTGAATCCACTTCTAAATACGAATGCCCCGATTCCATAAAATTTAAATCGATCGTGTCTAAGTGAGGTATGTTATTGACAGCATATAAAGCCGCTAGAGTTACATATTTATTGCGATTCTGACCGCCACATGTGTCAGAAAATGATGCGACATGAGTAACAGTTTCGGGTATACTACAAAGATATTTCAACGATATCGATCCGATTTCAGTAGAACCTTTTTTGCCATTACATTCGTCCCGTCATGAGAATCTAGGATAGTAAAATTGAAAATCGATAATTTGCGCAAATAATAGATTTTGCAATCTCCGGTAAAAAGTACCGATAGAATAGCTTGAAGATCAAATGTTATAGCCCGGAAAGCACCATCGAAATCTAAGCACCTTTGCTTATCTTCTTTTTTCATAATCAGAGCATCAGTTTCGCGTTTTTTGTGGTTATCGTATTCTTCTTGTAAGGGAGCTTTATTGGCGGATCGTTTATACACGTTGCATTTTGTGCACTGGTCTTTCTTCGGCTTGTAAAATGCGAGTCTTGGATTATAAGAGTGGAAAATATTTTGATACACATAAGGCGAAACAGGGGTTATTTTCTTTTCTGGGCAAAAAAAATCTTTGTACATTTTATATAAGCGACTCAAGTTGAGATCACTGTCCAGATAATGTTTTTTAGATTTTTTTCGACAAAAGTGGGATTCAACCCGAGGGTACTGGTCCATATGCTCTTTTACAAAGTTGGTGGACTCCACTGAAGTAATGTTTGCGGGCACTTTTCCTATTCGTTTGTCAGTACCCATAAATATGCCATTGAGCCCTCTATTTTTTGAACAATTATTAATGATGCTCGAGCTAATATTGAATGTATTACAAAAAAACTTTTGGCAAACTCGTTTTGTACCTACAGATAGGTGACAAAGCCAATACTGACGTGACATAGTACGACTTTTTTTTTGCCTTATAAAGACGTAAGACTTCAGCCTGAGTAATCAGGCTACTAAGCATAATTTTTTGTTGTTTTGCATCACCTAGGCTCCGCAGATATCTTGTCTCAAATATTCTGGAAACAAAGAATTACACTTATAACGACATTTGGAGCAATCTGTAGGCTTGCATTCTTTTGGTTCCATATATATTTTCCTTTCCTACTTGTGTATTACCCTTTTCCTGTTTGGCGTAATTTTTTAACAACATTTCTTTTCCATTTTTCGGGCATTGCCTTCTTTCTTCGTCTTGGTTGATTTTCCTTTGTAGCTTCTGCTGTGTCACTTATATCAGTTATATCGCTATCTAATGATAATGGTAGATGAAGTCGTTTAGACGGTGTAGGAGAATAAGATGATTCCGAATAAGGAGATAATTCGTCATCTGACAAATAAAGATCTTGGTGTAATAATGTATTTTTACTTATTCCTGTTGATGTACTCGGCTTTGGTGAAACTTCATCAGGTTCGTTTTGTACAGTAATAGGCGGATTTTCTAACACCTCTAAGTTTTTGGAAAGAAGAGATGGGGAACCATTTTCATTTGAAAGGTGATCTTAATCGGATATTTTAGAGGCAGCATTGACATCTTGCAGAGATGCAACGTCATGATCTAAGACTGTATTTGACCTTATAGCAGCCTGTGATGGATCTCTTTTTTCTTCAAAAGCATTTAAGGGTGCAGAGATGATTGTCTTTTTCTGTATTGCCATGAAAGTCAGGAGATGCTTGTGAGGTTAGAGCTGACGTAGATTCATCACAGTTGTTTATATCGTCAAGGTTATCAGATTCTGAAACTATTACTTGATTGACTGTGCATCTAATATCAGACTATGTCATTGAATTTCGAATTAAAACTAGACTTTCTGTCGCATTCTCATTAGATACTTTGTCAAATAAAGGATATAAATTTTTAACAACTTTTTTCCGGGGTGTTGGGGTGACGCTAACTTCATTTACAGTTGGTGATTCGTATATGAACGATTTATCTAAGGAAATCGGCAATGTATTAAATGCGAAGAACTGCTCAAAAATATTAAAAAGATACTTTCTAGATAGCAGTGCGATCTAGGAAAAATCTATGTACCTACCAAATTGTTCAATAATTAATATGTAGTGGCACCGAGTTGCCGTGTCTGGCCACTCCACTGTTAAACCCGCGATGGTTTGTGTGGTGTGTTTAACCAAATATCTGTTTTTTTGTGCTTGTTTTTTTTTTTTTTTTTTTTTTTTTTTTTCTTTATTAAGGAGCTTTGTCACAATACTGACTATGTCGCTCCATCATAGCCAAATTTTGAATTTATTCAATTATTTTATATGATTGTAATATATATTGTAGAGAGTTCTAGCCTCATCCGACATAGGCTTAGCTAAAACACCATTTAAAGTACCAACTCCTAACATATTTTGGGAATCAAACCGATTTCTCCTAAGGCGTTCGCCCCGCTCACACTCGATCAAGATATGATGTACGTCCTCGATTATTCCACATTTCTCGCAATTAGGTGAAGGTGTGATACCCATAAGGAACGTAAACTTCCTTGATGGGATGTGACCAGATCGAAGCCTCATGGCAGTAACTATATCTTTTCTATTGAGTGAACAGTTATCTATCCACGGAATTATTAGAGGCTCAGGTTGAATGGTCTTGTACCAGATACCTTTTTCTCTTGATCTCACATCATGAAATTCTTTCCACAGTTCATGACAATATTTTTTAACCAGATAGAAGTTATCTGCGAAATATGGTACTATATCTAACGGAGTACCGTCTATGCAGGCCCTCTTAGCACAAACATCTACCACCTCATTGCCATGTATCCCGATATGAGACGGAATCCACTGCAGTATTACTAATTTACAATTCTGTTGAAGTTTCAAAATCTGATCAATAATTGTGTAAGCTATCGGTGTTCCTCGAATTGTCGAGGTACAACGAGCCACATGTTGTAAGGAACTCTTGGAGTCAGTTAGTATTAGAAACTTACTATGATTTATTGATTGAGTGTATGATAAAGCTTCGCTAATTGCCAACAGTTCCAGGTACATTATAGACACGTTCGTGTCAATACTAAAACCCATAGATATATTTTGTTGAGGGTCATAAAAAGCCGCTCCGGAATTATTATTTTCTTTGGAACCATCTGTGAATATTTGATAAAAATTTGGGTATTCTGTGTTTACGTATTGACAACATAAATCATTTAAAACCAATGGCTGAAATCGTTTTTTTGCTTGATTTACTCCGTTAATGCTAAAGTTAATGTTTTTAGATAAATCTATGTAACTGACCCAAGAGCGATACCCGAACATCTCTAAATTCTGGCTGCAGTGTATTCGTAAGTCTTTAAGGTATTCATGGCTTAAAATGAGTAAAGGCTTGTTCTTCCTTTTCCACAAAGGCATCTGAGGTAAAAAATCGTCCAGCATGTTAACAACTGTATGACTACTTAACAACGACTTACACTTTAAATAAAATTTACCGGCTAAATAGTTTCTACGAATAAATAGGGGCTGGAGACTTAATTCACTACTCATGACATGAATTGGTGTAGATTTTATAAAGCTACCGATGATCCTCATCGCTTGGTTTTGGACTTTGTCGAGTTTATACAAGTTTGAGTGGCAACTGTCTCCATACAGAAAGCTAGCGTAGTCCATACGACTACGTATTAGAGAAATATAAGCGATTCTTAAGTGTTTCGGGTGAACGCCCCAGTTAGCTCCAGATAGAACTTTAAGGACATTGAGAAATCTTGCTGTTTTTTGATGGGTTTCATTTATATGTTTGGCCCATCTTAGAGAACGATCCAGCCAAAGGCCCAAATATTTTACATTTTCTTCTACCTGCAAGAATGAGTTGTTGATTTTAAGAACGCCTATTTCATTATTTTTACCTTTTTTAAAAATACAAGTTTTAGTTTTTGTTGTTGAAATCTCTAAACCGATATCAGCAAGGAGTTTGGCAAGTAAGTTCAATGAGTTCTGTAAATAATAACAAGCTTGAGCTACACTATCTTCAACGGAGTAGACAACAAAGTCATCAGCATATTGTGAAACATGGACATGATCGGAACTAATTTTTTTACATAAATCTATAGTGGCTACATTAAATAGTAACGGGGATAGAGGGTCGCCTTGTGCTAAACCCCTTCCCGTAGTTCTTACCATACGTAAATCGTTTACTTTAATATTTAAATGTCTCTCACGAAGAAACTCCCAAAGGTATAAACAAATCCTATTTCCTACGCCCAGCCGATCTAATGTCAGCAATAGCTGGGTTATATCTACATTATTGTAGGCATTATCGATGTCTATGAAACAACCGACCGTGACACCATTTGTACAAAAACCTTTTTGTATCCTAGTAACTAATAGACTTAAATTATCGAAACAAGATCTACACTTTCTAAAACCTAAAGTGGTATCGGCAAACAAACATTTACTTTCAAAATACCATTCTAATCTCTTTTGAATAATTGAATGGAATATTTTACATATACATGAAATAAGTGAAATAGGTCTAAGTGATGATACCATATTATTGTCTCTTCCAGGCTTAGGAATAGGAATTACACCAATTTCTCGCCATTGATTCGGTACTAGACCTAAGGAAAGAAATTTATTATACAAGAATAATAATATTGATTTAGCATTATCTGAGAGATATTTAATCATAGAAAATGATATTTCATCATTTCCTGGACAGGTATCTTTGGATTTTATGCTTTTATTAAGTTCTACTAACGTTATTTGCGAATCTAATTTTGAATTTTGAGAATTAAACAATGGTTGACAAACAGGGACATAATCAGGAGTCAAACTATGTAGCAGAAGACTTGCTTTATCATTATCAATAAAATTCCTGGGAGTTTTATAACCTTTTATCCATTTCATTTTTCGCCAAAGGTCATTAATAGAAGTGTTCTCATTCAAAGAAGAACAAAGTTCCCGCCAGGAATTATTTTGAGTACATCTCAAAATTCTTTGAGATTCTTGTATTTTATTTTGAAGATATATAAAATTTGTAGGAGTAGGGTTACGCCTAAATAACGCCAAAGCCAAACGTCGGAGTGCCACCGACTTTGAAAGTTCTCCATTCCAATAAGGTTTTGGGTTAAACTTATTACTAGGATTTAAACATATCTTAATATCCGGAACAAATCTATCTGACGCCATTTTTAAATTATCCAAAAATCTATTGTAAGTAATTTGGGGATCGTCTGTTATAATAAATGAATTAAAAATATTTTGTAAATAATCGGTATACTTTTTCCAATCCACATTTTTGAAGTTTTTCTTTTTGAAAAAAGACCTGTCAGAGTTTAAAGTAGTAGAAATTTTGATGACAACATGATCACTATTTAATGTTTCACTTGTCACCCTCCAGTCAAATCTTAATGATATGTCTGACGTCACCATAGTTATGTCCGGTGAAGATTGTCTCAAGCTACCACTCACTATTTGTAGACGCGTTGGGCTACCATCATTTAAGATAACATAATCGTAATCAATCACGGAATCCAGAATCTGATTGCCCCTCGCGTCTGTTTTATGCGACCAATTTGTGTGATGACCATTAAAATCCCCCAAGATCATGGTCTTCCCATTACCAAGTGAAAATAAATAATCCCACACTCTTTGATTTGTGTGAAGTTCTGGCGGGCAATAAATAGCAATAATGTTTTGAATTTCATCACAGTTAAACAATTTTATTTTAACCATTTCTAGACCCGAGTTGTTATTCGTCAAAGGGATGCGCACTGCCTGAATCGACTTGTGCGTCACAACAGCTACTCCGCCATAAGAAAGGTCCCTGTCCTCACGAAAAATATTGTAGTTACTAATCTTTAAGGGTGTATCACGATCAAGCCACGTTTCACAAATTGCAGCTACATGTATATGTTCCCGGCTTAATAACTGTTCAAATAATTTTAATTTAGGCTTAAGACTACGAGCATTCCATTGAATCACGTTTAAATCAATACTAGTTTTCGTTTTGTTAACCATTATCACCCAAAAACATTTTAATAATCATGGATAAGTCTGGCATAAGGTTAGTTAAAAATGTGGTAAACCAGTCTGTACATATCTTAATCATGGCTTTGAGACTAGCGACTACGGTATCTTTTCTTTCCTTAATAAAGTCCTTAATCTTTCGTATAACTTCACTAAATGACCATGATTTCCAATGTGTCTGATCCATATTTTCTGACTGCGACGCTGGACCAGGAAGGCCTTCTGCCGATTTTTCTGAATCCGAAGTCTCAATTTCTGCCATCACATTACTTGCTATTTGATAAGGTACTTTCTTCTTCTTCTTATTTTTCTTTTTGTTTTTTGATTTGTCAGAAATTGAAGGATTATTTCCATCGACAGTTTCAATATAAACTTCTTGAAAAGAAGCTACTGAATCTTGCTTGCCTTTTTGAACTGCTTGAATACGAGTATTTATACATTCAAAGATCGGGCTTGGAGCTCGTTGAACTTCTTGTGTGGGGAGTGAGGGGGAATCAGAATATTTTGAAAGGGCTATTTGATACGTGCAATTGTATTCTGACATCAATTCTCTAATGCGCTTCTCTTTTTTATACACAGGGCAATGTTTCGACATAGCCTCGTGATTGCCTGAGCAGTTAGCACATTTGAATTTTGTTGTATCACAAGTATTATGGTAGCTACAACACTTTGGACACAATGCTTTACTTGCTGGGCACATTTTAGCTATATGCCCAAATCTCCAGCACTTAGAACACTGTGTCACAGGAAACGTATAAGGTTCTACTCTTATTCTCAGTTCAAATATCAATATGTGTGTAGGTAAGGAAGGACCTTTAAAACCAATTCTAAAAGTTTCACTTTGAACCCATTCTCCTCCATCTTTTTTATTGAGTCGTTTAGCTGTTACAACTTCCTTTTCAGAGTAAATATGTTCTATAAGTTCCTCTACAGATAAGCCCAATTCGATATCTCTAATAATGCCGTACGATATTCCAACCTCCCATGTTTTTTGTATTCGCCAACCAAGTTCACTAAATACCGGACAGCACATAAATTTATCTGCACTGCTTTGGTTACTAAATGTAACCAGCAATTTGTATGGGTTAATATATTTTATTTTGTCAACGTCCATCATCTCATTTTGTTTTAATAATTTTGCAAGTGCAAATTGTTTGGGAATCTTTTCCTTAGAGGTTACGGTAACTTGTATTTGTGATTCTACAGACACAGCCTTGTTATGTTTTGCCTTCTTCTTAGCATTCTTTGACACAGTTAGCCAACCTTCTTCATTATTCTCGGTTCTTGGTCGTTTTCCCTCTGATGTTATTGTATCCATTTCTATTTCGTTAATGAATTGTGTTTGGTCATCTAATGTATCAGTGTTCCTATTTACATCATAATCCTCATCGTGATTTTGATCGCTATTCATTAAACACAAAGTTCATAATTGCGTAACAGCACACGCGACGCGATACCGGCCGGCGCGAGCGCAAACCGATAGCTAAACAGGTTTTTTGTTTATCACCAATTAACTAAAGACGCGTACGGATCGCACTGAGTGTGATTACGAACTGTGTGCTTGTTTTAATTAATAAAAAAAAATAAAAAAAATTGATGGCTCGATAGTTTGTTCGAATTACTGTCTTCATGTTTCTCCGGAGATTTGCAGGTTTCTGCGAATAACTCTGCAGAATTTCCATCTGTAATAGAACATGATCTGACATTTGAGTGATATTCAACTGGCGAACCCATATTGACTTACGTTACGTGCCAGTTTTCTGAATAAATGTACTAAATAAAGCCATGTATTCAAGTTTAAAATGAGTGGCGTGCCCGAATAATTGTGTGTGTGTGATTAATAGTAATGCTATATTTTTACATTTAAATGACTAAGTATTATTATTTTACGTTATAATTACGATAGTAAGGTGAATAAGTAAACTTATGTATTAACAGCACTTACGGCTATGCACAAACATACTAAGTACCTTTAGTTTTATCTCTAAGAATTTATGGTTTATTGGAAAAAAGTATTAAATACGTTTGCCATTACTGACTGCCTATGCATAAACATACTAAGTGCCTTTAGTTTTCTCTCTGAGAATTTATGGTTTAATGGACAAAAGTTTTAAATACGTTTGACATGACTGACTGCTAAAGTAGAGGAATAATAGTTTTCTGCTAAAATATAGAATTATAGTGTTAATAAACTACGCATATAAATAATTATACAAAAATAAGGTACAACATTATTAATAATAATAATTTGTTTACTTAGCTATATTGATTATGTCAGATAATGACGTATGTAATAAAACGAATGACTTAATATTAACTGCACTTATAACGTAGAGACGAAAGTACCTACGTGAAATGTAACACTTGAAAAGCACTTTAATTTCGTAAGGGATAAGGGCGGTCTCAATGTTAGTAAGGTACACTTGATGTGATGTCGTATATACAATACAACCCTCCAAACTCAAAAAATATGCCATAAATTGTCACCCAATTTATATTAAGAATGTGTTATTTAATTTCACTATAAATGTCTATGATTGAAAGAGAGTCCTTTGATTACGATTTTCAACTGCTGGCAGCCGCGAAACCACACGATATTAGTCCTTTTTTTTAAGTAATAAGGGATAATATCGTGTGTACATTTATGTAACACCTGTAATACGTTGGGCATCTAACTGTTAAAATTAAATTACAAGTCACTTATTGTATGTATTAAACACTTATTTTACTTACTTTTGACTATTTTACGTGATGACTTCTTCTTCATCTTTGGTTTTTGGTCGAGTTCCCGCGCCAATCCGCCGTGCACAACGAACGAACGATGAACACGAAGTCACAGTCAGTAGCCGATCGCCTTTCACAGCGTTTTCACGTTTAGGTCGGAGGTAAAAATTACGCGCCAAAATGAAAATGCCTTAAAAGAAAGTAGTACGCTTGAGTATTCACAGTACGAAATATACATTGAATTATATGTAGTTAGTTTATTTATACTTTTCTATTTATTTCACATGTACAATGGGACTATAGCTTAAAAGGATTTAATGCATTTGTACACTTTAAAAAATTCCGAACCCCTTAAACTGCCCTCATAAGCCAAAAAGCGTCATCTCAAAAAAGTGAGACTCGAGAAAATTCATGTTTTAGTTTTTTTGATTTCGCGTCAACTTAGTAGTTTTAAAATTATTCATTCGTAATATTAGCTACTCATACCCATATTTCTTATTGATGTTTTAAAAAAAAGGAAAAAAATGTTTTTTTTACCTCATTTTTGAGATACCGCTATTGGTCTTCGAATAATATGTTTATTAATATGAGTTACCGCTTTTAGTTATAGTGTGTTCATAGGAATTTTCATACAAATGTTTTTCTATACATTTTTGCTAAAAATCCATGTAAAAGAAAATAAAACACGAAAAAAGTGCATTTGGAAATAATTTTAATAAACTTAAGATTAACATAATTAGAAAATTTGTAATTTTGAAAATAGGCATCTATGTCATAAATCACTCAGAAGTAGGAAGCTCCCTCCAGAAAGACAGTCGATTGCCTGGTATTATATTTTGAAGGGATTTCAAAATATTGTTCTTCTTGGCTTGCGAAATTCCGTTAAGCATGGTTTTCTTCTTTGGAGGTGGAAGAACATTCGTTTTTAAAATCTTGTTTCCAATAATACTAGCAGTTATATACTCACTATCAAAGGAAGTCTTGTAATTAAAATCGAAACTACCTCCCGTAGCTTCCACTAGCACTATATCGCAGATATAAGGACGTGGATTAAGGCGAGACAGTTTGTATTGCGTTGTATAATCTTGCCATTCATAAAAGTCATTGCGGTCCATTTTTTTTGGAATCACATTTTTCCCAGCACTAGTCACAGCGGTATAAAAATCTTCAAAGTCATAAATCTTATTCTTCATCCGCTTCATAGACAATTCAACTCTGTGATGAAATGAGTCGGCAGACATAAAAGTGTGGCCGGCTTCAAAAAACTTTATAACAATTTTGTCAGCATTGATTTCACTCGAGTTAACTATATAAATTAGAAAAGAAAAGAATGTCCAGTTTTTATTTTGCGCTGAACAGTTATCAACCCATATAATTATATTTTTGGCATCTCGGTGAAACAGTAAAAAATGGTAATATGCACTGATAATTTCGTCCTTTGTCCTCCCAAATAATGCCTCATGCCACAACACAGGTACGATGGAATTTTGTCGACCTTTACCAGTTGGTACAAAACTCTCATTATAAACGACTATCCTGTGAGTGAAAACAGCAGACTTAAACATGTCAATCCTAGGAAGCATTATTACTTTTTGTAAGTCCGCAGAATATATTACAGTATCATTTTCTTTCTATTTGCTTTTTCCATATGTCCAACCCAATTTTGACAACAAATACAGTCATTATTTATATTATTTTTATCGTGTGTATCATCGTGCAAAAGAAATCCTTCACAAATTTCACATTCTTCATGCCCTAATTTTACAAAAGAAATGTTTAGATCGCGAACCACATTTCGATACTTGTCGTAAGAAATAATATACGAAGGATTCTTTGTCTTAAAATCTTTATATAAATGTGTTATTGACAAGTAACTAGGCAAATACAACCGATTGGGGGCGTGTTCGCGTTTATAGTGAGAAATACTAGGCTCGAAACTCACAATATGTTTGACTACAGCATTTTTAAAGAAGTTGTGATAAAAATAATCTAGTTTTACCAAGATATCCTGAATGAAATATTCATCACGTTCAATATATATTACATTTAAACTTTTAAAGGTAAAAATCAATAAATTACAAAATAATCTTTTTGTTACATATTGCCCTTGAATTTGTATAAATAATTAATAATTAGTAATAAATATTCGTTTTTTTTAAGTTATTCAAATTAAAATTCAAAAGTCATTTATTCAAACTAGGCTGAGAATCAGCACTTTTCAATCGTCAAAATTACATAAGAGAGGCCCCCAAATCGCCTACCCTTCACCACTTCCTAATGCATTAGCTGGGAAGAAGAAGTGGCGCAACAAACTCCCCAGCAGCTGTCTGTTCAGTTAGAAGAACAAAAAAAAAAGATTCTATATAATAGTATTCAAAATAATTTACATTACGCAACACAAAACATAATTTAAATTATTAGCCATATGTTAGCTAGCACACGCCAATATACCACACAAAATCATCGAGAACTATACTCAGGCAGAAATAAAAACTAAACGTAAACAGAACTTAATATCTAAATAAAAGCCTCCAGGCATAAAGGACGTGCCCGCTTACATACGTATATAGTTGTAACTGGAAGTTATAAATGATAAACTAGGACCATCGAGATAAAATAAATAAAACAAACAGTTAATTACTAATAACAATAAATAATATGATCAATTGTCGAGGTCACTAGCTAACCACTTATTGCAATACAACTCATTAAAAAAAACATTTTAATGAGTAGATTATGTCAACATATTAGATAGATATGTATTTGTCCGTTTTGGGGGTATGAGGAACAGGGTGTAAAGTACACTCATCCCCCATAGAAAAGGGAGGATCCTCCGACCAGACGGGTGTGATGTCTGGCGGGCAACTGCCCAGAGGTTGAAGTCGGGAAGCTTATGTTTATCGCGCGGTAAACTCTAATTGCGCGATGCAGGATTTGTGTGACGTCAGGATGTTGTGTGACGTCAGGTCTTTGATGCATAGTTCGCATGTAGCGATGTAGATGCCGCTACATCACTCCCCTCCGGAGACCGGAGGTCGATAGTGGGCTGAGTCTTGAACCTTGCGATGCTTCACAGTGCCAGCTGTGGTTCCAGTGAGTCGGAACCGGGTGCCGCATAGTTAGCGGTGAGTCGGAACTGTCTGCGGTGATTCCCCAGTGAGTCGAGGTGGCGCTGCGTCTTGATCCAGTGGGTCGGATGTGGTACAGCGCCGGGTTGTGGCTGAGGGTGATGACCAGGAATGCGCGTTCGCTGCATGCTGGTGGTCAGGATACCCGGTGGGTGCTGACTGACTGGCTGTGTGACTTGCCTCACGAAAGCTTGCGGGAGTGATGATGATGATGACGTCACGCTGAAGTAGTTGCACGAAGGCTGCGTTGACGTTCATCACGTCGGGGTCACCAATTTAGGGGTATGAGGAACAGGGTGTAAAGTTCACTCATCCACCATAGAAAAGGGAGGATCCTCCGACCAGACGGGTGTCGTGTCTGGCGGGCAACTGCCCAGAGGTTGAAGTCGGGAAGCTTGTATATATGTTTATCGCGCGGTAAACTCTAATTGCGCGATGCAGGATTTGTGTGACGTCAGGATGTTGTGTGACGTCAGGTCTTTGATGCATAGTTCGCATGTAGCGATGTAGATGCCGCTACATCCGTTTTCGTCATATTGTAGATATGGTACTGTAAGAGGACGGATTTTTTAATTTCTGGATGCATATGAACATTTACCTTCAATTATGGTTTCTGATCCCAGTAAACTATCAGGACATAGAGCAGAGCAGTAATAGCCTAGTGGTATGACCGTCGGACTACCAAATCATAGGTCTCGAGGTCGAACCCAAGGCACGCACCTCTGACTTTTCGGATTCATGTGCATATTGTATAATTATCACTTGCTTCAAGAACGGTGAAGGAAAAACATCGTGAGGAAACCCGCATGCCTGAGAAATATTTCTCGACGGAGTGTGAAGCCAAGTCAGAGCCCATAGGCGGCTTTAAAACTCTGACACAAGGTTAGTCACTAACCACACAAAAAGAAGAAGATCAGGAGATGCGCCTAGATAAGGCCTTTCCTGAAACAAGAATAAACCACATTCCACACAACCAGATCATAAATAAATGTTTCTGAAATAAAACCCACCCTTCATGCTATTGCAGGCTAAGGACTGACAGCTTGATTACATGCTTATATTGAAATTGAATTAATAAATAGTAGTTTAACCAAAATAATCATATTTTTTTATATACATAATAATCAATCTTTTGTTAATTATTAAGAATATTTTTATAATAAAGATATACATCATCACATTTGTACATCTAATGCTAGCATCTAGTGCATATTATTTCTTTTTACATTTGTTTTTGAAATTTTCTTGGTTGCTGTATGTTGAATCAGTGTTATTTTCACTATCTGTGCAATCACCAAAATCTATATCACTACTACTAGTACTGCCACTAACATTTTTTTCCTTCCGTGTGATATTTTGAATACTGCCAAAAAAATAAGCGTAATTCGTTTTTACTGAAGCGCGTAAGGAATAATGCAATTTAACTGCAATTTTACGACGGAAAACAGGAAGGGCGGTCGCAAGTAACCAAAGACCCCTACGAACGACTGCCCTACGTCATCTACATATATATAATATGCCGTCTATATAATAGGCCGTCTATTTAATAGGCCGTCTATTTGTTACCGACCGGACTTCAAAAGCGCAGTTCCTTGTGGACATTGGTTCCGACTTGTGCGTTTTTCCCCAGTCTGCTGTCAAGACGCCCTGCATCCAGTCAAGGTACGATCTGGTCGAACGGCACGGTAATACACACTTATGGGCCAACACAGCTGCAGTTGTACTTAGGCCTCAAGAGGAACTACAGCTGGAGCTTTACTATAGCTGACGTTGGGAAACCCATCATTGGAGTGGACTTCCTCAGCCATTACAATCTGTTGGTAGATTGCACGAATCAACGCTTGATCGATAGTTTGACGTCTTTGTCGGTTCCTGCCGCATACTGCAGCACCATCGATATTGCATCCGTGAAGGCCGTCGTAAGAGATACCGGCTACCACCATATACTACGTGAGTACCCCGAAATCACACGACCTTCAGGAAAACAGCTACCAGGTACACACATTCTCAGCGTTTCCAGAAGAGCACGAAACCCATCCACGTCAATTTTTCGATCACCTGAAGCAGTACGGCATCGTGGCCAACACAGCTAAGTGCTTGACGAACTCTGTAGCGCCCGTTGGTCCAGCTAGGTTCTGAAGGTGCCGCAGGGAATGAGACGGCTTACGATCGCCTAGCTCTTCGTGGCAGAGGAGTTGTTTAATGCACTTCTCCTGGGATGCTGACAATCGCTTGATGAGCTCAGCTTTTAAGGTTTCGAATCTGTTGTTCTCTGGCGGGTTGGTGATAATGGCTTTGACTTGCAAGGCGTACTTGGCTTCCAGCTGTGAGAGCAAGTAATAAAATTTCGTGTTATCGCTCGTAATTCTGGACATAATAAATTGGCCCTCTAACTGCGCAAACCATAAGGCCGGTTCTTCCAGACAAAATGGTGGACCACGCAATGGCATTCCAACCCTCGCTACCTCTGCAGAGATACTAGGAGCGTCCTTGCAATCAGCAAAACTATCCGTTTCTGGCATTGTAAAAAAAACTTTAAAAATCGCTCACCGCTTACGACTGAGACCCCACGAGAGTTGACCAATTCTACTCGATTCGGGAATCGAAACCGGTATCTAATTAATATTAGATATGAGTGAAGCGTAACGGAAGGATGAGAGAATGGGTATAAGGAAGGAATGAAATGAAAATTATTATTAATGATTATTAAACTATATTACTGAACTTAAATTATAAACAAAACAAAGCGATTTGATACAGCAAAGTAAAAATACAAAGCGCGGTGCGAACCGATTGGTATGGTAGCTAGTCGAGAACGTACTGGCGTCCGTAGCTCGGCGCGCGCGCGGGTATCTTCGTGCGCACGCCATCGGTCCGGAACTCAAGGACGTCCTCGCCTCGGCCAGTACAAATATGACGCGCTCGGTGCGAGTGCGCGGTGCGTGTAACTGTGCGGCCGTTGAACCCTAGGAGAACAATGGATCACCTGATTTTCGAATTGGCGCAATTCCATAAGCGGAAGCGAATTTCTTGAAATTGTAAGGTGGTGGTCTAAGTGACAATTGTTTCCGCCACAAGCACATAATGTTCTACTTATATCTTTGTACACAACACCGCATGAACGAAGCAATTCAGAACCTATGAAATGTTCTTGATATTGCAGGAAAACACTCTTGTTCTTCTAAACACATTGGTAATCTCTTTCCACGCTTCATTTTTGTAAACAGTTATACACGCACCTTTGGTAGATACGCACTATGCGGTTAGCCGGAATACGTTCAGCCGTCCGGCTAACCGCAGTATGCGGTTGCGCTTGCGGTTAGCCAGGTGGCGGGTAGCCGCAACCGCAACCGGAACGTGCGGTTGAGAAACCGTCGTGGTTTGCGGTTGGATCGACTCATTTCCAAGGTGGACGTCGAAGAAGTCGCAGCTATTTATTATATTTACTCGCGTTACATAAAGAAAAAGAAACAGAGAAATAGGTACTGGGTGCATCCTTATTTGGAATCACGAGATGAAAGCAAGCATTTTGAATTATTTTTCGAAGAGCTCAAAAAGTATGGAGATAAGTTTTTTGGGTATACTAGAATGAGTCTGAAATCGTTTGAAGAATTTTTAAGCATTTTAAAACCCAATATAACAAAGATACACAATTTCGTAATTGCAGCAAGCCGGAATTAAAGTTAACAATTGTGCTAAGGTAAGTAAAATAAAATACATTGTGTGATTAATTTATTATTATTTAATAATGAAAAGAAAGTGGGTTCACATTTTAAACATTGTCATTGTCATTTAAAGTATTGAAAAGTTCCAAATAAGACGAGTGTTCACTGTTCTGAGACTGTTGGCCAGTTGATAATGGCGATTGTACATCCAAATTTTGCAACGGACTCGCTGCGGAGTCTTGAGAAGGTGGTCGTCCGAATTCCGACGAATGCATAGGCTGACTGTTGGGATTATTTCCGGAATAATGCGCCGTCTGGTATCCACGATATCCACAATTAAAATTGGGCCTTGGAGAACTCCACGATGTGTTTGCATAGTAATCAGAAAACTGTTGTGCGTCATTAATTACCCTTAGAATATCTAACTTGGTTTGCATTCGCATGTGATCAGGTATTTTCTTAAACTCCTTTACCAATGACAAGAAAAAAAGGCGATCGTCGTCATCGTCCAAATTCTTCTTTTCTAAATTTTTACTTAGAACTCCGACTAATTGTGCACCGATATTGTTATCATCACTATTTTTCTTTATTTTCTTTGATGCTAATACAGTATTTGATGAAGGATTGTCATTATTCCGTGTAGTCGTGCCAACATCTTCTTTTGCTGTAGCATCTTCATTTGCTGTAGCATTACCGTCTGTGCGATTAACAGTTACAGTATCTTTTATAAATAAAAGATTATCAAGTCCATAAATATCCACCAACTCTTCCCAAGCTTTTGAACGTAAGTTTCTATCCGAATATTCTGCCGATTTTGTATTCCAGATTGCTGGCCTATTTTGTATCTCAATTATAATTTTTTCTGTATCGAAATCCATAGTTAATTATCAATAAAATGCGCGAGCGTCGGTGAACACGTACACCGTCAATGGCGGGCAACCGCAAACTAGCACTATCCGCGTAGTGTGTATAGCAACCGTCCAGCTGGCTGTCAGTCGGGCCGCAGCGTTCAGAACGACCGGAGCGGTCGGCCGGCAGCCGCATCGCAGTGCGCATAAAAACAACTTTATCGTACAAATTTTTGATTGCGGTTAGCCGGACGGTTGACCGCGTTCCGGTATACCGCGTAGTGCGTAGGTACCCTTAGATCGATGTTGAATTTTGCAACGCACTAACAATGATTTCATTAAAATGTGGGTAGTTGATTTTACTAAAGTTCCTTAAGTAGGGTAAGTTCGCCCTTCTAATTGTTTTAACGATATTACATACACACAGACATTAACAACAATAAGCCGCAGTAAAATGCAAAAGGAAATAACTATTCTATTAATATTCTATAATATAATTCTATTAATATTATATTATACACGATTATTTTTAAATCGTTCTGGAGCCAAAACACAGTGACTCCAGACGATTAATAGGTACTATTAGCATTGTTATTGTTTTTTTAAGACATCTAATATAGAAGTTAGAAATTTATCACTTTTATTCTGTCATTCAAGTTAAATCTTAGTAGCGCTTACACTATTTCATTCATAAACGCAAGATCGTACGCGATCCGCTCGGTGATGACGTAGCGCGGCACAGCTGTGCGTGTGCGAGTCCGGCTGCAAGTAAGTACCTACAAGTAGGTATTTCATTTCTGGTACGATAGGTTGGTGTAAGTTCATTCACCTCGTTATCTCTCGTTTGTATCGGAAGCACGGCACGGTGTTTACCACTATCACATCTCCTCGTAAACGAGAGAAACTAATTGAAATTTCATTCACCACTCTCGAATCACGAAATCACTAGTACTCGTACCTTTTCAACTAGACACGACGAGTACGCTTGGGAGTTGTATTTAAGGCCTTGAATCGAGTGTCGACCAATCGAGCTAATAGGTACTTAATAAGCATACCTACCTACCATATTTATGATAAATAAAAAGAATACTGCCTAAACCAATTTTTATACGACAATGCTTGCTTGCGAGTAGCTACGCGGCTTCTACAAAGGCAGGCAATGTAAACAGAAAAAATGAATCGTTTTATCTGTCGAATAGAGTTCATTATAAGATGGTGGTGCCCTTTTCTATGAAAATATTGGACCGAATGAAGACCTTATTTTTATACACTTAACCGCGGAATTCGGTTGTGCATCCTTTTGAAGTCCGGTCGGACACTTCTCAGAATAATTTTAGTAAACTGCGTACCTACTTACCTTGTACCTAGTTTGGTGAATTTTCTATTTGTTACCGTTTACGGTTAAGAAATAAAGTCTGAATTCGCTTTTCGTATTTTTATTTGTGTACCTATTTATCTATTGCGTATGTGTTTTTATGCTGTCTGATCGATGAATGGATTTTTCAATGGGTACCGTTCGCAAGTGTTGCCGTTCGTCGATACGTTTTACACACATATGCATTGATCGCAGTTACTTCGAGTTCTCATTATTTCACAAAAAAAACAATAAATTAGATTTTTCGTGTTTTTTTTTAAATTGTAATTTATTGAAAATAATAGTCCCAATCGTTTCGAGTTCGATGATCGAATTTATGGCTTTTCGTTCCAGAACGAGCTAAAATTAACCGTGTATATTCTATTAATATTCTATAATATAATTCTATTAATATTATATTATATATTCTATTAATATTGAACACATGAGGTATGAAAAGGCACATAATTACTTAGATCACTACGTAATAAGCGTTTTAGTCTGAACTAAAACTTTTATTTAGTGACTCTTTGCAGCATTTAATGTTATTATTTGAGTTATTTAACCCATTGTTAATACTTTTCCGTTGCTAAAAGTATTTTTTTTGTGTGTATCCCCTTCTAAAACTTCTAAAATAAGAGAATGATAAAACTAAAAAAAATATATGATGTACATTACCAAAAAACTAAACAAACTAAACTAAACAAACTAAACAATAACAATAAACTAACTAACTAATTAAACTTCTACCGAAAATTGGTTTTAACGAGATCTAGTAAGTAGTTTTTTTTAATACGTCATACATCGTAAACCGCAATTTACCTTTTATTCAATCAACTCAAATATTAGAACGGAACCCCTCATGGGCGAGTCCGACTCGCACTTGGCCACTTTTTTATATATTTATTACGTTTTTTCATAACTGCCCGAACTGTAGACATCGGAGCTAACCTTCTTTCTATACTCCGTGGAGCTAACCAATTTATAGGCACGCACACTTTTTACGACTTGACAAAGCATCGAAATTTCTTTATTAGATGTTAGTTTAATATAATATGTATATATGCGTTTAGAGAACTTAATTCAGAATGTTTATGTGTATAAAATACCTTCTGGAATAAGTTCGAAATGATGGTGAAAACCGCATCAAAATCCGTTGCGTAGTTTAAAAAAACAGCGCGGTGACACAGCGAACGGACATGAAAAGCGATTCTAATTTATAATATTTATTAACCTTACCCTTATTAGGAATAGAAAGAAAATACATTTATTTAGCACAGACTAAAGCACACAATATAATAGATGTAAGCAGAAATTTGATGGGGAGTGTGCCTCAGGGCTGCGCCAAAAAGACCCAGTTCAGCAAAAATGCCAGACAACTATACTGCCGTTAGTACGTGAGAAGGGCACATCTATCATTTTTGTCAAACTAAGATAATTGGGATTAAAGTTTTTACCATATTCTGCTTCATAATGTGGAAACCTATTGCTTAAAAGAAAAAAAAATACTGATGATAGATGCGTGAAGGTTAGTACTATTTATATTTTTTACTTTTTAGTTTTTATATATAATTAATTATTAAATATATTCAAATTATTCCTTTCAAATTAAAAAAAATATAGTTATAAAAATACCACTTACTACAAAGAAAAGGCATAGTTAACCAAATGTGACCTTTCTATTTCAAGCAAATTGGTCATTGAGTCTAAAAGAAAGGGACATTTGTGTAATTGCGCCTTTTTAATATAAATTGACTTAATGTTTTCTATAAAAAAAAAAAACAAATAATCATGTGAAGAAAGTTTAATAAACTATAAAACATATTTATTTAACATGCCATTTCTGGTTAGCGTATCCAAATAATTGAAACAAAACTTAACAAATCTTCTTCTAGGACACACCAACATTTAAACAAAAAAAAACGTTCTTAATTATTCAATAGTTATTTATAAATTAAGGGATAAGCATCTACCTATAAATTATGGTTAACAAATAGAACTTATGAATTAGAAACAAAAAATGCTAATACTTAAACTCAATTACACATTTTAGTTAGATACATACTTAAGGAAAGTAAAAATTAAATATTTTTATTCTTTTTACTAATTATAATATAGGTTGGACCCCTAACTTAAAAATTTATAAAAAAATAGTTACTCTAAATCACAATATGAAAAATAAATCAAAATATTCTTAATTCTGAATAGAGGTAGTACAGGAGCATAAATTTTGGTTTTGAACCTTTATCAAGCTACTCTATTAGAGCTTATTCTAATTATTTAATTGTTCATTTACAGGAAATAGCTTACACCCGTAATTATTAAAGGCACTCGTAGTTTAATATTTAAAAAAATACTATTGTTATTATTATAAAAATTAAATGTAACTATAACAAACATTACATGGCACTTGGTTGAATTATCACAATGCAATATATTCGTAACAACTATTAATAATATTAAATATATATTAAATAATCAGTTTTGCTTAAAATATTAATTTAAAAAATAGTCTTTAATTTCAGTCTTCATAAATTTCTGTGAGATCAGCTGAACTTTCGCTAACGGGTAGGGTTTCCCAAAACCCTCTTCTGTTGTCAGGCATGAGTGGCCCAAGCTTGGAAAGTATAGCTGATTTCCTCTCAGATGTTATACCTCGTGGAGAAAGCTTCTGCTTAGGCAATGGAATGCCAATTTTAAGATTTTTAACTCTTAAGAAATCCAATTCTATTTGCTCTTCAGTGTCATGGCTGTTCTTGTAGAACATCGAATTGCTCCCTCGCCGAAAAGTGATTTCAGACATGTTTCTTAAATAAGCTCGCGACACAGAATGTTTTAATTTACGAAGAGCGGTCTTCAAAATCGTGAAAATCCTAGACTGTCATTTTTTTCACCACAGTATTTGAACCAGTATCAGCGATAGCTTTGCAAAAATCTTCAAAGTCATACATTCGCTTGTTCTTCTTAAGTGATTGCTCCACTCTATGGTGAAATTCATCGGCAGCCATAAAAGTATGACCAACTTCCAGATAACGCAGCACAACACTTTCAATATTTACACCCTTGGAATTGACTAAATATACTAAGTAGGAAAAAAGGCACCAATTTTTGTTTTGGGCCGCGCAGTTATCCAGCCACAAAATCACATTTTTGCAGTCCCGATTTTCAAGGAAAAATGCTTGAAAGCAGCTAACTATGTCTTCCTTTTTTCTCCCTGCAATAGCTTCGTGCCATAAGACTCCCAGTGTTTTGCCAACTCCATGTAACCTTTTGTCACCTACAGGAACAAAACTCTGATTGAAAACGATAAGCCTTGGACAAAACATTACCGTTTTAAATTGTTCCATGCGTGATAACATAATTACCTTTACTAAATCAACTGCAAATATTATGGTGTCAGTACTTTTTTGCTTCGTTTGGCTTTCAACATCCTCTTCATATTTTTTTCTCGCTGAAATGTACCTAGTGTGATGATCTTTATATTCTTTGCATTCTTCGCAATTCCTGTGCCTTATTGCTGCGTTAGGGTTGTGAATAGATTTTTTTTCGCACAATTCACATTCCTCGTGCCTAAGCTTTGTGAAGGATATTTTAAGCTTATTTACGACATTCCTATAAAATCCATAAGACACATTTATTTCAGGCTCTTTCTCACAGTAATTGTCGTACATCATGCGAATATTGATATCCGAGGGCAAATATTTCCGGTTTGGTGCATGAACTCTCCTATAATGCGACACAACTGGACGAAAAGACATAATATGTTCTTTTACCTTTGCACTGTCTATTTGTGATGGGTTCGGGTTATGACCTCGGCCGTCAGCAATAGGCTCTGCGTATTGTGTTTTATTGTATGTGTCAATAATGTTCCTCACAGCCTTACAGTTACTTTTCTTGTAACCCAAAGTTGTGAGAAAAAACGTTTTACATACCGTAACTTTCTCACCGTTTCATCACATAAGAAATACGAAACACTCTTAGTTCGATCATAGTGTTTACCATGCTCATCATCATGACTTTGTTTCTTTGGTCTTGCAAGCTTTTGCTGGATAGTATTAGCTAAAAAAAAGTGTTTTTGTTCCGACCAAGCCATTTTCCAGAAATTACGATTAATAATTTTGCGATAATCCTCTGAGAATTTCGTTGAACATTTTCTTTTACAAATTTTCTCCTGGCATCCGGGTTTCACAAAATACATGGTATATATTTTTTCTTCTCTTTTAATTGTCTTTCGTTCTTTAAGACTAACATCATATCTTTTGCGCTTTCTTACTGTCCCTTTTTTTGTAAGCTCATCTTTTGTAGATTCATCTGAAAATTCTGGAATCGTTTTTTCCAAACACGATTGAGAACATGGAATGCAGTCTGATTCGGAGCCAGAATCATCCAATAAAATATTGGTTTCACGTCGTTCATAGTTTTCATTATGACCCCTCATATTTAAGTTTTTAACCACTGATTGTTTTGAGCATTGAGTGGCAAAAATTTATGTTTTGTGGTTATTTGGTGGCTCATAATCTTTATCGGTTACTGAATCGTCCGAATCAAAATCTGATTCTGATGCTAGAATTTGTGGCGACCAGTAATTTTGTGGACCACTAGTGGAGGGAATCTGTTCGTCAATATCAGATCTAGGCTTTAGATTTTGTAAAGCGGCTCTTACTAATCGTTTACCACGTGACTGCATTTTTAAAATTATCTGAAATAAGGGAAAAACAAGTGAAATTAATGATAAATATATGTTTATCATAATATTCCTACTTAATTAATTAAACATTATGACATGTCACATTGATAGGTGTTAAGCTAAGGCACGGTAAAGGCTCCTACAAACAGGCGCGACACGCGACGCGACACAAAGACACCGCACGTCGCGCGCCGAGCGGTGTCTTTGTGTCGCGTCGCGTGTCGTGCTTGTTTGTAGGAGCCTTAATATTATCTATACAGTATTCCAAGTTCATGCAAACGGACGAAGCGCGAGCTATGCCTAAGTCAAAAGTCAAAGTCAAACAATTTATTTCAATTAGGCACATAAAAGGCACTTATGAACGTCAAGTTTACAAAAAATAGAATTGATTCTAGTCGCCCCTTCCAAAAGGTAGTTTTCGTATGGAGAAGAATGGGCAAGAAACTCTACCGTTACTCTTTTAAAATGTTTTTACAATATTTTGCATACATTAATTATATAATTATATGTGAAGACGATGCATCTAGAATAAGATTACTATACCGCGATAGGTAAAAAAGAATGAAAAATAAAGCAATTACAGATAAATTAAATATGTGACAGATACATGGTGCTCACATATTTACAAACATTGTAAAATTATACGATATTCTTAACATTTTAACAAATAATACTAATAAGTCAGTGTGTGAGTTCAAGAAATCACAGAATGTAAAATCAGTGTTATAAAAAATAACAAATACATAATTAAATAAGCAACCAGTTTGATTTTGTCTAGACTCTAAATTGTCCTATAGAGCAGGACCAGCATGTTTCCAAGCATTCTTATCTTGGATATAATCCTCTAATTTGTAATATGCTTGTTTACAGAGTGTACTTTTAATATGAGTTTTAAATTTTCTTTCATTTAATTGTAATATATCACAAGGTATTTTATTGTAACATTTAACACAGTACCCCATAAAAGATGTATGTACTTTAGATAATCTGAAAAATGGTTGATCTATTTTATCTTTATTTCTAGTATTAAAATTATGTCTATCACTTATTTTAATAAAGATATGTAGATTTTTTCTTACATACATAATATTTTCATAAATGAATTGGCAAGGTACCGTCATAATATTAATCTTTTTAAATAGTTCCCTGAGAGATTCGCGACGATGTAGATTATAAATGGCTCTGACAGCTCTCTTTTGTGAAATAAAGATGGATTCAATGTCAGCAGCCCGACCCCACAGTAAAATGCCATACGACATAATACTGTGGAAGTAGCTAAAATAGACCAGACGCGCGGTTTCTACATCTGTTAACTGTCGTATCTTTCTAACAGCATAAGCGGCCGAGCTTAGCCGCCCCGCAAGAATTGTTATATGAGGTCCCCATTGTAATTTCTCGTCTAGCGTGATTCCTAGGAAAACGGTTTGATTAATAAATTCTAGTTTTTCTCCATTCAATATGATGTCACATTCACTTCTAACATTAGGTAATTTAAATCTAATGCATTTGGTTTTTTTTTTATTTAGTACCAAATTATTTACCGTAAACCAATCTTGGACTTGAAGAATAGAGCTGTTAACGTCGTCAAGATTTTGTGACCGTCGGTTTATTTTAAATATCAACGATGTGTCATCTGCAAATAACACCATCTTAGGTTGATTTTGAAGTAATTGTGGTAAATCATTAATATAAACTAAAAAGAGGAATGGACCCAATATCGAACCCTGAGGAACGCCCATTGCCATTTCAGACCCCAATGAGTTTACGCCGTTTACTTGAATTTTAACTTTTCTATCTTTCAGGTATGATCTTAGTAAATCAAGAGCTGTATTCCTAATCCCATAGTGCTCAAGTTTCAGCAGAAGTGTTTCATGGTCTACGCAATCGAACGCCTTCGAGAGGTCGCAAAAGATTCCAATGGCATCGTGTGCTTCTTCCCAGGCGTTAAAAACGTTCTTTATGAGGGTGACACCAGCGTCAGTGGTACAACGCCCTTTGGTGAAACCGTACTGTTGTTCATGAAAGATGGAATTCTTATTAAAGTGACGTAACATTTGATTGAGCATCAACCTTTCAAACACCTTGCTGAGAACTGGCAGAATTGACACAGGCCTATAATTGTTGGGTTCCTTACTATCACCGGATTTGAACAAAGGAATTACTTTACTGTGTTTCATGAGATCCGGAAAGACTACGCGCCTCGACCTCCGGGTGCAGACAATATTATTATATAGTCTGTTAGATGAATAATAATTATATTACCATGGCTTTGTTTGGCACATCTGTCTAGAAACCGACAGGTAACTGTTGAGATTACCTAGGTGTACGAACTAACCTACAAAGTTATGTACCTACCTACTTGAATTAGAAACAACATGTAAACATGGATAAAACGTAAATAAACTTACCTAGCGCGGGCAGGCAGCTGACAAGCGTGGAGTCACTTCGACGTCCCAGGCACAACCGGCGCGTTTCCATCAAACCCTGCCCTCCTTTCCTCACCCCTACTCGTAAATAATTTAAAGAAAAGGCACAACTGGTTATTTGGGCATTTTATACGTAAATTAATTGAGGCATGCATGGATCATTAATTAAGTAGACAGGGCACATCTGGCATTTGAGCCTTTTCTTTATGTTATGTTGTAGGTGTGCCTTTTCAAAGTAGTTTTTAGTAAAAATCTGTATGAAGTAATAGTCACATCTACGTATTTGTGCCTTTTCAATATAGTGGTAAATAAATGTGCCTTTTCATTCTGTAAAACATGAATATTAGTCTCATTTGTGTCTTTTGAGCCTAACTCTGCCGTCATAATGAAAAAAGGCACAACTAACATTTTATAAATATGGAGAAAATCGACTTTAAAGTTTTTATTGGTTTTTGGCGAAAAATATTGACTTACACATTATTTTTCGAAAATAGATGAATTAAAATAAATTCATTATCACGATTCTTATACAACTAATGAAATGTAAGTTATTATTTTATTACTATTTATTAAATAATCAACATTTTCCCTTTCAAAGTAACAAAAAAAAATAACTAAAGTTATTAATATTACGAATAAAGGGCATAACTAACCAATTGCGACTTTTCATTCTGACATTTTGGGAAAAAATATGAAATATTACAATGAAAAGGCATATTTATTAAAATGTGCCTTTTCATTTTAATAATTATACAAAAAGGAACAGGTAATAAAACAATTAGGAAATAATTATAATTTTTTTATTTTAAAAAGGTAACAAAAATTATCGTCTCACAACTTTAAAAAATTTACATTAGTTAACTGAAATTACCAGTCTTCAAGAAACTTATTTGTTTTTTTTAAATCACAGTCAGGTTATTAAATCAACTTCTAAAAGTCTTATAAGAATGTTTGTTAAATATGGCACTTTTAAGGTTATCACAATTACAATCATTCTGGCCATGCCCTACAAACAACATTAAAATTATCAAAATAGGAATAAACACAAACTAATTAAAAAATTAAAGGAAAAACCTTCATCAAGGAACTTAGGTATTAGTTTCTTTTTTTTATAAAAAAAGGATATTTAATCAGCTACTAGTAGAAGTTTTATAATAATGTTTTAACATTTTTAAGGTTATCACCTTTTTGAACAATTCTAGCCATGTCCTTTGAACAACATTAAAATTAACAAAATAAGAATAAACAAAAAAAAAACTATTTGAAAAATAAGAAAACCTTAGGTACATTATTATGTTAAGTAATTAGGTAAGTTATCACAATCATCAAGGCACTTATAACTAGAACTTCAGTCAAAATGAGTAAATTAATAAAACAATCAGTCTTCATAAATATGAGTTAGATCAGCTGAGCGGTCATTTACGGGTAAGCTTTCCCAAAAATGCCTTCGATTAGCAGGCATAAGTGGTCCAAGTTTAGTGAGTATAGCGGATTTCCTTTCACTCGTGATACCCCTCGGAGTAAGTTTTTGGCGTGGTGCTGGAATACCTTGTTTAAGATCTTTTAACCTAAGGAAATCTAATTCAAAATACTCATCAGTGCCATGGCTATTTTTGTAAAATAATAAATGGAATCCCCTGCGAAAATTAGCCTCGGCAATACCATTCAAATAAGCTCGAGGGTTGGAATTTTTCAATTTGAATGTTGAGGAGCAGTCTTCAAAATCAAAAAAATCTTGAATAATCATCTCCTTTACTATTGTGCGAGAGCCAGTATCAGATACAGCTTTGCAGAAATCCTCAAAGTCGTATACACGTTTTTTTGTTTTAAGAGATCGTTCCACTCTGTGGTGGAATTCATCAGCAGCCATGAATGTATGACCAACTTCTAAATACCGCAAAGTAATACTTTCAAAACTAACTTCGGCAGAGTTTATCAGATATATCAAATAAGAATAAAGCGTCCAATTTTTATTTTGTGCTGCACAGTTATCAAGCCACAAAATTACGTGCTTTAGGTCTCGGTTTTCTATAAAAAAAGCCCTGAAGCAACTTACAATGTCCTCTTTTTTTCTGCCAGACGTTCCTTCGTGCCATAAAACGGCAAAAGTGTGACCAACTTCGTGTATTTTTTTGTCTCCTAACGGCACAAAACTCTGGTTGAAAACAATAAGCCGCGGGCAGAACATCACGGTTTTGAATTCATCCATACGGGGTAACATAATAACTTTTTCCAGGTCTACAGCAAAAATAACAGTATCAGCATTATTCTTTTTCTGAGTCTGGTTATCAGCATCTTCTTCATACTTCTTACGAGCTAAAATATACTTTTCGTGATGTTCTTCATAACTTTTACATGCTTGACAACCCCTGTGCCTAATTTCTGAGTTAGGGTTATGAATTGTAAATTTTTCACATTGCTCACACTCTTCGTGGCCTAATTTGGCAAATGAGATATTAAGTTCCTTTACAAGTTTTCTGTAAAAACCGTACGATACTTTCGTTTCAGGCGCATTTTCACAGTAGTGGTCATACATGATTCGAATACTGAGATCAGAAGGCAAATACTTTTTGTTAGGGGCATGTTCTCGCCTGTAATGGGACACAGCAGGACGGAATGACATTATATGCTCAATGATTTTAGTATTATCTATTTTCCTTGGATTTGGGTTGTGTCCGCGGCCATCAATGAGGGATTCTGGGTACGATGTATTATTCTTATTATCAAGAACATTTCTTACAGCCTTACAATTATTTTGGTTATAGCCTAGGGTGGTTAAGAAAAATGTTTTGCATACTGGAATTTTGTCACCATTTTCGTCTGCCAAAAAATATGATATGGTTTTAGATCGTATGTAATGTTTACTATTTTTGTCATTATTTTCTCTGTCCTTTGGCCTATCCGGTTTTCTTTGACTAGTATGACACAAAAAGAAGTATTTTTGTTCCATCCATGACATTTTTCGAAAATTGTTATTCACTACTTTGCGATACTCTTCTGAAAAGCGCGCTGAACATTTTTTTTTGCAGACATCCTCGCGGCAACCTGGTTTTACAAAATATTTGTTTCTTATTTTTTCCTCCGCCTTCAGTCTCTTCCGATACTTTATGCTAACGTTATAAGTTTTGCGCTTTCTAATAGTTCCTTTCTTAGTCAGCTGAACATGGTTGGTTTCTTCATCTGATTCTGCCGATGATTCTAAAATTGTTTTTGCTGGAACTGGCTGCGAGCATGGTATAAAGTCTTCTGAGTCAGACCCATCTGTATCGCTGTTTTTTTTCCCGTACTTTTGGTAATTCATAATTTTTATCCAATACTGAGTCATCAGAATCAAAATCAGATTCTGTATCTAACACAGATAGCGGTGCCACAACATGCTCCGAGCTTGATGCTTGCACCGAGTGTTGAACGCCACTGGTTGACGGCTCGGTAGACCATAATGGTCTCCCGAGGTAGGCGAATGATTCGCCTACACCATTATCGTTGCGTAAAGCAGCACTAACTAATCTTGCGCTTCGTGATTGCATATTGCTGAAAAAAGAATTAAGTCTTTGATAAAAATGACCTGGTAGTATAAATCCAGTAACAATTATTGCGCGTATTCTAAATTATTTACGATTAGGTAGATACCTACTAAAAATTTCGTTATATTTTTAAACTAAATTGCAATTAATCACTCAAAAATGTAGCCAATAAATACTAATACATTATTATATTTATATTAATGTGTCACAAAAGAAGTTTAATATAATAAAAACACCCAAATGTAACAAAAACTTAATCTTACCAGCGCAGCACAGACAAGCGTGGACTCGTCGAGACACGTCGGGCACAACTGGCGCGTTTCAATCAAACTCTGCCCTCCTTTCCTCACCCCTAATCGTAAATAATTTAAAGAAAAGGCACAACTGGTTATTTGTGCCTTTTATACATAAATTAATTGAGCCATGCATGGATCATTAATTAAGTAGACAGGGCACATCTGGCATTTGAGCCTTTTCTTTATGTTATGTTGTAAGTTTGCCTTTTCAAAGTAGTTTTTAGTAAAAATCGAGCCTTTTCAATATAATGGTAAATAAATGTGCCTTTTCATTCTATAAAACATGAATATTAGTCTCATTTGTGCCTTTTGGGCCTACTGTATCTCCGAATTCCTTGAAGATAAAATTCTATAAAAAATTGAGTAGATGTGCCTTTTTTTTCTGATTCTAAATATGTATATAACTCAATTTTGACAAAAATGTTAGTTGTGCCCTTTTTTCTTACGACGGCAGAACTGATCTCCGAATTCCTTGAAGATAAAATTCTACAAAATATTGAGCAGATGTGCCTTTTTTTCTGATTCTAAATATGTATATAACTCAAATTTAAAAAAAAATGTTAGTTGTGCCCTTCTCTCGTACGACGGCAGTATAATTGCCTGACGCTGGTTTTCAACTGGACCTGGGAGTGTGATGTGACGGATGTAAATCAGTTTTATAATTGTAACGTGTATGCAGTATACTTAAATAAAATAAATTTGTGTCAGATGAAAAAAAACAAAAAAAAAACATAAATATAAAGAATATGTCATTCCCAGCAGTAAAACTGTATAGTATAACACTACCTATTTGAATTTTCGTGCAACATTCACCGACAGAGACACTGACACATACCCAAGTGGGTAGGTACATACATCATATAATTGAGACATTTAGTGTGACCATATCCAGCTTCCTTTGCGCTTCTATGAGGTACTGCCGTAAGCGTCGTTTAAGAGCGTCTATAGTGTTAATTACCCTAATAGGTGGTGGCAGGTTATTCCATACTTTTGAAGCCGCATAACGAAAGCTGCCTCTAAAAGCGGCTGTTCCCTGAGACTGAGTCGAAAGCTGTTGCGAGCATTGCCTTCTCCCTCATTCCCGTCTACTCGTAACCCAAATCAGCTTGTTGAATAGGTAGTCCGGTTTCTGATATTTAACTACACCGAACAGAAGCAAGCCTAGTGTAGTTTGCGTCTGGAGTTCATTTTCAAAGAAAAGTGCTTGTTAAGGAAAGGTGTAACATGGCTTCTGTGAGGAATGTTGTAACAGAACCGAGCACAAGCGTTTTGTACCCTTTGGATGAGGCGGTCTGTGCGCGTTAATAATCGCGGGCCATAAACCGTGTCAGCGTAGTTCAACCTAGCTAGAATCAGCGTTTCCACTAGCTGTTCTCGTAGTCTTTGGGATAAATAAGGCCTCATATTATATAGAACCTTTAGGCGATAAAAACAGTTTTTGACCGAGTCCGCTACATGTTTCTCAAAACGAAGATCTTTGTCCATAATAACACCTAGATTCGGCGCTTCATACACTCGGTCAACTGGCTCTCCTATAAGTTTTAAGTCAAATATCACAGGTTGTCGAGCCAAATGCTGTCCTGTGCCAAATACCATATTTCGTTTTTGTTGGATTTGATGACAGGCAGTTCTCCTCTGACCAGGCGGCGATTCTTTGAAGATCATCGTTAAGATCCTTAATGGCACTATCGTACTCATCTGGCCTAAAGGATATATGAACTTAGACATCATCGGCGTATATATGGTACTTGCAGCTCTGGAGAAAGTTTATAATATCTGCATAGTACAAAATAAAGAGAATTGGACGCAATATAGAGCCCTGCGGGACTCCTCTCTCAACAGAGGTAAGCGTCGATCTAAGGGTAGTGCCGTCACCCAAACGCAAGTCAACAAGTTGCTCTCTATTACTAAGATAACTACGAAACCATTGCCTAGCGCTGGGGTCGAAACCATAATAGTTTAACTTCGATAGTAATAGCGGGATATTTATTGCGTCAAATGCCCGGGAAAAATCAAGTAAAACCAGTAATGTGCACATTCCCCTATCTTGGGCAGATAATATATTATCTGTAACATCCGGTAAAGCACTAGATGTACTGCGCTGTTTTCTGAAACCAGATTGTAAATCAGGTAGAACGTTATTTTGTTCCAAAAAAAAAACGTTAATTGGCGGCTAACGACTTTTTCCAATACTTTGGATAGACATGGTAATATACTTATAGGGCGTAGGTCTTTTAAAGTAGATGGATTTGAATTTTTAGGCAAGGGTCTCACGGAGGCAATTTTCCATAGGTCGGGGAACGTAGACGTCACTATGGAGCGGTTTATTATGTCCGTTACAACATTTAACGAGTGATTTAGAGTCATGTTAATCATATCCAGGGTAATTATGTCGTAACCTTCAGCGTTACTTTTAACGTTGGAGATAACGCGAGAAATGTCGTTCTCTTCCACTGGAGTGATTGCGAAAATTTCTTCACCATGTCTATGATTTTCATAATATTGCATAAGTGATATGCTTGCCACGGGGTTACCGGGAATAATTAAAAAGTTATTATTAATTAGGTCAGGATCTATAAAGTGCGACGGTAGGTCTTGTCTGGGCTTATAGGGCGATAAGGTTGATTTTAAATTTTTCCATAATAATTATGGGTTCTTAATTTTATTATTTATGTTGTGCTTAAAATACGCACTAAGTGTTTTAGCTCCTTGTAATTTTTTTTTTTAATCAGCTTTCGTTTTCCTATAACTACTAAGTGCGTCGTCACGTAAATGCATTATAACTTTTATTGTATCTGTAATCCACGGATACGACTTTTCCTTTACAGTACACGTCTTGATCGGTGCGTCGACATCAAACAGGGAGATTATATGGGTGTTAAAGACATGCACCATATCATTAACGTTGGCAAGCCACGAAATAGTTCCAAAGTTTAAAAGTGATAAGTCAAAATTAAAGCTTTCCGTGCACACATTGATGAAAATTTACCAAGTATGGTTTGAACTTGTCCCGCTTAATGTGAAATTTACCAACTACAATAGAACGACCGTTGATTGAACCGAAAGGTTCTACCGCAGTATTTCTTGTTCTCAGGTCAGTACATAGTAGATCGATGAGAGTTTCACTGGATGCTGTAAAGTGGGTAGGAGTTGTGACCAACTGTGAAAGACTGAGGCAATTCAAGAACTCGTTAATATTTTTAGTTTTTATCAAAGTCAAAGTCAAACAATTTATTTCAATTAGGCACATAAAAGGCACTTATGAACGTCAAGTTTACAAAAAATAGAATTGATTCTAGTCGCCCCTTCCAAAAGGTAGTTTTCGTATGGAGAAGAATGGGCAAGAAACTCTACCGTTACTCTTTTAAAATGTTTTTACAATATTTTGCATACATTAATTATATAATTATATGTGAAGACGATGCATCTAGAATAAGATTACTATACCGCGATAGGTAAAAAAGAATGAAAAATAAAGCAATTACAGATAAATTGAATATGTGACAGATACATGGTGCTCACATATTTACAAACATTGCAAAATTATACGATATTCCTAACATTTTAACAAGTAATACTAATAAGTCAGTGTGTGAGTTCAAGAAATCACAGAATGTAAAATCAGTGTTATAAAAAATAACAAATACATAATTAAATAAGCAACCAGTTTGATTTTGTCTAGACTCTAAATTGTCCTATGGAGCAGGACCAGCATGTTTGCAAGCATTCTTATCTTGGATATAATCCTCTAATTTGTAATATGCTTGTTTACAGAGTGTACTTTTAATATGAGTTTTAAATTTTCTTTCATTTAATTGTAATATATCACAAGGTATTTTATTATAACATTTAACACAGTACCCCATAAAAGATGTATGTACTTTAGATAATCTGAAAAATGGTTGATCTATTTTATCTTTATTTCTAGTATTAAAATTATTTCTATCACTTATTTTATTAAAGATATGTAGATTTTTTCTTACATACATAATATTTTCATAAATGAATTGGCAGGGTACCGTCATAATATTAATCTTTTTAAATAGTTCCCTGAGAGATTCGCGACGATGTAGATTATAAATGGCTCTGACAGCTCTCTTTTGTAAAATAAAGATGGATTCAATGTCAGCAGCCCGACCCCACAGTAAAATGCCATACGACATAATACTATGGAAGTAGCTAAAATAGACCAAACGCGCGGTTTCTACATCTGTTAACTGTCGTATCTTTCTAAAAGCATAAGCGGCCGAGCTTAGCCGCCCCGCAAGAATTGTTATATGAGGTCCCTATTGTAATTTCTCGTCTAGCGTGATTCCTAGGAAAACGGTTTGATTAATAAATTCTAGTTTTTCTCCATTCAATATGATGTCACATTTGCTACTTCTAACATTGGGTAATTTAAATCTTGTTTTTTTTTTATTTAGTACCAAATTATTTACCGTAAACCAATCTTGGACTTGAAGAATAGAGCTGTTAACGTCGTCAAGATTTTGTGACCGTCGGTTTATTTTAAATATCAACGATGTGTCATCTGCAAATAACACCATCTTAGGTTGATTTTGAAGTAATTGTGTTAAATCATTAATATAAACTAAAAAGAGGAATGGACCCAATATCGAACCCTGAGGAACGCCCATTGCCATTTCAGACCCCAATGAGTTTACGCCGTTTACTTGAATTTTAACTTTTCTATCTTTCAGGTATGATCTTAGTAAATCAAGAGCTGTATTCCTAAACCCATAGTGCTCAAGTTTCAGCAGAAGTGTTTCATGGTCTACGCAATCGAACGCCTTCGAGAGGTCGCAAAAGATTCCAATGGCATCGTGTGCTTCTTCCCAGGCGTTAAAAATGTTCTTTATGAGGGTGACACCAGCGTCAGTGGTACAACGCCCTTTGGTGAAACCGTACTGTTGTTCATGAAAGATGGAATTCTTATTAAAGTGACGTAACATTTGATTGAGCATCAACCTTTCAAACACCTTGCTGAGAACTGGCAGAATTGACACAGGCCTATAATTGTTGGGTTCCTTACTATCACCGGATTTGAACAAAGGAATTACTTTACTGTGTTTCATGAGATCCGGAAAGACTCCTTGGTCTACACTGGTGTTAAATATGAAAGCTAAATAAGGCGCAATGGTTTCGATGATAGATGTACAGACTTTTACAGACATTCCCCATGGATCTTCTGTTGATTTAATTTTAAGATCTTTAAAAGCTTTTATAACAGCCTGGGAGTTTGTATGCTGAAACCTCAGCTCCAAAGGGCATGACTTTACATTTTTCCTAAGTAAGGCAGCAGAAAGCGTGGGTGAGGAATTTAAAGTTTCCGTAGTTTTAAGGGGAATATTAGCAAAAAAGTTTTCAAATTCCTGAGCTATTTCTACATCTGAGTTGATAGGGCCATGTGTAGTCTGTAAGTTAAATTCAGTATTACGCTGTTTTTTCCTACCGGTTTCATTATTTATTATTTGCCAGGTAGTTTTTATTTTATCATCAGCTGATTTTATTTTATTGCTAATGTAAAGAGCTTTAGCCATTTTGCACACACTTTTAAAAGTTTTTGAATATTTTGCAACATGTTGATGAAAGCTTGTATTATTAATATGTTGCTGTAGGCCATAAAGTTCAAAAAGTTTTTCCCTACTTTTACGAATACCTGGAGTCGCCCAATCACTAAATAAGAACTTTGTGTAAATAGTTTTAGTCTTTAGTGGAAAAGTGTCAATAAATTGCTCATTTAATAGTGAAAAGAACTCGGCGTAGAACTAATTTGGGTCACATATATTATTAAAATTCTGAACACATACTTTACTTGCCAAAGAATTATTTAATTTATCTAAATTTTTACATGTAATTGGCCCAAACCTTATTTGAATTTTATGTAAAGGCATGTAGGAACAAAATGTTATTGTTTGTCCACTGTGATCAGATGGCAACTTATTTACAATTTCTTTATGTAAGTAATCACAATTACAAAAAATATTATCTATACAAGTCGCAGAAGAAGCTGTTACTCGAGTTGGTTCAATAAAAACATTTGACAAGTCAAATGACCTAAAAAGACTTAATAGTCTGACAGTATTAGAGTTATTTTCTAATAAATTAATATTAAAATCACCACATATGATTATTGACTTACTACTAACACTAAGTTTCTTTAGCACATCTTCCATTACAGAATCAAAAATAGATAGATTCTGGTAACCTGGAGGTCTGTATATGCATACTATAACATGCTTATCAAGCTCAACACAGGACAATTCTATGGTGTGTTCAACAGACAGTCCGATTATGTCTTTTCGTTCTTTCGATTTAATTGAATTTTTAACTAATATTAATGATCCACCATGTATCATACGTTTTCGGCTGAAATGGCTAACTACACAATAATTTTAATAGTTAATTGACATTACTTGATGATCTTTTAACCAGTGTTCTGTTATACAAATGACATCAAACTTGGTATTTTCTAAAAACAATTCTATTTCCAGTAATTTGGAAGAGCAACCTTGGATATTTTGATTGAATAATTTTAAAGTATGTTGGTTTTTGGTTCCTTCGGTTTTTTATTAATATTACTATGTGTAATATTGCCAGAAGATACCGTTTTATTATTCTCTAATAATAATTGGTAATTTGAAGGGTAACTTCTGTTGTCTTACTTACTAGTTTAAAAAGTTATCCGGAGTGACCTCCACAACTACAACTGAAGAGTCTAGAATGTCTGAATGAATTCCAGCAGGAAGAGAATACCCTATCTGACTGGTAGTGGCCTCCAAAGATGTTGGTATTATAGGTGGATACTCCTTCGTACAACATGATGATCAGTGATCGGAGTAGATAGATTGAATTGGGGTCATTGATCCGAAACGTATATATTACTATGGACATTCCTCCGGAATTGGTGGATTATTAAAAAAAAACCGGAACTTATGTAGGAATTGTATTCTGCCAGAGTGGAAGGAGTCATTTGATGATTTGCCATCCTCAAAAAAAAGGTAGGAATTGTAATAAAATGAGCAATTTTATTCTTTATTATTCTTCCTATTTTTTTTTTCAACAGATAAATAATGAATTAATTTAGTTTTGATACCTTCCTTTAAATTTTGAATTGAGTAGTAATAATATCACTACCAACATTAACAATATTTAATTGAATCCGGAAATACCGGAATTACTTTCCGGAAAAATGGAATCGAATGGCAGTACTATTACCTCGATCGGTCGGGTGCCAGAGACAGGAGATGAAGTTGGACCCGCTGTAACTTTTTCTAGCTGTTTCTTCGTTGGTGAGCGTTTAACTGACATAGTTAATAACTAAAAATATTACCTTAAATATCGAGTAATAAAGTAATTACACTAGGGCCACATGAACTAGTGAACGGCGGTGTAACGGCGCGCGACGCGTCAGAGAGCTGCCGCTGCGATGACGTGCTCGTGATGCGAAGTAGACGCGTAGTCCGCGTGAGTGTGACGCGCAGTGACGTAGGCGCAGCGTAGCTCAGGCGTCGATCACCGTCGCAGGTGTTGCTGTCTTTTTTCTTCACGGACCCCGCGTTCAACACCACGGTATTATGAGTTCTGGTACTTTTTGTTTTTATTTATCATTTATTTTTAACGAGAATTATGAATATTAATTAAATATTTTAATAGCGCACACGTCTATTCACTTTCACGTCCGCTGTCCGGGAGGAAAAGCAGTATAGAATCTTTTTTTTTTTGTTTTCTAACTGAACAGACAGTTGTGCTGCTGGGGAGTTTGTTGCGCCACTTTTTTTTCCCAGCTAATGCACTAGGAAGTGGTGAAGGGTGGGCGTTTTTGGGGACTGTCTTATGTAATTGACGTTCGAAAAGTGCTGATTCTCAGCCTAGTTTGAATAAATGACTTTTAAATTTTGATTTTTTTTGACCTCCCAGGGGGGCCAGCTGCTCGAAGCCGGGCCAGGTCCGCTCGGAGCTCCCTTTCTCCTTTTGGTGAAGCTCCATAGCGGCCGTCAAACGGCCGACCTCCGCCCGCATCTCGGACGGTGCGTCCGACGGAGGCCCGACCAGAAGGGCCCTCGCTGCTGCCATTATGGAGGCCGTGGCAGCGGGCATGGCCTTGTCTTTTGAGGACTGAATCCTCTTCAAGCCCACAGCCCTGATTGCTGTTGCCACAACCTCCTCGAAGCTGCTGGCCGCTTCCTTCAACTCGGAGCTGCCAGCGGCGTCCGGCTCACCGCCCGAGGACTCAGAGCCTCTGTTCGGCTCGCTGTCCTTCGAGGTAGTGAGCCTTCTGGCCACACCCCGTTCCCGAGCCCCGCCCCGCTTTATAATTTTTTTGCGAGCCGAGTTCAGCTCGCCATCAGAGGACGACCCCTGGCCGTCCCCTGGTTTGGACCGCTTGAAGAACTCGCTCTTCTTTGCGGCCCCCACCTCAACGCGCTCCGGGCTCTTAGAAGAACCCTTCGCGCTAGATGCGGCGTCGGACTCCGACCCCGTATCGCTCACCACCTCTGCACTTTTAATTTAATTTTTGTTTTTGGATTTCATAATTTATTGATTCCACGAGTGTGGGGGATTTAGATCGTCATTCCTAGGGTTACTCCGTGTCCCTAGGTAAGTGTACATTTGTTTCCCAACCCAAGGATTCCACTGGTCCCCGGCTGGGGGTGCGCTAACGACTGATGCAGCACCTGCAACTAAAAGTTACAGATGGCACTACTCCTCAGCCATCCATACCCTCGCCACGCACCAAAACTTGGTATTAGAGGAATTTTTAATACAGGTTTACGTCCTCGCGATCTGGGCGGTTAAGATCCTCGTCCCGTTCTGAGTCACAAAACATGACCGTGATCTCTTTCCGGATTACGATTTCGACGGGTGCAGTCAGGAGAATAAGTTCTCCCGCTGCCAGCTCGTTGGCAGGGTGAGTGCACAACGAGCCCGGCCCCTGCTTCTCCAACATGGAGAACTCTCCTCCAACATGGAGAACCCTTCTCCTTGGCCCATATAGGGCCCCTCCTCTAGGGACCTTCAGGTCATAACCTGCGCCCACTCGACCGTCCCTCTGTAAGCAGAGGGGGGAGTAGGCCACCATCCACCCAGGAGGAGCATTACGCTCTCCCCCTCGCAGAAATTCGCCATAAACAATACTCTCTCCGAGAAACTCCGCTACCTTTTTCGAAGAGAGTATTGTCCATGCCCAGAGTGCACCGGCCCGACGACTGCTCTTCCCCTCGGACGTATCCATAAGGGACCAGCAGGCATCAGGCACACGAGGAGGTTCACTACCAATTTCCAATTTTTTATTTCAAATAAGATTGATTTTGCAAAAAAAAAAAAGTTTTTATTGTATATTTTTTCCTGTGTTTTTTTATCCATACTGCACCTACCCCCCTTTTTTTTTTGAGGATGGGTAATTATCAAATAACTTCTCCCGCTCTGAGCGTAGCGGGATGGTGTGTCAGACTTTTACTGACTAAAATCCACCCGTGTTCCTTCCGTTGCCCGTGTGCCGTGGCCGCGATATCCCTTTCGGACAAACCCGCAACCCCGGCAGGACTGAACCTACCCCTAAGCTATGGCGCGCAACTTCTTGTAACAACCTGTATAATGGTATGCACTCGCCCTGATTTGAGCTTTAGTGTAAACTTCTTAAGTAGATTTGCTAACAAAAACAACAGATCCTTTTGGTTATATTTTAAAAGGTGTGCACGACAGCAACGTAATTTAGCGCCACCTGCTATTGTTAGTTTTAAGTAGGTACCTATATCATGTAAAGCGACGGAGCCGCATGCCTGCGGACAAGTAAAGACCTGTTCACGCCGCTCGGTCGCTTCACGTGTTGCCGCGTGCTTGGCGGCAAGTAAAAACTTGTTCGCGTTTCGAGCCGCATGCTTGACGACGAGTAAAAACATGTTCACGCCGCTCGGTTCGCGTATAGAAACCCCGGACCCTAGCAGCGCGGCGCCAGTCGACCGAAATTCTCTACCTAAGTGTACTCGCTACAATGTGTATTAACAAAAAAAAAAAAAACTGTTAATCTATAAATAAAGTAATTTTATGTACCTCTAGTAGGTACATAAAATGACTTTATTTTTGTCGCATTTTCAATCATACAGTCCACAAGCTACACATTCTGGTCCTTCGAAAGCCGAATCTTGAAGATCCAGCAGGATGGTGTTAACACGCAGCCGTAGTGGAGACCCTAGGAGAGAACAGACCCAGCAAGAGCAAGAATTGTCCATGACCGAGTACCAGCAACCCGGCACCAGAATCCAGCACGAGCTCGGTCGCTGTGATGGACACAGGCGGGTCTACGGCGACTACGCTTGGGTGTAACATATTCTTTTAAAAATTGTTTAATTAATTCTTCATTATCTAATGGGAGAAATACTTCTAAAATCTTTTGATTCTTTCTACATAAATTTTGAACTTGTATTTTATTTTGAAACCAGGTAAAAACTAATATTTGGTTCGGTTTAGTGCCAATTGCTTCTCTTAAAATTGGAATCCCTAATGAGTCTGTTTCTATGTTGGAGTCTACAGTATATGTTCTACTGCTACTGGTTACTGAACGAACAGGGAAGTTATCTTGAAATAGGTCTGCAGGTGTAGTCACGTCAGAGTCAGAATCTGAAATGGTTACTATTTCTGTTTCATTTTCTATTTCATTTTTAATTGTAAATTTTTCTAGTTCTTTTAATTGTTTTATTACTTTTTGAATTTCAGATTCATTTACATTAACATTCATTGATGTGTCATCTTCGGAATCTATAACGTTAAGTTTTATGCGTGACAATGCATCTGCATTGCTATTTTGTTTGCCATTTTTATAAATAATTGTGAAGTCATATTATTGAAGGCGCCTACAAGTTAATTTACTATTGGGTTCTTTCAGGGAATAAAGCCAAGCAAGAGGTCTGTGATCTGTAAAAATTTGGAATTTATGTCCGTACAAGTAGGGTCTAAAGTGTTTCACTGCCCAAATAATAGCTAAAAGCTCTCGATCTATTGTGCTATAACGCATTTCAGTGTCGCTAAGGGTTCGACTAGCATATGCGACTGGTTTGTCTGCCCCGATAAGTCCTTGGGATAGGACAGCACCAAGTGCCACATTAGAGGCGTCAGTTGTTAAAATGTAGGGTTTAGCCGAGTCAGGGTATTGTAATACCTGCTGGGGTTGAGGGTTTGTCCGAAAGGGATATCGCGGCCCCGGCACACAGGCAACGGAAGGAACATGGGTGGGTTTTAGTCGGTAAAAGTCTGACACACCCTCTCGCTCTGCCCAGAGCGGGAGAAGTCATTTAATGATTTCCCACTCGCAAAAAAAAAAAAAAAATATGGTCTTGTAATAGAGGGGTCAGTACTTCTTTGCATTTTTCGAAGTCATCTATGTAGTTTTGGTTTATGATAATTTTATTTCGTTTCTTTAGGCAAGACGTTAGATGATGGGTGATTTTAGCGAAATCATTCACATTCGTATCCCGCCGGGTAAGTAAAATAGCCATCATAAGAAAGATAGAGTTCTAATTCATTTACAGGGAAACCCTGCTGAGGTGTCCTTTGCGGAACAGTTCTCATAGTAGCATCGGTGAAATCTGGTTGAGGTTTGTTTTGTGTATTTTGTTGCGGAATCGGAAAACGATTATTACTACCAAACTGACGCGGAAGCATTGGCGTCATTTATTGATAAACATGTCTGTAACCAAAATTATGTCGGTATCCAAACTGCGGTGGCACCAAATTTTGTTTGCTCATACCGAATTGACCTTGATTGTGCCCTGGCATGATAATTGGCCTATTAGGTGGAAATCCCAAATTAAATTTAGGTGTTACACCAACATTATTTTTAAATGGCTGATTTTGTTGCATCATTGGCATCGGTTTGAAACCTAGTGGTTGTGGGGGTAAACCAAATTTAAATGTTGGTTGTGGTGCAATTGCGCCGCTAACCTGTGGTTTAGTATTATGGTTTGAGTTTAACATCTTGCCGCGCATCTGATACTGATTATAGAAGTTAACTTCTAAAACTATAGATAAGGCCTCTTCCAATGTGCGTGGATTTTTCAGACGCACAACGCGTACCATGTTTTCTGGTAAGTTATATAAAAATACCTGCAGGGCTGAATTGTTATAAATAGTAGCTTTACTTACTCGTAAAGTTTGATCACTAATTTGGTTAACCTTCGACAACAAAACTGATTTTACTGTTTGAATTCGAGCACAAAAATCACTGTGACTCTCATTATTTTTAATCTTTAAAGTTTCTAATTCGATAACCAAACATTCTTCACTTCGCGGATCGCCAAAGTGTAACTCTAGCAATTCCTTGAATTCCGCCCACGATATTATGTCTGCGCGCCCGCTGATAAGCGAGGCTGCGTCACCCGTTAAGTGGCTAGTCACAACATGCATTAAGTATTCCTGTTGTAATTCCGATGACTTACAACTTATCAATAATATACTCACATTTGCGTAAGAATAAATTCAAATGGCGTTTATTACCATCAAAACTGGGTAGAATTTTGTACAATTCATATGGAATAAGTTTTATTTCCGACATTCTGGTACTTATGTAATAATTAACTCTATGAACTCTACCAATACCTATAACTTATTACAATAATTACTACTAGCTATTAAGTGTTTCTGAACTCAATATATTTATAGCTATGACTATTTAGCGTTTAAAGTGAATTATAGACTTATAATACAAAACAGTTGTATGTTAAGTATTCTTACTTTACACTTATAATACTTAATTATTTAAGAAAACCATCAACAGTCAAAATGGAAGACTTCCAGTTTCAAGTTTAACGAAAGGATATGGACACGGATATAAAAGAGGTGAAAAGTCGTACTCACCAGCCTGCCACGCCCATCATCAGCTCGCCTCCCAGCTCTCCTCGTCACCGACGATATTTGTTTGGTTCGTTGGATCACCTTGCCGTACACCACGCGTACCGTTGTGAAAACCGGGAAAAGTCTTATCGCGAAATATCACTTAATTAACGCGGGACAGCTTCCTCAGTGATCCTACCGGCTGCGCCAGTCAGGTTTGGGAGCGCCTTAAAGGACTTAAAAAAAATAAAAGTATTGAATTAATTAGCAAAATCTGCAAGGGCTGTGGTGCCATAACTAGATCATCAACATAAAGTACGACATAAATGTTTTCAAGAATGTTACCCGCCTTTATATTTCAGAGGCTTTCCAAACTCATCATTTTTTTATTGTAAATACCCACTTACAGTCGATGATATTTCTATTTTCGGGTCTTTGTACAAGTATCCAGGTTTCATTATCAATGAGCGATTTCATTTTCTCATTCATAGCTTTTCCCATAAAACTTTATCATTCCTGGATGCGATTGATTTATAAGATGTAGGTATTTTGCATAATAAAGATTTAGCGTGTAGCAAATAGTTCTCAGAAATATCATCTTCATTTTCGTTATAGATACGGTAGGCAAGTTATTAAACCTCTCATTTCTTCTTTGACCATTTGAAGTCAGTTCATTTCGAGATAAAGTCAACTCATTTTGGAATGAAGAACTGTTTTGATGCATATCTGTTTCACTTACAGATTTATTAGGTGGTGGACCTAATGATACAGGTATTTCGTCAGTTTGTTTAAATATTTTCTGAGTTAATATAATTTTCAGGTAAAACTCTGTCGGACTTCACTGGTCTGCTTAACAAGAAATTAATCTCATCTACTATCACATCTCTGAGTTTTACAAACTTTTCATCTACCACATCCCACACCTTATAACCATTAGGTTCATAACCAATTAATATTCCTTTTAAGGATTTTTCATCGAATTTGGTTTTCCTAGTTTTATTCAGAAAACAAACAGTTGAACCGAAAACATTTAAATATTTAAGTTGTGGTTTTATATTATGCCACAATTCAAATGGTGTGTTAACTGTTTTCAGTGCTTTTGTAGGGCAGATATTTATTAAATATGTAGCTAATGTACCTGTCAACACAGCCTTGAACCAGAACGTTTTGTCAAGTTTAGCACCAGATGCCATGGCTCAATTTCGTTCTGTTATAGTTCTTATCATTCTTTGGGCAATACCATTCAAAGCAGGGGTATGCGGCACTGTTAAGTGGTACCTTATACCTTTTTGCTCACAGAATTTTTTCATTTCATTTGACAAATATTCACCACCATTATCGCAATATAAATTGACAATTCTCGAACCGAAATGAACTTCACACTTTGCAACATAATCTCGAAACGTAGCAAAAACGTCAGATTTATGAGCTGCTAAGTATGTCGCACAGTAGTGTGTGTATTCGTCGACAAAAATTACAAAATAGTTTTTGTCGGCAAGTGTTGAAGGAGTGATGGAACCACACTATATTTGACCCCGTCAAACGGTTTAATATTTCTTTTCATTTTAAGATTATCCATTTTCTTAAATCACTTAAAGTAACTTAGAATGTTATTTAGTCTAGATCACTGGGCCCATAACCTATTGGGTTTTGAGAACCAATGAAAGGCACAGTTATAATTTCTACAGAAATATTTATTATAATTATTTGGCAGGAGAGGTGTGTGTGCGCTCTCGCTTAGTCCAGACGGAACACTAGCGCCTTAACTATAATAAAGTTATGCAAGTGGGATCGATATATTTTGTTATATTCCAACAGTTCTGTTTTACAATGTCTATGAACTGATCAAATGTGCTGACATCTTGATCAAAAGTCACAAGATTGTCTGCAGTCCGTTTTAGCACTCTTCCAATCCCATCTGGGGCCCCCTTCCCATGTTCAGCTTAACTTTAATTCCAGGTTATTATTGATATTAATTGCGGTACTGGGAACTTGGAGAATCAGATTGGAAATGGATGGTATCTACTAAAGGAATTATCTCTATAGCGAGCTTAATTTTTCTATAACTTGTAGTGGAATTTCAGTTGCCTTTTTCGTAGTAATACATACATATATTGTGTTTTCATACCCTTCTTAATCTTCAGTTTCTTTGCAACGACCCCACTGGTAGAGTGTAAGGCTTTGATCATTAGAAAATTCTTTATAGGATAAAGCATTATCCTTGCATGAAGGGCAGTCTCTTTTCAAACAATTATCGTTGTATTGAGAACAACACAGGGACTCTAAAAGCTGTTCAAAATTAGTCTCTTTTATTATATTCGCTTTATGCAGACATAGAACTGCCAAATCTTTATCGCTATGAATTATGCAGGCATAAGTTTCCCTGAGTGCTTTGCTAAGAAAGATTACCCAAAATTGGCGATGTCTACAAAGAAGGCATAACTTACAGGAATTCCATGCTCTGATATAAATTTGTTGTTTTAATGGTAATATTAACTGTCTTTTTTGTTTTTGAACCTTATTTCGAGTGATGTACTGCTTTTTGCCGGGAATAATTATGCTGTTTGAATCTTGTTCAAAGAACTTCTTAATAAGTATTGTTAATCTTTGCATGTTCGCGTTTCTTGAGCTGTTCGAGTGTCTTTTACTTTTTTACCCGTTACTCTATATTTTTTTTAAACCAATTGTAATTTATTCAATGTCATCTTTCTTAGCTTTCTTTTCCAGATTCTGATTTTCTTTTCTTAAATCTTGTATAATATTTATTAACATTTTACTTCCTTTTTGTTCTTTGTACCTTATGCGTCTTATTTTCAAATCATTTTTTTATTCAAGTAAAATAGACTCATAATAACAATATAGGTACGCATAACATTTACAAATAAAATTAAGATTAAAATAAGATAAAAATAAAATTAAAATAAAATTAAATTAAAAATTACAATTACAATCACAATTCATTAAAAAAATATTAGTATTTCAATTCCAATATCATTGTTCGTCAACGAAAGAAGGAAAGAAAGCGACACGTAACACGCTTGGAAATAAAAATTTATACCTCCAAGCGCGCCACGTGCCGCTTACAGCAGTGAGTTATAATGGCACAATCCAGCCTTCCCGCGAGTGCGGCCAGCATGCAGTTGGCGCTCCCTCGCACGCGCCGCACCAGCGAAGTGCTTCGCTTGCGCATTGTTGCGTAAAAACAATCAACGCGGGCTTCCGCAAACATCGTCGATGCGCTGCAATAGCGGGGGAGCCCCAACATCATCCTGAACGCGTTGTTAAACTGGACACGAAGAGCACTGTACGATTTTTGCGTGTTAGTCAGACCACAGACTGCAGGTGTACATTGTGGTGCAGTATGCTCTAAAAAGAGTTATTTTAACCTCAGTTGTACACCTAGCAAACCTACGGATTACCATATTCGCTCTGACCGACAGCGCCCTCCGCTCCCGTTCAATGTCCGTATCATCTTTCAGTGTAGGTGTCACTAGGTGGCCTAAGTACTTAAACTCGTCTACCCTTTCTAACGGTGAGTCATTCAGTTCAATTGGTGGCATTTCTATTACTTTTCTAGGTCCACCCTGGAAAACGATACACTGACTATTTTTTACATTATACAGCAGTCCATGATTAGCTGCATAACCCTCACAGATACTCATCAGCCTTCTGAGTCCGCAGACCGAGGCGCTCAGCAGCACCATATCGTCCGCGTAGCTAATATTATTAAAACAGACGCCATCTATGTGACAACCTATATGTTGCTCGCTGAGCGCCTCGATCAGCCCATTGATGTACAGGTTAAAAATGGAGGGAGAGCTCAACCCCCCCTGCCTCACCCCACATTCCAACCTATACGGGTCCGATAACGTGCCCGCCCACTTCACTTTGTTTAGCTGGTTCCCATACCAATACTTAAAGACGTTGATAAGTTCGTTCGGTATATGGGAAGATCTCATTTTATTCCACAAGATATCATATGAAACCAGGTCAAAGGCTTTGGAAAGGTCGAGGAAGCAAGCGTACACGGATGTTTTTCTATCAGTATAGTATTTAACAGCACTCTTAAAACACAATATTGCAGTTTCTGTAGACAGTCCCGGCCGAAACCCGAACTGATTATCGTGTAACTTTAGGTATTTATTTAGTTGTTTATTAAGAATGCTGTCAAACACTTTAGCAACTATTGTGGCCAACGAAATAGGTCTATAGTTAGATATATCTGATAAATCTCCCGCTTTGTTTTTTACTACTGGCACTACGACAGTCCTCATCATGTCGGTTGGTAGGTATGAGTGTGAGATGCAAAAGTTGTACAACATAGATAACACTCTGCACATATGAGGCCCAGCGTGCTGTACGTGTTCCACACTTAATCCGTCATGACCAGGGGATTTGCCATTACAAATTGATTTTACCGCCATTGATACATCCTTAGTCGAGATTCTAGTATCAACATTTTCCCCACTCACCCCTCCCGTTTTCTGAGATGAAGATGGTCCCAACGGTGACCTAACAACAAAGATATTTTTAAATTTATCAACGATGCTTTTTAAATCATTCGTACCGTCTACACTCACGGGAACACCAGGCCGACTCCTCAAAAGGTTGGTATTTTTCCAGAAACCACCGAAATCTTTCGTGCTATGCTTAGCTGCCAGAATATCCATTTTTATTTGGTCTTGATGGTTCTGACACCATTTTAAACGCGACTTAAATATTTTTCTGGTTTCGCACATCTTTTTATACATGTCACCTGTGGAAGGACTACCACACAATAACCATTCCCGAAAACTCGACCTGGCCGTCCCATGACTTTCGCTCACAAATTTATTCCATCCAACAATGGTATTAGGCTGACGCTTATTCCACTTACGCCTGCCCCCCCCCCCCCCCCCTCCACCGATGCCTGGGTTAAGGCAAGCACGATGTCAGAGTACAGTTTATCAATCAGTAAGATATGAGTAGGGTCATTACAATACCGATCACTACACATTTCAAATTCAGTAGGAAAATCAATAATTCTGAGACGTTTATGACATTCCATTCGATATTGCTTAACTTGGTCAGATGTTTTCTCCCCCCACACAATTTTATTATTAGATATACGTGTCCCACTTCTTAAAGGAGTCAAACCTTGCAACTTACATTCACAAATAATGGGAAAATGATCTGACCACATTACGTCATAATCAACATACACATTGCACACAGACATAGCGGCCGATTGCGACACAACACAATGATCAAGCCAGCGTCTAGACCCACAAGCCTGATCTATGTAGGTAAAAGTTTCCGAAGTGAATCCTAACTTATTTACATCAATAGCTACCCATTTAAATTCATCACATAGAATGTTTAATTCATTAAAAAATAATTCACCGGGATGGGCATTAAAATCCCGTAGTACAAAAATAGGTTCGTTTTCATAATCATTACTAATAGCACTTACAGTTCCCATGCAGTCAGTAAACATTGTAAGGTTATCGGACTTGTTTGTCGGCATATAAACACACACTACTATAAATGGACTAGCGGCTGTATTCACACGGATTGCACACACTCGTGGATTATCGCACTTAATCACTGTAACACTAGGAAACACACTGGTATTCCACAGCAGCGCAGTGCCGCCGTACGGCCTACCGCGCAGTAGGCCCGCCGTCGTGTCTACAGCTGATGTCCCCTTGCACCTAAATCTGCTATCTATGCTATTCAGATACGCCAACTCTTCCGGCAGCAGCAAAGTTTCCTGTAGTGCAATCACAACACACTCGTCACATAAACGTCGTATATCACTAACGGCGCTCTTCACATTTTTGCAATTATAACTGGCAAACTTGTAGATAGTTTTATCCATCATTAGAGGGCAATGGGCCGATTACAGCGGACACTCCGTATTATGACTGTTGTTTATTAACATAATGTTCCGTGGAAGGGCCGCTATCAGTGTTGCTCCCCCCGCTGGCATTCTTTTGCTTGAAGTTTGTGAATCGCCTAAATATGATGCCCTGGGGCCAAAGTTTTTCATCTAAGAATGTAGACAGCTTTTGTTCCGAGATAAAAAACTTGTATGCACTATGATATTTGTCTCTTAGAGAAGATATTTTCTCTAATTTAATCACAACGTTTGTTTTTCGGTATATGTAATCTGTAACATCACTTTCCGTAGTATCTTTATGCACTTTGGTGATAAACATAGGAACCTGCCTGTCTGCGGCTTTGAATTTACAGTCCGTATCGTTTGACATTCCCATTTTGCCTAGATAACGATAGTTCACCTTATGTTTTCGATGCTGTACCAATTTCCATTCACTATCTGTTATCACTATCTCCGCAAAAGATTTATTTTGAGTTTGCTTATCGTTAATCACATTCTCATTAGCTACGTACGCGTTACTTGAAGCCGCAGCTAACAGCTGATCGGCGGACGTCACGATCTGTGAGCCGTTATCTCGACTCGCGGGCCCTAGCTTCAGCGCCCCTGCCGCTTGCGTCGTAGGCGCTTCGCTGACACCGCTCACTTTTACAACTTGCGGGTCATTTTGTGATGACTGCGCGCCTCTCGATGCTGGAGTTTTTCTAGGTGAAGACGATATCGTATTATTATGATCTGTAACTGTGGCGTCGAGATGTGAAAGTCCCATAGGTCCACTATCCAGATACGCACCACGCTTCGTATTTATCCTCATATCCCGATATAGATATTTATTCGGGGTCGACTGGTCCGATGTAGTACTCACATTTTCTATCGCCCGCTTAACTTCCTCTAGCTGATCCGAACTAACATACTTAGATTTTATGTCTCTCAGTTCTGTTTGAAGGATCAAAATGTCCTTTAACAATTTCGTGACTTCTAGATGGTCAAAGGTTACCGGCGGTAGCTTTTCCAAATCACGGGCTACAAACACCGGCATCACCTCCGGATCAGTTCCCTTGAAAAGAGATATCATATCCTCAACGTCTCGGTTTTCTTTCCCTTGCCTTTTACGCAAGATTTTTCGCTTACCCGCCGGCAGCGATTCAAAAAGTAACAATTTCGATCGTTTTATTTCTTCACTTTTAAAAGCCGACACACATATTCTGGTCAAACTGTCTTCATCAATGACTGATATTTTATTTTGCACATATGCTAACAACTCGTCTATTACAATATTGCACGATTTGCACTTTACCGTCGAAGCCATTTTTTATTTCGAAAATACACGATCCGTTGTCGAATCGATTTTCGTAGCTAGTGAATTTAAAGGATCTTCCATAGGTGTAGTCGTTTGTGTTGTCTTTAAACTGATAAATCTTCCTAGTTTTGATGTTCAAGGAGTACTACTTCTGGTAACTTAGTTTCATTTATCTTACCTTTTTATTTTCCCTGTACTTTTTGATGCTTCGTGCCATTTTTTTCTTTGTTGCCTATGATCCCTGAGCGATTTTTCATCAATAACAATAACTAATTTCAATCCGCTTTATGTGGAATGACTTTTACTGAGAGGGACGTGTTTAAGGAGTTAAAGAAACTTGACGCTTGCAAGGGTCCGGGACCTGATGGCCTGCTCCCGTTATTTATCAAGAAATGTGCAGCTAACCTGTCTCTTCCGCTTAAGTTGATTTTAAACAAGTCAATTAAATAATTTACGGTCCCGAAAGTTGCTAACGTTGTGCCCATTTTTAAGAAGGGAGAAGGCGACGGTTCTTTAAACTGTCGTATTTAAAACTAAAACCTATAGCAGAAGAGTCTGTTATACTTATAAAAATTGTTAAATAAGGTTATTATAAAAATCAGCATAATAATGAGATATCAGATTATGTTCAATCAAGGAACGTAAGTCAGTTTTTTTCCTCTCAGATAACACCAGTCTTTGGGAGTATGCTTTGGTCATAGCAATTTATCTTATATCATCTCATCTTCTTCTTTTTCTTTCTCATGTTTACCTTGTTGAACTCATTTTGACTATAAGATGTCTTATAGTAAAATGTAAACTTATCCTCTTCAGTAAATTTAAGGATGTTTACGTCATTCCAAGTCACATTGCCTTTATTTTCATTTTCACTAAAGTTATAAGCCCATTTCTCTTGAAACATCTTTAAGTCCCAAAAAAATCGTACGTTCATTCTTGAACAATCAAAGGTTTCCCGTTTTTTGGCGTTTTTTTTAAATTAAAGTGACGTATTGACAAGGTGCGTATATTTGTTCAGCCTTTATATTCCGTTGAATTTCCTTTTCAATGAGGCTGTGGACGTTGTCCCCTTCATTTTGGGTATGACCCTTTATTAGGTACATTTGGGTTATAGACTGGATGTTCTTAAAATATGATACTGCGTAGGAATATAAGCAAGCTATATACGTATTTATTTTTGTTTTGTCCGCAGCAATTATCGGAATAAAACGTAACACGGATGGCCTAACCCTGATGTTTTGCATTTAAAATCTCCAAATAATTAAGAACACACGAGCCGATCTCGCTAGATCGGCGTTTCACCTGAGTGTCGTCCCAGAAAATACTGTAGACATCTCCATAAGCTCCAATATCACGTTTGGGTTTTTAGATTTTTGTCTCTTTTCTTTAGTAATTCCACGATTGTAAAGTTGAGGCAATTCAGTTTTGTTTTGTCAAAGTCAAAGTCAAATCATTTATTTCAAATAGGCCCTTGCAAGGCACTTTTGAACGTCAACAATTACAAAAAAAAAAAATTGATTCTAGTCGCCCCTTCCAAAAGGTAGTTTTCGTATGGAGAAGAATGGGCAAGAAACTCCACCGTTACTCTTTTAAAATGTTTTACAATATTTTGTATATAATAATAATAATAATATTTATTCAAAACTTACATGGCATAAAAATTAGTACAGTTTTGCTTAAATGTAAATTATATTCCTAAGACTTACGTGCCTGAACTAGGTAATCCTGTATGATATATGTATATGTATATGTATGTATGATATGTAGGTACATTAGTTATATAATTATATGTGAAGACGATAGAGATATGATCTTAGTAAATCAAGAGCTGTATTTCTAATCCCATAGTGCTCCAGTTTCAGCAGAAGTGTCTCATGGTCTACGCAATCAAACGCCTTCGAGAGGTCGCAAAAGATTCCAATAGCATCTTGTGCTTCTTCCCAGGCATTAAAAATGTTCTTTATTAGGGTGACACCAGCGTCAGTGGTACAACGCCCTTTGGTGAAACCGTACTGTTGTAATAGAATAAAGACGAATCACCGCTAGGTCTTTGCGTAACTGTTTGTAGGTCGAAAACTGAACAAATATGGGTTTCATCAATATTGAGTCGATCATTGTGTTCCTCTTTTCGGGATAATTCTTTTTATTTTAAATGAAGATCATATTTTTCTTTTAGTTGTAGTTTTTTTCTGGAGAAACAAGTTCATATAAAACATAGGTGAAAATGGAGTGTATCCCATCTGGCCCGGTGACTTGGCCCGGCACCGGGCCACATGGGACAAAAAAGTTTTAACTGGCCCGGTGATATGTTTACCGGGCCAGATGACACAAATCAAGTGCCATCGTCCCCGGAAAGGGGAGAAAAGAGGATACGTCTCGTAATTTGTGAAATACTAAGAAACTGTGAACTACTATATGCATCTATGAAAGGGATTGAACTTATAAATCAAACTGCTTAGTATAAAATAATCAGTTTTTATTGTGAATAACGCGATATATCTCTACTATATGTATACTTGTGTCATAAATCTCAACCTGAAATAGACTTCCTGTAAGCAGATTTTTTGAATTTGAACATAACAACAATATTTTTATAATAATCCTAATCAACGAAGCCAAAATCAAACAAAATTATTAATTATTACTTACTATAACAATCAACTACAACAATATACGCATAAAATGGTCAAAAACAATCTTTTTAATAATAGGCTAAATACTTGTTATAAAATACAAACAGTCTCCAATATCTCTTTCTATTCGTTGTCCCTTTTTTATGATACACGGAGAGCGAGAAGGGTAGAATGGTGTGCTTTAAATTTAATTGCCTGTGACGTCTGTCAGTCGGTTACGGTCAGTCAAGGTTAATGTGCACGTGGTATTTATGAACTGCAACGTCTGCAACTTAGTAAGTGAAGTGATATTTGATTTAACATTTATTTTATCAAAATGCGTGGTTAAAAAATATTCGTTGCTGTAGTGCTACAGACTAAATAACACGTAACGATTTTGGGAGCTATGGCCGACGAAAATCCAAGATGTTCAAATGACTTATCGTCTTTAAAATATATAAAAAGAGGTGGCGGCACTGTCCTTCTTCATGCTGGATACCAGTACACATTGAAAGAAAAATACAAGAATGGGACAGTGGCATGGGAATGCATTAATAGAAAGAGAAAAAGATGTGGTGTCAAAATAACTTTGAAAGTAAGTACAAAAGAACATTCATCTTATAATGCTTGCTGACTTATTTATGATCTAAGTAGGTAATAGTAATTAATATCAATTTATCTTTTTTAGGGCTGCGATAAAGTAGGAGAGAAAAATCATGGGTGCATGCCAGATTTTGCTAAAGAAAGGGGAGAAAAGAGGATACGCCTCGTAATTTGTGAAATACTAACTATATGCATCTATGAAAGGGATTGAACTTATAAATCAAACTGCTTAGTATAAAATAATCAGTTTTTATTGTGAATAACGCGATATATCTCTACTATATGTATACTTGTGTCATAAATCTCAACCTGAAATAGACTTCCTGTAAGCAGATTTTTTGAATTTGAACATAACAACAATATTTTTATAATAATCCTAATCAACGAAGCCAAAATCAAACAAAATTATTAATCATTACTTACTATAACAATCAACTACAACAATATACGCATAATATGGTCAAAATTACCTATTAATTAGTACTTATTATAATATACAAACAGTCTACAATATATTTTTTTATAAACAATCAACAATATACGTATAAAATGGTTAAAAATTACCTATTAATTAGTACTTATTATAATATACAAACAGTCTACAATATTTTTTTTTTATAAACAATCAACACGTATAAAATTGGTCAAAAACATTTTTATTAATAATAGTAATCCTAGTCAACGTAGCCAAAATGCTATGAATCAAACCAAATTATTAAAGTACTTATTACAACACAGTCTCCAATATTTTGTCTTTATAAACAGTCAACAAATATTCTTTCCAAAATCAAAAAAATAACTAACCTCTTATCGACCATACTACAAAATTATTTTTATAAATATATCACAAATGGTAATAATCACAGATTGCAGTTGAGTATAATCAATAACAATTATAAAAATATAAAAATCACAGCTTCGAACATCAATCATTTCAGAATTCTCTACCGCATTTTTTCTAAAAAATGACCGACGGTTATTTGACCGGTCACGAGCTCCATGGTTGTCTCCTGAATAAAGTCTTCTCGAAGCATGGCTTTCTTTGAATGACGTCGAGTACTTGGTATCTTATTTGCAATTTGCACTGATCTTGTTTTGTAATAAGATGCGTCAGTATAAAGCGCTTTTAAAATCTCGATCATATTGGGCTGCTTTCTTTTAATTGTTTTGTTAAGTTTGCTGTGCCACGCTTCCAGTGCATTTGTCGTACGGTGGCGTTGTCCGAAAACGCACCACACGTTTATAAAATCGTCACGCAACCATTGCTTTAACATGTAATCACGAAATATCTTGCTATTTTTATCATCGGGACTTTGAGCAGCAACATACCACCAGCCATTAAAAATTTCGTTTTGTGGCAGAAGGGGTAGTACAGCACTGAGGGCTACTTGTCTGCGGGTTGTTTTTAACTTAGTGAGTTGTAACTCCTTCCCTTTCTTCCACACCGCTTGCGAATAATGGAAGTAGCAACCTTTTGTTATTACATTAGGGAATACTAATACAATAGCGTTCATGACGGCTATCTCAAAATCAGTTTTAAAAGTTTCTGGGGTCCAGTCTGGTACTTGAGCTTTCAATAAGTGAAAAAGAACCTCATATGTGTCTGTACTTTTGTCACATAATAACGCGTACGCCACTGGCACAATATTTGTTTCTTCTTCACCAATAGCACAATGTATACTATAAAGTTGTTTAAAAGGCTCCGGGCAACTTTTGAATGTGCCATCTCCAAAGAAAAGTTTACCCTCAGACAAAAGTTGTCTGCCCTTTTGAGTGGCAAATATCAAAATTCTCTTTTCTTCACGTGAATAGTCTGCCATCAAAAAATCTAAATATTTTTCGGGTACCTTCACTTCGATCAGATTCTTGCAGACAATTTTTTTCAACCCAACGGAAGCATTTCTCGATCTATATAACGTACTCTTAACTTGGTGTAGTTCTGGATTTTTTTTTATTAAATCGAGACCCGAGTTTTGGTATGAAGCTACTGTAGCATTATATACCGAAGTAACGGTCGGAAATTCTGGCGCTGATAATTCAATTTTGCATTTGTATAAACTCTCGTCTATTTCATTTTTAGCAAAATCTGGCATGCACCCATGATTTTTCTCTCCTACTTTATCGCAGCCCTAAAAAAGATAAATTGATATTAATTACTATTACCTACTTAGATCATAAATAAGTCAGCAAGCATTATAAGATGAATGTTCTGTTGTACTTACTTTCAAAGTTATTTTGACACCACATCTTTTTCTCTTTCTATTAATGCATTCCCATGCCACTGTCCCATTCTTGTATTTTTCTTTCAATGTGTACTGGTATCCAGCATGAAGAAGGACAGTGCCGCCACCTCTTTTTATATATTTTAAAGACGATAAGTCATTTGAACATCTTGGATTTTCGTCGGCCATAGCTCCCAAAATCGTTACGTGTTATTTAGTCTGTAGCACTACAGCAACGAATATTTTTTAACCACGCATTTTGATAAAATAAATGTTAAATCAAATATCACTTCACTTACTAAGTTGCAGACGTTGCAGTTCATAAATACCACGTGCACATTAACCTTGACTGACCGTAACCGACTGACAGACGTCACAGGCAATTAAATTTAAAGCACACCATTCTACCCTTCTCGCTCTCCGTGTATCATAAAAAAGGGACAACGAATAGAAAGAGATATTGGAGACTGTTTGTATTTTATAACAAGTATTTAGCCTATTATTAAAAAGATTGTTTTTGACCATTTTATGCGTATATTGTTGTAGTTGATTGTAAGTAATAATAATAATTAATAATTTTGTTTGATTTTGGCTTCGTTGATTAGGATTATTATAAAAATATTGTTGTTATGTTCAAATTCAAAAAATCTGCTTACAGGAAGTCTATTTCAGGTTGAGATTTATGACACAAGTATACATATAGTAGAGATATATCGCGTTATTCACAATAAAAACTGATTATTTTATACTAAGCAGTTTGATTTATAAGTTCAATCCCTTTCATAGATGCATATAGTTAGTATTTCACAAATTACGAGGCGTATCCTCTTTTCTCCCCTTTCCGGGGACGATCGCACTTGATTTGTGTCATCTGGCCCGGTAAACATATCACCGGGCCAGTTAAACTTTTTTGTCCCATGTGGCCCGGTGCCGGGCCAAGTCACCGGGCCAGATGGGATACACTCGATCCATTATGGTATTCTCTCCACCAATATATTCGCGACAAGTTTAAGCCCTTAAATAACGTGGTTCTTTATATCTTGTATGATTGCTTGTTCTATCCTTTTTCTGTTCTGGTTTTTACCTCGGTTATCTTTCTCTACAAAATCTTGCGCATCTGTCTTCTTTTTAACAGTTCTTATTTGCCTGTCACATATACCTAAAGGCCTATGAAGTCCCAGTACACGTTGGCCGAACGCGCTCGGCGAGTGCGCTCGGCAGATTTTGGTGGTGCTGTTCAGACGTTGGCGTATTTCATTCTGCGTTGGCGCTAGATGAAAGATGGACGTTAGGGCGATCGCGGCCGCTGCAATATACGTGTACAGCGCTTTCAAATTTTATTTACATGTGCACCAGAGAAGGGTAATAAAAAAAAGATGGCGGATGCTAAGTATTCATCGAAACAGAACAAGGTAAATCAAATTTTGTTTCAATTGTTAGTATCCTATTATGAATGTGTTATGAGTGTCCTAGAGTACTCTGCCATATGTAGTAGGTACTACTTACCAATCTATATATCAATCTTTTTTTTAGGGATTCCATGAACAACCAACTTGCCGAGCTTCTAGCAGAGCCATCTGGAGATTTTGAAAATTTCTTTCGATTTTCACTTACTGATTTTGAATACCTCGTACAAAAAAAATCCCTGATCGTTTCAAAATAGGACAGACTTGAGGGTCTTAACTAAATTAAGATTCCTAGCTACCGGGGACAGTCACAGAAGGCTGCACTATCTGTTTAAAATATCAAGCCCACTCATCTCGCGCATAGTGATTGAAGTCTGTTTAGCACTCAATGAAGTGTTAAAAGATATGATTAAAGTAAATAAAAAAGGTTTGATTTTAAATCAATTATTCATTTCAAGATTACTTAGCCTATTTGGGTTGACAAATATTTGACTCAAATAAGTTTTAATTAATTTGTTTTTTTATGCATCTGTATATGCTCGATAAAGAATATTTTGTAATGGAGTTGAGTCAGTTTCTGAAGAATTGTACCCTTCGCACATGTAATTGTGATCAGTCATAGTATGTTGAGATACTTCTGGTATACTCATTATAACAGGAGATTCTAGCTGTTCTTGTGACGGTGGATCGGTTGGGTTGGGTGAAGATTGTGACGTGCGTATTTGTACTGGGGCTAAAACTTCATTGGAAACTATTTTAACTCGTCGAGGTAGTAGCTGATTAGGAACATATGTAGAAGGTGGTGTATGTGCTGAAGATGATCTGTTTTGAGGCGGAGCAGGCGAGCATGACCATTCAGATTGGTATGAACTTTGAGAAGAGGGTGGACGAATGACGTATGAATTTTTACGAATAATCTTTTCGACGTCTGTTTAACAACATGTGATCTAACATGATTTCTTCTCTTTCAATCTCTGTATATTTCCTTAGTTTTGTTGCAATAAGTTTACCATACAATTAGCATGGATTATCTTCTCGTGTTGAAGAATCTTTAGTAAGGACTGCATTTAAAGTGTTGTAAGCATTTGATATCTCCCTGCCAGCCTCTGCTAATTCTGGCGGATTTTTGCAACGTTCCTGAATTACTGTTACTCCCAACTACAGAGTTGTTTCCTTGACTATCGTCTTCTTCAGCTAGTGCCTCTTCTACAGAACGTGTCGATGATGAGGCCTTTAAAAAATTTAACTGGTTAAAAACTTTTTTTTCAGATGCCTGAAACTGCAAACGAATGGGTCAACAAGTCAGAAGGATTTGCCTTCCCCCATTGCCTTGGCGCTATAGATGGCAAGAACATGACTGAATCACCGGCAAAGAGTGCTTCTGACTATATTAACCATAAAGGCAGCTTCAGCATTGTTCTACTAGCTCTAGTGGATAGTAATTATTGTTTTATGTTTGCCGATGTAGGATGTAAAGGTCGGATAAGTGATGGTGGCGTATTTAATCAAAGTGTTTTATGTCAAAAACTATCTTCTGGTAGTATTAATTTACCACCTCCTAGCCCACTTCCGGGTGGCGATAATAATATTCCTTTCGTATTTTTAGGAGATGGAGCATTTGCGCTCAGTAGCCACGTAATTAAACCATTTCCAGGCCACCACGCCCTAGGATCCCCGGTAAGAATATTTAATCAGTAATTGTCTCGTTCTCGTGTAAAAGTAGAAAATACTTTCAGCACCCTAACCAACAGGTTTGGATTTTTTTTTTAAAGCTGTAGGTCTGGAAACTTCTTTACGAGCCTCTATTATTTCAATGTCTTGTCTACTTTTACATAACTTTTTGCGACACAATAGTTCATCTCGGAATATTTATACACCCCCAGGTTCATTTGATACTTTCATTAACGGGGAACTATTACGACCAGGTTCATGGAGAAACGAAAATAAAGATAGTGCTTTGTTGCCATTACAAAATGTGCCACGTAGACCTACGCAAACAGCAACCCAGATACGGTTGGATTTTATGAATTATGTTTGTAGAAACAGCATAGAAAATAATTAAAATTTGTGATAATAAATATGTTGTTTTACTCTCTATGTTAATTAGGCTGGAACATTCATACACATCATTCAAAAAGTTGTCCATAGGCTTGTAGAACGGCCAAATAGGGTTATAATACTCATCTAAACCCATGCTGGATTTAATGGACTGGATTTTCTTCTTGCGATTTGTTCTGTATGTAACCATTAATGACTTTTTTTTTTTTAATTCAGTCACTGGAACATTCATATTATCTGCTATTCTACTCCAAGCATCATTAACCTGAAATTTAAAAAAAAATGGTAGGTATACTTATAGACTAGCAGACCCGCGCGACTTCGTCCGCGTCAATAAGATAATCCTGGGCGTTTTTTCAATATAAAATATAGCGAAAAAAAGCCCATAAGCTAGGTACATTATCATAAAAATATAATTTCCCTGAAATCGCAACTAAACATGAATGTATAGTTACTTACTCTGGTTTTATTTTTATGTTGCTCGTGTTTGGGGTTCCATATAACGGATTCCTTGTGATAACAATCAATGAATCTAAATATTTCCTCATTACTCCATGACGCCATGTTCGTGAGGTAATCGTTAAAACAATTAAGCGCGACAATACAGTCTACTCCGACGCGTAACGATGAACTAAACACTCGGCCAACGTGTGATTGCTGTTTAACGTGTTTATAAAGAAAGTTTTGCAAACTCTAATTTGACTATCATTAACTGCAAAATAAAATGCATTATTATAAGCTACCTTATAATAAATAAATAAATAATTATTGGGCTGTCTTGGTCTAGCTGCATTTGTGTAATTATATTTTGGTTTTACTTCTACCATGCAATTTCTACCAAAAGATCTCTGTAATTCTATGTTTCCTAGTGAGATTAGATTTCTATCGATCTCATTTATGTTATCGACACATTTGACTCTACATTTCCTGGAACATGGATCTTTTATTGAAGGAGCAGGAACAATTTTTTTAGATTTAGTGTAAAGGCGGGGTCCCACGGTGCGCTATATTGCGGACGCACGCGCACCAGCCCGAACGGCGCACGACCACGCACGTCATCTTTCCACGGTTCGCGATATTGCTGACACACGCGCACCAGCCCACAGGGCCGACGACCACGGACCGCTACACATCCCACACCAAGCATGATGAAAATTATAAACGATGTATTTCTTAATCTTAAGATTTAAGAACTCGCAAGCATAAATTGTTATTCGTAATGATACAGTGAATTACAAAGTTATTTTTGCAGTTGCAGAAAATCACCCTTATTTAAATAAAATACCATAAAAATCGGCGTTTTTTATTTGTTGATAAAATACAGTACTTATGTAAAAATAATAATATTTTAAGATAACATAGTGATACATATACAGAAGTTTCAAATTCCTAACTTATTTAGTTGTTGCGATAGAACTCGTACAAAAATGGTCTAAAACTTACAACTACAACGGCCTCTTTACCAAAAAAAAAAAAGAAAAAAAAATGATGATGATTTCTAGACAATAACACACCACATTCCAGGGTATGATTAAAAAAAAAAAATTGAATGGCCCTTTCATTTCGGTTCCGCACCTCAAAAGGAAAAAACGGACAGCACAACAGACAAAAGAAAAAGCAGTTACATCTACGCTATGATGAGTAGTTTATGAATTAATGATCGGCCATACATACATTATTAAAAGAGGAAACTATCATTAATTTTATCGTATTTTTAAACAAGTGTCATCTATAAAAGCCCTTTTTACGATTTGTACCTTCAGCTAATTACTTAAACTAATGGAATATAGTTTGTTTACATTTTTAAATGTGAGGGCCGCACACGCTCTGGGCGACGACGCCGCGCCTCTAAGCTGTGTATATGCAACGTTGCCAGCCCGCTGCTGCACCGATGCCGCGCCGCTGCCGCACCGGTGCCGCGCCGCTGCCGCACCGGTGCCGCAGATTGTATAGTGATATGGCAAAATCAAGTGGAGCCGGCACGGCGACGGTGAAAAGAAAAGAAAGAAAGAAAGAAAACGTTTATTTGGACACAGTTCGTGAAACACAAAATACAAACAAACTAAAATTGATAGCAATCTTTTGACAATAAGTCAAATAAACGTTAAAATAAGTCCAAAAAGGTTCATTTCAGCATTAATGCCAGACAAATGCTGTCTGACGTTGGTTTTGGTGCGGCGACGCACTATGGGCCAGAACGGTGCGTACCGTCTCAAAAATCTGTAACTTTTTTGTTGATTGAAGTAAATAGCTGAAATTTGGCACGTAGTATCTCCAGAGTATATAGAATCCAATAGTGACACATTTATTGTCAAAACTTTAATTATTAATAAAAAATAAAACAAAAATAAAAATATTTTTTTTTAATATTAAACCATAGTTTGTTTAACTTATTGAATTATAATTTTACAGTTTTATGATATTAAACCTATTTTCTTTTATTTTATAGGTATTACATATAAATCTTACATTTAAATAAATGACAAATATGATATAAATCCACTCTAAAAATATATTTTACAATGAATGTAGGTACGTAATTACTTCTATTTAAATAGCTAAGAGGCTCTTAGCTTCGTCTAACAATTCCTTGGAAATAGTGACTGATGGTTTTCTGATACTTGATATATAAGGATCTGACGTAAATAGAATACCATGAAATACGTCTTGATTCGTTGCGGACCTAGAGTATTTTCTAGCGTGATGCAATCTGAATTTTTTGTAATCTTTATTACGAGATTCTTGGGCATCCTCAGATAAATTACCAATGGGCAGAACAGCAAAATGTCTTATTATACTTTCCCAATGTATTAAGATTTTATGTACTGAAGAAGGCATATTATACCACATATATTTTGTTACGTATAGTTGTGCGGTTGCGCGAGTATATTCACCAATTTTTTCTGGATTTACAGCAATACCGGATGCCAAAGTTTGAAGAATAACATAGAACCTTTTAATAAGTTCCTCGTCAACTCCTGTAATTTCTGAAGCGCAATAGTAGTTCTCAAAAAAACGCCGAGCTGTATTGCCGTCATTGCTGTTTCCACTTCCTTGTCGGGGCTTATCAACGTGCAATCCCATTCGGCTTCGAAATAAACTTTGTACAAGCTTTTTCTTGTCTTCTTTACTTTTTTTATCTTCTGGAGTTATCGCAGCCCATTTTTTAAATGAAAGGTTATATGAAATATGTAAAATTAACTCCATGCACCTGATCCACGCGTGCAACGTAGACAAACCGTATTCGTAAGCATTTATATTATCTGGCTTTGATTCAATCTTCTCCAAATTATTCATTTCGCTTGGTTTAGCCCCACATACTGTACACACAGCTCCAGAACTTGTGTCAGTTAGAACTTGTGTAACTTTTCCATCCACCATAGTTAGAAATAGGTCGTGACTTATTTCAATTACCTGCTCCTCCTTGTGTATCTTTGAAGTTTGCAAATTATTAATTTGACCCCGAATATCACCAACCACTGATCGGGTTTTCTCGGGGGTTTCTTTTGCAAATTCCATCAGGATTGGTCGGCAATAACGAATAGACGAACAAGCCGAATTTTGCCAAATTACCTCATTTGTTTCTGTGTCAGTCAGCTTTATTGGTACCAAAGACACTATAAATAAGTTTGCATCTGAGACTAAATCACTCTCACCTGATAAAACTTGTTTATATTCACTTTGCCCCGATGACCCATCACATCCCCACTTGGTAAACAATTTAAGAGATGTTCTTGTTGAGTTGTAAACATTTTCAATCTTTAAGATGCGAGCAGAAGTGTGGTCCAGCAAATCCTGTAGATTTACTTTGGCACTTATATCGGTTATTTGAATGCTGGACGGTGGAGGATAACACAGTTTTTTGGCGTTTGTCAGTATATTATATGATGGCAGTATGTCGAAGTTTTTGTTAATCAGACTTGCTCGAAGTAATCCGTATTGTGATTTCGAAAGATCTAAATCTGCAAATATACTTAACCCTTAAATGCATGATTTTATGCATGATTTTATTTTTAGACCGAGAAAAAATATATTTTGGAGCCATGAATATGCTGATTTAGGGAAAAATAATAAAAAAAATAGTTTTTTTTATTTTCATAGCTATTTTTATTAAAAACCATTTGTTGCAGAACTACAACACTATGCACTCACTAGACAATAACTACATATGAAAATTTTTAAAACAATTTTTGGTTGTGGTAAGACAAAGAGCTACTCCACACTTCTCACACCTGTTTTGCGTGTATCCCTTGCATCCAGGCATTTTGCATCTGCTGCGAACACAATTACCAGGCCAGTGACCAACATTATCAGTCCTTATGTCCTTAGGAGGAATATGTTGAGCTGGTCCTCTCCTTTTTTTTGCTTGTATTTCCATTTCAACACTGTTGCTGGTACTTGGCCTTCCTCTTTTGTTGCAGAGTTCAAATGAGTTATTTACTTTGGCTAATACCTCAGCTAGTTCCAGTCTATAGTTACATAGGTTTAGAACTGATGAATTGGCTTCAGTTGTTTTTAAATTTTTATACACAAGCCAAGAATTTATTACCGTCATGTCCAATAAGTGGTAAAAGATACGAAGATACCACTTTCGGCTTCTCATTGCAATTCGGTACCTCCCAATAAAGCTATCCATTAGGTCCACTCCGCCCATATGGGCATTATATTCCTTTATTATATGTGGGCATGAAATTTTAATTCTAGTCTTATTTGCCTTGTCAAATCTTTCTACTTGGCCCACAGGTTCAGCTCCAACATATGAAGATAGAAAAGTTACAACTTTATTGTCCTTCCAAGTAACTGCTGTCAAATCAATACCGTCAAATTCAGTCATCTGCTCTTCATAAGTTCCACGAGGAACAGATTTCTCCATCATTGTTTTTTTGTCCGGCAGTTTGCAGTTCACTAGCCTGTTAGATTGCACAGTACCTAGGCTATAGATTCCTTGTTTGGCAAGATAGGTAACTAAAGGTACAGAGGTGTAAAAATTATCAAAATAAATTATATGATTTATATGCCTTGGGACACCTCTAGCAAGCCGGACTACAACATTTCCCACTGGCCCAAAATCTGGTTCATCTGGAAGCCGTTCATTCTCTTGGCCAGTATATATTTCAAATTTATGAGCATAACCTTTCACGCTGCACATCACATATAATTTAAACCCCCACTTATGGGGCTTATTAGGTAAATACTGCTTCATGAAGTGTGCCACTTTTGTGGCACACATCTGTTCATCAATTGAGAGTTACTAAAGCAAATTTCTCATTTAGATGGCTAATTATAGGCCTTATCTTATGGAGCCTATCATGTTGTGGGTGTTCCTTGGGTAAATGTTTCTCGTTATTGTTGAAATGTAGAAATCTACGAATAGTCTCAAATCGGTTGACAGTCATTATGTCCTTGATTGGTTGAAAACCTACAGTATTTGACCAGTATAGCCGTACATTGGGATATTTTATAACAGACATGTATATCAGTATCGCCATAAACTTTCTTAGCTCAGTTTCAGATAAATTTAATGGTTTAGTCACATTTTTTTGAACGGAATACAAATTAGACTCTTCCACAATCCTTTGAACTATTTCTGATGTAATAAAATGTGAAAAAATACTATAGGGAGTACCAGTAGTAGCCTCATCCTTCAGTTCAGGTGGGTATGTAGTGTCTCCATGAAAAGCTGTCTGGTCAGAATTCAAAACAATTTTTTTTACCTTCCATACGAGTCCTCTCATAGTTGCTCGGCGACTAGCTTGACTTGTTGAGGGGAATGGAACCTGTGGCACTTGATCATTTGCTGTAGCTTCATTTATCAATGGCGGGTCTCCTGCCATGAATGGATCATTATCGGGGTCATCATTTTCCTCTTCTAATGGACTCTCAAGATCGTGAAGCAAATCGTCTCTATTTTCATAAAAATTCTCATTACCTTCTGTATCCGAGTCCTCAAGATCATCTTCCGAAATCTCTCCATCATTTATTAGAGCTAAATACTCTTCTATTTGCTTTTGATTCAAGTATGGCATCTGAAAACCAATAAAAGTGATAGTTAGTAACTAAACAGGGACATTTTCTAGTAAATGCATATTGTTGCAGATTTACAACAACAAAAAAACAAAATTTCCGAACACACCAAAAGTTTTTTTTATAACTTATAAATTGTACTGAAAAGAAGATGAATTATTACGTAAAATAACTAATTTTGTTTGAACGTACCTTCGAAAACCAAATAATTACACTGCAAAGCAAATACACAATTTTCATCCGCTCCAAAATTACGATCGGCTTTGATTTGTCAAAATCAATTTAAATTTGACAGTCGTGAAGAAAAAAAGTGTGTTGCCACTCGATTAAATATATCACCATGATAGTAATAATCCTGCAACAGCATGCATTGAACTCATACTAATAATTTTATGGTCGTTTGAATGGTATGTTGCAGTTTTACTACTTTATGCATTTAAGGGTTAAGTGTACAATCTGCGCCATAAGAGAGAAGAGCTTAGATATATCGTAATTTGTCGCTAATTTGTATGCTCCCTCTATGCTTTAGTTATTACTCTGAGAAAGATTCTGTGCACTGTCTGTCCGACCCAAAGAACAATGGCAGAATTTGGTCTGGACTTTTTTTTGGCGTCCATGGATTTCCTATATATGAATTAAATTTAATTAATTTTCTACGATTTTTCAATTATTCACTCCTCGTAAAGGCCGGAGTTATTTTATGTTTTTAAAAGCTTATCAAATGATTTTCGAATTAGGTACATTCGAAATGTTACCATTAAAATAGTGGTGCGAGTACAAATAGTACGAATGCAATTTATCTGTATCGATTGTTGAACGAATGATCGATATAATCGACCGATCGATCGACCCATGTAGAGTTGGTTTTGTTTTTAACATAATTATTGAAATGCTCTATTCTTTCGTCTCTAATCAACTGATATCTTTGAAAAAATGCTTCTACTTTTAAATCCAATTAATTATTAATCAAAATATCATAGGATCGTTTCAGTGTTGTATCGTGCAGCACTACTTTTGTCTTTGACAGTGACATGTTGTCTGTGATTGCCTGTCAAGACGCTACAGAATCCTTCCGCGTTTTTAATCTCGGTTGTGTTTTGTGTTTATATTTGGCTTTCTATTTAATTCTACCCGACCTGGACTGTTTATGGACTGATTGATACTGCCCTGAGTGACTAGTGCGTGCCCTTAGGACTCCGATATTGCTTTTGCATGACCTTAAGCTAATCTTGCTGTGCTCCGATTGTGCCCAGTGAATTGGATTTTTGTTGTAAACCCGGAACAATCATAATGGGAGATTACGATAGAGGTCATCTTCGCACGCGCATTTTATGTGTAAACTGCAATATATGCGTGAACACTCTGCGCCGATATCAAGTCTTAGCACTTATATGTTCTATATTGGAAGTTACCTAAGAAGATCTGAATAGGCAGAGGCAAAAATACAAATCTAAAATACAATTCATGTTTTTGACAGGTTTTACAAGAAGACGTTGTTTGTGAAGCATGTAGAGATCTAGCAATGTTTGCAGTAAATGAGAATTTGCAGCAAGATGTTTCTGGCAGTACTGACCAACAAGCTGGATCAAGTCACCAAGGCCACACTAATGTGTGTCTTTTATGTGGATTATCGACTTTAAGAAGACGGAGTGATAAAATATTAAGAAGCAATCCATCTCAACTGCAACAATCCATGATTCCTATTATAGAGAGCAGAGTAGCACCACGAGAGGTATGAATGATTATAAAGCTATTTTATAGAAGTAGGCCAAATTAATTTGTTTAGAATAATATAATTGTATAATATAACTCGTCAATCTCCATAATTTCTTTTTTTAATATATAAAACAATACATTTCAAGGATATTGATTATTAAAAAGAATTGTTTATTTTTTTCAGATTTCACAGCATGATGTTGTATGCCATACTTGCTGGCTTCGGGTACAAAGGGAAGCTCGTCGCATGTCTACTGTTGATGCTACAAGATCCCAGTTGAGTGCATCACCACCGCAGGAGGAACCTCAAGTGTTGGAGGAGCTCCAGGTGTCTCAGTCAGAACAAGCAACACACTCAATTGGTGAAGTAACATTACCCGATTACAGAAGAGCAGCCAACACTAATCATCACTGTGTATTTCCAAACTGTGAAAGCACTACATTGCACAGTATTTCAGATAAACTAAGAGCAATAATCCTAAGTGACTACAAATATTATCTGCCTAAGGAAGCCCGTATTTGTAATGACCATTTGATGGCTAATATGTGGGATACATTATTTGACTCCCAAAACAGTTACACAACATTTACCGTTCCGCAGATACAGCATGTTTTTTCTTTTGTAAATGCTTTCAATCCATCAATTGATTTTGAAAACATAGAAGAAATGGATGACAGAATATTTGAGTACTGGATAGGACGTTCAAAACATAACTTTAATTTATTACTTAATGAAGTACCTCGAATAAGAGATATTCATAGAGGCACATTAGGTCTTTTAGTATTTTTATTAAAACTCCGAACAGGGGATTCTGATGAAAGAATCGCGACTTTGGTAAATGTTCCCCGTAGAACGTTAGAAGTTTTAATGAACAAAATAAGGGAGATACTTCTCCAAGATTTTGTCCCAAGGAATCTTGGGATTAATCATTTACCCAGGGAGGAATTACTCCAACATAATTTGATCATACCAAATGGACTTTATGGAAATGGAACAAATAGTATTGTCATATGTGATGGAACCTATATTTATGTGCAAAAAAGCTCGAATTACTCATTCCAGAAACAAACATACTCGCTACATAAATATAGAAATCTTTTAAAACCTTTTATGATTGTCGCTTGTGATGGATATATTCTTGATTGTTATGGCCCTTACAAAGCAACAACTTCGGATGCTGATATCATGAATAATTTGTTTTGTGATGGTTCTGCTTTAAGGGAGTATTTTCAACGTGATGATGTGTTTATCTTAGATAGAGTTTTTAGGGATAGTATAAGTCAGTTAGAAGCATGTGGCTATAGAACATGTATGCCAGAATCATTATTAGAAAGCGAGCATCAATTAACAACTGCTCAAGCTAATAGAAGCCGCTGCGTAACAATTTGCAGGTGGGTGGTAGAGGCCGTAAATGGTAATTTTAAAAGAGATTTTAAACTGTTAAGACATGAATATTTTCATCGGTCTCTACCACATATGATGCAGAATTTTCAAATAGCTGCAGCATTGTTGAACAGATTTGGTGTTCGTTTTGTGAACAATATTTATTCCTCAGAAATATTGGAAATAATTCAAGAAAGAATGGAGTTAGGAAATAATCTTCATCCACCGTAAAATCTGTTGCATTGCGACTTTCATGCAATAATTTTTCCTTCATGATCCTTTTTTCATTTCTATCACAACTCCGCATCATTGTAACAACAGTAGCTTCTTCGAATTCTCCTTCAGACCGCAATCCTTGAACGTATGCATTATGTATATACTCGATTCCATATTCTTGTACCAACTCCATATTCTTCCTTTTTTTTCGATTTCTCTGATAGATCTTCATAAGATTTTGGCGGACGTCCACGTTCTCCAGATGTTGTAGGTGTACTATCCAACGGTGCTTCTTCGAATTGTACCGTAAATTCACCGTCTAACCACGATGTATTTTTATTAAAGAAACGTTCTTTAGTTCGGTTAGATTTGGTCCACCGATCGTTAAACGCTGTTATAAGCCATTTTTGAATACGGTTCACAACTAATTCACTTTTTTCAGACGACAAATGGTGGTGTTCTTCTAAGTATTTTTGAATATCTTCTGATTTTGTTCCATGATCAATGAAAAATTCGCATAATACTCGTCGAGGCACAACAAATTCACTCATTTTGTTTTTACTTCTAACTACTACTTTTTTACCGAGGTTGGTGAAGACTATATTATGTCAAAGCACACTAAAGTACTGGTAAATGACAACGTAAATAAATAACTTTTATACTGAAATTTCGTGTGAAAAAATATTATTGTCTAGTGCATTATCACGTTCCTAACCACTATCTACGAAGGTGGTTAGTAGTACTGATATAATGTACAATAACAACTTTAACTACCATTTCCTCCCTTTTCCTTCACCGCGATAGAGAAATACATAAACTACATGATAAACATGTAATTCACACAGTGATAACAAAACATTAACCACATCTGACCGAACGATAAAAAAAAATACATTACCCAATACCTTACCTAAAGATTAAGTAAATAGATAATTTTAAGAAAAAAGTAATCTAAATATCCAAAAATCTCATCAATCACTGTAGCGGCATCTACATCGCTACATGCGAACTACGCATCAAAGACCTGACGTCACACAAATCCTGCATCGCGCAATTAGAGTTTACCGCGCGATAAACATATATACAAGCTTCCCGACTTCAACCTCTGGGCAGTTGCCCGCCAGACACGACACCCGTCTGGTCGGAGGATCCTCCCTTTTCTATGGTGGATGAGTGAACTTTACACCCTGTTACTCATACTCCCAAATTGGTGACCCCGAACATGAACGTCAACGCAGCCTTCGTGCAACTACTTCAGCGTGACGTCATCATCATAATCACTCCCGCAAGCTTTCGTGAGGCGAGTCACACAGCCAGTCAGCACCCACGGCTTCAACGGGTATCCTGACCACCAGCATGCAGCGAACGCGCATTCCTGGTCATCATCCTCAGCCACAACCCGGCGCTATACCACATCCGACCCACTGGATCAAGACGCAGCGCCACCCCGACTCACTGGGGAATCACCGCAGACAGTTCCGACTCACCGCGAACTATGCGGCACCCGGGTCCGATTCACTGGAACCACAGCTGACACTGTGAAGCATCGCAAGATTCAAGACTCAGCCCACTATCGACCTCCGGTCTCCGGAGGGGAGTGATGTAGCGGCATCTACATCGCTACATGCGAACTACGCATCAAAGACCTGACGTCACACAACATCCTGACGTCACACAAATCCTGCATCGCGCAATTAGAGTTTACCGCGCGATAAACATATATACAAGCTTCCCGACTTCAACCTCTGGGCAGTTGCCCGCCAGACACGATACCCGTCTGGTCGGAGGATCCTCCCTTTTCTATGGTGGATGAGTGAACTTTACACCCTGTTACTCATACTCCCAAATCACAACTAAAATCATTTTTGGTATATTTTGTATATTCCCCCCATCAGGCATTTTTCGTTTCATTTCAAGGGGGGCAGATTCGGGCAATTTTTTTTTTTGCCCTAACTTCTTTATTAGCTGCTCTATATGATGCTATCAAAATTACGACATGGGCAGACATTGCTAACTGCCAAAAGTCTATGTAAAGTTTCTAATAAGGATAAAATATTAGGTTCTGAAAAATAATTTATATACCTCCCCAGTTTTCACATAATGGTCCACTTAAATTGTTTTTAAATAGAATACTTCATAACCATTCTAACCATATATCACACTCAAAAATTTGCTGTGAAAATAATGAAAATATGACCATGTAAACTGGTGAAATTATGTTCTACATAATTGACATAACTTTGAGCGTAAACTTGCAAGCCTTAGTCTAATAGTAAAAATGAGAAATAGTATATTTTAACTGCTATATAATATGCATTGGACATTCAGTTAGACATGTGCATTAACACAATATTCAATATAGAACATTACGAAAACCTATTTTTGAGACGGTACGCACGGTTCTGGCCCATAGTGCGACGGTGCGGCGACAGGCGGTGCGGTGGCGGCGCTTCACCGTTCAGTCTTCATGGTTACGCGAAGCGGTATCGTCGCGGCGCATTGATCAAGCCTCGTGCAGACTGGCGCGATGCTAACAAAACCATTTCTAAGCAAACTCTACGGTGGAACAATAATCATCGGAGTCGCGTCGCACCAGTCTGCACGAGGCTTTGTGTTTTATTTTACTTATTCCCATCCATACGTTAATAATTGTAAAAAAAATATATTGTTACTTTCAACTACAAACAAATTATAATGTGGATAATATGGTGTATTTATGGTTATTTTATGGCGTATGGATAATATGTAATGGTTGAATTAAAATACATCAGAAGTCTTTATTGTTTTTGGTTATAAACATCGTCAAAAAAAGTAGACATTAAATTATAAAAGGACCATTCAGGTTCGTCAGCACCATAGAAATATATTACGTATAAATACTTCTTTCTTTTAGCTATGGTCAGCACACTTAGCTCAGAGACAGTTAGTACTAGAAAGCTGTAATTTGGTATGGGTATACATATTAATAACGCCGACAAAGTGGTAAAATAAAATAAAGATTTTTTTTTTTTAGGGTAGGTAGGGTAGGCCTACACGTAAAGCGGGGATGGTTTTTTTTTCTCGCCTATCCCATAGTGTCAAGCATCGTTAGAAAGGTTGTTCAAAAATATTGCGGGTGTGGGAAAATAATTTTTCGATTCAGGAATCCGTTTGCGAAATATTAAGCTTTAAAGTGCAAATTTTTGTTCGAGTCATGTGAGTCTCTTAGTTACAAAAACCGCAATGTCCGTTGTATGACATCGCGCGTAATTCATGATTTTCGTATTTCGCATTATTGGCCCTGTGGGCTTTAGTGCAACTATAGTAGTTTGATTTAAAATAATATAGTTAATCAAATACTAAACTTAATCATGTAAAATCTTTATGAACTAGAACAATAACCAGAAAAACATTATGGACTTTGCTGACTTTGTAACACTCGGATGGACTTTGCGGTTTTTGTTGCAAAAACAACATGGACTTTGTTGGCTTTGAAACATACCTATCGTGGCCTAGAATGATTGAACCATATTGATACTTCGTACTTGAAATAAAACTATGATTGTTTTATGAGAAGTTTATTAGTTAGACAAAACCGATGTTAAATTATAAGTAATGGTGACTCTTCTTGTTCTTCACATACCGACTCTTCAAGGAAATCGATATCGTCAACCATATTTTCGTCCGGTATTTCCTGTGTTGATGGTACTACTCTGTTATAGTACTCCAAAATCTCTAAATCACGCCATTTATCCCCGAAATGAGTAGATAACAATTTATTAACGTCCCTAAATTTTAACGGTTTTACTTGTGCGCCCTGTGGAATAGCGGTTGGAGAAATCATAGCCGTGTTTTTACCTTTTTTGCACACGCTTTTATATTGACCTGATTCAAATCTGTAGTGGAGTTCTCCTCTAACTCCAACCATGTCATTGCTTTTACTGGCTCGTTTCAAATAAAACCTTTTGCATTTAGAAAAAGGTACATGCCATTTTGTAGTTATCAAAAATATATCTTTAACGACGGTTTTCCAGTTGCATACTTGAACCGTAGTAGCAACGTTTATGGCGGTAGAATGTTTTTCCACTACATCAAAGTATTCTTTCGGTTTGATTATATTTTCAAGTTTCCGTAACTCCTTTTCAATACGAGCAAATACTCTGTCCGGCGGAAGAAATGAGTGTCCCACAACTGGGAAGACTACTTCTACCAGATGTATTTGGGCTGGTGCATCTTTTGTTAGCCAACGTGAGAGCATTGCTATAAGCATAGAATTTTTGTTTTGACCGGTGCACCCGTCGGCCATAAGTCGAACTTGATTACATTCTGGTGGAAAATCTGTATTGCAAAGCCGATGGTAAACTGAAGACACTATGAGATTTGCATCTTTTGCAAATTCATCCTCTGTCCAGCAATAACTGAACACATTTTCTTTTGTTAATGCTGATTTGGAGTTACCTTCCACAATAGTAAAATTGTAAAAGTACAGTTGACGAGAATAGTAGGTACTCTGGTCTGGTATTTTGGGCAGTGGCATGTTTTTCTGGCAGTCAAAACTAATAATCTTTATTTTACGGTTGTCTTCTTTTAACATTTTGAAAAATTCATTAGCTCGACGTTTGTGTACTGTTTTCTCAGCCATCAGCGTAGCTTTGTCACTATCATTTTGAACAATTTTTAGTTTTTCATTAAGCTGAAGACAAGTTGAGCACACGTCAACCCGAGGACTCCCAAAGCCCAAATTAAAACTAGTATTGAAAATGGCTCTAAAATACAACTTTTTCACTTTGAGGTTTTCTTGTGCTTGATCGTTATACATTTTGGCCATTTTATTAATACTTAGCTCTGAAGGCAAGTACATACGTCTCGAATTGCCACGACAGTAATGAGCTTCTGAACACTTAAATGTCTTTATGAATTTAATCACATTTTCTTTTTTGTCCTTGAATTTGTGGGATATACGGTCACCTCCGCGTTTTTCAATAGGAAAATTGCCATGTAGGTGATAATTCTTTATAACATTTTCTACGCGGTATCTTTTAATTTGCAACACCTGAAGGAATGCTTTTTGGCAAACTTGCATCATTTTAAGCTGTGATCTACAATATATCATATATTTCAGCTGCAAGCCTCTAGGTTTGTAATTTCGAGATTCAGATCTTGGACGACGACGTTTTGTTTTTATACCTTTCACATGTTTCAATATAAATGAGTCTTGTTTTAATTTGTCTTTCAATCGGTAAAAAGACTCATGGAGTTTGCGTACATCTTGCAGTGGAATTTTAGAGCATTGTAACTTTTTACATTTATGTTCACAAGTCGGCTTAACAGGCAAATGTTTAGCTGCATACCTGAAAAAAAAATTCCTTGTCATTTGGGTTTTTAGTTATTAACAGTGGTCGAACATTCCGGTGTAATCATTCATAAAGTTGCGGAGCTTGCAAAATAGCCCAATAAAACAAATGTTGCTTCCACTATACTAATATAACTGCTATGTAGGATGAAAACAGAAATAAAGTGATATGTTAAGGAATATTATGATTTAAGTGAGATTGAGATTACTCAATCTCACTTAAATCATAATATTCCTTAACTTAACTTTTTATTAAAAATTAAACAAATTCATAAAAGGCTTTTATGAATTTGTTTAATTTTTAATAAAAAGTTGAATAAAAAGATTTCAATCATCATCTCGTACATACATAACTTTTTTGGGCATTAAGAGCGCTATTACAAATTCCAAGTGCTCAGCTTTAGGTAAAGACGGCGCGCGGCAGCGGATGCGCACGTGTGCGTCTCGCTATGTACGCTACGCGCACATGCAAACCGCTATGCGTTGGATACCAGGATCAAACCAACATGAGCCTTTGCCACTTTACTTTTGAAATTACTATTATTTTAGTTCGTGAAATATTTTTCCTCTTTATAATATT